>JAHRHZ010000145.1:82255099-82287146 GCA_024137785.1 Ginglymostoma cirratum | reverse complement strand
GAGCCATGTGTACTTGCAATTGTGTTTAAATGAGGAGTCCCAGAAGTATGTTACCATTAATGCCCATAAGGGTGTGTACCAATATACTAAACTGCCGTTTAGGGTATCATCAGCATGTGCCACTTTTCAGCGGACAATGGAGAACTTTTCATAAGGTCTATCCCATTTTGCCATTTATCTAGATGACGTGCTAATAATAGGGAAGTAACTTGAGGTGTCTACTTATTCTCATCTGTCACATGTTCATGTGCTTGTACAGTCTCCTGAACATCCTAATTTTAATTTTAATGGTTGAAACATTAGCTGCTTTAAAAGTTTTAGCAAAGATTTGTAGCTTGGATTGTAGGTGAATTTGTTGACTTGCTCGCCGAGTTGGACAATGAAGGCCATCAGTTTAACTGGGACAACGTAACTGTTGTAACTCCAGCTAAACATAGACACGCACAGGAATTCCTAGAGGCATGGTTCTCAACCCATAAGGCAATCAATAAACATTTAGGTAGGGACCCTATATACAAACCCATACAGAACAAAACCAGAAATGATACTACTCACCGTAACAGACCGGACAGTATAACTTCCAAGCGGAGTAGAACAACATTGCTTCACCGGAGGCCTCACTGATGATGTTACCTAACATGGTGATGAAATGTCTGAACGAAAACAAGCCAGCTCGGCGAGCAAATCTACAGCCTCACATTAGCTGCTTAAGCTCTGAAGCTTCCATTCTAAACTTGTTTGCCTGTATCCTTTTTTAGTTTAAGTCACTTCAGAAAATTTACCTCTTTGAACACACTTCTTATCATCTGTCATAATATTTCATTATGTGGCTCTGTGTTTTAATTTGTTTTATCAGTCTCCTGTAAAGTTCCTTGGGATGCTTTCATCTTTATGAAACTTAATCAGTTAACAAAGATTTTCCATTAGAATTGAATAATTGAATACAGCAAATTACTGCAAGCTCGCAATATGTCCCTGTCCATAAATTTGTATAATTTTTTACATGAATTCATTCCAATGGTTTAAAAATCACTTGGGATAAAAAATTGTAGATGTTGTAAATTAAAAATTATTGCAACTGTTCACAAAAAATCCATTTGCATCGCAATTTGAAATAAACAAGAATCTTTGCAGGACTCAGTAAACTCAGCTGTGTCTTTCTCAAACCCCCGAAAATGTATGGAATTTAAAATGCCACTTACTCAGGGACCAATATAAAAAGAGTGAATGTTTGACTCGTTGATTATACTATGAGCATCCTTTACAGGATCTGCAGCCACCTGGATACCAGCCAATGAGTTCTTACTCCATTTAGATCTGGTGGGACTCATGTGCTGTCTCAAATCCGTATGCCAGGAGCAACTACAATGTCTGAAATTTGTATATTTCACCTACAAATTTGTATATTTCACCTACAAACTTTCTTTGTTGGTTCTCACTGCAAGTAGTCATCATCTCTCCCTCAAATCTTTTCAAGTTTCACTTCGGACCTCAAAACCATTTTCTCCACAGTTTAAAGCCCGGACATGGCATTGTCCATCATGTTTTAAAATGACAGTGAAAGTTCTCGCTTTAAGATCCATTCTTGGGAATGTGGCATCTGCTGCAAGGTTCCCTCCCGTAAATATTGACCCCCAAACACTATTCTCCTGAATCCCAAATTCCATCATTGGTCCTGTCAACCTGGCCTCACTGGAATCCTACACTTATATGGATCTCCAGTGCTGGCTTCTCAGGATCAGGAACTGCTCTATTTCCTGCCATGGTCAATGCTCTTAACGGTGCCGCTGGAATACAAGGTGCTGAATATCTTATTGGACAACAGCTGTCAAAGACAGACCTTTCTGCCAAATGAAGTTAAAAATTTTGCTTGGAGACCATTAACAACCGTTATATTTCTGCCAGATAGCTTGGTCAGGCAGAGGTGAGCTTACTCCCAACCTTTCAGCTTAAAGGCATGGCCAATGCCTCTCCACAAAATTCTGGCCACTGGTTGTTTTGTGTTCGCATGTCTTTGATGATTTGTTACCAACCAATCAATTGGAACCAACGATTGGAGAAAAATGTAATGCTGAGTGGAGAAGGGAGTTCCCTGCATCTATGTCCATTTAATAAACCATTTTTTAAAAATTTACTCACGGGATGTGGGTTTTGCTGCCGAGGCCAGCATTTGTTATCCATCGTTAATTGCCCACGGGGTAGTTTGCAGTTAACTGCATTGTTGCAGATCTGGAGTTGCACATAACACAGACCAATTAATTATAGCAGATTTTCTTTCCTAAAGGACATTAGTGAACTTGATTTTTTTTAAAAAAACAATTGAAAATGGTTACATAGTCATCATTAGGATAGTTTTTTTTTAATCACAGAATTTTATTGGATTCAAATTTCACCGTATGCTATTGTGGGATTTGAACTCAGGCTCCTACAATTTTGTCGGTAGGGTTCTGGATTACAAGTCCAGAAACTTTGTACCTAATGACCACTCATCACTTCTTATTCATCAGGAAACAAACTATTTCTGCTCTTCCTCTGTTTCCTGTGAATCAAACATTGTCCTATCTGTACTAATATATTACTGCTTAGCCAAGAATTCTTGTTTTGCATAGTAACCCTCGATGTAACATCTTCTCAAATGCTTTCTGGAAATAGGAGGACAGCACATTCACAGATTCCCCTTTATCTACATTATATGTAACTGCCACAGAAACTGCATTAAGTTACTCAAGCATGCTTCCGGGTTCTCAATACCAGATTGACACTGCCTAATTACATTGACAGAAGTCAGATGACACCAGGTTATAATCCAACAGGTTTATTTGAAATTACAAGCTTTCAGAGCGCTGCTCCCTTGTTAGGTGAAGGACTTGTGATTTGAAATAAACCTGTTGGACTATGACCTGGTGTCATCTGACTTCTTGACCTTGTCCAACCCGGTCCAATACTGGCATCACCACTTTATGATTACATTGAGATTTTCTATGTGACCATGATTTTCTCCTTAATAAAGGATTCCAACAGTCTCCAAGTGACACGTGTTGAGCGAATTGACTTGTCCATTTCAGCTTTCTACCTCCTTCTTTCTTGAACAGGAGAGTTACATTTGATATCCTTCAATCTGACAGGACCTTTTCAGAATCTAGGCAATTCTGTAAAATTAAATGCACTGATTATGACAGGAGCTACTTCTTTTAAGACCTTGAGGCTGAAATCAATCAGGTCCTGGGAATTTGCCAGCTTTTACTTCTGATAAATTTTCAGTAACTTTTCCCTGATGAATGTAGCTATGTTCGGTTCTTCCCTCACTTTCACCTCCTGATTCTCAATTATTTCATGGCTGTTATTTCCATTGAAGACAAATACGAAAGATCTGTTTGATTTTTTGGCCTTATCTTTCATTCTTATTTTCCATTATTGACAGATACTCTCTAGACAATACTTACATCTTCTTTGTTTTGTCAATAACTGCAAAAACTCTTTCTATCTGTTTTAGATTTCTAGCTAGTTTTTCTATTAATGTAATTTCTCCCTCTTTATTAATCATACTCACAAACTGAGCTTCTACATATCTGTATGATAGAGAATTCCAAATGTTCACAAACATCTGAGTAGAATGAAAATTCTCCTCATCTCAACTCTAAGTTGCATCCTCCTTATCTTTAAGTTGTGACCCCTGGTAGTAGACTTCCTAACCAGGAGATAGATCCAAAATGCAACAATCCTATCTCTCTCTTTACGTATTTTGTAAGCTTCAATGAGATCAACTCTCAGTCTTCGAAATCCAGGAGAATAGATACCCTGTTTGCCAAATCTTTCATAGAATAGAATAAAATCCCTACAGTGTAGCCATTCAGCCCATTGAGTTCACACTGATCTTCCAAAGAGATCCCACCGAGACTCACTCCTCTACTCTATCCCTGTACCCCTGCATTTCCCAATGGCTGACCCACCTAGGCTGCACTGCCCTGAATACTATGGGCAATTTAGCATGGCCAAACTACTTAACCTGCACATCTTTGGGCTGTGGGAGGCAACTGGAGAAATGGGAGGAGACCCATGCAGACATGGGAAGAATGTGCAATCTCCACATAGACAGCTGCCTGAGGGTGGAATCAAACCCATTTCCCTGGTGCTGTGAGACAGCAGTGCTACCCACGGAGCCACCATGCCACCCATGTCTCTTCATAGGATAGTCACATCACCCCAGTAAAAAGTCTGGGGTACTTTTGTTGCACTCCCTCTATAACCTCCCTCTATTTTTCCCAAGATAAGGACATCAAAACTGCACACAATACTCCAGATGCAGTCTAACCAAGCTTCAATGAAATTGTCCTATACTACAGAAGGAAGATTTCATTACTTCTGTTCTCAAATCCTCTTGCAATGAAGGCTAACAGATATACTTTTAACAAATGTTTGTTATTAAAGGAAAAGAAAATGCAAGTCTTGCATTTATATAGCAGCTTTCACAGCCATCAGACATTGAAAGCACATTGCAGTCAGTGAAATATTTTGGAAGTGTAGTCAACGTAGGAGACAATATGCATCAAATAAGCTCTGACAACAGTAATGTGACGATAAACAGATAATGTGTTCTTTTAGTGATGTTGATTGATGGATAGTTATTGACTTGGGATAACTGTCCTCTTCTTCATAACAGATGCAATAGGTCTTTCGCATTCATAGAAGAGCCAGGCAGGGTTTTAGTTTATTTAACACGTTTATCAAAATACAGTGCAGTACTCTAACTGCATAGAGCTGAACTGTCAGCTCAAATCCACAATCTTTTGGTTCAGAAACTGGAATGTAGCTGACATAGCCACATTTGACATACCTGTTTAACAGCAAGATGGTGAAGAACAATATTGCTCAAACGATCAGCACAGCAAGAACCACAGCAACTCAATTATACAGACACAAAGTTATTCAAGCAGGAGCGACGTGTTGTTTTGATGGCATCCCAATCTAAATGTAAATATGCCAAGAAACCTGAAGGGCCAGCATCTGTTGTTGATGTCATGCATGCTGGTTACTATAAACTTCTGTGTAAAGGAAGGCTGTCCAAACATCCAGTCATTGTCAAGGCAAAGCTCTTCAGCAGAAAACTCAAGGAATTTAATGGAGCCTATGTATTGAAGGTACAAATTGTATAATTAGGGTTCTAATAAAATACTGTCAGTCTTAAAAATAGAACATTAGTTGGGACCCCACAGGACATAAAGGAGACAAAGGTGTCATTGTACTGAATAAATATGTTTACAGCTCTGAGAGACAAGATAAAATGGTTTGGATTCATATTTCAACTTTCATGACTATACAAAGTCCCAAAGTGCTTTATGACAATGAATTACATTATGAAGTTTAATCAGTGTTGGAATGCAGGAAGGGCAGCAGCCAATTTGTGCATAGAAAGCTCCCATCAATATCAACGTGGTACTGAGCAGATAATTTACTTTTGTATAATTGTTTGAGGAAGAAATATTGACACTGGGGAAATGGCACTTGCAGTTTGTTGCAATTCTGTCAGGGAAGATGGCGAATGAGGCCTCAGTTTTAATAATGAAAATAAAGTTGCTGAAAAATCTGGCAGATTCTGCGGAGAGAAGAAGGGTTCTGAAGAAGGGTTACTGGACCCGAAATGTTAACTCTGATTTCTCTCCACAGATGCTGCCAGACCTGATGAGATTTTCCAGCAATTTCTGATTTTGTTTCTAATTTCCAGCATCTGCAGTTTTTTCAGTTTTCCTCGGTTTAATACCTTATTCAAAAGCTGACACCGACAACAGTGCAATAATCTTTTGTTTCTGCACTGGAGAGTCAGACAAGATGTTAAGCTTGAGTTTATGCTGTGGTATTTAATTCATCACCTTCAGAACCAGAAGGAACACAGCCACTGACTGACAGAGATAGTGATGCACCAACAAGATCAATGACAACATCTCCTCAAAAAGTCTGAACTATATAGTTCTGAGAATGTAGACATTCATGAACAAACTGTGTGACTTCAATTGACTCCAGGGGATGAGAAATGTCAGCAGAATTGATAGCATACCATTTTTTTGAACTATAGGACAGAATCTAAAATGTGTGGTATTATTTTCAGCAAAGGGTGATAAAGATTTCGCTACTGTGTTACAACTGTGAAATATAAACAATGGAGTCGTATTTTCCCAGGTGGTCCTTCCTTGGCACCTTATGGTATTTGCCATTGCTACCAGTATGTGGGTAAGAGTTGCTTGAGGTGGTTTGCTGCCATTCATCCTCTGTTGTCTTTGCTTTGTCTTGGGCCTACCTAGAGATTAGTGGGAGAGGATAAACCACCATTGTGTACCTACATAAGAGGTACTGCCCTTAAATAACAAGAAGATTTATTATATGATAGCAAAAGGACAGTGAAGGAATGGTGAAATATTTCCAAGTCAGGATGGTGAGTGACTTGGAGGGTAACTTGAAGGTGGTGGTGTTCCCATATATCTACTGCCCTTGTCTGTCTAGATGGAAGTGGTCATGTGTTTGGAAGGTCCTGTCTAAGGATCTCTTGTGAATTTCTGCAGTGCATCTTGTAGATAGTACACACTGCTACCACTGAGTATCAGTGGTAGTGGGACTGGATGTTTGTGGATGTAGAGCCAAACAAAGGGCTGTTTTGTCCTGGATAGTGTCAAGCTGCTTGTGTGCTGTTCAACCTGCACTCATCCTGGCAAGTGGGGAGTATTCCATCACACTCCTGACTTGTACCTCTGGTGGACAGGCTTTGGCCATCCTTACCTGGTGGTGGCCTATATGTGACTCCAGACCCACTGCAATGTGGTTGACTCATAACTATCCTCTGGGCAATTAGGGAAGGGCAATAAATGCTGCATGGCCAGCGACGCCCTCATCCCATGAATGAATGAAGAAAAATCATTGGCAAACATCCCCACTTACATTCCTATGATGGAGGGCAGGTCATTGATGAAGCAGTTGAAGATAATTGGGCCGAGGTCACTATGAGGGTCAACTCCTGCAGAGATATCCTGGAACTGAGATGACTGACCTCCAAAAATCATGATCATCTTCCTATGCGTCAGGTATGACTCTAACCACCAGAGAGTTTGCCCCCAGATTCCCATTGATTCCAGGGTTCCTTGACGCCAAACTCAGTCGAATGCAGCATTGATATCAAGGGCTGTCACTTTCACCTCCCCTCTGGAATTTAGCTCTTTTGTCCATGTTTAAACCAAGGCTGTAATGAGGTCAAGAGCTGAGTGGCCCTGGCAGAACCCAAACTGGGCGTCACTGAGCAGGTTATTGCTGAGCAGGTGCTGCTTGATAGCACTGTTGATGACACCTTCCATCATTTTACTGTTGATCAAGAGTAGACTGATGGGGTGGCAATTGGCTGGGTTGAATTTGTCCTGCTTTTTGTGTACAGGACATACTTGGGCAATTTTCCACATTGTTGGATAGATACCAGTATTAAAGCTGTACTGGAACAGCTTGGCTAGCAGAGCAGCAAGTTCTGGAGCACAAGTCTACAATTGCCAAAATGTTGTCAGAAGATCTCTGTGAATGTGTCAGCCTTATCTTTTGCACTGATATGCTGGGCTCTTCCATTATTAAAGATGGGGATATTTATGGAGACTCCTCCTCCAGTGAGTTGTTTAATTGTCCACCACCATTCATGATTTGATGTGGCAGGAGTGCAGAGTTTAAATCTGATCCATTGGTTGTGGGATCGCTTAGTTCTGTCTATCACTTGCTGCTTATGCTGGGCGTGCAAGTAGTCCTGTTTGGTTCGCTTCATGGGGTTGATACCTCATCTTCAGGTATGCCTGGGGCTGCTCATGACATGCCCTCCTGCACTCTCCATTGAACCAGTGTTGATACCCTGGCTTGATGGTAATGGTGGAGTAGAGGATATGCCCATAGGCCAGGAGAAACCTCCTTGGCTATTTATGATGTTAATTTACAGCATGCATTACCTATGAAACACAATCCTTACAGTTTCAATCCATTAGGACAAAGTGAGGAAAGAGATTAAGTTTATGCTAGACAATGACATTTTGGAATAACTCATAGAAGATGGAGCTGAGCAATTGTGTTAGTTCCAGTAGTGGATTTTTTTTTCTCCCTTTATT
Source organism: Ginglymostoma cirratum (assembly GCA_024137785.1). Classification (NCBI taxonomy): domain Eukaryota; kingdom Metazoa; phylum Chordata; class Chondrichthyes; order Orectolobiformes; family Ginglymostomatidae; genus Ginglymostoma; species Ginglymostoma cirratum. The sequence goes on along the minus strand of JAHRHZ010000145.1, from coordinate 82,279,026 downwards.
CATTCACAGGATGAGGGCGTCGCTAGCTTGGATGCATTAATTGCCCATCCCTAATTGCCCAGAGGCCAGTTAAGAGTCAACCACATTGCAGTGGGTCTGGAGTCACATGTAGGCCAGACCAGGTAAGGATGGCCATTTCATTTCCCCTAAAGGATATTAGTGAACCAGATGGGTTTTTCCCAACCATCTACATTGGATTCATGGTCATCACTAGATTCTTAATTCCAGATATTTATTGTATTCAAATTCCAAGATCTGCCATGGCAGGATTAGAACGCAGGTCCCCAGAACATATCTGGATCTCTAGATTAACAGTCCAGCGATAATACCACTAGGCCATCGCCTCCTATTGTGTTATTATGAATGTGTTATAAAGATTCAGTACTGATTATCACAAATTATATGTAAAATTTGCAGATATAAGCACATTAATATCTTATTAAGTGATTGGGGGACTGCATTGAAAGAACTGGATGCACATAGTTTTTCAACAACATTGGCTTTTGTAGAAATTGTTGTCATGTTCCATTGACTGGCACAACTGGTTTTAATAACTTCAGATGTACTTTATCAGTATAAAATTTTACTATTCTGAATCAAAAATGTATAGCAGTATTCCAACAATTGGAAAATCAAGTCATTGAGTGATTATGTAACTGCATAACTTGCTTCACCAACTTGCATGTTTTCAGCCAATCCTGGGAAAATCATTTACAGCACCTGACTGAATAGTTTGGCCAATTACAAAGAGCCAATTCAGTTACCACACTGGCTAAAAATGATTTTGCCAAAGCAAAGTGACCTATTTGGATCACATTTTGAACAGGGCACATAGCGATGTGAAAGTAAGGGCAATTTTGATTTTCCTGCGCCTACTTTTATATTGAAATTAATGAACTTCATTGCAAATGTATGCCAATATTTTGCACTCTCATGGCTCTTTTGATGAATTTGGTAAACAAAGGTGTAAACATTCAATGGAGGTAAGAATGTGCCTCCTAAAATGTTAATGGAAGTTTGTTTATACAGAGTTGATGGCAACATGGTCATGAATAAAGAGAGAAAATATTAAACTATTAGATTTCATTTAAAAGCCTTTTGGATAAAATTTAGAGCAACTGACTAGGGTTAGAAGCAAGTATAGCCTCATCAGGAGAATGGAATGGTAGGCTAGAACTAATTTGGGATTTGGAGTGGAAAAGGATGATCTGAGTGACATATTCCTCTGCTGTACATTCCATACAATTCTAAATGCAATTTTATTCAGAAGAATCTTTCTGTGCATCCTGTGAATGGCCTCCCGCTATAGCATATGACAAGTTAACACACCAAATGTTGAAGTATTTTGAAGTGAAATGATATTCAAACTAATACTTCAATTTACCACTGGGGAAAAGCAGATAAAGTCAAGGAAGCAGGTTATGTAAGATCAGGAAATCACTAGATGGCCTAGTACGCTAATCAATGAAAACTATAGCATACAAATCGGAAGATTTCAGATCTAACAATTGGTGTCTGTTGTATTTATGGATCTCACTTATTAGCAGATATCACAATTAATCTCAAGGCAAGTAAACTCAGTGCTGATCAATTATCCAATGATACCTGTTTTGAATGTGTGAAATTGGATTGGTATGCCCTTTGTCAAATCCCTGACAACCACTTATCCTGTTTGCCCATTTATTAATCTTGCATGAAGGGTGTAAGGCAACTGGATTCAAAGGATGGGGCCAGAATTGGTGCCCATATACAATTTGTTGGTGTACGTTTTTGAGTACATATTTTTGAATCAGCCTACTTGGACATGTTGCAACACCTTTCTCCCTCAGGTGGAACTTGAACTCAAACCTTCTGGCCCAGAAGCAGGGACGTTACTGCCATGTCGTAGGAGCCCCCTAACTAAAGGTTTACCTGGTCAAACACCACTCTAAGATAAGTGAGTCTTCAACACAGACCTTCTAGCCCAGAGGTAGGGACGCTAACATTATGCCACAAGAGCCATTTTTTTTTGGGTAACCTCACACTCTGATATTACCAGCTTAACCAAATGGCTGCTCTAGGAATAATCTGAACATGAATTGGAAACTGAAGTTAAGCACCAGACACTTGGCCAAATAGCTTAAAGTGGCCACAACTGCAAAAAGCTACCACACCAGTCTTAAGTTTTCAGGAAGTGACAAGCAATGATAACTGCATTACAAATTGAACCATGAGTGCCAATATAAATCATCTCTTTATATCAGCAGTGACCGTGAGAACAACTTTGCTCTTCATTCCCTTTGTGCCTATTGATCATTATAATTTTCCCTCATTATTAATACAATGAATACCAGCTGTAATTTTTTTTAACAAGTAATCAATTACAAATTATCACAGGATAAACTGGCAGTGATTAAATCAAAATCATGAATGCTTCAATGAAAATAATGACTACATAGCTAAATGTCAACATGACATTAATCAACAGTTAAAAAGGTTTTGAAAGTAGAATGAAATTGCATGACAAAGTATAAATGTTGAAGGCAGCACCTGACTAACATTTTTGAACATTTTTGCAGTCATAGCAAGTTGGGTTTAGCTTCAGATTGGTAATTTGTTAAGGGGGTAGGCCTTCATCTGTGAGAGGGACAGATGGATTATGGATTGGACATTTTTGAGGAGTCTGAGAATTCAATTTGATCAACAGGAATCCGATTGAAGAGGTGGAGGCTGGATAAGTAGTAGGGTGGGTGATGGGGGTCCTGTCAACAGGATTGTAAGGCAGTTAGAAGTAGCACTGGCAGACATCAGATATATTCATACATAGTTACCAGTGACTACCTGTATGTAGTCTTACCTTCAAATGAAGAATTCACATTTATTCTTTTATGAATCCTAGTGTGAGAATAGCATGTTTACATCCACAAGAAGAACAGAACCAGGAAATTAATGAATTTGCTTTGAAGGTCACGGAGGAAAAAAATCCTGAAAGTCTGGTTGACATATTGAGCTGGAAAAGCACTGAGTTGTTTGAACCAGCTATTCCCACTTCCCTTTAGCTGTCAGGTTTTGAAAGGGCTGGAAAATCAAGTTAGCATTGTCAAGCCATCAACACAGATGAGACCTGAAGGAGGTAGCAGCCTCCTATTTAAAGGAGGATGATGAAGATCTGAAACAAAAACAGAAATTGATGGAGAAACTCAGCAGGTCTGGCAGCATCTGCGGAGTGAGAAAGCAGAGTTAATGCTTTGAGTCCAGTGACCTTTTCTGAAGAAAGATGACTGGACTTGAAGCATTATCTCTATTTTCTCTCCACAGATGCTGCCAGACCTGCTGGGTTTCTCCAGTAATGTTTGTTATTATTTGTTAACACAACACCTTTCAAGGAGTGAAATATTCTGCTTCATAGGAATGTTATCAAGCAAAGTTTCACACTGAGCTGTACAAGGGAATAAGATTCTGGCCAAACGTGGAAAATGTAAAGAGCAGGAATATTGTAAAACAGATAACATATACTTTGAAAAGATTGGTGCAAATGGTTTATTCATTCATATGATGTGAGTGTTGCTGGCTAGGCTAGCATTTAATGTCCATCCCTATAACTGCCCTGGAGAAAGTGGTGGTCAGCTGCCTTTTTGGATTGCTATTGTTCAGGTGGTTTAGGTATCTCCACCATGCTGCTTGGGAAGGAATTCTACAATTTGGACTCAGTGACATTAAAGGTTGTGAATGGGTTCTGTTCCGGAGTCCGCTTGCAAGTCAATTTGTACGCCAGTCATAGCATAATGCAGGACAATGGAAAGTAGCTCTTTGTAAGTATGGGAAACGTTTATATGTTGTATTTTTAACATTACAACCCTGTATAAGATTGCATTCATAAGCATCAACATTTGTAAGACCATGTCAGAGGACAATTGAGAGTTAAACATATTGCTGAGGGTTCAGAGGCCACAGATAGGGCAGATGATTTCCTTTCCTAAAGGACATTTGTTAATATAATGAACTTTTATAAAGTTCAGTGATGGTTTCATTATTATTAACACAGAGAACAACTTCATTCATTGAAATTAAATTATATCAGGTGCCATGGTGAGTTTTGGATCTATGACTCCTGACTGCTGTCAAGATTACCGGCTCACAAAGATCACTATCTCTCCCAGACCTTCTCATTTCACCAGTCTATGTCCTCCTGAAGTATGTTATTACCCTCTTTCTTGTTTACAACATTTCCAAATTACACATCATCTGCATTCTGTACTATTGGCTCAAGTTGAGTTCATTAGGATATCTCAAAAACAACAGTGGTCGTAGCAGTGCTCCCTGCGTATACCATTATATGCCTCCCTCAAGGTTGAAAAACAACCACCAATCACTTCAAATTGTCCATAAGCCAGTCCATGCTGCCCTTTCACTTTAATCCAACGGTCTTTAATTTTGCCAACTATGTCTTCTGGGAGCGCATATACGAACATTAACCAAGCTACCCTCATTTGCCCTCACAACTACCTCATCAAAAAATACAGCAAAGTTAAGCAAACACAATTTATCTTTTACAAACACCTGCTAACTTTCATATACTAGCATAAACTTTTCCAAGTGTTCCGCCACCTCTGCAACTTTTACAACTGACTTTGGTTGCCACAGAATTAGTTGATGTATATTTATGTCAATACTTGCAAGAAAATCAGCTGTGAAGAGAGGCTGGTGAAGTTCAGGATTTTTTTTTTCCTTTGGAGCAGAGAAGTGTGACTGGGGTCCTGATAGGTCTGACAGGCAAGTAGAAAACAGCTGTGCCCCTTTGTCAAAGGGTCCATAAGAAGGGGTCCCACTTTTACAATAAAAGGCAGAAGGTTTAAAGGGGATTTAAGGAACAGCCTTCACCCACAGGATACTTAAGGTCAGGAATGCACTACCTTTGAGAGTAGTTGAGGTGAGAAACCTCATAACCTTTAAAATGTAGTTGGGTGAGCACTTGAAGAGTCCCAACATTCAAGGCTTTGGCCCTGTTCTGGGAAAGTGAGACGAATGTAGGTAGCAGTGTATTTTTTGTGGTACAGATGCAATGTACTTAAAGGTGTCTTCTCCATGATTTGATTCTGTGATTCGATGAATGCATTATTTGTTTTGGCATGTAAGGATGGAATAACTGATCAACAATCCTGCCACGGAAGATGGGAGAATTTGACTTCAATAGAACATAGAACAGAGAACAGTACAGCACAGTACAGGTCATTCGGCCCACAATATTGTGCTGACCTATTATCCTACTAAGATCAAACTACCCTGCATGTCCTACATTTTACTATCCTCCATGTGCCCATCCAAGAGTCACTTAAAAGTCTCTAAAGTATCTGAGTCCACTAGCACTGCCGGCAGCGCATTCCACACACCCACCACTCTCGATGTGAAGAACCTACCTCTGACATCTCTCCTATACCTTCCTCCAATCACCTTAAAAATATGCCCCCTCATAATAGGCATTTTCGCCCTGGGAAAAAAGTTTCTGGCTATCCATTCTATCTATGCCTCTCATCATCTTATACACCTCTATCAAATCACCTCTCATCCTTCTTTGCTCCAATGAAAAAAACCCTTTCTCCCTCAACCTTTCCTCATAAGACCTGCCCTCCAGTCCAGGCAGCATCCTGGTAAATCTCGTCTGCACCCTCTCTAAAGCTTCCACATTCTTCCTATAATGAGGTGACCAGAACTGAACACGATATTCCAAGTGTGGTCTAACCACAGTTTTATAGAGCTGTACCATAACCTCACAGCTCTTAAACTCAATTTCCCTGCCAATGAAAGCCAAAACACCATACGCCTTCTTTACAACCCTATCAACTTGGGTGGCAACTTTGAGGGATCTATGAACGTGGACCCCAAGATCCCGCTGTTCCTCCACACTGCCAAGAATCCTGCCATTAACCCCGTGTTCTGCATTCAAATTCGACCTTCCAAAATGAATCACTTCATACTTTTCTGGGTTGAATTCCATCTGCCACTTCTTTGCCCCGCTCTGCAACATACAACAGCCCTCCACGCTGTCCACAACTCCACCAACATCTGTGTCATCAGCAAACTTACTAACCCACCCTTCCACTTCTTCATCCAAGTCATTTATAAAGATCACAAAGACCAGAGGTCCCAGAACAGATCCCTACGGAATACCACTGGTCACCAAGCTCTAGGCTGAATACTTTCCATCTACTACCACCCTCTATCTTCTATTGGACAGCCAATTCTGTATCCAGACAGCCAAATTTCCCTGAACCCCATGCCTCCTTACTTTCTGAATGAACCTGCCATGGCGAACCTTATCAAATGCCTTGCCAAAATCCATATACACCACAAGATTATCTTGCATTAAGAAACTATTGATGACTATGAATCCATTGTCAATTGTTGGAAAAACCCATCTAGTTCACTAATGTCCGTTAGAGACGGAAACTGTCATCCTTACCTGGTCTGGCCTACATGTGACTCCAGACCCACAGCAATGTGGTTGACTCTTAACTGCCCTCTGGGCAATTAGGGATGGGCAATAAATGCTACCTAGCCAGCAATGCCCTGATCCCATAAATGAATAAAGAAAGAAAAAGGTTCCAGGCCCATGAAGGCAAAATCTGCTGGCTTGAAAATGTACGAGGTAAACCATTAAACTTATAAACTATGGCAGACTGTTGGGTCATTAGGGTGAAAATGTGAAAAAAACACAATATTGACCATTTAATAAACACTGAAAACATCTTCTAATGCTTCTGTGCAGACATTTATTGTTACAAGCTGATCATTTTTAACAGCAGCTATTATGTTCTTTCACTTCAGTAATGGTAAAGAAAAATAAAATTTGCAACATGTTACAGAATGCACCAGCTGAAGTTTTAAAATTATCAGCATACACACAAAGGCACCACAGTCCCAGATTGAGCAAAACAGTTGTCCAAAAGAACATGCACATTCACTGAATGGCACTGAGCATTATGTTCATTTTTCTATCCTGGTGTGTCCAAACCGACACTCTTCAGGTTTGAACTCCGCTGTGTAAAATCAATGACACAATTTATTTGGTGCTCTGGAGAGCTCTCTTTGCTGAGACACAATGAGAATATGTTTGGACAGTCCGTGCCTCCTCCTCCTAATTTATCACAGCAAATGCTTTGACACTGATGCGCCATCCATCTTCACAAACTTGCTTCAAATCCGTAAAAAGCCAAATTTTGTCACATTACAGTTTAAGTACAATTATACATCAAGAGGCAAAGTATTTTGTACAATTCAATATAAATCGTCAACATCACTTTGAGGCATTAACGTTTAAATAATTTAATGCATGAATAATTTATTATCTTGATGTAATAACTACCTTATTAATTCCTTACAAATTATCTGAATAATTTAAACAATTAGAACAATATTTTCTTTGAAAAAAGGATGGCTTTCTTATCCGTGACAGCTGTGGTTTTCTTGATAGTAGTTTCATCTCTCAGGCAATAGATTATAGTCACACTCCAGAAACTTAATCTAAACTGACACTTCAGTCATGAAGGTGTGTTACGCTGTTGGAGATGCCATCTTTTAAGTGAGCCATTAACCCTTGGTGCTTTGTACCCTCTCAGGTGGTCATAGAAGATCTGATTGATAAATGTGTACTGGAAGTTTATCCAGTATTGGGCTCAAAAAGTCCATTAAAATCAGTTATTGTTATGTGGTAGTTCAGAACGCGAGAATTTCTGAAAAAAGGATGCATTTTGATCAACTGTTCCACTGGCGCACAATCAGGATAATTCTCAAGAATACCAATGCCAGAGGAAAGCCAAATTTTGAGCTGCATGAGTGCGGTTGATTGGCAAATAGACTCAGATTTGTTGAGGCATTGTAATTTGGAATGAAGTTTGATGGTTACCAACCAAGTTTCATTTAAATTTTAAGCAAAACGTTGGCAGCATTTGCTGACTTATCCTGACTGTGTGAAGAATTACACTGAAAGCCAATTTCTGATTGGCAGCCAGGCTCTTAGTACAGTTCTATTGTGTGTGAAGAAGCTACATATTTTAATAGAAGCATATTGTTTACAGAATACGTACATGTTCCAATTCAAAAAGAGATGACAAAGCATTCAATCATTAATTTATCAGGATAATTAGGATCAACCTGTCTGGTTTAAAATTTAAACAAAGCTTTGTGGTTCACAATCAACCATCATTAATTGATGCATTTTCCAAGGCAACAATTCTTCCAAGTTGAATCTATCAGTCAGCATGCTTCTCTCGTAGGAACATTGTTGGTTTTTCTGTCAAATTGATATTCTTGCAAAATGTCCTGACGGGAGCAATACAGAAAGCTTCAGCAAACTATTTATTTCATCTAGAAAAATTAATTTCCTTACCATACTTTGATTTGCCATTCATGAAACTTAGTTCTCCGTAAATAAGTTGTATTTCCTATGTTAATACAGTGCTTATGTATCAAAAGTGCAATATTTGAAGGCACTGTGGGTGAGTTCTAAGGTGCTGGATATAAGTTTCAGCCTGCATTGAGTTCAGGGTTCAAACTCCAATACTGTTTGTTGTTTACCTGATTTCCTTTGTTAATTAATTCTTGAGCAATTTTGGCCTATACTTGTGAGACTTTAGAAGGATGAGAGGCAATCTAAGTGAGTATATAAAAGGTTAAAGGGAATTTGCAAAGCAGATGTAAAGCAATCTATGTGAAACAATCCATAATGAGTGATCATCATTTTAGGATAAGGTATGGCAGATTCTAAAAAAAAGACATGAGGAGGAATTACTTCTCTGAAAGGGTCATGGGTCTGTCAAATTCACGACCCCTGGATGCCGTGGATGATAGAACATTGAGTAATTTTAAGGAGGAAACAGACAGATTTTGAATTAGTGATGGGTTGAAGGTTTATGGCAAGTGGATTGGTAAATGAAATGTTCCTTGGGATCGTCCCCCCCAGAACACCTTGTTCCACTCCCACACCTCCCCACACAGGCAATACAGTAATCCCACCTGATCCGATATCCTTTGATCTCTTTAGCCTATTTCCTTCCTGAAACACATTATGTTTTGGACTCAGAGATAGTAGGAACTGCAGATGCTGGAGAATCTGAGATAACAAGGTGTAGAGCTGGATGTACACAGCAGGCCAAGCAGCATCAGAGGAGCAGGAAGGCTGATATTTCGGGCCTAGACCCTCCATTTCTGAAGAAGGGTCGAGGCCTGAAACGTCAGCCTTCCTACTCCTCTGATGCTGCTTGGCCAGCTGTGTTCATCCAGCTCGACACCTTGTTATCTCATGTTTTGGATGCTACCACATTCTGAGGTAATGAATTTCACAGGTTCACCATTCTCTGAGTTAAGAAATTTCTCCTCATCTCAAGGTCACCTCAGCTATCTCTTAAACTATGGCCCTTGATTCTGGACTCCCCCATTATTGGGAACACTCTTGTCGCATCTAATCTATCTAGTCATGTTAGAATTTTATAAGCTTCTATGACATCATCCCTAATTCTTCTAAACTCTACTGAATACAATTTTTGCTGGTCAGGGATGATATCACGGCTGTGCTAAAGGAGGGCACTATGGAGGGCTTGAGCAGTGAGGCATTATGGGTAGAGCTGAGAAATAAGAAGGGTGCAGTTACATTGTTGGCGCTGCACTACAGGCCTCCCAACAGTGAGCGTGAGGTAGAAGAACAAATAGGTCGACAGATTATGGAAAGATGTTGAGGTAACAGGGTGGTGGTGATGGGAGATTTTAATTTTCCCAACATTGACTGGGATACACTTAGTGTCAGAGGTCTGGATGGGGCAGAATTTGTAAGGAGCATCCAGGAAAGTTTTCTAGAGCAGTATGTCAATAGTCCAACTAGGGAAGGGGCCATATTGGACCTAGTGTTGGGGAATGAGCCAGGCCAGGTGGTAGAAGTTGCAGTGGGGGATTTCTTTGGGAATAGTGACCACAATTCTGTAAGTTTTAGAATACTCGTAGACAAAGATGAGAGTGGTCCGAAGGGAAGAATACTAAACTGGGCCAAGGCCAATTATATCAAAATTCGGCAGGAGCTGGGAAATGTGAATTGGGGACAGCTATTTGAAGGGAAGTCCACATTTGATATGTGGGAGGCTTTCAAAGATAGGTTGAAGATAGTGCAGGATAGGCATGTCCCTTTGAAATCAAGGGATAGGAAAGGAAAGATTCATGAACCGTGGATGACAGGAGAAATCGTGCGACTAGCCAAGAGGAAAAGGGAAGCGTACATAAGGTCCAGGCAGCTAAGAACAGAACAGTCGTTGGAGGAATATCAGGAGAGTAGGACCAATCTTAAACGAGGAATCAAGCGGGCTAAATGGGGTCATGAAATAACTTTAGCGATCAGAATTAAGGAGAATCCCAAGGCCTTTTATTCATATACAAGAAGCAGGAGGGTAACTAGAGAAAGGGTTGGTCCACTAAAGGATAAGGAAGGAAGGTTTTGTGTCGAACCTGAGAAAATGGGTGAGATTCTCAATGATTACTTTGCATCAGTGTTCACTGAGGAGAGGGACATGATGAATGTTGAGATTAGAGATAGAAGTTTGTTTACTCTGGATCACGTTGACATAAGGAGGGAAGATGTGTTGGGTAGGCTAAAGGATATTAAGGTGGACAAATCCCCAGGACCGGATGGGATCTATCCCAGGATGCTGAGGGAGGCGAGAGAGGAAATAGCTGGGGCCCTGACAGATATCTTTGTAGCATCCTTAAACTCAGGTGAAGTGCCGGAGGACTGGAGAGTTGCTAATGTTGTCCCCCTGTACAAGAAGGGTAGTAGGGATATTCCAGGTAACTACAGACCAGTAAGCCTGATGTCAGTAGTGGGAAAGTTGCTGGAGAAGGTACTGAGGGATAGAATCTATTTATATTTGGAAAAGAATGGGCTTATCAGTGATAGGCAACATGGTTTTGTGCAGGGGAGATCATGCCTTACTAACTTAATAGAGTTCTTTGAGGAAGTGACCAAGTTGATAGATGAAGGAAGGGCTGTAGATGTCATCTACATCGTAAACTAATGGAGAAAGTAAAGTCACATGGTGTGCAGGGTGTTCTAGCTAGGTGGATAAAGAACTGGTTGAGCAACAGGAGACAGAGAGTAGTAGTTGAAAGGAGTTTCTCGAAATGGAGAAAGGTGACCAGTGGTGTTCCACAGGGATCAGTGCTGGGGCCACTGTTGTTTGTGATATACATAAATGATCTGGAAGAGGGCATAAGTGGTCTGATCAGTAAGTTTGCAGATGACACGAAGATTGGGGGAGTAGCAGAAAGCATAGGGGATTGTCAAAGAATACAGGAGAATATAGATAGACTGGAGAGTTGGGCGGAGAAGTGGCAGATGGAGTTCAATCCGGGCAAGTGTGAGGTGATGCATTTTGGGAGGTCTAATTCTAGAGCAAACTATACTGTAAACGGAAGAGCCTTGGGAAAAGTTGATGAACAGAGAGATCTGGGAGTTCAGGTCCATTGTACCCTGAAGGTGGCTGCACAGGTGGATAGAGTGGTCAAGAAGGCATATGGTATGCTTGCCTTCATCGGACGGGGTATTGAGTATAAGAGCTGGCAGGTCATGTTAAAATTGTATAAGACTTTGGTTCGGCCGCATTTAGAATACTGTGTACAGTTCTGGTCGCCACATTACCAAAAGGATGTGGAAGCTTTGGAGAGGGTACAGAGAAGGTTTACGAGGATGTTGCCTGGTATGGAAGGTGCTAGTTATGAAGAGAGGTTGAGTAAGTTAGGATTGTTTTCATTAGAAAAAAGGAGATTGAGGGGGGACCTGATTGAGGTCTTCAAAATCATGAAGGGTACAGACAGGGTTGATAGAGATAAGCTTTTTCCCAGGGTGAGGGATTCAATAACGAGGGGTCACGCGTTCAAGGTGAGAGGAGAAAAGTTTAAGGGGGATACACGCGGAAAGTACTTTACACAGAGGGTGGTAGGTGCCTGGAACGCGTTGCCAGCAGAGGTAGTAGAGGCAGACACGGTAGATTCATTTAAGGTGCATCTGGACAGATGCATGAGCAGGTGGGGAGCAGAGGGATACAGATCTTTAGGAATTGGGCGATAGGTTTAGACAGTGGATTTGGATCGGCACAGGCTTGGAGGGCCGAAGGGCCTGTTCCTGGGCTGTAAGTTTTCTTTGTTCTTTGTTCTTTGTTCTTTGTTCAATCCCAACCAACTCAATCTGACCTCGTATATTGGTCCTGCCGTAGAATCTTAGAACCCCTATGGTGTCAAAAGAGGCCATTCAGCCCATCTCGTCTGGACTAACCCTCTGAAGAGCATCCTACCCAGACCTGGCCCTCCACCCTATCTCCATAACCACCTATTTACCATGGCTATATCCTTTCTCAGATAACGAGATTGAAACTGCACACAATATTACCAATGCCTGGCATAATTGCAGCAAGACATTTTTGTCCCTGTACTTGAATCCCCTCGCTATAAAGGCCAACATACCTTTTGACTTCTTTACTGCTTGTCACTTCTGCATGCTCATTATGAGCAAATGGTACATGAGTGTTCAATGGTCTGAATAGAGTCAAACAGAGTCAAACAGCAATCACTCATAGGTAAGGGCACATGCCCATTAGAGGGCACGTGACAAAAGTACAGATGAGGATAGCCAGCTTTCAAATGTGCAGAAAAGAACCCTTAGCCACAAAACTCAGGCTAACACAAAGCTCAAAACATGAGAGGGTAGACTTTTAGCCATGGGTAGGAGATGGGAAGTCATGTTGCGGCTGTGCAGGGCATTGGTTAGGCCACTTTTTCATGGAGAGACAATGCCTACTGGTATTAACACTGGACTGTTAATTCAGAGACCTACTCCGCTTCCCTCCTTGGAGGATCCCTAAACCGTCAGCCCCCGAACCCCATTTTCCCGTATCTAAGTCAAGCCAAACTGGGTTAGAGGGTCTTGATGACCTTAGGTTCATCCCTGGAGTGAAAACACGATTTCAACCGAGTCTTGCCGTAGCTGGGACTCTGCAAAGGGCCGCAAGTCTGGCGGTGTTCGTTGATGCGGTTCGGCATGTTGGACCTGACCAGTGACTACGTTGTTTTTTTTTACCTTTCCTTGTGGTCCTTGCGAATGTGTTGTTGTCTTGGATGCTGGTGGATGTTGCTGGTGTTGCCCCGGTTGGTGTTTTGTGTCTCTGGATGATCTCGGTCGCCTCCAGATGTCGAGTGGAGGTTCGTGGTTGATTGATGGTGTTCAGAGGTTGTGAGGGCTGCTCTAGGTGTGGCTTCCTTGCGGCTTTGGTGCAAGGAGTCCTTCACATGCGGGGCCTGCTTCTTGTTCAGACTCTCAAGCTCCCCTCATGAACTGCTCACACTGGGCACTCACAGAGCCTTCCTGGGAGCACACACTCCTAAGTTGGAATCAGGGCACGTCGCTGATATCGCAGTGCATAGTGCTGGGCTCGGAGTCTCCAAGTGCATCCAACAGCAGCCCCCTATCTCCTGCCAAATCTGGTTTCAGCTGCTGAGCTATTGTTTCTCCTCTCAGGTCTGAATGAGTTTCCCGATCACTGGAGTCGGTGTGAATAGCTTTTCGCTTAAGATGAATAGTTTTTGATGGTTTGGAATGTCCAGTATTTCCCTTGGCTGGGTATTTGTTAAATTTTGAACTGTACTGTTCTTACACCCAAAGGCGAAACAGGTTTACATGCAGCATAATGGTGTGGAATGTTCAGTATTTCTGTGCTTGAGCACTGGTTGGAAATTGAATGGTTTTGTACCTCTGGAGGCTCCAAAAGGTCTGAAGTTGTTGAAATTGTTTGTTTCCTGCAGTCTGGCTTCCATTGTTTTAAACTGGGGCTTGAATAGGGGTCTTTCTTTAGTTTGTGCAAATTAACCCTGTTCCAGGCATTTGCCTCTGGGCTTGCATATTATCCAATCTGTCCCAACCAGCCTTTTCCTGGTTCAGTTGGAGCTTGGTTTCTGGAGTTCAAAAGTTCGATGAATTTTAAACCAGTGTAATTTCCACCGGCTTCTGTCTTCAGAGAGTTTTAGTCCAGGGTAGTCCACAAACTGATCAGAATTTTTGCCCCACCTTAGACCTGGGCTGGACATCTCTATGACTCAAAGGCTCAGATGAGGTTGCAGGGTGTAGGGGTGGTACACATGGGAGTCGTGGAAGACAAGAAGATGAGGGTTTTCTCGTCAAGAAGGGATCCCATTCAATATCCCCTCCAGTGAGCTTTGGTTGGGGCAAGGCTAATTGTACAAAATCCGGACTGAAAATTCCCCGGACATTAAACACCATTATAACTTTCCAGTTCCTTCTTTCATGGGGCTTAAAAGCTTCCAGTATACTTGAACATGGCATCATCTAATTGTGTAGTAACATATTAAGAAATTGTAATTTTCTGCAGTAATGATGAAGCAGTATCCAATTTCACAACCGTCATTTGCAATTGCTTGGAGACAGGAAAATTGCATGAAATAATGGCATTCTCTCTCTCTTCCTCTCTTTCCACGCCCTTCACTCCCCCCCAACTGTCCCCAAAGTATTGTTTGATTCATCTGACTTTCAAATGGTAATGACAGGAATAATTTCTGCCTTTAGAATGTGTTTTTCTAAAGTACTTCTGAGTTCCTTTGAGATATTCAGTTATGCCGTGCTAATTTATAGATGCAGCTTTTCACCAGCACTTAATGGAAGCTCACTAGAAGCATTAATGCTTCAAAATAATCAATGGAATCTTTCCAAAAGGACGAGCAGGAATGGAAGTCTTTTGTGACACCCTTTTTGGAAAGTCTGATCCAATATTCACTGATCTGCAAGGTGGCAACTCAATCTTCACACACCCTCCTCAAAAGATGTGGAGATAGTAGGTAAAGAAAACAAAAAGGACAAAAACAGAAATTGCTTGAAAAACTCAGCAGGTTTGGCAGCATCTGCGGAGACAAAGTTGAAGTAACTTTTCAAGTCCAGTTCTGAAGAAGGGTCACTGAACCCAAAACGTTAACTCTGCTTTCTGCATTTTTTTTCCCAGCAGTTTCTGATTTTGCTTCTGATTTCCAGCATTCCATTGTTCTTTGATTTTTTTTTGTTTAGTCTAACGGTTACATTTTTACACTCGAGTTTTTTTTTTAATGACACAAATCTGCTTACCTCAGTTGGGAATCCAATTACTAATCAGTAGAAGATGTCCCACTGAAATCCGCTGGATTTCAATGTGTAGGAGGTGGCTTCACTGAAACGTACAAGATTCTGTGGGATTGTGACTGGCTGGAAATGGAAAACATGTTTCCTCTCGTGGGAGAGTCAAGAACTAGCAGCCACTATTTGAAAATAACGGGTCACCCATTTAACTCAGAGGTTAGGATGACTTTCCATTTCTCACAGTGGTATATAAGGGGTGGGGGATGGGGGGGAGAATTAAACGATAGGTGGAGGTGGAGGTCAGGAAGAGAGAGAAGAACAGCTGGAAAGATGAAGGAATGGGTAAAGGTCCTGGTGGGACCTGGAGCTGCTCATGGGGCTCATTAATGGCTGACAATGGGTTGTTTGTGGTAGCAGCCCAGGTGATGACAAGGCTTGGTGTGTGGGGCTTGCGGTAAGGACATGGGAGAAGGTCCTCAGACCCTAAAATTATTGAACTTGATATTTAGTCCTGAAAGCTGCAGTGTTCCTAAGCGCAAAATGAGGTGCTGTTCTTCCAGCTTGCGCTGAGCTTCACTGGAGCACTGTGGCAAGGCCAAGACAGAAATGTTGGCCAGGGAACAAGGTGGTGTGTTGTAGTGGCAGGCACCTGGAAGCTCAGGGTTGTTTTTGCATTCAGAACCTAGGTGTTCTGCAAAGTGGTCAGCCAGCCTGTGTTTCGTCTCCCTATTGTAGAGCAGACCACACTGTGAGAAGTGAATGCAGTAGATTAGATTGTGTGAAGTGCAGGTAAAGTACTGCCTCACCTGGAAGGTGTGCCTGGGGCCTGGATACTGAGGAAGGGGTTAGTAAAAGGGCAGGTCCTTCTACAGTGTCAGGGGAAGGTGACAATAATCAGCCATGAATGGTGGAGCAGGTTCAAGGGCTTGAATAACCTATTCCTGCTTTTCTCTACTATGTTTCTATCACACCTCTGTCTGCAAGGGTATCTCTCAGTTGTTCTGACTATTTCACAATTTCCTCGCAGTCGTTCACCTTATTGTTACATCATGTCATACATCACATCTCATTATCATTTCCAATCTCATGACAGTACAACATGCAGCCAATATGGGAAATGGACAGGCCAGACTAAAGCAACATTCCTTTTAAGATACATAGATGTGGCTCCTTGTCAGTCTTAAACGGAAAGTGTGGTGAAAGAAATCAGCTGCACACAGCAAATAAATTTAGTGCAAATGTTATTTGATTCACACCCAACTGTCACTCATCTCCTGCTCCTTGCATCAATAATTTTTCTTCACTTATCTGACCATAATACCAAAAGACATAGGAGCAGAAGTAGCCGTGCAATCTATCAAATCTGTCCTATCATTCTGTGAGATCATGGCTGATCTAGTAATCATTAGCTCTACTTTCCGGCCTTTTCTCCATAACCCTCAATTCCCTCACTGATTAAAAATATGCTACCTCAACCTTGAATATACTTAATGACTCAACCTCGACAGCCCTCTGGGGTGAAACATTCCACCGATTCACTACTGTCTGAGAGAAGAAATTCCTCCTCATCTGTTTTAAATGGGCATCCTCTTGCTCTGAGATTATGCCCTCTGGTCCCGGACTGTCCCACAAGGCACAACAAACTCTCTGAACTTAGTTTATCAAGTCAGTTCAGAATCATGTGTGTTTCAAAAAGATCTCCTCTCATTCTTCGAAACTTCAATGAGTACAGGTCCAACCTACCCCACCTCTTCTCACGAGACAGTCCTGCTCATAACAAACAACAAAAAAACCAAAAAAAAGTCCAGATGTACCGTGTGACCGGCAAACAAATTGTCATCCAGTTATCCTTTTCTCCATTAGAGAGCATTGTCTGCATGTCGCATTAGCAAATCTCCTACTTTCCTTTGATAATAAGGTATACAGCTGGATGAACACAGCAGGCCAAACAGTGTCAGAGGAGCGGGAAAGCTGACGTTTCGGGCCTAGACCCTTCTTCAGAAAAAGACCCTTCTTCAGAAAAAGACCCTTCTTCATTGGCCTTGGCCTGCTGTGTTCATCCAGCTCTACACCTTGTTATCTCAGATTCTCCAGCATCTGCTGTTCCTACTATCTCCTACTTTCCTTTCTTTCCTTTTCCCATTCCATTGCTTTTGTTATGTTTTGAGGTTCCCAGAAATTTGAAATAATCATACTGCTCTGCAAAGTCAATGAAGCTGACATTGAAAGTAATTTTCAGACCCCACCAAGTGCTCTGGACGGACATGGTGTTGTTCAGTACATTGTCTGATAGATGGAAACAAGTGATGTGACTTTCTGCAAAATAATTACACAGTTGCAAAAGAACATAGTTCCTAACTCTTTTTGAATGGTATAACATTGGCCTAAATCTTCTGAAATGGGGAGATGCCTCCAACACAACTTATGTCACTGGTACACCTTACGACCCTGTGGAAGTGTCCACGTAAGCAGATTTACAGTACCTCCACAGGTAGCTTAAACTTGCACCAGGGCTGGAGGGTTTGAGCTATAGGGAGGGGCTGAATAGGCTGGGGATATTTTCCCTAGAGCATTGGAGTCTGAGGGGTGACCTTTTAGAAGTTTATAAAAAATCATGCGGGAGCATGGATAGGGTGAATAGCCAAGCTCTTTTCCCCAGTGTAGAGGAATCCAAAACTAGAGGGCACAGGTTTCAACTGAGAGGCAAAAGATTTAAACAGGAGCTGAGGGCAACTTTTTCACACAGAGAGTGGTCCATGTATGAAATGAGCTGGCAGAGGAGGTGGTGGAGGCTGGTACAATTACAAAATTTAAAAGGCATTTGGATGGGTACATGAATTGGAAGGGTTTAGAGGGATATGGGTTGATACTGGCAAATGGGACTAGATTAATTTAGGATATCTGGTTGGCATGGACAAATTGGGTCAAAGAGTCTGTTTCCCTGCTTTAAGACTCCATAACTCTGACCAGTCTGGCCCTGGCTTGATTACACTGCAATTCTAACAACCGTGGGATGTGATGGCTCAAACCATACAGATGTGGACAGTTTGTATTATGTCTGCTATGGTTTCTATACTTCGAGCTCCTTACAGCAAGTATAATTCTACATAGATCAGCTGGAATGTTTTATTACCCTAGCACCACCAGCAATGTTCAGCTGACTCCCCCAAACCTCAGCCCCTGTGGTGTTTACACTGACAACGTTCATGCTACATTCTAGCAATATTCACTAGAGTCAGGGAATAGAGTCACAGAGTCATATATTACAAAAGAGGCTCTTGGGCTGAGCGAGTCTACATCAACAGATCTACTCTAAATCTACACCAGCCCCACGTTCCAGCACTTGGCCCATAGCCATGAATGTTATCACATTTCAAGTGCTCATCCAAATACTTTCCAAAGGTTGCCTTTAAAAATTTATTACAGTAGGCAGCCAGTCCCAGAATATATATCAATGTGATTGGCCTGCTTTTTGTTTGCTAAGGTTGATAATGTTCTTTTGAATTTTGCTGAGAATTGGAAGGAAGTCAGAAGACTACAGGGAAGCAATGAATTCTTCCCGTCCTCATTCCTCAGAGGTCTCTTGTAATTAATTAACCTCAAGATCAATGAGAGAGATGGTAATCTTGCGGCAGTCAGCATTTTTCCATTCTTGCTAACCACATGTTGAGACTGCTTTATTGTACACAGTGTCCCAAAGTATGTTCCATTTCACTTCTGCTTTATGTGAGTATATCAGAGACCACTTCTTCAATCAAGTTGAGAAACTTCATTTATATGTATGTGGGTAATATGACTGATGTTGATAAGAGAATGTCAATTCTGAGGAAAAATTCAGGGTTACAGCATCACCTTGCCCAGACCAGTGAGTGTTCTGTGTCATAATCTGTGCTGTGTCAGCTACACATATGGAGAATGCTGTTCAGTCAGTCAGTGATGATCAGATCCAACTGGTGCCAATGCCATTGCCCTGGTGCCAATGCCATGCTAACTGCCTTCTTCCTCTGCTAATGAATTTCTGCTTCTCCATTTATAACAACTCTTGGAAGATGCATGGAGGCTGGCAAGGGGACAGAATGTACTCTGGGTGGGGACCGTCAAAGCTTAGCACCAAAATTGGCTCAGTAGCACCACAATAGACCGTGCTGGTCAGGTTCTGAAGGCATAGTATTTAGACTGGGTCGACGGTAGGTGCTGATAGAGCTGTTCTGAGGAAGGGTCACCAGACCCGAAACATTAACTCTGTTTATTCCTTCACAGATCCTGCCAGACCTGCTGAGATTTTCCAGCAACTTTGCTTTTGTTCAAAACATACTTCACTCAGCCTCTCCAACTACTGCTGCAGATATCTGTCCACATCAATTTTAGCAGGAGAGTCTACTGTACGGTCCTTGTGGAAATAATCCCATCTTCATTTGTATTTAACCAACTTTGGCATCAAGGAGCCCATTCAAAACTTGAATCACTGGGAATTGAGGCATAAACTCTTCACTGGTTGGAGTTATACATGCCACATAGGAAGATTGTCATCGTTGCTGTAGGTCAGTCATCTCAGTTCCAGAACATCTGTGCACGATTTCCTCAGGGTAGTGTCCTACCATCTTCAGCTGCTTCATTAATGGCTTGCCTCCGTCATGAGGTCAGAAGTGGGGATGTTCACCGATAATTGCACAATACACAGCACCATTCGTGACTCCTCAAATACTGAAGCAGTTCATGTTCAAATGCTACAAGATTTCGACTTGGGTTGACAAGAGGTACCACACAAATGACGAGTGATGATCATCTCCATAAGAGACAATATAACCACCAGCCCTTGACACTCAATAGTGTTACCATCACTGAATCCACCGCTATCAACATCCTGGGGGTTATCATTGATCAGAAACTCAACTGAGCTCACCACATAAACATAGTAGCTGCAAGAACACGTCAGAGGCAAGGAATATTGCGGCAAGTAACATACCTCCTGATTCCCCAAAAGCTGTCCACCATGAACAAGGCACAAGTCAGAAACGTGTTAGAATAGTCCCCAATTGATTGGATGAGTGCAGATCCAACAACACTCAAGAAGTTTGACACTATCCAGGATAAAGCAAGGTAAAGATCCTCAGACAGCATCTTCCACACCTACAACAACTTCCATCTGGAAGGTCAAGGGCAGCAGATACAGGGGAACATCAACACCTGCAAGTTTCCCTCCAAGCCACTCACCATCCAGACTTGGAAATATATCACTGTTCCTTCACTATACTCAGAATTCCCTCCCTTACAGCATGGATCAACCTTCAACATATGGATTGCAGTAGTTTAAAAGGTAGCTTACCACCACCTTCTCAAGGACAATGAGAGATGGGCAATAAATACTGGCCAGCTAGCGACAGCCACATCCTACAAGTTAATTATAAAATCTAAGGATACCCTCCATCATGATGTGTAGCACTATTTATGTGCTAAGTGGGGTAGATTTCAAACAAATCTAACAAATTAAAAATGGCTATCTATAACATACTGTGTATTCATCCACAATCTGTAACCTCATGGCCCAGCCTAAGCTCCACTCTACATTGGTATCAAATGGGGAGATCAATTACTTTACAATGAATAGTGCAAGAAGCATCATACCCAAAAATTAAGCATCAATCTGTTGAAGTTACATGCCAAAGCTATGGAAGGACATGCAATGGATAAGGATAAACAATGTCACAATCCATGGAGGAGATGCAAGCTCTTCAAGTCTTGCCACATATGATCATGAAAGGTAATAAGACAATTAAACAACTAACAATAGAGGCAGAAGGTTTACTAGAATTTTTCCATAAATATGGAATTGCACTCAAGAGGATGAACTGATAAAGTTGGGACAATTTTCCTTAAAGCAAGGTAGTCTAACAGCAGATTTGGCAAAGTTATTTGACACCATGAAGAGCTTCAGTAGCCTGAAATGGAGCCAGCTTTCAATAGCTACAAAGTAGAAACAAATAATATCAATTTAAGGAGAATACAAGATGTAGAGCTGGATAAACACAGCAGGCCAAGCAGCATCATGGGAGCAGGAAGGCTGATGTTTTGTGCCTAGACCCTTCATCAGAAATGGGGGAGGGGAAGGGGGTTCTGAAATAAATAGTGAGAGAGGGGGAGGGGGATACAAGGTGGTTGAGGAGAAGATAGGTGGAGAGGAGACAGACAAATCAAAGAGGCGGGGATGGAGCCAACAAAGGTGAGTGTAGGTGGGGAGGTAGGGAGGAGATAGGTCAGTCCAGGGAGGACGGACAGGTCAAGGGGGCGGGATGAGGTTAGTAGGTAGGAAATGCGGGTGCAGCTTGAGGTGGGAGGAGGGGATAGATGAGAGGAAGAACAGGTTAGGGAGGCGGGGACGAGCTGGGCTGGTTTTGGGATGCGGTAGGGGGTGGGGAGATTTTGAAACCAGTCGCAAACCATTTCAACTCCCCCTCCCATTCCTCAGACGACATGCCCATCCTGGGCCTCCTGCAGTGCCACAATGATGCCACTGGAATCCACATCAAGCAGATGTTCACCTGCACATCTGCTAATGTGGTATACTGCATCTGCTGTACCCGTTGTGGCCTCCTCTACATCGGGGAAACCAAGCGGAGACTTGGGGACCGCTTTGCAGAACACCTGCGTTCGGTTCGCAATAAACAACTGCATCTCCCAGTCACGAACCATTTCAACTCCCCCTCCCATTCCTCAGACGACTTGTCCACCTTGGGCCTCCTGCAGTGCCACAACAGTGCCACATCAATTTGAGGTTTGTGTAATGATTTGCAGGACTTGGAATGCACTTCTGGATAGAATGGTGCAAACAAGCTCAACTGCAGTATTCAAAAAAGAACTGCAACAGTATTTGAAAGAAGAATGTGTTGTGATCTGAGAGAAGATTCGAACATGATTCTAGCAATGTAATGGACTGGAAAGAAGCAAATTTTAATTTGATAAAAAGGGATGTAAACCCAGTTTACAATCCAAACAACAAAATTGCTCAAGCATTGTAAATAATAACTTTCTTTTTTAAGTGAAGAAACATGCAGTCTGCATGAATTATTGACACCAAGATCTTTAACTTTACACAAGAAAAATGAGAATTTACAAATGTGCACCTTACAATGCACAATTCTCTGTATTTGACGAAGGAGCACATACCAGTTGTGAGATTACAATGCTTGTGTACCTGTGACTGCATCAGCAAAGTTATAAATCTGCAGTGAGCCTGTACTCAGGGACCTATGTTAATATAAGATAAAATGGCACTTATTAAAAACAAAGGCCATTGAGGAAAATTACAGTGAAATTGCTGAACTTATTGGAAGTATTTGTTATGAAATATGAAGAATTTGTTTGCATCTACGTCAGCATAATAAAAACCACACGTAATTCCTTTACCTGGAGTCTTAAACAGTGATGAGATAAAGTACAAGAAGGAGATAGACAGTTTAGTGGCGTGGTGTAAAGACAATCATCTGTCCCTCAATGTCAGCAAAACAAAAGAGCTGGTCATCAACTTCAGGAAGTGGAGTGGAGGACACGCCCTGTCTGTATCTGTGGTGCTGAGGTGGAGATGGTCGAGAATTTCAGGTTCCAAGCAGTAGATATCACTAACAATCCGTCCTGGTCTATTCATGTCGATTTTACTGTTCAGAAAGCACACAAAATGCCTTTATTTTCTCCGTAGGCTAAAGAATTTGGCTAGTCCACAATTACTCTTACAAATTTTTACAGAGGCAGTGTAGAAATCATTCTTTCCTGGGTGCATCACAGCTTGGAATGGCAACTGTTTTGCTTAAAACTGCAAGAAGTTGCAGTCACTTATGAACACAGCCCAGTCCATCACCCAAACCACTCCATTGACTCCATCTATACTACCTGCTCCCTCAGGAAAGCAGCCAACATAATCAAAGACCTTTTCCACCCCCATTATACACTCTTCCACCCTCTTCCATTGAGCAGAAGATACAAAAGTTTGAAAACATGTACCAACAGATTTAAGCTTCTTCCCTGGTGTTGACTTTTGAACAGACCTCTCATATATTAAAGTTGATCTTTTACTGCACCTTCTTTGTAGCTGTAACACTGTGGTCTTCATTCCGTTCTAGAACATAGAACATAGAACATTACAGTGCAGTACAGGCCCTTCGGCCCTCCATGTTGCACCGACCTGTGAAACCAATCTGAAGCCCATCTAACCTACACTATTCCATTATCATCCATATGTTTATCCAATGACCATTTAAATGCCCTTAAAGTTGGCGAGTCTACAACTGCTGCAAGCAAGACATTCCATGCCCTTACTACTCTCTGAGTGAAGAATCTACCTCTGACATCTGTCCTATATCTATCACCCCTCAATTTAAAGCTGTCCCCTCATGCTAGCTGTCACGATCCGAGGTAAAAGGCTCTCACAGTCCACCCTATCCAATCCTCTGATCATCTTGTATGACCCTATTAAGTCACCTCTTAACCTTCTTCTCTCTAACGAAAACAGCCTCAAGTCCCTCAGCCTTTCCTCATAAGACCTTCCCTCCATACCAGGCAACATCCTGGTAAATCTCCTCTGCACCCTTTCCAATGCTTCCACATCCTTCTTATAATGCGGTGACCAGAACTGTACGCAATACTCCAAGCGCGGCCGCACCAGAGTTTTGTACAGCTGCAACATGACCTCACGGCTCCGAAACTCAATCCTTCTATCAATAAAACCTATTACCTTGATGTACTTATATAAGGGAAAATTTGCCTGGATAATACACAAAACAATACTTTTCACTGTATCTTGGTA
>JAHRHZ010000145.1:82163168-82240099 GCA_024137785.1 Ginglymostoma cirratum | reverse complement strand
GTATATATATAAAGCACTTTCATATATTGTGCTGTAATTATTTTCCACACACCTCACCCATGGCTGATACACACATCTCTGCTAGGGGTCCCACAATTTCTTCCCTAGCTTCCCACAATGCCCTGGGATACACCTGATAAGGTCTCAGGGATTTATTTACCTTTATGCATGTTATAACCTTCAGCACTCCTCTTCTCTAATATGGACTCTTTCAGTACATCGCCAGTTATTTCCCCAAGTTACCTAGTTTCCATGTCTTTCACCACACTAAAACCGATTCAAAATATTCATTTTGTATCTCACCCATCTTCTGCAGTTCGGACATAGTGGCCACATTGATCTTTAAAGGTCGCTATACTCTCCCTAGTTACACTTTTGCCCTAATATACTAGTAGAATCTCTTTGGATTCTCCTCAGCCTTATCTGTCAAAGCTATCTCATGTCCCCTTTTGATTTCCTACTTAAATACTCTCCTACTCCCCCTATACTCCTGTATAAATGTAAGATTGTTATTAAAACATTTATTTCTCAACAGAATGATCATAAATGAAGCCAATTTCCAAATAGACTAGCAACTCACAGCAAATTAAAAGCCCTAAAACAATTGAAGAAAGAGTTAAGTGTTGCAATGAGGGGCATGTCAGTCTGAATTAAATTCTAAACACAAATAGGACAACCATCTTATTCAACTTTTCATATCTTGTGATCAATTGAAGCTTGCGTTATTAATATTTCCCACAAAGAATGATCAATACATGAAATGGTCTCTCAAAATAGCAAAAAGAAATAAAGATGATAGAGGATACATGGGACCAGCATATTTACTTCCTTTATTCTTCGTATAGATTTATCACTCTCATATTTTTTGAATGGATCTCTCAAATGTTAATGTTGGTCTGTCTCTCTCTGCACCTTCTCTGTGGTTATAACACAGTATTCTGCACTCTGTTCTGCTACCCTGATGCACTTTGTATGGTATGATCTTCCTGCGGAGCATGCAAAACAACACTTTTTGCTGTATCTCGGCACATGAGTTAACAATAAATCTAATCTAATCTGATCTGATTTGGACAGCAGTAAAAGTGCAATTTATTTGGAAACCTCCTACAAGTTTACTTAATGACTGACAAACTGATATGTTATAATCTCCACGGATGGTAATACATCAGATCACAGTGTGAAACCTGACTTGACCGAACATAGTTTTTATTTCTGCAATTTTGTTACTGCGGTGGTCAGTCATTGAACATATTCACAAGAGACTGTCAAAGTACTTTAACAAAAGAATGTCAAACTTTTTTTTACAACCAGAAAGAATGAAAACAAACACACATGTATAATTATACATGACAGTTTGTAAAGATCTTTGCACAAGCAAGTAAAAGAAAGATTCAATTCTTTTTTTCAGCAATATCTTTCGCAGACACTCAGCCTCAGTGGAGCATCATTAATATTCTGAACTCTAAAGTTTCATACTCAACTCAAAGTTTCTGACTCTTGAGAAACGCGCTTAGCAAACTGAAAACCAAAATCAAGTTCACAAAATGTTAATAACAGGAAAATAATTATATGTTATAAACCTTCATTGCAAAATCTTGCAGCTACAGAACAACATATCCTTAGACAAGCCTGCTGGTCCTTCGACTCCTCATGGCTGCTGGTCATGTGCTGTCAGCTTCTCCTTAGTTCACACTCACGCACTCATATTTTAAAGCAGTAACATGCTGGTGATGAAAGCTTATATCATTTATATCAAAGATTACATTCAATCTGGTAAATTACACAAAGACTGTGTACCTATGGATAATCAAACAGAAAATATACACCAGAGATAAGAAGGAAAAAAGCAACAAAAACAGACATTGTTGGATAAACTCAGCAGCTCTGGCAGCATCAGTGAAGAGAAATCAGAGTTAACATTTCAGGTCCGGTGACTCTTCCTTAGAACTGATAGTAGCTAGGAAAATGTTCGTTTATATGCAGAAGATAGGATGTGGAGAGGGGGTAAGATGTAAACAAATAAGTAGGGATGGAGACTAAAAGAGAAAAGAAAAGTTGGATAGACAAAGGAGTTGATAACAATCTGGATAGGAGGGTAAATAGCTGTTAATGGACACTGTTAGTGGCTAACAATAGGGTAGTGTGTAATGGCAGGCTATGTGATAACAAGGCCTGGTGTTTGGGGTAGGGGGATTGGACATGGGAGAGTTTCAGGCCCTAAAATTATTAAACTTAATATTGGGTCCAGAGGACTGCAATGTATAGCAGAAAATGAGATGTTGTTCTTCCAGCTTGCGTTGAGCTTCGCTGGAATACTGCAGTGAGCCAGGGATAGAGACGGTGGCCAGGGAAAAGAGTGGTGTGTTAAAGTGGCAGGCAACTGGAAGCCTAGGGTCATTTTTGAGGGCAGAATAGAAATTTTCTGCAAAGTGATTTCCAGTCTACAATCCATTTCCCCAATGTAGAGGAGACTACATTGGGAGCAGCGAATGTAGTGGACTAGATTTGGGAAGTGCAGGTAAAGTGATGCTTCACCAGGAAGGTGTGTACGGGCCCTTGGATACTGGGGAGGAAGAAGGTAATTAGGCAAGTGTTACAACTTTGGCGGATTCAGGGGAAGGTGCTGTGGGGCTGTGGAGGGGTGTTGGGAGTGAGGGAAGAGTGGACCAGGGTGTCTCAGAGGGAACGGTCCCTGCAGAAGGTGGACAAGGGAGAGGAGGGGAGGGGAATATATGTTTAGTAGTGGCATCTCACTGGAGGTGGTGGAAATGCCAGCTGTTGATCTACTGGATGTGGATATTGGTGGGATGGTAGCTAAGGACAAGGGGATCAAGGAGATGGGTTGAGGGCAGAAGTGTGGAAGATGAGTCAGACCCAGTTGAGGACCCTGTCGACAACGGAGCTGGGGAATCCTAGGTTGAGGAAGAAGGTGGATATTTTGGAGGGTCCCTTGTTGAAGCTGGCCTCATCGGAACATATGCGACAGAGGCTGGGGAACTGAAAGAATGGAATAGAGTGTTTGCAGGAAGCAGTGTGCAAGGATGTTTGTATAATTAGCTGTGGGAGTCGGTGGGTTTATAATGAATATTAATGGCCAATCTATCGCCAGAAATGGAAACAGACATGTCGAGGAAGGGAAGGGAGGAATCAGAGATAGAGCAGGTTAAAATCATGGAGTCCTAGAGTAATACCGCATGGAAACAGGCCCCTCGGTCCAAACTGGTCCATGCTGCCCACTCAGCTAAATCCAATTGCCGACATTTGGTCCACATCTCTCTAAACCCTTCACATTCATTTACCTACTCAAATGTTTTTAAATGTTGCTATTGTACCTGCCTCAACCATTTTTTCCAGTGTCCTATTCCATGTACGCACTATTCTCTGTGTGAAGAAGTTGTTCCTCAGGCCCTTCTTAAATCTTTCCCCCTCACCTTAAACCTATGCCCTCTAGTTTACATTTCCCCATCCCTGGGGGAAAAAGTCCATGTGCATTTATCCTATCTATTCCCCTCATGATTTTATACACCTCAATAAGGTTACCCGTCATCCTTACACGTTCCAAGGAATAAAACCCTGTCTCGGCCAATCTCTCTCTATAACTCAGGCCGACTAGTCCTGGCAACACCCTCATAAACCTTCTTTGCACATTTTCCAGTTTAACTATGTTTTACCTAGAACAGGATGACCAAAACTGTACACTATACTCCAAGTGTGGCCTCACCAAGGACTTATACTACCGTAGCATAACATCCCAACTCCGACACTCAATGCCTCAACTGATGAAGGCCAGCATTCTAAATACCTTCTTCACCATCCTGTCTACCTGTGATATTGCTTTCAATGAACTATGTACTTGTGCTCCTAGGTCCCTCTGTTCCACAGCACTCCTCAGGACCTTACCATTTACTATATATGTCCTAACCAGATTTGACTTTCCAGAGTGTAACACCTCACACTTATCTGTGTTGAATTGCATTTGCCAATCCTCAGTCCCCATCTGGTCAAGATCCCTCTGTAATTTTTAATAACCTTCCTCGCTATCAACGATACCTCCTAATTTTGTATCATTTGCAAATTTACTGATCGTGCCTTGTATGTTTACATCCAGATCATTTACGTAAATGACAAATAACAAAGGTCCCAGCATCAATGCCGATGGCACGCCACTAGCCACAGGCCTCCAGTCTGAGAAACAATCTTCAACCATCACCCTCTGCTTCCTACCATCGAGCCAATTTTGAATCCAATTAGGTAGCTCTCCCTGGATCCCATGCAACATAACTTTCATGACTAGCCTGCCATACAGGACCTTGTCAAAGGCCTTACTAAGGTCCATATAGACAACATCCATTGCCCTACCTTCATCTGTCCTCTTGGTTACCTCTTCGAAAATCTCTAAAACATTTGTCAGACATGACTTCCCGCGTACAAACCCATGCTGACTGTGGCTGATCTGACATTGACAATCCAAATGTTGGTTCATCCTGTCCCTCACTATCCTCTCTAATAACTTACCTACCACTAATGTCAGGCTCACTGGTCTGTCCCTGGCTTGTATTTGCTACCTTTCTTAAACAATAGAACAATATTAGCATCCCTCCAGTCTTCTGGAACTTCACCAGTGGCTAAAGATGAAGCAAAAATATCTGCAAGGGACTCTGCAATTTCTTCCCTAGCCTTCCACAATGTCTGAGGCCCAGGGGATTTAGCCATCATATTGTGCTTTAAGGCTGCAAACACCTCGTCTATGGTAATATATCTGTGGTCCAAAACATCCCCACTTATTTCCCTTCCTTCTTTAGCATCCATGATTCTCTCCTCAGTGAACACAGAGGAAATATATTCATTAAAAACCTACCCCATCTCCTGTGGCTCCACGCATAGACAGCCATGCGAATCTTTCAGGGGACCTATTCTCTCCCTATCCACCCTCTTAATCTTAATATAGCTATGGACCCTCTTGGGATTATCTTTAACCCTATCTACCAGATCAATCACATACCCTCTTATTGCTCTTCTGATTTGCCTCTTTAGTGACATCCTGTCCTTGGACTCTTGATATCACACCTTTAAAAGCCTTCCATTTGCCAATCGTTCCTTTTACATCAAACATACTCACCCAATTGACCTCTGCTAGATCCTGCCGAATGGCCCCAAAATTGGCTCTGCTCCATTTCAGCACCTTAACCTATGGACCTATCCTATCTTTTTCCATAACTATGTTAAAACTCAGAGAGTTATGGTCACTGGCCCCAACGTGCTTTCTTACTGAGACTCCAGTCACTTGCCCGACCTCGTTTCCTAAGAGGAAATCCAGTGTTGCACTATCCCGCGTAGGGCCCTCTTCATATTGATTTAGAAAACTTTCTTGGACACATTTGACAAACTCCACCCTGTCCAGGCTTTTTACACTCTGTGCGGTTCAGACAATACAAGGGAAATTGAAATCTCCAACCAATACTACTCTATTATTCCTGTAGGTATATGCAATCTCTCTACCCATCTGCTCCTCTCGTACCCGCTGACTATTTGGGGACCTATAATACAGCCCCAACAGAGTGACCATCCCCTTCTTCTTCTTAAGTTCATACCATATGGCCTTATTTGATGACCCCTTAAGAATATCCTGTCTAAGTACTATTGTTGTGTCATTCCTTATCAAAAGGGCAAGTCTCCCTCCTTGCTTATTTGTACTTTGTCATGCTATAGCTTCTGTATCCTGGAACATTGAGCTGCCAGTCCTGCCCTTTTTTCAGCCATGTTTCTGCTATGGCTATAATATCTCAGTCCCTAGAGCCAATCCTTGCTCTGAGCTCTTCTGCCTTACCAGTCAGGCCTCTTGCGTTGAAATAAATGCACTTTAAACTAGAAGTCTTTTCCCTCCTTTTACTCTGCCCTGGCTATCTTAAATAGTAAAGTTGCTCTCAATGGCCAGTGTATTTTTGCCTGACTCTTGATGGGCCCTCTTTTATTCAGATTTATCCCCCACCAAACTAGTCTAAATCCTTCTGGGCAATGCTAGCAAATCTCCCAGCGAGGATATTGGAAATCCCTCCAGTCCAAGAGCACCCCATCCCTCTTGTACAGTTTACATGGCCATCCCTCTGACCTGAAGAAAATGAGAGGAGTTAAAAGAGAAGATGTGGAGGGTGACGACAAGCTCAGCCAAGCAGAGGATGAGTGTGGATGGTTCAGGTCTTTGCTCCAGAGCCCTGAGCACATTCTGGTGGGGGATGGAAGAGTAAAGGAATCGCACATCCATGGTAAAAACGAGCCTGCTCCTGCCCTACAGAACTCATTTCTTCCTACCTTGACTCAGTCTTTTCTCCCCTGGTCTGTCCCTGCCTACGTACATCCATGATTCTTTAGACTCTTTAAACCAGCTTCAGAACTTCCAGGTGCAGGGTCCAGCTGCTGCCTATTTACCACGAACGTGCAATCCCTTTATATGTCCATCCCCCAGCAGGATGGTCTCAGAGCTCTCCGCTTCTTCCTGAAGCAAAGGCCTGAACCATTCCCACCCACCACCAGCCTCCTCTGCTTGGCCGAGCTCAACCTTACCCTCAACATCTTTTCTTTTAACTCCTTTCATTTTCTTTAGGGCAGAGGGGTGGCCATGGGTACCCTCATGGGCCCCAGTTATGCCTGTCTCCTTATGGGGTATGTGGAGCATTCCTTGTTCCAGTCCTATTCTGGCCCACACCCACAAATCTTGCTCTAATATATCAATGATATCATCGGTGCTGCTTCCCTCTCTCAGCTGAAATTGGAAAAGTTCATGAATTTTGCTTTCAATTTCCACCTTGCCTTCACTTTCACCTGGTCTATCTCTGACTCCTCCCTTCCCTTCCTCAACATCTCTGTTTCCATTTCTGGGGATAGACTGGCCATTAATATCCACTACAAACCCACCGACTCCCACAGCTACCGGGACTATATATCCTCACACCTGCTTCATGTAAAGACTCCATTCCATTCTCGCAGTTCCTCTGTATCTGTTGTATATGTTCAGATGAGGCCAACTTTGACAAGGGAGACTCCAAACTGTTCACCTTCTTCCTCAACCGAGGATTTCCCAGCACCATTGTCATCGAGGCCCTCAACCAGGTCTGACCCATCTCCTGCACTTCCACCTTCACTCCCCTCTTCCTCCCACAACAGTGATAAGGTTCCCCTTATCCTTATCTACCATCCCACCAGCATCCACATCCAGAAGATCATCTGCTGGCATTTCCATTACCTCCAGTGAAATGCCACCAGTAGACGCGTATTCCCTTCCCCTCCCTTGTCCACCTTCTGGGACACCCTGTTCCACTCCTCCTTCACTCTCAACAACTCCCCACAGCTCCACTGCACTTTCCCCTGTAACTGCCAATGATGTAATACCTGCCTATTTACCTCCTCCCTCCCCAGAATCCAAGGGCCCAAACATACCTTCCAGGTGAAGCAACACTTCACCTGCACTCCCCAGAATCTAGTCTACTGCATGCACTGCTCACACTGTTCCTCTACTTTGGGGAAATGAAGTGTGGACTGAGTGCCGGTTTGCAGAACATCAATGTTCTACCCTCAAAGATGACCCTGAACTTGCTGTTGCCTGCCGCTTTAACACACCACCTTGTTCTCTGGCCAACATCTCTGTCTCAGGCTTGCTGCAGTGTTCCAGCAAAGTTCAGCACGAGCTGGAAAAACAACACCTCATTTTCCTCTTGGGGGCACTTCAGCCCTCTGGACTCAATATTGAGTTCAATAATTTTAGGTCCTGGATTCTTCCATGTCCTAGTCCTTTAGCCCACACACCAGGCCTTGTTATCACATAGCCTGCCATTCCACACTACCTATTGTTAGCCACTAACAGTCCCCGTTCACCGTTATTTACCTTCCTAGCCAGATCGTTATCAACTCCTTTGTTTGTCCAACTCTCTTCTCTCTCTTTGTGCTCTATCCTCACTTATCATTTACTCCTGATCCCTGCCCCCAGCCTATGTTCTGCATATAAACCAATCTTTTCCTAGCTACCATCAGTTCTGAGGAAGGGCCACCAGATGCAAAACAGTAACTCTAATTTTTCTTCACAGATACTGCCAGACCTGCTGAGCTTTTCCAGCAACTTCTGTTTTTGTTCCTGATTTACAGCTGCTCTTTTTGATTTTATCAAGGAAAAAGGCAAGTTATCTTAGGATAGGTAGGGTAAAATCTATCAAAGAGGTGTTTTGTTTTATTCAGGGTGCTGAAGTAGGAAAGAAAATGATTGGACAGGTATTCCAGTGTATTGGGTAAAGATGTTGAAGAGATACATATGGGCTGATTATTGAGGCATTGTGATTTCTAGGATGATTGTAGTGCTTGAGTTTGGAAAAGAACAAGGGAAAAAGGACAAAAGGAACAGGAAGAGGACACTTAACCAATGACCTGCTCAAATAATTCAGTTTGATCGTGGTTAATCTGATTATTCATTCAACTCATTTACAATTTTTGCCTTAGTTTCAGATCCGTTAGCATGTTTGCTTAACCAAAAAAAAAATCAATCGACTTTTCAATTTTCATTTGACCTGGGACCCTTGTTTTTAAACAAATGCTGGTCAAAGCCTGAATTCTAAATTCCAAATCCTTGCGTGTGGTCTTTACTACTTTTGTGGTGTGGGAGTGTGATAATGTTTGTGGGTTCTGAATTGCATGCATTTTCTTCCATAGGGAACTGCCCATAGAAATCATCAGCTGCCTCTGCTCCTGTGTGACATTGATGACGGAGGTGTCCAATGTTCCAGCTACTTTTCTTTTTTCCTGTGCAGATGTCTGAGGGCCTCTTGAATCAGAAACCAATGCTGTGACGGCTGTTAGCGTGCCAATTGCTGTGTGTGGGCTCTCAGAGCAAATGTGCAGCCCTGTCTCAAACTCAAAAAGTCTCGAGCAGACCTGGCTAAAATATTGTAATCATAGTGTACCTATTAAATAAACAAATTGATTGAACTTATTGTGATTATCGAATGAAACTGTCATTTTTCATAAGAGATTCAGTACCTAAGTGAAAGATTTATTTTAATAAAGGAAATGACTAAATACTTAATTAAAATGATTGTTAAGATAAGGGATTAGTTGATGAAAGGGTTTAGGCCTGAAACGTCAAGTTTTCCTGCTCCTATGATGCTGCTTGACCTGCTGTGTTCATCCAGCCCCATGCTTGTTATCTCTAAAGTTCAATGTGCGATTGTTTTAAAAAATATTGAGAATATCCATAGAGACATAACTGATTTTTTTTTTTGCCAGCATGGCTCTTGAGGTATCATAGAGCTCCCACATTGTGGAAGCAGTCCATTAGGCCCAACTAGTCACACCAACCCTCTGAACAGCATCTTACCTAGACCCACCCCATCCCTGTAAGCCTGCAATTCCCATGGCTATCTCACCTAGCCTGTACATCTTCAGACTGTAGGAGGTAACTGGAGCACCCAGAGGAAACCCACACAAACACAGGGAGAATATGGAAACTCCACACAGACTGTCACCCAAAGGTGGAATTGAACCTGGGTCACTAGGGCTGTCAGGCTGCAGTGCTAACCATTGAGCCACTA
Organism: Ginglymostoma cirratum; assembly: GCA_024137785.1. Taxonomy (NCBI): domain Eukaryota; kingdom Metazoa; phylum Chordata; class Chondrichthyes; order Orectolobiformes; family Ginglymostomatidae; genus Ginglymostoma; species Ginglymostoma cirratum. Next base: position 82,230,527 of record JAHRHZ010000145.1, on the reverse strand, counting down.
TGCTGCCCTAGTGTGCTGCTGGTGAATATTAGATGAGCTGGTATAGAGAGAAATGGTATTGAGTGAAGGGGATAGATTGGTATGAATTGGCATGGGATGAATAGGAGGGCAAAATCTGAGTAAGTTTAGATGCATAAGTTGGCATAGGGAGTAAAAAGGAGTATGAAGTAATTTGCAGGACATGGAGGGGCATAGATTCGCATGGATCAGGCATGGGGAGGGTATGGAAGGGTGAAGAGTGAGAACTGTGGGACTGTTTTTATTTTTTCTGTTTTTGTTACCACTCACATGGTCTAAGAACACCAAGGCAGGCCTTCTGATGGAGCCTATCTCCACACCTTGCCAGAGCCATGCCAGAGTCACCTGGTCAACTTCCAGGAATCTGTACCTCTCCGGATTTAAAATTCCAACTTCTAGTGAAGCTTCATCAAAGTCAGGGTTTGCAGGACCCAGAAGTCTTCCAACTCTGCTAACGTGAGGAAGAAATTCACACCCTAATCTCAAAAGCTGTTCGAAGGAGATGTTTCCAGATTTCTAGTACCTTTTAGTGTGAATAAATGATTCCTGACATCAAATCTCAGTGGGCCAGCTCCTTATTGAGAACTCAGTATCAAGACAGCACGGCACCACTGTACCGAGGAGTTAGAGCTGCATCATTTGCCACTCCAGTGGGACTTGAAGCCACAACTCTCTAGCTTGAGTCCAGTAAGACTAGTGTAAATCATGGCAATTAGAAAGCATGACATTGTCACGTTTCTGACATAAACAAAAGTCAAACAGAGATCATTTTTGAGCTACTTTAGTAAGGCATTTTTAGGTCATTTGCATGTTTTATCAGCTCTAATTTAACCACTTTTAATAAGTGTGCTGACTCATATGAGCAACATATCTTGAGTTGCATGCTGAGGAACAGCAATACTGTCTTGCTGTTGCATACGTTTCTTAGAATTTAATTATCCAAAAATCTTTGTTTACGATAATTTTTCATTTATAACCTGTGAAATGCGTTTGCAGAACTTGGAGCAACAACAACATAAACTAGAAACATTTATTGCGTCAGAAATTGCAGTCAAATTTGAAGCAGTTATTTGCCACTGATATGTTTAGCTCCTTTTATTGTCATGATTATTTAGTGCTGTTTTCAGATATTTCTTTACACTTTCTATCAATATGACACAAATTTGTGAGGCCATAAACTCAGAATTTATCTTGAATGGGTTCTTAGCAAATCAAGATATGAAGTGTGCATACTGTTGCCATCTTAAATACTGCATTGTTGTCCTAATTCAGTACTATATCTTCATGTTTAAAGTGCCACCAATAACAATGCAATATACTGTGGACCATTGGAATCATAGAGTCCCTGCAGTGTGGAAAAAGGCCATTTGGCCCATCAAGTCACACCAACCTTCCAAAGAGCATTCCACCCAGACATGTAATCCCACATTTCCTGTGGCTAATCCACCAAACTGGTATACATTTGGACTGTGAGAGGAAAGTGGAGCACCGGGAAAAAACCCACACAGACACAGGGAGAACGTGCGACCCCATACAGTCACCCAAGGCTGAAATTGAACATAGATCCCTGGTGCTTTGAGGCAGTGATGCTAACCACTGTGCAACCATGCTGCCCAAAAGTTATGTATAATGTGAATAGTTGTGGTCCCAATACTGATCCCATGAAACTGCACTAGTCACTAGCTTATTTCTTGTTTGAAGGTTTGCTGCTAATAATATCAACCAAACACAGAATGAAAAGTTAACTCTGTTGCTAAAATTCTAAGTCTATAAACATTCTGACATGAATACTGTGCACTCATTACTCCAGTCATTAATAGTTCCATATACCTCCTTGTGTTGATTGCAAAATTCTTACCTGAAATGATTTGAATCACTTGAAATGGGGAGGTGGTGGATCAATGATATTATCACTGGACTAGTAATCCAGAGACTAAGAGCAAGGGGTTAAAATTGTATCAGAGATAAGGGACCCAGATTCCAAATCTACCATTGCAAATCATTATTGGTGAATTCAACAAAATATAAATTTGGAAGTCTAATGATGACCATGGAATCATGGTGAATTGTTGCAAGATCCTAGCTGATTCACCAATGGTTTTTAGGGAAGGAAACTTGCCCTCCCTATCTTGTCTGGCATACTTGTGAGTCTAGATTGACACAAATGTAATTGACCTCTGAAAATGCCTAGCAAACAGTCAATCACAACAAGCTGCAAAAAAGTGTCAACTAAGGAATGGTGCTGAACAGACCATCTGACATTGACAAAGGCACCAGAGCTGACAATGGCGAATTCAGTCCTGTCAATCCCACAAAGTCCTCACCAACATCTGGGGGCTAGTGCCAAAATCGAGCTCTGCCTTACAACATACAGTTGCCTTGGTGATTTTTCCGCAGGAGTTTTCTGTATAGAGTTTATTTCTTCACTGCACCTGTTCAGTCTGAATATCTTCTGGCTGCTAGCTGGTGATAAAGCTATGGAATAACTTTTTTTCGAAATATTAATCCTTGAGTTTTTCGCTTATCCAGGTAATTTCACTACTGCTGTAAATTTCTAGGCATTGTATCCCATCACTGTTACCATTTTTGTTTTGTGGTTTCGGGGCAACACCTAAGAGACTGGATTTAAAACATTTTGGTTGAGGAGAAGAACTGTTTTCGAGTTTAGGTTTTTGTACAACTCTATTTATTGCTTGCTAACATGATATACAGCGATCCATGATAATCTGAGAGATACCTGGTTCAGAGCTAAATTAACTTCTCACTTCAATGTGATAATTATACCCTGTTTGATGCAGATCTGTGATATTGTTGTAAATTTGTTCCAGGATCCTGAAGCCCTTACACAACAATGTTCATGATATGACCAATCAATACTGAAAGAAAGACAAATCTGTGATAATGCTTAATTAAATCTGATTAAATTCAGTAAGGGAGAAGCAAAATCACTTTAACAAGAAAGAATCTGAACCCACTCAAAATGAAAAATGAGAAAATTAAGAACCCAGTGTTGCACAAGTTATCCAAGATTTGCTTTCGTTAGGAAATAATTTTTAACCAGTTTTGCTTTAGCAGTGCGGGGTTGCATTGACACTAGGTTCTGTTAGCACTGGATCTGCAAGACCTCATTGGTTACCAATGCAGTACAATTAATTAAAGCTGATTACAACCTGTATGTTTAAATTTGAGACATCCATTCATGATTAAAGAAGGAGCCTACTCCATTGTGGCTGAAAAGTACTTAACTATAGCAGTGAAGGCACAAGCAAATTACTGAGTGAAATATCAAGGCTTACTTGGGTCAAATAAGTTTTGTGAAAGGAAGAATTGATTAAAAGAAAATGATCGAAAATATCACTCCAAGCCTCACAATACTACAAAGGGGTTACTTCAATACATCATATTCTACAATGTAAGCAAGCAGATGACACAAATCTACATTATATTTCATAATCTCGTAATTCATACATAATGCAGATAAGCATGTCTCCACTATAGTTTGTACTGCTGGGAGACATTGAGAGAAGAAAAGTAGCTGAATTCATTTAAGGGAGAGAGATGATGAAGGTAAATGGAAATGGCACAACCTCTAATCAGTTGCTTTGCTTAATATTCTGTCAATCAAAGGATAATGTCACTATCTATTTGGTAACATGGTTCTAAAACAGTTGCCGCCCTCACCCCATCATAATCCATTCCACACCAGTTGGATTAATCTGTAATAAAGATAAAATTTTCCCCACACAAACAGTGGCTCCGTATCTAGCATGAGTTCAACTAAAATGTGTAATAATAAATCTTATTGGCTTCGATCGGTTGGGGAAAACGGGAAAATTTATTATATGACATAATTTTCCACACCAGTGATTTTGCATGCTCAATTCTTATGAATCATAAATGATGAATGGGCACTTTATTAATTTAACAATTTTAAAAGGAGAGTGTTTAATCCAGCGAGAGAAAAACAAATGATGAGTGCAGGGTGTAGAGGAATATATCAGAAACATATTTTATCGTGCCACATTTGTGTTAAAAAGGCCACCAGGCTATCTCAGTGATGAATGGCTTCTTCTGCTATCTCCCCTTCTGCCTCATTTCCCAGTCAGATTGCTATCAAATATGTGGTCAGCTCTGTGAAGTCAGGTGACAGCATTTATTGTATGGAACAAGCATAGAATTATTTATGATTGTGGTGCAACTAAATTGAAATGTTTTTATTCATCTGAATGCTGTCTTCCACAATTTATCTCAAAAAAAAAATATTTTATCATAAATATGAAATGTTATGACTAACTTTGGAAAGGACAAAACAGTACTGTTAGGTCGAAACGCGGCTAGATTTACCTCGATTTTGAACATCTGATATGCAGCAATTTAAGGATTGTAAGTAAGGAAAAGTTAACGTGACAAAAACGTAGAAATGTTGTTTATCTCTGTATTACTTTTCCATTTTCCCATTAGGTGTTGTCACAATATATGAAGTGCTTAAAGCCAATGCCCTGGCTGAATTTAGCGTGTATTGTATGAGGTCATTTTGTCTAACTTTCAAACCATAAGCTTGACGAGAACTGTTGAATATTAATAAAGCCATGGTTGACTTAAGAGAATTTTTTTGCATTTGGAACTGTTTTACGGTTGAAAGAGATACTATTCAGATCTTGCATTGGAAAAGAAGCCAATTTGAAATCTTTGATGTTAATTCCATTTTAAAGGATTATGTAGAAATTCAACTCAAACAAGTATTAGCAAAAAAACCAGACCAGAAACAATGAAAAGAAACCACCAGCTATCTGAAACATAAAGCTGTCTCCTGGTGAATTTTTTTGCAATATTTTGTGAAATAAAAAAGAAACTTAAGGTGCTGAATCAGCGAATGTCACGTAACAGCAAATACCTGAGAGGCAATGCAGCAGGGAGTTAGGAGAGGAAAGTACTGTTTAGTCAAGATGCTCTTGCCATCATGGTGTGGGAAAAGCTTGACAGATCAGCTGGTCTTTCCATGTTGATCAATTTTGGACAGTCACATGGACAGGCTGACATCTTATCCTTTCTCCAATACAACAAACTTTGTATTTTCCAATAGGCTACAAATCAAAATTCTCCAATAACTGGAACTTCTAACAGCTTAAATTTTCTTCTAGGCCACTTTCAGTATTTGGATGATGCATTTACAAACAGCTGGTTGGGTTGTAAATCTTCAGAAGTTGATTTTAGACTTGGCATTGAAATTGTTGAGTTATTGTGTTGGTATTGGCTATTGTACCTGAACAGAGATACACCACTTGGAGCAACTGTGAGTGAAACTGACAGCTCATTTTGGAATAATAGAGTCATATAGGTTTACAGCACAGACAAAAGATCCTTCAGCCCATTGACTCTGTGCTTATCAAACACAAGGATCCAACTATTAGAGTCACAGAGTCACGGACATATACAACACAGAAACATATCCTTCGGTCTAACTCGTCCATATTGATCGGATATCCTAAATAAATCTAGCCCCATTTGCCAGCGTTTGGCCTATATCCTTCTAAGCCCTTCTTATTCATGTACGCATCCAGATGCCTTTTAAATGTTGTAATTGTATCAGGCTCCACCACTTCCTCTGGCAGCTCATTCCATTCACACACTATCCTCTGTATGAAAAAAGTTGCCCTTAGGTCCTTTTTAAATCTTTCCCCTCTCAGCTTAATCCTATGCCCTCTAATTTTGGTCTCCCCCACACCAGGGAAAAGACCTTGTCCATTTACCCTATCCATACCCTTCATGATTTTAAAAAACTCTATAAGGTCACCCTATAAGGACACCAAACATATCCATAATCACACAAGCCAAACAGAGACATGCCAGGAAATTCCTGGAGGCCTGGCATTCCAACCGGAACTCCAACAACAAACACACTGAACGAGACCCGATATATAAACCACTGAAAAACAGAACCGGAAGTGATGCCAACCACCCCAGCAAACCGAGGCATATAAATAACAAGTGGGACAGAACATGAACACTTCACTGGACATGCACTGACCATCTTACCTAGCAGGGTGACAAAATAAATGCAATCAAACACACTGGCTTGGCAAGCAAGTCTTCAACATTACCCCCACAGCCTCTGACACTCCAGGGGAAAAAGCCCCAGCCCATTCAGCCTCTCCCTATAGCTGAAACCCTCCAATCCTTGCAACATCTTTACAACATCTTTTCTGAACCCTTTCAAGTTTTGCAACATCTTTCCTATAGTAGGGAGACCAGAATTGCATGCAATATTCCAATAGTGGCCTAACCAATGTCCTGTAAAGCCACAACATGACCTCCCAGCTACTATACTCAATGCACTGACAAATAAGGCAAGCATAATAAATGCCTTCTTCACTATCCTATCAACCTGTGACTCCACTTTCAAGGAACTTTGAACCTGTACTCCAAGGTTTCTTTGTTCAACAACACTCCCCAGAGCCTTACCATTAAGTGTGTAAGTCCTGCCATGATTTGCCTTTCCAAAATGCAACACCTCGCATTTATCTAAATTAAATAACATCTGCCACTCCTTGGCCCATTGGCCCATTTAATCAAGATCGTGTTGTATTCAAAGATAAATTTCTTCGCTGCTAATTTTGCTGTCATCTGCCAATTTACTAACCATATTCTAAACACATTTTCTAGCACTTGGCCCATATGCATGCATGACCTCATACAATACATGCTAAATTCAACTAGGGCATTAACTTGGCATTACAAAGTCAGATCTAAATACTTCTTAAAAGTTATGAGGGTTTCTGCCTCTAACATCCTTAGAGGCAAGTTCCAGTTTATTTTTAATATAATGTTTGAAGGTCATGGTATCAGCTGTAGCATCATTTGGTTCTTCAGTTGTGTTGGTTTAATGTGATGCTGTCCTGGGGATTTTGACGAGCCAACTGTCCTCATCCTCTCCCCAACCCCTCAAAAGCAGAACATAACCTTTTTCTGAGCCTACAGTCGTGACAATCAAAACCACCTTAAGCATGCCTGATAGCAAAAAAAATTACTGCACTAAACTTGTGATGAGTTGTCTTGTTTGAGTACTTAAAGGACATTTCCAGGAGCTCATTTTTTCCATACATTTTCTCTTCACCCCTTTTTGTTTCGCCTACCCTTGACAATAACTTGTAGCAAAGTGTCATTCCTGACTTGACTCTTAATTTCTATTCCCCCCCCCCCAGTTCCTTCAATAAAGAAGTTCCCTTCACCAAATCCTACAATGAATTCTTGAAGTTAAATTAAAATCAAAAGTTCCATGTGACAGAGTTCCATCAGTCAAATGGCAGGCTTTTGTTTAAGCAAGAGTGGGGTTCTTCCTAAACAGATACAAGTCAATCCAAGTACAGTCATTCTCCACCACTGGGATTTCAGTGCAAACCCCCTTACCCACACAAGAAGAAACATAAATAATGCTGGAGAAACTTAGCACGTCTGGCAGCATCTATGGAGAGAGAAGCAAAGTTAATGTTTGAGTCTGGCATGATCCTTCTTCAGAACAGAATCTCTAGCATTCTGTGTACTTGTTTCAGATTTTTCTAGCATTTGCAGTGTTTTGCTTTTACATAATCAATCCTGTGCATTCCCAAAAAAGGTATCCCTTCTACAGACTAACCACAAACAATCACCTTAAATTCAAAGAGGAAGTAATCTGGGCTGTGGAGAACTTGGATTTCCAAAATAAATAAATAATCTCAATTCAATTATATTTGGCATTAAGCATAATTGGAGAAAATGATAGATAATAAGACACAACAAAATTAGAAGCAAGCATTTTTCTGTAGTTAACAGTATGCATTCTTGAAGAATGATGTTCATAAAGAAAATATATAAAATAGCCCAGCAACAGGCAGAATTGCTGGGGTGGAACACTCAGTAACAATACCAAAGCCTAGATCCAGTGGTCATCGATCATAATTAAAAACAAGATGAGGGCCTCCTGGCATTTGCATAGAAAAATATAGCTCTTTTGTTGGCTGGCTTTGAATTACCAACGCATAAGAGTGGGACAGTAATTTAAACAAATGTGGATATCAGGAAAAAAGCTACAGACTCCAAAAAATTCAACTCAGCTATAGAAACCAGCATCTGAATCATTGCATGCAATAAATCAAAATACAGTCAAAAATAAAGCCCAGGCTTTGTGATCTATTTTACACAAAGATAGAACAACATGGGGATCATTTCTATTCAATGCTGGTGTCACAGACAAAAATGCAAATGATTTATAAATGTGCTACAATACTATACTGATGTATTTTTCAAATAAAGCCGCTAAATCAGGCTATTTATACAACGGCTGTTGCCCATTAAACTCCACGGATATGTAATGAGCTCCTAATTTCAGCAAGTCGTCCTTAACAACTGAAATTGTTGCAAGCTATTTGACCCCAATTCTCAGGAATCTAACACAAATTAATCCTTTCGCATTCTGGAAGATTTGCTACTAACCTTATCTTTAAGAGATAAACTTTTGTTGCGTGTTTCAATGGTTTTAGCATAGCGTGCAGTAGTGAGTGGGATACAAAATACTTCAGCTTTTCTGTTCAATGGCATATGTATGTGAGGCTGATGATTTTATATCTTCACTGTTTCTAGGTGCCAATTTCTGACTCTGTGAAGGTGGTGCAGTGAAAATTGAGATATATTCATCGGGCTAAATTTAACTCCGAGGACAAGTTTCCCACACTTTGACATTAGATTCAGGAGTTGATTCCACCTCTGCTTTGTTGGCTTGTCCCAGAGCTTTTTATTAACCACTCGGCTCTTCAGTCATCCTCCATAGGAAAGAAGTCCTGGCTGTAAGAACTGCTGACCAGCTGGATGCTCTAACCCAGCAAGGAACAGTGGCCACTGCTGGGACTGCGTAAATTTCATGAAGAACAGAGAATAATGGAGCCCAATGCAAGAAAATTCTGATATGGTATCTAATGTGGATACCCCTGAACTGGGTATCTTTTCTTTATAACTGATCACCACATTAACCCAGATCTGTTCTGCCCTCACACATTGCTGTTGCTTAAGAGCCTGGATTTTAATGTGGAAAAAAACTACTGAGTGGCTTTAAAGTCAGAAAGAGAAATGCCTCAGCTGTAGAAGGTTCTGAGAGATATGTCACTGAGGAAGACTGTTGAAAATATGAATTTAAATAACACATGTTCAGTAGTAAAACTGATCGGTTGGTAGCTTGTTTAAGAGTCTCAGGAACAGACAGTAAAAAAAAATTGAAAAAATGTGCAGAACCTTCTGTGCTTTTAGCCAAGCAAACTGAACAATAAGCATTATTGTGCAGATAGGGGTCATCTTTGACTGAGGTTTGAAAGTCTGTAAATTTGATATTAGGGTGATAGGGGTAAATACTTCTTTCTGATATTTGCACCAAGATTGTAATTGTAACATAGAAGGTGTTTTATCTTTTTGGGTGAAACAATGTTTTCTTTTTGTTAAAGGTACATTGGCAGCCTCTTGTGAATATATCAATGAATGACCATAAAAAATAACCAAAGGAAGAATAGAATATTTTAATCTATCAAGGCAGATCTCACTCCGGGATCTGACTTGTCCAGTTATGACCTCAGCTGGGATTATTGCATGGGGGATGTGCAAAACACCTTTGCGAATATTAAATTATATCGTTGCAATTATGTCATGAATTGACTTGGTTCATTCCTTAAGCTCCATACCACCAACATTTCTCCTCCACGATTCTGCTGTTCCTGGAGCATGTTTGTGTACAGTTTTTTACCTTATTCTCATGACCTAATTAAGGTTGAGAATTAACTTTATTAGTCCGTGGCTTTCTGATATTCTGATATATTCCATCTGCACAGTTTTGACTGTGTCCCAACACAAAGCAATCTGAATACATTGTGAGACTGACTTCCAACGATTCCCAGAGATACTTCATCTTCACCCACAACTCTTCATCAGTGATTGCACTGCTTCAGCTGTCTTTCTGCCCCAACAAAATAGAGAATAGAACAAACCACACACAGTGTTGTGAATGGAATATCCTCAAAAACATTGAAGAAATGGGGTAAAAGAGCATGACTGTAAAAACTCACTTCTCCCCTTAGATCACTAGATTGCTTATTTAGTCATTTCGAGAAAATATGAGGCAGAATTCGCTGAGGGAAGATATGCTGCTGAGAAAGGTAACATAATCAGTTGGTAACGCAGCCATCGCCAACTGTGTATGAAGCATGATTTAAAGATAAAATATGTCAATGTTGTTTTTTTCAATTACGTCCCTATTAAAATCTTGGAAAAAAAACTAATAACTTTGTTTGAGAAATAAGATGCTATAACTTCACAGGTTCAGTCAGCATTTAGTGAACACTGCAGGGAGATAATCCGCAGAGCTGACTATAAATAATCCTGTCTAGACAGTCTGCTCTATTCTTGCAAACTGTTGATTGCCACGTAAATATCATACCATTTTATTTTACTTTTTTTTTGATTTTGGATTTTAATGATAAAAGAGCTATTTTTAAACAAGACTTGTTGAAGGAATTACTGCACATTAAAAAGCAAATTACCGAAAAACATTGCAAGTCATGTTTACTTTGCTGCTTTACTCAAGCAGTGAGGGAGGCTGTTTGTAGAGGAGATGGCACCAGAGAAGGTACACAATGTGAGATATTGCCAGCAACAGGTAGCTAATTGGTTTGTGGACTGATGAGTAGTTATGCAGGACAAGGGTCACCGACCTGACAATAACTATTTGATTGTCTCCTGGGTAGCTGAATAACTTGTGGGTGTGCATGATATTGGCGGAAGCTGTTGGACTGCTGGAAAGGACAGATGGTGTCTCTGTCTCTTCAGTAAAATTACTAGAGCCTGAAGAAAGCCAGTTTATTTTTTCCAAACAGTTACTGTAAGCCATGGCTTTTATCCAGCAACTAAAAAAACTTTAAAATTAGTGTACTAATCATCTACGTCTCCCGTGAAGAAGTGAAAGAACCTGGAGAAGACAGATTGGGGAATATAAAATCCTTGGCAAAGTAATTAACTCAGTGAATCCTGTGGATTGGAAGCATTGAATTGCTTCCATGTTTTTTTTTCCTCCACCTGAGACACCAACTTTTTTGTCTGTATCTGTCTATATGTGGGGGTGGGGTGGTGCCAGGGCAGACATTGAGAAGTGAGTTAGAAGTTTAATTAGCAGTATTCATATATCAACAGTTCATCATTGCTTAACTGTGGTTAAAATATACTTACTGTAATAAATACTGGTTCCAGTTAAACACAGAAACCTGGTTCATGTTTTCTGTTAACCTGGATCTACCTGACAGATAAATAAGGAACTTTGCATTCTTAGAACAAACTTTTGTGACAACTACAGGAACAGCAGACCTTGATTTCCAGCATGCTTCTCCAGTGAGCTGTAACAGTCAGCATGAGGAAGACCTTTCAACCGACAATCAATATAATATGTTCAGAATCAAAAGAAGAAACACAAAATGCTGAAAGGGCTTCACAGATCAGGAAACATCCGAGGAGTAAAGTAAAAGGAAGTTATTTTGAACTTGCACAGGGCACAAATTGACCTTAGCTGGAATATTGCATCCGGTTTTGAACATGAGGATGGATGTCCAGGCATCAGAAATCAGTGAAGAAGAGGTATGGTCTCAACAAGGTCCTGTGTAATTGCAACAAAAATCTCCGCTACTGTACTCAAATCTTCTCTCTGTGAAAGCCAACATACCGTTTGCATTCTTCTCCGCCTGCTTCATCTGCAAGCCTACTTTCAATGACGGGCATACAAAGACAGCCAAGTCTCATTGAACCTCCCCTTTCCCAATTGGTCACCATTCACAAAATAATAATCCTGTTTTGGCTACCAAAATTGAAAATCTCAAAAGTATTTATAATATACATCCTCTGCCATGCATTTGCCCACTCACTCAACTTATCTAAATCACATCTCTATATCCTGTTCGCAGCTCAATCTCCCACCCACCTTTGTGTCATCTGCAAACTTGGAGATGTTACAATTTGTTCCCTTATCTAGATCATGCATATATACTAAGAATAGATCGAGTCCAAGCACTGATCACTGTATTACTCCAATAGCCCCTGCGTGCCGCTGGTGAGAAAAGGATTTATTTATTACATAAGAACACAAGAACATAAGAAATAGGAGCAAGGGTCTGTCTGGCCCATCGAGTCTGCTTTGCCATTCAATAAGATCATGACTGATCTTTTTGTGAACTCGGCTCCACTTACCCACCTGCTCACCAAAACCCTCAATTCCTTAACTGTTGAAAAATCTATCAATTTTTACCTTAAAAACAGTCAATGAGGTAGTCTCAACCGCTTCACTGTGCAGGGAATTTCACAGATTCACAACCGTTTGGGAGAAGAAGTTCTTCTTCGACTCAGGCCTAAGTCTGCTGCCTCTTATTTTGAGGCTGTGCCCCCTCGTTCTAATTTCACCTGCCAGTAGAAACAACATCCCTGCTTCTATCTTACCTATTCCCTTCATAATTTTATACATTTCTATATGATCCACATCCCCTCCCTCATTCTTCTAAATTCCATTGAGCATAATCCCAGTCTACTCAACTTCTCCTCATAAACCAACCCCCTCAATTCTGGAATCAACCCAGTGAACGTCCTCTGCACACCCTCCAGTGCCATCCTTTCTCAAATAAGGAGACCAAAACTGTACACAGTACTCCAGGTGTGGCCTCATTCGCACCCTATACAGCTGCAACATAGCCTCCCTGCTTTAAAACTCCATCTAGCAGTGAAGGACAATATTCCATTTGCCTTCTTAATTTCCTGCTGCATCTGCAAACCAACTGTTGGTGATTCATGCACAAGGACACCCAGGTCCTTCTGCACAACAGCATGCTACAAACTTTATCTATTTAAGTAATAGTCCATTTTACTGTTATTTGTACCAAAATGGATACCCTCATATTTATCAACATTGTACTCCATCTGCCAGGCCCTTGTCCGCTCATTTAACCTATCTATATCGCTCTGCAAACTTTCAGTGTCGTCTGCACACTTTGCTCTGCCACTCATCTTGGTATCATCTGCAAACTTTGACACACTACACTTGATTCCCAACTCTAAATTATCTTTGTAAATTGGAAACAACTGCAGTCACAACTGAGATTCCTGAGAAACACCGCTAGCTACTGCTCGCCTACCAAACAAAACACCCAATTGTCACCACTCTTTGCTTTCTGTTAGTCAGCCAATCCTCTATCCGTACTAATACATTACCTGTAATACCATGCTTCTTTATCTTATACAGCAGCCTTTTATGCCGCACCTTGTCAAATATCTTCTGGAAATCCAGATACTCCACATCCACCAGTTGCCCATTGTCCACTGTGATCGTAATGTCCTCAATGAATTTCAGTAAATTAGTTACACATGAACTGCCTTTCACGAACCCATGCCTCATCTACCCAATGGGACAAGTTCCATCCAGATGTCTCACTATTTCTTCCTTGATTATAGCTTCAAGCATTTTTGCCAAGACGGAAGTTAAGCTAACAGGCCTACAGTTAATCACCTTTCAACTACTTCCTTTTTTAAACAGTGGCATCATATTTACTACTTTTTGTTTCCTGTTTATCAACAAATTCTCTATGCACGTCAGTATGCAACCCCCCAATCCATGAGCTTTAATTCTACATGCTTACCTTTTATGTGGAACCTTATTGAAAGCTTTCTAAAAGTCCAAGTAAATCACATCCATTGGGCCTCTCATCAATTCTATGGGTTATATCATCAAAGAATTCCAGAGGATATATTAAACATAATTTCCCTTTCATTGATCCATGTTGACACTATCTGATCCTGTCACTGTTTTCCAAGTGCTTTGCTATTAAATCTTTTATCATGGATTCTAGCATTTTCCCAACTAGCAAAGTCAGGTTAACTGGTCTAACCAGATTACAATGTGCAACTTGCCTTAGATCTCATGGGCTGTTACTTTCTTGATCAATTTTCCATGAGGGACCTTATCAAAAACCTTGTCCATGTGGAATACATCAAATTATTATTCTCATCAACATTCTGGTTTATTCCTCAAGATCAATGAAATTTATCAACCACAACTTTTTTTTAACAAATCCACACTGACTATCCCCAGTTAATCTTTGTTTCTCCAAGTGACCATATGTTCTATCCCTCAGAATTCTTTCTGATTACTCGCCACCACTGAGTTTGGACTGGCTTGTCATATCTTTATAATTTCCTGTTCCACATAACTTCCTTGTAATTTCCCAATATGAAGAAGGGCATTGGACCAGAAATGTTAATTTTGCTTTCTGTCCACAGCTGCTGTCAGACCTGCTGTGTTTTTCCAGCAATTTCTGTTTTTGTTTGTAATTTCCTGGTCAATTCCTTCCTTTTTTTTTAATAAAGGGACAATGTCAGCAGTCCTCAAGTCCTCTGGCACCTCATCTGCGGTCACAGAGGATCTAAAAATTTCCACCAGAGCCCCTGATCTCAACTCCCTTGCCTGTCTAACATCCTGGATATATCTCATTTGCTCCAGCCATTTTTGCGGCTGCTAAATCTATTAGTACTTCTCTTTCTCCTTATTAGTTCATTCCAATATTTTGCAGACCTCAATTTTGATATCGAAACTGCATCAGTCATTTTTATCATGAAGACCAGTGCAAAGTAGTCATCGAGTTTTCCGTGTCCACACATAGACTACCAAACAGGAGCTAAAAGGGTTTACTCTTTCCCTAATTATTCTCTTGTCCTTTATGTAATATTTCCAAAAAAACGCTTCGGATATTTATTTATTTTACCTACCAGTACTTTTTCTATTGCACTTGCTTAGTTTTCCTAATTTACTTTTAAGTTCTCCCCTGAACTGTTTATACTCCTCTAGTGACTGTCCTTTTTTGAGACCTCATTGTCTGCCACAAGATTCTGTTTTTCTCTTAAGTTTAGCCTTTATTTCCCTTGACACCCAGCTGTTTCAGATCTTGGCCCTATCCTTTGTCTTTACGGAAATGTAATTGTCCTGCACTCTTGCTATTTCCTCCTTGAATGCTTCCCGTTGCGCTGACAAAGTTTCGCCTGAAAGATTTGATAGAGATATTGAAAATCATGAGAGGTCTGGTCAGAGTAGACTAAGAAAATTGTCCCCTCTTGTGAAAGTATCAGGAACAAGAGGCCCAAATCTAAGGTAGTTCATAAAGGAAGCAAAAATGAATTGATATGAAGAAAATTGTTTTCATACAGTTGAGTGATGAGGTTCTGGAATGCAAGGCCTGGGGGAATGGCAGAGATGGGTTCAACTGAGGTGTGCAAAGTGAATTAGATATAAAGAAATATGTGCAGGTTTAAGGGATGAAAGCAGGAGAGTGACACAAAGTGGGACTTTCATTTAGAATATCGGAGCAGATGTGATGGACAGAGTGGTGACGCAGTGTTAATGTTTCAGGCCAATGATGTGACATCTGGAAAAAAAAATCAGATATTTTGTCATCTTTCAGTGAGTGTTGAACCATGGTGAATAACTTTGGATTACATTGAGACCGCTTCCCAGAAATTATGCCTGCCACAATAAATATGAGAAACATCCAAGCTTTAACAGCACACAGTAGTGGTAGCTTTCCAAAGAAACTTTTTACCAAATATTTAATTCCATGTTAGAATTTCTTTTTCTGTGAAATTGAAGCTTTTGCACCCAAGATTCATTTGAAGAGCTCAATACATGCTCTTTCCTTTCTTCTTTGAGCTTTAGCTTCAGACTGGCAGGAAGTCAGATATGAGGGACAGGTTTCTGACTTTGGTTCAAGGTTGGTAATTAAAATTCAGCCTCTATCGGTGACAACTTGGGAATATGTATCATAGTCTATGCTTGCAATAAGGTAGTACAACTAATTTTTTTTGAGAGTGTTTTGAAGTGTTCAAAGCATGTTCCTTCTTAAATTGTCAGCCTGAAGACACTATGTGGTTGATAATCATCAAACCATATGCTAAATTGGCATTACTTTTAATTATGGGTAGCATGAGGAGGTAGGCCCTGAGTCTGCCTTAGTCTGAAGGAGGATCAAACCATGTGCTGGAACAAAGAATAAAGAACAACAGAACTCATGAACAGGTCTTTTGGCCCACCAAGTCTGCAATGACACATGACACCTTTCGAAACAAAAAACCTTTTTCCTCTAGGTGGTCTGTATCCCACTATTCCTTGACTATTTACGTATCTGTCAAGATGCCTCTTAAACATTGCACTATATCTGCTTCTTTATCACCTCCTCTGGCAGTGCTTTCCAGGCACTCACCGCCCTCTGCATAAAAAAACTTGCCTCTCACATCTCCAATAAACTTTCCCCTTTTTACCTTCAACTTAAGTCGCCTAGTAATTGACATTTCTACACCGGGGAGAAGACTTTGAATATCCATTCTATCCATGCCTCTCGTAATTTTATAAATCTTTATCAAGTTGCCCCTCAGCCTCTGTTGTTCAAGTGAAATTGCTGTTGGTATTAATCTGATCCACATGCTAACCATCTACACAACTGAGCTAAATGACATCTCCATTCAAAACAGTGCAATGCATGAAATAGAAATGAGTGAAAAGAAAAGGTACCATTTTTCTCTTGGGTCTTCCCTTCTGATGGCAACCTTCAGACTTTCAGAACCCAAAGCTAGTCAGACATTTTGTTCTTATCAGAAATCATGGTCATGTCCTCCTTTGCAAGCCTTAGACTTTTATCCAAGGCTTCATTAGTTAAAAAAACAATCTTGCTTTGGAACTTAAACCAAGGACATCTAGTCATTCTCTCAGCACACTGAGAGAGATTAATTTCTATAAAATCTAGTCATTTCTTGAATCAGTGATGAATTCATTACTTAAGATCAACTAAAAGCAAGAGTTACATTTTTGGTATGTCAAGTTGCCTATTAAGCTGACTAAATATTCAATTGAGCCATTGGCTAATTGCTAAGTACAAACATTTGTCTCTAGTGGATCCATACAAACACAAAGAATGCTGGAGAAGCTCAGCAGGTCTGGCAGCATCTTTAGAGAGTGAAATGTTTCAAATCTGGTTTATCTCTATTTCAGAACCATTAGAACACCAATACACATTAAGAGGTAAGGTGAACATTTCCAACAATTAATCTGGTTGGTAATAGGGCAAGGTGTGGTCGCAGGTATAAATCAAAGGAAACAGATAAATGAGGAGGTGGCGCACTTAGTTGCTGAGAACAAATAAATACCACATAGGAGACAAAGGATTTCATTTTATATTCTAGAGTAATTAACGTTTATTCAATTCCTGCTTGAAATAAATATTTTGAAACAAAATTCATAGAAGTGACATATTTGTTCCATAAAAACAATGATTTAATTTTACTGTCTTGACTATTTGAAATTTGCCTGCCACTTCCCTAATATAATTTACTTGGTGAATAGACTCAAGTTGTTGCCAAGAAACTGCTGACTAAAGTTTATGCATTGCCTGTGTAAGCACAATGCTTTACAATTTCACAGACATTCGAGCACATTGCGCAAAGCTGTGAAAAAAGCGAAATCAAAAAATTTAGGTTCATTAAGTTTCCACTTTTCTGACACATTGTGGTGAAACTTTAAATTTGGATGTGGCACTTTGATGATTAGTGTCACTTTTTGCTGAAATGCCAAAGAAATATGGGATAAGTTTCTGTGCATTGTTCTCAAAATTGTTTTGATTTGTTAGAAGATGTTATAATTTTTTATATTCCTTTCAAGAATAAAGCAATGTCAACAGGGCTTTCAGATGTTGTAAACCATTTCATTTATCAGTTGCGACTCCTCAACATTTATGTCCTATCTTTAACAACAACTGTTTGAAGTCTTCCTTGTGAAAGCTAAAATGAAAGTCTTAGATACAGCATTGATCAAAGTGATATGTTTATGCCTCAACTCGTGTCAAGGTTGTGGGAAAACATGTTGGGAAGTGATGAATACTTAAAATGTCTTTAGATAACATAAAAAAGGCAGTCCATGCAGGAATGAATGATACAAAGAAGGAAGCATTAAGAATACTGAAAATAAAATCACTCATGTTGGGAGCTGAAGTTAAGAATTTATCTTAAGGTGGAAGCAAAATTAAAGTCTATTGAATTGACTTTCACAGTTACAAATTTCTCGCTTAGTTTTCTCAAAGTCAAATGCCTTGGCACACTGACAGGGACTTGGCAGAATTAATGAATTCTTACGAATAGAGATGGCGGAAAGTGGTAATGTCATTGGACTTGTAATTCAGCAATGCAGGTTCTGTGGTCATAGGTTCTAATCCCCTCAGCTGTGGAATTTATAAATTCAATTCCTGTAAACTTTTTATTATCCAGCACCTATGGGACCAGGAGTGTATTGATTGATCAAATATTCTGGATAATCGAAAGGCCCACATAATCAATATAAAAACATACACAAAGTAGTGTAAGTGTAATGCAAGAAATATACACATCACTATTATATTTTATCTACAGTTTAAATCACTTAAATCAAAATGCACTTTTGCCTTACATAAAAGCTACTGGCAGAGATGCTTCACACTTGCGCTCTCAGCTGACTACTCGGATATCACAGTTTATTGCAGGAGATGGTAAGAACTGCAGATTCTGGAGTCAGACATAACAGTGTGGAGCTGGAGGAACACAGCAGGCCAGGTAGCATCAGAGGAGCAGGAAAGTTGAGGAAAATTTCTGAAGAAGGGTCCCGACCCAAAATGTCAACTTTCATGCTGCCTGGCCTGCTCTGTTCCTCCAGCTCCACACAGTAGATTGCAGTATTTGAGGAGAATTTGACTCAAAATTGAATCAACTATTGATATTTCATGCTGTCATTCAATTGGACCATAAGTATATTTACAATGAGGTCAATACATTTTAAAAATTGTAATTATTGGACAGAATAATACAGTAAACTTTGCTGTATTTGAGGTACGTCATTTTTGATGACTAATTAAGACAGGCGGTTCATAAGGTGCTAGGTAAAACAAAGTTTGTTGTAATTAAATGGAGTCATGGAGTCATAGAATCATGGAGTCAAATCTGGAACTAAACTTTAGTGTCAGTAATTATGTTCATAAAACTATCAATGATTGTTGGGAACAAAAATGAGACAATTCTTGATTCACAGTCATTTGAACAAAGTTTTGTACATGTTATATCGAAATCATTGACATCTTCCCCTGAGACTGCGCCCTCATATTCAAAATTTCCAGTCATAAATCGCCTCTTAGTATTGATTTTGATAAGCCCTCTACAGTCTTGAATGTGTCGATGAGATGAGCTTTCCTTCCTTTAACCCTCTGAGAATATGCACACAATTTACTCAGCTTCTTTCCCTCTTCTCTTGAATGGATTTCATGGGAATGATGCAAGTTAAACTGTGTGAACTCTGTTGTCAGTGAAACTCTGTGGACCGTTATCTGACACCATCACCTCTGACAGCCCATATATTGCAAATCAGTTTCTCAAAACCTTAATGATTTTGGTATGTGTGGTACTGGCTATGGAATTAAAATTTATCCCCTTGCCACAACTATCAATCAAAACAAGAACCTCTTTTCCTTTCACTTCAAAAAAAAAACAATCAACATCTACTTATTGCTACAGTTTCCTTGCATTTGATTGTGGAATGAAAAACACCTTGGCTGGATCATTTCTCATTTTGAAGCCCACTTCACAACTTTTCAACAGGAATTCAATATATCTTTGAATACCAAAAATAGCTTCTTGCTATTGCTTTCTGCAGACTAAATCCATACGCTCTTGATGAAGTACCTCTAACAATCGTTTTCTAAACTTTGGCGGAGTAATGATTCATAAGCCCCAGATGAGATAGCCCTGATCCTTACTCAGTTAATTTCTATGTGTAAAATCCTCCTACAATTTCTCATCTTCATTCTCTCAAGACTGGATATCCATTATAATTAAGTTCTTTGTTGCAAAACACATCCTTGTGAGTTTCTCCTCTAATTTCTCTGGTAGACCCTAGCAAGTAATTTGTATACAAAAAGTAATTCAGAGATGGGTGGAAACAAATTATTCTTCGCAGGAAATCCCTAAGGTATGCCTGGATTTGCATGATCTGTTGACTTGAGGTATTTGACTTCATACTGACGGGTAAATTCATCATTTCGTTTTTCGTAAAAAAAGTGCTCAGTGAGAGATGACAGATGTTGTTTTTGAACTTGTGGTACATGAGTTTCTGTGTGCCTGATGGGGTTTAATGAGTAACTTATGGATATAGGTCAGGAAGCCTTGATCCAAAAAAAAACTTTGGGACCAACTGTTTTTTGGATGAAGGATATTTTCATTTTTCAAGCACATTTATCTAACCCTTTAAGGCCTTTTACTAACCATCTCAGAAAAAAAAGCATAATATTTATTTAACTATTGAACTCATTGTAATGTAATCTATTAAGAAATGGGATCACATTATCTTTATCAAAAACTTGATGGTATCTGTAAACTTTTTATTTTCATTTTCTCTGCAACATTATTCTCTGCCTCCAATTGTTTCTACAATTACCATCTAGATCTATTTGGGTTTGCCTGGGCCATTTGCAAAGAAGAATCTTCATTTGGCCTGAACGGAGCGAGAAGCAAAGATTTTTTCCCCAAGAGGCCCAAACAGAAGTGAGTAGACCTGTAGATATGCTGATTTAGGCCTTTAGGAAAAAAATATTCATTTTAGGTTCATTCAGTTCTGATTTCAAAGCGATCTTCAGTTTTTAGGGTGTGTGCATAAAAGATACCTGTCCTGTATTCCAGTAGCCTTTGTGATTTATTTTAAGACACAATATGAGAGGAAGAATTCCTGGAGAGTAATGGGTAGTTATTTATATTGGGGAAATTTTACGAGTGATCGAAATAAATAGTTGTGTGTTAGGCCCTAGTTTAGAAGGTTAGGGGTTGACATTTTGTTTTCTTTTATTTTGCTTAGGGGAAACACCCAAAGTTTGGCAAAACAAGCTTTCTTTTTCATCTCTGTTTGGGCAGTTCTACAAGTGTGTTGGCTGCAGCTTGATGTGTTACATATGAGACACACTTTCCTAATGAAGGGAGATGATAGTCAAGATTTTTTCTTAACAAAATCGGTTACTGCAGCGTAAATCTGAAAGGGTTATTTGAAACTGAGAAAATTTAAACTCGGTTTTCTGAAGTCTCCAACAAGGCCCTCTCTAATTCTCAAGGCTAGGAGTTGATATTTGCATGACATTTTTACTGTTGTTTCAGAACCTTTAAATTTGATTTACAAGCAAGTAGTTTGGTTCATTACATTCTATCATCATTTCTTTTATGTGATTAACTTCCGTTTTATGGTCAAAAGCAAAACTTGTATACAGAAGTTCAGATTCAAATTGCATGTTTATGTTTCACTGAGAAGCCACTTCATGAAAAGAAATACAATATGATCTATCCAGGGATAGTAAGAAAGATAGTAAGAACTGCCGATGCTGGAGTCAGAGATAACAGTGTGGAGCTGGAAGAACACAGCAGGCCAGGCAGCATCAGAGGAGCAGGAAAGTTGACATTTCGGGTCAGGATCCTGGGAAGGGTCCTGACCCGAAACGTCAACTTTCCTGCTCCTCTGATGATGTCTTGCCTGCTGCGTTCCTCCAGCTCCACTCTGTGTTTTTCATATGATCAATCCAGTCTGATTTCAGTCTGGGATCTGACTTGTCCAGTGGCTCTTACCGATTCCTACCCTAAGTAACAAAGCCAGTTTAATATATGTGCTGAAGTGAATTTCCTGTCATCAGAAGGCTGTGTTCACTCTCAGTGGACTAAAAGCAAGTAATAGGATGCATCATCAAATTCAATTTGACACTAAATTCATCCATCACACTGTCTCTGAGATTCATTTCTATTGTTGATGGTAAAATTATTTTTTCAAGGCTTTTATTCTCATTTTCCATGTGCTGTTTTTGCTGCTCTCTGACTGAGCACAAGTTGTGACCTATCTGCTCAATAATGGTTCAGTTTCCATATATGCACATTCAAGCTCAAAGTGGTATGTTGCTTTGATCTAGAGCATTGAGGTGAATTTTCCCAGAAATGAACAAAGTGTCAAAATTGGCAAGTTTCATAGAGGATTTTTCCTTCTCCTTTTTCAATTCTGTACTCTATTGATTCGCTGTCTAACTGAAAATAGTGTGGTCAAAGTACATTAAAGCTTTCAAATTGCTCAAATTTCGACAATATTAAATCTAGGAGTTTCAGGAGTCTCAAAATGTTCTTCTGTTTTAGAATTCTCAAATTAAATCTAAATAATAATGTTATACATGTATCATGTTTCTTTTGTGTGTTGGCTTCAATAAATATCAACTGCAGACAGCTACAGTTGAACAAACTCTATTTACATCTTTCCAACAAAGAAGGCAGCAGAGAGGGCATTCTAACAAAATTCTCAGCTTTGATGATACAAGACCTTGACAGAAAAAAAAAGGTTACATCCAGAAGGCATGAAAGAAAGGCCTTTTTATTTGAGGAATTATCTTCTTCAAATTCACTTTTTGAAAAAAATGGACTCATTCCAGGTTTTATAATGGCTACTATCATACATAAAATAGAAATGCTGAATTCTCCCAGATATTTCCCGCAATTATTGGGCACAAGCTAACTCATCATCTCTGTAGACTGTTGCACCTTCCATTTGTATGAACATTCCAATCAAGCTAACACAAAGGAACCCTGGGCAATGTGACTCCATAGGCAGGTTTAGATTAGAAAGCCATTATATCCCATTATGTTTGACTTGGAGCTGTTGGCCCTTCAGTTAACTTCTACAACACACAGTGGTTTTTGGACATAGTGTCAACAAAACAATCCCTTCAATAGAGTCCAGTCACTGGTTTTGAACAAATTCAATTACACAGTTAGTTTTTTTTTAACAATTTTCTACTTATGATACTGGAATAAACAGCATTAGCAGCTCCATTTTTAGTTAACAACTGCCTTTGATCTCAATCTCTCATGAAAGCAAAGTCAGAAACCACGTGATACCAGGTTATAGTCCGACAAGTTTATTTGAAAATGCAAGATTTTGGAGCCTCACTCTTTCTTCAGGTGTTAGTGAGGGTCTGAAAGCTCATGTTTTCAAATAAACCTCTTGGACTATAATTTGGTGACGTGTGACTTCTGACTTTGCCCACCCAAGCCAACACCGGCACCTCCACATTGTATCTCACAAAAACCCGTGTTCTGGGAAGATTTTCCCAATTTCCTAGTTGTAAAACTGTTGCATCTTCAACCACAGTTAGACAGTTCGGGAGTTGCATCAAAATGGATTTCTTTGTACAGGCAACTAGAAAGACTTCCACTGAACAGTATCTTACTGGATTCTAACTATGTGAACTGATACAACTTCTTTGCTTTCAAAGTAATTCACAATTTTGACCTCTTTCATTTTCTTTCTTTCCTTTTCTTTCTTGTTCTTTCTTTCTTGACAAACAGCTTTGTAAGTGTCTGTGTGTGGCAAGCAGTTTGCTTGGGTTAACCACTCCCTCAGGTTTTGAATGCATCAATAAATGGTTCTTTTGCAAAAAAAACTAATACAAAATGACATCAAAAAATGAATGGAATTAGCACAGTGAACCTGAGAAATAGGAATGGGAGTGACAACAAAGTCATCTGTTGGAGCAGGAGTTAGAAATGCTTGTAGTACATTAAGTTCCATCAGCAAAATAAGGAAATGGATAAAGAAAGTGGTCAGACTCAGGGTCTTATGATTTATGCCTGTATATTGAAAGGAAGAAAACTGAATTCAGAATAATGCAAAGAAGAGTACCGAGAATGAGACCAAATATATTATGAATGAGGGCTGATGAATTGCAGAGAATTCCTAAAGAAATATGGGAGGATTTTCATCAAGTTATAACTACGTAATTAAAAATTATGTAAGTGGAACACGTCTGACATATCTGCATAATGTAGGGAAACTGCCTTTGTGTTGACATCAAGTCACGCAGTGTCTTGATTATCTTAAATTTCACATTCACTAAAGAGCAACAATTAAAAAATACTTGAACACTCACTTATAGGCTCAGTGCACTTCAATACAACAATAAATTCAATTCACAGACAAAAGTATAAATTGCAACACGTTCCACCACATGGCCTCATTAAAAAATGAGAATGTCTTTGCATGCCAGAAGTCATCCTTCTTTATCGCACATTTAATTCTACTCCACGGCCAACATATTTGGAAAACACTGCATGGTAACATTTATGCCTCAACAGAAGTCTACCATTCCAAATTTGGCCTCTTGCACTTCCCAGATTTTGATCAATCTGTCATTAATAATTGAGTTTTAATCTATCTGGAATTCCCTCCCTATGACTCTCCAGCTCTCTATCTCTCTTCATTTCTTCACGTAGTTCCTTAAAGCCTATCTCTTTGATCACTTATTCTTATGTTTCATTGTGTGATTCAATGTTAAATTTAGTTCACGAATGTTGCTGTGAAGTACCTAGATACACTTCAAGACACCCAAAACAGTATAAAAGTGCGTATTGTGGTTCCTGGGCTCAAATGAAGCTACAATCCCAGAGCAGACCATCAAATTTATGATATGATCTGACAAGGGACCAGTAATTTTGATTTCTAAAAGAGTCAAAGTCATAAAATATGATATCCAGCCATAAGATTCCATGGTTTTGAGCTAACAACAATGAACTTTACTTTATAACATTAGAATATTAATACCACTATAGTAAATGTGAAACATATAGAGTTCTTAACAAACTTAGGATCATAGCAACATAAGAAGAACAGAAGTAGGCAAATCGACCCTTTGAGCCTGCTCCACCATTCAATAAGAATATAGCTGATCTGTGGCCTTACTTCCTATGTCTGTCTTGGATCCATATCCTTTGATACCCTTCCTGAATAGAAGTTTGTCTATCTCGGATTTAAATTTACTAATTGAATTAGCACCAACCACTACTTAAGGTAGACAGTGTCAAACCTCCACTAATTTTTGCATGTAGAATTGTTTTCTAGCATCTCTCCTGAATGGCCTGGCCATAATTCTTAGACAATACCCATGATTCTAGAATCTTCAACCAG
This sequence comes from Ginglymostoma cirratum, assembly GCA_024137785.1. Classification (NCBI taxonomy): domain Eukaryota; kingdom Metazoa; phylum Chordata; class Chondrichthyes; order Orectolobiformes; family Ginglymostomatidae; genus Ginglymostoma; species Ginglymostoma cirratum. The sequence continues at coordinate 82,205,431 of JAHRHZ010000145.1, read as the reverse complement.
TACAATTAGTTTACCTGAGATAACAAGGTGTAGAGCTGGATGAACACAGCAGGCCAAGCAGTATCAGAGGAACAGGAAAGCTGACATTTCGGGCCTAGACTCTTCTTAGAAAGCATCTGCAGTTCCTACTATCTCTAAAACAAATAGTTTACCTACTCTGTTGTTCCCTGTCAATAACCTGGAAAACTTGATTAGATCGCCCCTTAACTTTCTAATTACAAGACAATAAAGGCCCAATTTGTCTAATCTCTCCTCATAACTCAACCCCTGAAGTCTAGGTATCATTCTTGTCAACCTGCTTTGAACTCCATCAAGGGCCTAAACATCCTTCCTAAGGTATGGTGCCCAGATCTGCTCACTCTACTTGAAGTGGGAACTTCAGCTATGGTTTTGTTTAAGTGAAGTATGAAGTCTACATCCCCATACTCCAGTCATTTTGATATGAAGGTCAACATTCCATTAGCCTTCTTGACTGTTTTTTGCCCCTCTTCATGGTATTTTAAAGAGTTATATACCTGAATCTCAAGATCTTGTTGGACATCCATTGTATTTAACTTTTGCCTTCTAAAAATACCATGATCTACCCTCTTTCAGCTTGAAATGGATAACCTTACATCCTGCTAGTTTGAGTACTGACCCATTATTGAACTCTCATTCAACAAATTTGCCATCCATGTCAATGATTTTCCCTCAATTCCTTAGCTACTGTTCTCTTGTATGGGGCTTTATCAAAAGCCCACATAAACAGCATCCATTGATTTACTCTGTTCATCACATTTGTCAGCTCTTCATAAAACTGAATGAGGTTGGTCAGGCATGTTCCAACCATCATGAATCCATTGTGACACTCCCTGATTAACCAAAATGGTTTGAAGTGATCAGTTACTCTTTTCCTGATTACAGGCTCCAAAAATTTCCCTGCCTCAGATGCCATGCTAACTGGTCTGTAATTCCATGGAATACCTCTGCCGCCCTTTTTAAAGAGTGGAGTGACGTGAGTAGCTTCCCAGTCCAGAGGTACAACTCCTGAATCCAGGGAATTCTGAAAGATTATGGTTAGGGCATTGGCAAAATATTCTTGCATTTCCTTTAACACCCATGGATGGAAACAGTCAAGGCCTGGGGATTTGTCACTTTTCAATTCCACAATTTCCACATTATTGATGATTTACTTGAGCTAATTTTATTTAGACCCTGTTGTTGATCCAATGTTAATTTCTTTGGGACTTGGCAAGCTATTCTCCTTTGCTGCTATGGATACTGAAGCAAAATAATTATTCAGAATGTCTGCCATTTTCCCACAGTCATTGTCAATGTCCCTACTCTCAGCCTTCAGTGAGCCAATAATACTCATAATCAGCCTTCTTCCCTTTTTATAATTATAAAATCGCTTCTTATTGTCTTTTATGTCACTTGCAAGTTTTCTCTCATAATCCTTTTCAATTGCTCTTAGCCACTTTCTGGCCAAATTTGGTCTTGCATTTGTCCCATGCTGTGGGGTCTATACAGTTTTTGCATTTTTATAAGCCCTTGGCTTGACAGGGTAAATGTTGAGAGGACATTTTCCCTCTGGGAAACCAGAGGGCATATTCTCAAAATAAAGGGGCACCGATTTAAGACTGAGGTGAGGAGGAATTTCATCTCACAGAAAATTGTATATTTAAGGCTGCGATAGATCGGTTTTTAAATAGTCAGGGAATCAAGGGTTACAGAGGCCCAAGCTATGCCTGCCTCTTTGTAAGATACGTGGAACAATCCCTCTTCCGCAGCTACACTGGCCCCATTCCCCACCTCTTTCTCCGATAAATCGATGACTGTATCGGCGCCATCTCGTGCTCCCACGAGGAGCTCGAACAGCTCATCCACTTTACTAACACCTTCTACCCCAACCTTAAGTTCACCTGGACCATCTCTGATACCTCTCGCTCCTTCCTGGACCTCTCCATCTCCATCTCTGGTAACCACCAGGAATCTGATATCTATTTCAAGCCCACTGACTCCCACAGCTACCTAGACTACACCTCCTCTTACCCACCTTCCTGCAAGGACGCAATCCCCTATTCCCAATTCCTCTGCCTCTGCCTCATCTGCTCCCAAGATGAGACGTTCTACTCCCAGATATCCAAGATGTACTTGTTTTTCAAGGGCCACAAATCCCCCCAACAGTGGTCGAACATGCCCTCGACAGCATCTCTTGTGTTTCCCGCACCTCAGCCCTCACACCCCCTCCCCGCAACAAAAACAAAGACAGAATTCCCCTTGTCTTCACGTAAGACCCCATTAACCTCCAGATTCAATGCATCATTCTCCGTCACTTCCGCCACCTGCAATCTGACCCCACTTCAAAGGACATTTTTCCCTCCCACACTTCTAGAGGGACTTCTCTCTCCACGACTCCCATGTCTGCTCCACACTGTCCACTAGCCCCACCGCACCTGTCACCTTTCCCTGCAACCGCAGGAAGTGCTACACCCTACACTTCTCCCTTCACCTCCATCCCAGGCCACAAGAAAACCTTCTACATTAAACCGATGTTCACATGCACATCCGCTAATGTGGTCTATTGTGTCCGCTGTTCCTGATGTGGCCTCCTCTACCTCAGGGAGACCAAGCGGAGGCTTGGAGGCCGCTTTGTGGAACACCTAAGCTTAATTCGCGACAAATGACACACCTTGCAGTCACGAACCGCTTCAACTCGCCCTCCCACTGCCTGGACGATATGTCCATCTCAGGCCTCTTCCAATGTCACAATGGTGCTGCCCAAAAACTGGAGGAACAGCACCTCATATTCCGCCTTGGAACTCTACAACCCAATGGTCTCAATGTGGACTTTACTAGCTTCAAAATCTCTCCACTGCCGACCTCATCCCAAGACCAGCCCCCTCTCTCGTCCCCGCCTCCTTGACCTGTCCGTCTTCTCTACTACCTATCCGCTCCTGCTACCTCACTGACCAACCCCCACCCCCACTTCCTACCTACACTCACCTATAGCTTCATCCCTGCTTCCTTGACCTGTCTGTCTTCTCTCCCAGCTACCCGGCAATTTCTCCAGCAATTTCTCCAGCAATTTCTGTTTTTGTATCAGATTTCCAGCATCTGCAGCATTTTTTTTTTTTTGTTTGGTGTTAACTCACTCCAAGGTGAAACACACCTTGAAGAAGTTCTATTCCTCTCTCTGACATGATTCTCATTCTAATTTTTCTTCTTTTTCACCATCATTACTTTGGTTGTTGCTCCTAACGTTTGACAAGGTCTTTGCCAAAACTCACTTCTACAGTGAGATCACATTCCTCAATGGCTGCTCTGGTTCAGACTCACCCCAAGTACATTCCAACTGAAGTTTCATCCTTGAATCCACCTAGAATCACAATGTTCAATATCTTCTGAAGAAGGGTCACCGGATCAGAAATGTTGTCTCTGCTTCCACTCTATAGATGCTGCCCGACCTGCTGAGTTTCTCCAGCAATTTCTGGTTTTGCTGTTGATACAAGTACAAATGGATTGAACCCAAGGGAGATATGATGGTTTGGCTCACTTCTGTGTGATGGACAAACAATCATCTGCAGCTTCAGTTCAGGTATTTTATTGTATTCTATATCCTAAAATCATGGTTTTTGAATGACAATTCACCTGCTGGCTCCCTAATGCTTTTCACAAGGCACAAGTTAGGAGTGTGATGGAATATTCCCCACTTCCTGACAAGAGCAGGTCCTTTAACATTCAAGAAGTTTGACATCATCCAGGACAAAGCAACCTGCTGAGTGGCACTTTATCCACAAGGATCCACCACTGATGCTCAGTCACAACAATGTGTACCATTGACAAGATGCAAGGCAGAAATTCACCAAAGATCCTTGGACAGAACCTTCCAAATCCATAACCACTACTATCTAGAAGCACAAAGGCAGTAGATGAATGGGAATACCACCACTTTCAAGTGTCCTGCAAGCCAGTCACCATGCTGACTTGAAAATACATTGTCATTCCTTCGCTGTTACTGGGCAAAAATCTTGAAATTCCTTCCCTAAGTGCATTATAGGTCATTCTACTACATGCGAACTGCAGCAGTTCAAAAGGCAGCTCACCACCACCTTCTCAAGGGCAACTAAAGATGGGTAATAATTGCTAGCTCAGCCAGCGATGCCCGCATTCCCCAAGTGAAATAAAGAAATACAAGACATTTGACAAAACTCTGAAAACAGATCTATGTGATTTATGCTCCCAAATGTTTTTACCTATCAGCATTGTCTTCTTTGAGTCAGAAGGTTTTGAGCTAAGTGATTTACCTGTTAAATACTGATGTTCACAGGAAACTATTAGAATAGGATGATGTATACTCTTGATCTTCTAATGAGCACTCTTCTCTTTGTCAAGGTCACAAACAATATGGTTTAAATTATTATCCATCTTAGTGCTGCATTCATGACTTTGCTATAATCATTTTTAAGTACTTTGCAAGAAGGCATACAAATATATGTCATTTCTTTGATATTCTGAAGATCAGCTAAACAGTTTCAGAAGTGTCCATTCAACAGATGACACCATCAAATCTTTTATTCTTGTTGTTTGATAAACATAGCCAGGAGGGTTAAGCTGCCTTCTCCATCTGTTTTCAAACATACATAAATAAAAGGATCCCAGGCGATGCATGTGATATTTCTTTATATCAATTTGACTAAGCCCATAATGCCCACTGCGCTAATTGATATGGCACATAATCTTGGAAGTGATTGCAGCATGCACAGAAATGTTTTCTAAAAATACCCATGTTTGTTGACACACTCCCATATGCAGTACCAATTCTTTAAAACTGGAAAATGATACGCCCTTCAGTGTCTTTAAAGCAATAATTCACAGTGATCTCCTGAAGCAGTGGAATAGACTTTCAATCTCATGGGAATATATTTCCAAGCAAAGTGTCAATGGACACACCATTATGAACTGGACCCTCTACCCCTATGAAATTTTAATGAAGGAGTAGAATATTCTATAGCTCTCAGGTCAAAGCCTTAAAACGGACTGTGAGGGAGGTAGATTCTGGTGAGAATATCAATGCAAAAAGCTAATATACCTGTGTAGTAAACTTGAAATGTGCACCATCTGTTTCATTTAACCACTAGAGAACATTTTCCTTTTTGCATATTTCATAGAGGCTATTTAGTGGCAGATACTATGTGGGATGAAAATACAAGATAGGGAAATGAATGCATCATGAAAAGCATATTGAGCCAGCTCCTCACCATCTTTGTACTGAGCACTAGAATCCTAAACAAGTTGGATGTCAACCATTGTTCAGCTGCAGCTATCTCAAGTCAGAGGTCATTGGATCACATTCCACTTCTGATACTTGAGCACAGATTCGAAGCCCACTGCTCTGTGTAACATCGAGAGACTGCTGTACTGTCTTACAGATAACATGTTAAAACAAGACTCACAGTGCCATCTCAGCTAGATATAGCCTTATGTTGAGGAAGAACTGGAGAATTTCTGTGCCCTGATCAATATTTGTCCCTCGATCAAAATTACTGAAATATATTATTTTGTCATTATCCCATTGCAATTTGTGGAAGTCCATGATGTGCAATTTTGTTTGCTGTTTCATCCTGAATTATAACAGTGGCTATGCTTCAAAGGTTCTTAATTGGCCGTAGAGCGCTTTGGAATGTTCTGAGATTCTGAGATGCTATTAAATGTTTTCTTTCTCTGTTACTCTCTATTTTTAATTCTTTTTCTCATTTCCATTACTGTCTATAGCTCCTATTTTAGAACTGTCTCATTCTGAAGAAAGGCTTATGAAGTGGCAAGTGTTCTCATGGACCGAGACAAATCAGGATTTGACTATAGTTGATGTTACATAAAACAGTATCTGAAAGGGTTACAATATCTTGCAATTAACAGGATAATTTGCCAGAATGCAAATGTGAAGAGAATATAATATTTATACTGTACAAGAAGAAACTGCTGATTGGTTGGCCAGCTTTGCAGCTATCTGTCAGCCATCATTAACTGAGGTATTCTCCACGATGACACATTTACTAATAGAAGTCAAACTAGCAACCAATCAGTACTGTCCCCTCATGGCATAAATGTTATTTTCCATGTGGTCATTGCAAAATTTGGAAATCTCAACAGGTAACCATGGTTCCCATTGTGAGATTTACAGCTTTGGCCTTCTGTTCTCTGTGTAGTTTTATGTGCAAACCTGCATCCCAGTCATGCATACCTTTCACTCTTTCTTGTTTGTCAGGAAGTGCATTCTGTATCTTGAAGGATGTTAATAGGTGGCAACTTATCACGATCATTCATACTTCACTTCTGGGTATGACCTAGTGATAATAGTGATATACAGAGATGTAGCTCTGAGGTGATAGCTTTTCACAGTTGGGAGTTGTTACCTGTTTCCAGAAGCTGATTTGGAAAAGGTGAGTTCCAGTTTGTAGGGCATTGCCACCAATACCGGAGGAAATGAAATGAGCTATGATCCTTTAAGCAGCACAAGTACTGAAGTTTAGAAGGTTTGCACTTGTGAGGACAATGGATAAATTTGAGAGGGTGTGGTAAATCAAAGAGTAGGGACAGGTCAAAAGATACTGAGGGTAATGATAAACAGACTGTGAAAGGGAATAATAGCGAATACAAATCTAAGGGTAACCCAAGTTGCAAAATGAAAAAAAAAAGTTTGGAATTAAAGACTCTACTTCTGAATACCAGTAATTCTCAAATCAATACAGAAGAACAGAAAGGGCAAATACAAATAATTAAGTGCAGTCTAGTAACCATTACAAAGACATGGCTGCAGGATGACATAAATTGAGACCACATTGACCAAGGGGTTACATGACATTTAGGAAGGAGAGAAAACTAGGAAAAAGGTGAAGGAGTGACTCTGTTCATTAATGATGATATTAGTATAGCACAGAATGATGACCTAATTTAAGAAACCAGGGTGTGGTTGCAGTTTAGGTAGAGAAGAGAAATGAAAAAGACAAAAATTCACTTATGAGTGTAACAGATAGGCCATCTAACAGTGATCACATGGTCTGATGGGGCATGAAGGAAGAAATAATGGGAGCTTGATAGAAAGGTATGACAATAATCATGCCAGATTTTAATCATTAAAGAGACTAGAAAAGTTAAATGGACAAAGGTAGCCTATGAAAGAGGTCATATAATATTTTCAGAATACCACAACCATCAGTAGTTAGTGGTAGACTATCGGTACAGGTATTTCTGCTTTAACACATGTTTCACTTATGTGAATTGGCTGTAACACATTTGATGAATAGTGGATGCTGTTTGGATAGTGTGAACTTTCTGCTGTACAGAGATTTATCGAGGTTTTCTGTAGTGACTTCCCTATAACACAATTTTCTATAGTGCAAAGTCACACAAGAACACAACTATCATGGTATAGGAGAAATACTTGTACACTCAGATTTTTGTATAGAAGGAGTACCAAAACAGCAGTCAGTTGAACATGATAACATGATGATATGATCAAAAAGCATATTTGTAAAAATGGAAGGATCATATGTCAGCTTACATCATTACAACATCAACAATAGTTTATTTTTTCAGAAACACAACTATCTTCTCTGGCACATTTTTAGAAAACTAAAGATCCTCCAAGAGAAACAAACATTTAACAGTAACAGCAATGCCAAATAGTATCCTCTGAAAATGCCATTCAGGAATCTAAAGATCCATCAAGGTTCTAGTTTTGCAACAAAATGCACTTCAAAGTTTCATCCTCAAGCAACAGATTTACAACCCAATAAAGTTGTCATCTATTTACACAGTCAGGTAGTCTGGGGATATGGGGTAATGGTAAACCTGTGTTAATCAGTTGAAATAATTGTGGAAAGAATTTGATAGACAGAAAATTGCTGAGGCAATGCATTAGACAGTTCCTGAAAGGGCTAACTGACTTCATGAAATAAAGTTCACCCATCAAGATAGAAAAGGCTGATCTTGGGTGGAGCTAGGTGGTTGTTCAGTTATCTCTATGTTGTATACAGAATGGTTTTGTAGCAGTAAAACATACTTATTCTTAATTATAGCCTGATTTCTCACAGATGCAATGCAACTAGTTATCAAGTACTATGGAATAAACCTATTCTATTTATCACAATGAGAATGTCTTTTCCGAAGACTTTGTGTAGGCATTCTTCCTTATTTGGTATCAGTAACTTAAACAATACCAAAAAGAAAGTTTGAAGTCTGTGACTCTATCCATGGCATCACACATTGTTCAGATGAATGATCGCATCATAAGTGTTAAAATACAGACTGTCTAATGAGTAACACTGAAACGAATGCCAACAACTCAGTTGTGTACTCTCTCCTCCAGGGAAGCCAGACTGGTCTTCTCATTTGCTGCAACATCTTAAGCAGTCATGAACTTGTCGTGAGAGAGACCAAAATACAATTCTCTAATATATCCATTAGATAGATGTTCCTCCTGTTATCATTTTTTCACTGTTATTTTAGAAGTGAACATGGTGAGAGTTTTAATCGTACTGTTCCATGCTTAATTTCAAAATCTGCACATAATGGTCACAGAACTGGCGACTAAACATTCATTTTTTTGTATTAACATACAAAAAAAAGCAAAACATAAGTGGAAAACTATTGCTGAAAAATCTAATTCACAACTTGCACCAGCCTGCTTGCCTGACAAGGAAATAAGGCATAACATCTTATACACGCTTTCATTTATGGAAGAATTTGTACATGATATATTTTTCTTCCATCAAATGTGCAGCAGGTGATATGTTAATTTAGTTACATTGAAATTGAGCAGTTGAAGGTCTCTGAGCAACTTTTTTGCTGGCACTTACATTCACAATGCCCACAGGAAAAGGTACGCCCTTGCCATTCCAGGTTTAATTTATAAGGAAATGGTCATGACTAAGGCTATGAGAATTCATAGACTCCTGCATCCACAGCAATTTTCAATCATCCTTGGTCCTTGGGAGTTTATATTTAGCTGAAAAGAATGCGAAGGTCTTTTTTGACTCATATTTCTGCTGGATCAATTTCTTTTGTCCTCGTTTGGATGAGTTAAGTTCATACAATTGGTAGGAGATAATTTTTATACCTTCTGCACCGAGAATTCCTAAGCCCAGTATAACATGGCCACGATTAAAGTTCTCTGAGATCAAATTATTGGCCAGCTTGATATTTCTACTCCCCATTTCAGCAATCATAGTGTCCTCTGACTCAAAGGCAGGTTTAAGCTAGGGCTTTGCAATCACAAGCACAGTTTTAAGTCTGCATGAACTGACTTTACATAAGACCCCCTATGTGTTCACCTCCAAAGCAAGGGTAAATCTTACTTGCAAATCTAGGGTGACAGCAAACAAGTTTCAGGCTTACGTTGACAGTGAACATCACAGCATATCCATTGTTAGCATTCAACATATCTCTGCAGGAGACAAAGTATTTCATGGACCGGATTTAATGACTTCTGCCTCCAAAATGAACAATTACAAAAGTCACATGACTATCACAAGTTGCAGTGTATAGTTCACACATGCATTCCTCCAAACAACAAGTGAGATCTTCCTCTACAGGCTTAATAGAATGTACTTCCGCCAAGAGATTTGAGTGAGTAATCTAGGCTGAAACTCCAATGTTATACTCTCAGGGATGTGGTTGTTCATATGAGATGTTGAAACAAGGCCTGTCTGCTTTGTCAGATGGATGTATTGTAAGGTTCAGAATGGTGCTGGAGAATGACCAGCAAAAATCCAGATCAATGAAAGTTATATGGCAGAGATTTAACTTCAATTTGGCTAGATAAGTGTTGAACAAGATTGACTGGAATAAGAAATTGATGGGAAAAATCATGACTGTACCTTTAAAGTGCAGATAGTTCAGGTACTGTCAAGGTCTATCCCCTCTAATGAAAACAATAGAATAAACAAATCCAGAGTTCCCTCAATGGTAAAGCAGGTCGAAATTAACATTAAAAAGGAAAGCATTTGCTTATGGAAGGTGTAAGGTAGAAATACAACTGAGAATCAATCAGAATACTGAGGGTTTACGGGAGATGAGAAGACAAGTAAGAAAAGCAAAGAGCAACTATGAGAAAAGCCTAGCAAGTAACATAAAGGGGAATCCCAAAGCCTTCTATAGACATATAAATGATAAAGGAATAGTTAAAGCAGGAAAAGGGCCAATCAGAGACAAAAAATGGAGTTTACAAACGTAGGCAAAGGCAAAACTGAGTTGTTAAATGAATACTTTGTATTTTATCTTCACAAAAGAGAAGAAATCTGCTCAAACCATGGTGACAGAGGAGCTAACCCTGTCAGCAGATGAGTTCAAAATTAATGAGAAAAAATCTTGGATTGATTGTTGGTGCTTAGAGTTGACAAGGCACTGGGAGACGTATCCAAGGATTTTAAAGGAAGAGAGAGGAGAAATCACTGGGGTGCTGGCTATAATCTTTCAGCCTTTCCTGTATTCAGGGGAAGTACCAGAAGAATGGAGGATTGCAAACATTTTTCAAGAAAGGTTGGAACAATAATGACACTAAAACTGGAAAAATTGTAAACTATGAGGACAACAGTGTGACACTTTAAAAAAATTGAAAAGTTGGTGGAATAGGTGGATGGCTGGCAAATTCTCCAGAGATAACAGTTCAAACCCCACCAAGTCAACTGGGGTAATTTTAAATATAATTAACAAACCAGGAATAAAATGTTAACCTTTATACTCATGATCATGAAATGACTAGATTGCTTCTGGTTCATTGATATCCTCCAGAGGAGGAAATTTACCATCCTCTTTGGGTCTGGTCTATCTGTGAATTCAGACCCAGAGCAAAGTGGTTGACTCTTAACTGAAATATACTGAAAAGTCATTCAATTGCATGGAACTGCACAGAAAATAAAACACTGTGGGTATGCTTATTGTACACTGGCTTAAGAAGATGGATCACCATCATCACCTCAGAGACAAGTAGGGATGGTCAATGAATGCTAAACTTGGCAGAGATGTCTACATCCTAAGAACACACTCAAAAATCTTGCACCTTTTTCTACAGATGGGGTGACCTGTTCTGCCAGTTTAGCAACCAAAAAGCCTCATGAAGTTATACACTACTCCTCTGTTCCCATTGTGAGGTGTAAATACCTTCCTAACCCTCCTCACATCTGAATGCCGTCACTGAATGTCATTGTCCACATATTCCCAGACCTATCTTTGCTGAAGCAATTTGCTGGTATCTTTGGGATTTCTCTCCTGGATCCTTAAACATGATGCAGGATTCAGGTTATGCTGTACCATGACTGCTAAGGTTGCAATAACTTCTCTTGACCCGAAAGAAATAGCCAAAGGCTTAAGGCCACGACTAATGCTTTCCTTTCTGAATCATGTGTATTGTAGTGCCTGAAGAAAATGAAACAACATTACTTTCTCCAGACGTTTAGGTGGCGTCAAAGAAGTAAAAAGCAATTTTCCAGCATGAATGGTATTAATCCTCTGGATTGTGCTTTTGGAATAATGGTGAGTTTGGCAGTGTCACTGTTGTTATACAGTGAATCAAACAGCAACGTCCAGTGACTGCTTGTGCACATTTAAAACCAGAAAGCTGGAATTTGTTACATTAGAATGATAGAATCCCTACAGCGTAGAAGCAGGCCATTCAGCCCATTGCGTCCAGACTAACCCCTCCGAACACCCCTCATCCTATCCCTGGAACCCTGCATTTCCTACGGCCAATCCACTTAACTCACAGATCTTTGGACTGTGGGAGAAACTGGAGCACCTGAAGGAAATCCGCGCAGACATGGGAAGAATGTGCTATCTCTGCACAACCTCCCAAGGCTGGAATCAAACCATAATCCTTGGTGCTGTGAGGCAGCAGTGCTAACCACTGAACTGCCATGCTGTCCAATTGGTACTCATAAGTGGCAGTGCAACAAAATACATGAATGGCATGAACTTGAGGTATTTGCCCAATTTATATGTATATGGATTTAAATACCGTGACTTAAAAGAAGAACTTAACAACAGTGACATAATGACAACTGCACTAGGCTAGTAATCCAGTACCACAGATTAATGCTCTGCAGAGTTGAGTTCAAATCCCACTGTGGTTGCTGCTTGAATTTAAATTTAATTAATAAATCTGGAACATAATGCTACTCTCAACAATTCTGCCATGAGCATAACTTTGACTATTGTGGAAGTTCATTTGGTTCACTAACATCCTTTATCATTACTTGATCTGATCCTTGTGTGAGTTCAGGCTTGCAGCAATTCAATTGACTACGAACTATCGTCCGAAATGACCAAGCAAAGCCATTCAGTTCAAGGACATAAAATGATGGTCAATGAATGTTGATCGTGTCAGTGACATCCATATCCCAAGAAAGAACAATGGAATAATAGATCATCTTTCATGACTTCTCAAAGTATATTCCACTTCTAAAGGTTTGTCTACACGCATGCGTGTGTGTGTATGTATGTGTGTGTGTGTATGTCTTCATTCATTCATTCATTTATTTAGGAGAATTCTGCCCAGAGACAGTGAGACAGTCTTTTCATTTGTTTCAATCAGGACGTATTACGTGGGGTCAGGAGAGCTCAATGTAGGAAAAAATTCCTGATTGATTCCTGGGTGAATAGCTACAGCCTTATATATAGACAATGGAAGTAACGCTTGAGCATGGAAAGAGAAAGCACCTAAATCTCTCCCTCTGTACCTCTCTCTCGTCCTCTTGTTTGGTCCTATGGTGAAAGAACATAAAAATCTCCTTGTAGCTGTTCTGGTTGACCATTTCCAAGTAAATTGCTCTTTGTAGATACCCTTATTGAAAGCGAAAAAGGGGAAATCACAAAAAAAATTGAAAAACAAAATTCTCAAACAGTGAATGAAAGACTCAAAACTGGTATACCCGCAACATTGAATCATTGGCAAGGAGCGCAAGTAGTTGAGAAAAAAATGAAGGAAAACAACTGACCAAAATCTGTGCTCTGAACTGGTGCCAGAACTGTGCTCCTTTGATTTATTTTTTCCCTTTCCTCGTCCATAATATTTGTGTCTTCTCTCTTTGCGTTTCTGTTCATATATGTATGGGAATTTTATACGGGGTAGAGTTTAAATAATAGAGTTATAGGTTAACAACCTATGTTTCATTTTTGATACTGGTATAAAAACAGTTTGGTTATAATAAACTAATATTTTCTTGATAATGAGCAAAATCTCATGAGCTTGTTCTCTTAAATTGATTTAGACAGTTCAGTAAAATTTCGTAATTTGTTGGTTTAATCAAATTTGTGACAACTCCGGGAATAGTAGCACATTATCCCAATGAGTTGTGACACAGTCAATGAGCATTTTCGACATGTAGTCACTATGCTAATGTGGACAATGGGGCAGCTAATTTTCCACAGTGCAAGATTCTCGAAAGAGCAAAGATAATGATCACGTATTCTGTATAAGTGATATCAATCAAGAATACACATTAGCCAGGGCACTGGCGAACACTCCTTTCATTTCTTCAAAATAGCACCACATGTTCTTTTATGTCCACCTGAGAGAACAGACAGGGCCTGTGTTTAATTTTTTATCCTGAGGTTGAGACTCACTGTCACCAAGCACACAGAAACCCTAGAAAGGCAAAATGCTGAAATTGATTACTAATTGCTATTAGCTGCTGTGCAAAAAAAATTACAAAAAATTAAGAGGCAGTTGTAGGTGAAACAATTCCATGAAGGCCGGTATCCCGTAGCCAAGTCACCCTTTATTTATACTTGCATAGTACGTGACGCTGATCCAGCTAGCTCAGAGTGAATAGAACCCCTGACACTCCTATTTATATCTGTCAGCAAAAGCTATCTGATTGAATCAGGTTAACAGCGCCAATCAGGGAAGTCTACGTGTTGACCTTGCTGACCTCATTACAATCACAATAGTAGGCATCATAATTGTTGATCACTATTTGCTTGCTGCTATCTACAAAATCTGAGCCAGTATATGAAAAAGCCATTTTGTTTAACACTCACATGATTGTCCCATTAAACTTTTACACTTTTCCACTGTTTTTCATGAAGGATAAAACCTTAGCCTTAGTATGTGCAAATTGCTTTTGCCAAAAAATGTGTAATTACACATCTTTTTCTTACAGGCACAGAGTGGCTATTCACCAGATGAGTATTGATGACAGAAGTCGTGAAATCTAATTTAAAACTAAACCAGTAAAAACTAACAGCTGAAGATGAGTATGATACATATAATGATTTGCAAACTTCTTTGAATGAGAATATTGAAGTCTGTATGTGTGATGATGTAGGGGAGGCGATGGCCTAGTGGTTTAATTGCTTAACTGTTAATCCAGGAACCCAGACCATGTTCTGGGGACCAGGGTCTGAATCTCGCCATGGCAGATGGTGGAATTTGAATTCAATAAATATTTGGAATTAACAATCTAATGATGACCATGACTTGATTGTCAGGAAAAAACCCAGCTGGCTCACCAATGTCCTTTAGGGAAGGAAACTGCCATCCTTACCCAGTCTGGCCTACATGTGACTCCAGACCCACTGCAACGTGGTTGACTCTTAACTACCCTCTGGGCAATTAGGGATGGGCAATAAATGCTGCCTAGCCAGTGATGCCCTCAACCCATTGAATGAATAAAGGAAAAAAAAGTAAAGATTTTACACATAGATAGAAAACCAAAAGTTATTTAAAGAATGCCTTTAAGGGCACCACATAGGCTAAACTTCCCATAAGAGCCGCTTCTCCCACTGTCACATTCCCATAGGAAAAGTGTACAATTTTCAGCCCATTGAATTGGTTAAATCATCACTGATTTGACCCTTCAATTCCATCTACTCACTCTAGATCAGGAACAATTCATATTGTATCAGGGAGTGCTCCTGCATCCCCATGTAATCTGTTGAGAATGAAATGTGTAAGTTTCTTCCTTTCATCTGCCTCTATCCCTAAAACTTGGATTCCATGGATTAAGTTATGCAAAGAGTTTTAGCAAACTTGAATTATATTCTATGAAATTTAAACTGGGAATAGTAATTACTCTGCTCTTAATCAAATTTATCAAATCATGAGGGGCATGGATAGGGTGAATACTCAAGGTCTTTTCCCCAGGGGTAGGGGAATCCAAAAGTACAGGGCAGAGGTTTGAGGTGAGAGGAGAAAGATGTAAAATGGACCTAAGGGGACAAATTTTTCACATAAAGGGTGGTGTGTGTATGGAATGAACTGCCAGAGGACGTGGTAGAGGCTGGTACAATTACAACATTTAAAAGGCATCTGGAATCATACATGTACAGGAAGGCTTTAGAGGACATAGGCCAAATGCTGGCAAATGGGACTAGATTAATTTAGGATATCTGGTCAGCATGGATGAGTTGAACTGAAGGGTCATTTCCATGTTGTACATCCATGCTGACTCTATAGCAAAACCTAAAATGGAGTAAATGTTAAGCTGGTCTAAGAGGGGGAGAAACAGAGTTAAGATTTCACATTACTGATCTTAGATTAGAACTGAAAGAAGTAACAGATTCAAAGCAAGGACAGAGGAGAGTGAAGGAAAAAGTGAAAAGGAAGGTCTGAATGAAGGCAGAAGACAAGAGAGATTTAGTGATGAAATCAAATCTGATGGCAAAGACAATTAAAAAAAGGAATCTAAAGCATTGGTTTGCAATCAGTGTGCTGTGATATACTGGTTGTGCACAAAATTTGTGAGAGGAGCTCTGAATGTGGGGCCACATCCATGTTTCTGATCTTCTTCTGGAGTCTTGGTGTCCATCATTGCACAGGCAATACCTGCATGTGCAAGCCTCCAGATTCAATATTACGCACATGGCATGAAAATAAACGTGCCACGAAAATGTTTCCCTCAATGAAGTGTACCTCGGCACTGAAAAGTCTGAAACCACTGGCCTTGCGAACTGACATCAGAGCCACAACCAACATTGGTTGTCTGAAAATGTTAGGACTAAGGCTTGGGAGTAAAATTGAGAAAAAAAAACAGAAGTTGCTGGAAAAGCTCAGCAGGCCTGGCAGCATCCGTGAAGAAAAAATCAGAGTTAACGTTTCAAGTCCGGTGACCCTTCCTCAGAACCCTTCCTCCTGTTCTGAGGAAGGGTCACTGGACTTGAAACATTAACTTTGATTTTTTCTTCACGGATGCTGCCAGACCTGCTGAGCTTTTCCAGCAACTTCTGTTTTTGTTCCTGATTTACAGCATCTGCAGTTCTTTTGGTTTTTATTTGGAATTAAAATTGTTGAACACCATGTTCAGTCCAGAACGCTTGAAATAACCTAATTGAAAAATAAGGCACTGCTCCTCAAGCTTTTTCAGTGCTTCAGTGAAACAGTGCAGGAAGGATACAACAGATGGAGCAGAGTGGAAGTTGTAGGAGAATTGAAATGACAGGCAACCAGAAGTTCAAGGGTCATGCTTGTTGGTAGCTTTTTGCCAAGGAATCGTCAAATCTGCACTTGGGATCTCAAGGAACAAGGTGAGCATTCTTTCAGCTCTGGATTCAAGAGGTAAAAGGCAGGTATTTGATTTCTTGATAACAAGGTGTGGAGCTGGATGAACACAGCAGGCCAAGCAGCATCAGAGGAGCAGGAAAGCTTGACGTTTCGGGCCTAGACCCCTCTTCAGAAATCTGGTTTGGGATGTTCAGGCTTAGATTGTTTGGGACTATTCAGAGGGTACCAGGCTGTAACAGATGGAGGGAAGAGAATGCAGAAAGGGAATGGGAGGGAAGGAGAGGATATGTTGCTACAGAATAACACAGGTGGTGGCAAAAATTGTGAGGGACTATCTTTTGAATGTGGAAGGTAGTGGTGTGGAAGGTGAAGAGATGTGCTAATAGAAGTGGAAAAAAGACAGGGAGTTGAGATAATAATGCAAAAGAAACACCATGTCTAAAATAAATTGCAGATCAAGCACATTGAGCTAAATGTCATTTTGCTATTTCTACCAGTGTAATATAAATCCATATACTTTATGCCTGTCTGCCAAAATCTCATGCAAGACCTTTCTGGTCCATTTCTTGTTTGTATTGTTTATGATTGGCATTTAGAATATTCTCACTGACATTTTTGTGACTGAAACCAATCGTAATCGACAAAATGAGTTTCTGCAAATGTGCTGCTGCTACAAAGTAGGCAGAATGGCATTTTGCGTCAAATGTTTTGCGATTTCTAAATAAGGACTTCCAGCCTCTCCTATTCCTCACACTGCTACATTTGGTACATCAGAGATATGTAGAGATGACTGGGGTGACATTTTCACACAGAGGTGGTGCATAAATGGAACAAGCTATTAGAGGAAGTGTTAGAGGCAAGCACAATTACAACATTTAAAAGACATTTGGACAGGTACATGGATGGAAAGGGTTTAGAGAGATATGGGCCAAATGCAAGCAAATAGGGCTAGTTCAGTTTAGGAAACCTGGTCAGCATGGAGTTCAGCTGAAGGGTCTGTTTCCGTGCTGTATGATTCGATGACGATGTGCAAACAAGAGCTTTATTTCAAAGTTTCTAGAATGTCTACTCCTCTCATTCTTACAGTTTGTCTTCAGTTTTGCTGTAACCATCCCCGTTGTCTTGACTAACAGCACAGAGCAGAATGAGCAGTCAGCATACAGCGTCAAATATTGAACATATGAACTCAACACCCACCCGGTTTGCAATATTTTATTTTTGGCACCAGGCAGTTTTCTGTTGCTTCATGAACATTTGCCCTCTTCACCTCCCATCAATCTGCATCCTTAGTTGCTGGGAGTACTTGGAAGACTGAAAGGAGATTGTCAGAACACCACTGGTGTTGTGACAAAGTGTGGAATCAGATGTTATAAATGAGAACATTGCTTAGTGTCATCCTCAGGCCATAAAAGCTGGATTTCCAGAGTAAAATTTACAAAGGAAACAACAGTTCAAATTACAGCTGTTGAAAATAATAAACTCAATTGGCTATTTAACAGTTGGTGCACTGACCAAAAAGGCACAACAGAATGTGCAAACTTCAACACTGTACAACACAGGAAATGGGCACTCCGAGATATCTTTGTAACTCATAATTTTTTGTTTTCCTGCTTATCTCATCCTTTGATATTGCTGAGCGTTATGAGTAACAAGTCATTGATACTTAAGCAGCCTATTCACCTAGTTCTGAGAAAGGGTCACTCAACCCGAAACCTTAACTCTGTTATCCCTCCACAGATGCTGCCAGAGCTGCTGAGCTTTACCAGCAATTTCTGTTTCTGTTTTATTCCCCTAGTGCTGGAGCTGCACAGGAATCTCTCAAACTTACTACTGGCCTCACTGCAGACGAAAGCAGTTAGCAGGAGTAGCAGGAATTTTTCAAGATAAACATTGTCATGAGGACAGTTGGAGCATACTGACTGGCTGCTGGCTAGTTCTGGAGTTAGAAGCGAAGCATTGAACACATTTGTATCAGCGTTTACTATATTGCAGCACTTGCTCGAAAAACAAAGTAGGATGCAATGAATTATCTTAAGCAAAAGATTTTATCACGAGTAACTTTCCTTCCCTTTGTCCAGTATTTAGTCAACTTGTATGTCAAATGTTCATGTCTTAAAATTTATTTTTCCTTGGAATGCAAGCGTGGCTGTCAAGGGAGCATTTCTGTTGCCCCTCCCCTACATTGCCTTTTGAAATGAACGACTGCGAGACCACTCCAGAGGCCAGTTAAAAGTCATGCACATTGTTGTGGGTCTGGAATCACATGTAAACAGCTTTCCCTTCCTCAACGGCATTTGAGAAAACTGACAGGTTTTTACAATGAACAAAAATCGTCATGGATCAACATGACCGATACTGATTTCCAATTGTAGAATAATTAATCCTTGAGTGGATTTGAACCAATGTCTCTACTGCAAAAGCCTAGACGCTTGGTCCAATGACTTTTTCTCTACAGTACTGTGTGCTCCAATAATGTCTGTGTTTTATCTGTATTTTCTGCCGTTAAGAGAATGAAATATTTTGCTCCTGATCTTAGGCGAGAGAGTTTGTGGAACATTAAAAATAACCATAAAGCTCAATCAGATCAAGTTAGCTGGCTGTTGACAATTCATTACACAATTTGCAAACAGTACCATAAACAATTATATATTCATTATTATCAGAAAGAATGTGAATTAAACTTTTATTTTTAAAAATGTGCTTTAAAACTTGCCTGAAGATTTCTCACAACAGTTTTTTTTTCACGCTAACAGGCCTTCAGTATCATATCCAAATGACAACATATAAACCTAAGTGTCCACCTTGATCCAGTCCTGATTTAAAACTCACAACTGGCCATATTTCAGAGGGAATCAATGAGGAATAAAAAGGGAGAGGCTGATTTTCTCCAAGAGCCACTGAGTCACAACGGGTGCAGAGATATTGAGGCGACAGAGAGACTTCCATTCTGTGCTTCTTATGAGATCAGCTAGCCCTGATTGTACGAGGCCAGACTGTTAATTTTATTTATTTGATGAACATGGCCAATACACCTCTTTGAAAATCACTTCTTGAACATTTGATTATTTTATTTTTTGGCAGCCTGCCACAATTTGCTTTGCTTTTGATTTCTTAATCCTCTTAAGTTTCAAGTTGCAAGCTTCATGCACAAGTACTTCTGGTCCAGGAAGCATCGTTTGAAGAGATTTTGGGTTGGCCGCTCAAAGTGCTTCATTGTAACATAAGAACATAAGAACTAAGAGCAGCAGTAGGTAATTCAGATTTTTGAGCCTGTTCCATCATTTAATGTAATCCTGGCTGACAAACCTGCATCCACCACTTCCTCAGGAAGTTCATTTTCACACATGAACCACTCTCTGTGCAAAAAAATGCTCCTCATGTCTTTATTAAATCTTTCTCCCTCCCACCTTAAAATAATGCCCCCTGGCCTTGAAATCCCCCACTGGGAGGAAAAGACACCTGTCCTTCACCTCATCTATACCCTTCATGATTTTATATACCTCTATAAGATCACCTCTCAATCTCCTACACTTCAGTGAAAAAGTTCCCAGCCTATCCAGTCTCTCCTTATAACTGAAACCATCCATTCCCTGAACAGAGATAGTAGGAACTGCAGATGCTGGAGAATCTGAGATAACAAGGTGTAGAGCTGGATGAACACAGCAGGCCAAGCAGCATCCGAGAAGCAGGAAAGCTGACGTTTCAGGCCGAGACCCTTTTTCAGAAATGAGGGACGCGAAGGGGGTTCTGAAATAAATAGGGAGACAGGGGGAGGCGGATAGACGATGGATTGCAATGGGACAGAGATCCACTGAGGTCTTTCCGGAGGGAGGAGGGTAACTTCTTCAAGGTAGGCAACCTTAGAAGAGGTTTTGCAGTAGGGGTTAAAATTGTTTCAGCATCCTGGCAAAGCTCTTTTGAACCCACTCCAGCTTAATAATATCTTTCCCATAACAGCAAAGCTAGAACTGAGCAGAGGCCTCAACAAAGTCCTATACAACCTCATTATAATGTCCCAACTCGTATACTCAAAGGTCTTAACAATGAAGGCAAGAATGCTAAATGCTTTCTTAACTACCCTGTCTATATGTGATGCAAACTTCAAAGAATCATGTACCTGAAACTCTAGATCTCTCTGTTTTACAGCACTACGCAAGGCCCTACTTTTAATTGTATATGTCTTGCCTTTGTTTTACCAAAATGCAATACCTTGCATTTATCCAAGTTAAACTAATGAATAAACAAATAAATAGTGCATAGATTAACCCTGTTGTTCAGAATTTTTTCCAATAATCTCCATACCACTGACCCAATACTAATTGGTCTGTAATTACCTGGCCTATCCCTGGTGCCCTTCTCGAACAAAGGAACCACGTTATCTATTATCCAGTCATCTGGCACTTCTCTTTTGGCCAACAAAGTAGTAAATGTCTCCGCCTTCCTTGCCTCCTGGGATACATCTTATCAGCCCCTGAGGATTTATGTACCTGTATGTCCTCTAAAATATCTGATAGCTCTTTCTTATTAATTTTAATGTGTTCTAGAACCTCACCATCCCAACTGGTATCCCCACCTACAATGGCTTTCTCTTTTGTGAACCAGAAATGTTTCAAGGCCCCTCTTTGCCCTTTTGATTTCCTTTTGAAATAACTGCCTATGGTCTCTATATTTGTGAAGGGCGTCCCTGTTTATACTTGACGCAAGCTCTCTTCTTTGTCTTTATCAAAGCTTGATATCCCTTGACACCCAGTGCTCCATGGACTTCTGCCCTTGTCGTTCACTCTTAGAGGAACACACTGGCCCTGAATTCCCATGATACGACTTTTGAAAGTTCCCCACTTTCCAAATGTAGGTTTACATTTGGTAAGGAGCTGGTCCCAGTCTATGTTTGGCAGATCTTGTCTAACAATATTGAAATCAGGCTTCCCCAAATTTAGATACTTCTGCACTATCCTTGTCCTGTTCCATGGTGACTTTGAAACTTACAGAGTTATGATCACTATTCCCAAGATGCATGCCCACTGAAACTTCAACCACTTATCCAGCTCATTCTCCAGGATTAGATCTGGCACAGTCCTTTTAGCCACAAATTCATCTGACCCACCTTCTTATTCCTATACTGAGTAGATTGTGGCAATGGAAGTAACCTAGACATTACAACCTTTGTCATCCCACTCTTTAACCTACTACCTAAACTCACTAAACTCTTTGATGTTGACACACAGCACGACTGCTGCAGTTCAAACCCCCTCTCCCAGATGCTCTGAGACATCCCTGACCTTGGCATCATGGAGTTTTCGTGCTCCTATGATGCTGCTTGACCTGCTGTGTTCATCCAGCCCCATGCTTGTTATCAATGTTTTTGAGAGTCTTGTTTCCTGCCTCAGAACCACCTGTCAGTTCCTTTACATTCGAGTCCCTATGACTAAAACTCTCTCATTCTTCCTCCACTGATGTGCAGTGGAGCCCACCATGGTGCAACAAAATTGATGGTTGCTGCTTCGCCCTAAACCACTCAATCTCTCATCAATCAATGAAATCAATCTAACCACCTTTGAACTGCCTCCAAAGCAATTATATCCTTTCTCAAGTAAACAGACCAAAATTGTACACAATACTCCAGGTGTGGGATCTCTCACTCACTTCCATTATTTTGAATGGGGAATCTCAAATATTCGTAGAAATCCTACAGTGTGGAAGCAGACCCATTCAGCCCATACCGACCCTCTGAAGAACATTCCTCCCAGACCCACCCCGCTACCCTATCTCTCTAACACTGCATTTTCCATGGCTAACCCACCTAACTTACACATCCCTGGACACTACGAGTAATTTAGCATGGCCAACCTGCCTAACCTGCATATCTTTGCACTGTAGGAGGAACCTGGAGCATCTAGTAGAAACCCCGCAGAGACTGATGGTGAATGTGGCATGGTGGCTCAGTGATTAGCACTGCTGCCTCACACTGCCAGGGACATGGGTTCAATTCAGCCTTGAGTGATTGTCTGTTTGGAGTTTGCATGTTGTTCTAGTGTCTACATGGGTTTCCTCGCAGGGCTCTGGTTCTCTCCCTCATTCCAAAAATGTGCAGGTTAGGTGGATTGGCAATGCTGAATTGCCCATAGCGTCCAGTGATATGTGGGTTAGCCGGGGAAATATAGTGTTACTGGGGTAGGGTAAGGAGGGTGAGTATGGGTGGGATACTCTTCGGAAAGTCGGTGTGGACTTGTTGGGCCATATGGCCTGTTTTCACATTGTTGAGATTCTAAATAGCGTGCAAACTTAAAACAGATAGTCACCCAAGGTTGGAATCAAACTTGGATCCCTGGCACTGTGAGGCAGCAGTGCTAACCTCTGAGTCACCGAGCTGCCCTGCTCAGTCCTGTTCTTTCCCAATTGCTCCAAAATATGCTTTACAGTTTTATTTGGTCATATTATTGTGAACATACACTAATAACGATTCGGAATCTCAACTTGCAACTAACGTATTGCTTCACTTTGGAAAAGGACTCGGTCACAATTCCTTTGCATTATTATCCTCTGTGTTAATTTTGTGAAAAATGTTCAACGAACAAAGAAAGCAACACCCTATCAATTAAAACTTACCGTGAGCCAGATTTTGATGGAAGTGATGGTAGAGTCAAAGAGTTGGTGAACAATGGACTGGTCACAGCAATGGATGGATTCATACGGCCCATGAAGTCTGTCAAATGTGAAAACTGTATAAATGCAAATGGATTTATTTCTTGCTTGTTTCTATGCAATCTTGATTTTAGAGTTCTGGCCTGTGGCGCCCCATTTATTAACATATTTTGGCCTGACAGCACATGTCTCTCAGTTTATTTCTGCACAATGTAGATTATCCTAGCGATCTGTGTGTTTTCGTGCCTGAATTGCAAATGGTTAGTATGCTAGCACAGCAAATCTCATAGAATATTGTAACTAATCGCAAGGGGGATTGAATACAAAACTGAGCTAGCCTTTCTTCTGTTATACAGAGCATTTGTGAGTTCCTATCTGGAGTATTATGTACTGTACTGGACACTTTATTTGAAGAAGTGTAGGGAGTATTTTAGAGAATGTTAACAAGAGTAGTGCCTGGAATAGGTGAGTTGCTTTAAGAGGAAACATTGGACATAAGAGAGTTCTATCTTCTGAAATTTAGAAGAGTAAGAGGTGTTTGATTCAATCATATATCTTCAGGTGACCTCGCAGTATTCACGTAGAAAGGATGCTTCCTTTCGAGGGAAAATCTAAAATTAGAGGTCACTGGTTAAAAATTAGGAGTTGCCCTTTAAAGACAGAGATCAGGGGAAACAGAGCTTTGAATATTTTAAAACAGTGTTGGCTAGGCTCTTGTTAAGCAAGGGGATGAAAGGTTATTGGGAAAAGACATGATTGTGAAGTCTTCAGGTCAGCCATGACCTCATTGAATGGTGGAGCAGGTTAAATGACGGCCCCCGTCTCCCAATTTGTATGTTCTTGTGTCTAAGACTTTAGGCAACATCATTTGTATGCTTATTAATTATGGATTAAATACCCCTGTTCAAGTTAACTGAAAAGTGTGAATTGCATTATCACATGTTCTCCAAAATATGAGGTAGTTAACACAGATGATTTTCTGAACACATTTGAAAATATTGACAGCACAGTTTATACTAGATATGAAATGTTTGCAAAAATATTATGCTCCATTTACCACTTTCCAGTAATTTAGTGGGCTATCACATTACTACTGGCATCAACACTTACACTCAACTATGAATCAATTCGCTGGGAAGCAATTACCTTTAATCTCACCTAAACAAAATCTTTTTTAATGCCCCGTCATTATGCTTCCATTTACCAGCACAGTAAGAAAAGCAACACCTGAAGCTATAACTCATAGAATCATATGGTGTAGATGAAAGCTATTCAACACATTGTGGTTATTGAGTGTGGTATGATAGAGCTCACCAAATACGCTTACTTTTCTCTCGATAGCCCTACAAGTACTTCCTTTTGCCAAATGCCTCTGAAAATTATGACTGAACCTATTCAGAACATAGAACATAGATCAATACAACACAGGAATGGGCACTTTGGCTCACAATATTGTGCCAAACATGACACTAAATTTAACCAATCCCTTCTGCATGCATTTTGTCAATCTCTCTCCATTCCTTGCATTTTCATGTGTTTATCTAAAAGTGTCTTAAATGCCCCTATCATATTTGCCTCTACCAACATCTCTGGCAGCACATTCCAGATTTCTGGAAAAAACTTGCCCCTCACATCTCCTTTGCACCTTTCCCCTCTGACCTTAAATGCATGCCCCCTTGTTTTAGATATTTCAACTCTGGGAAAAAAGATTCTGACTGTGAACCCTAGCCATGCATCCCATAATTTTATAGGCTTCTATAAAGTCTTCTCTCAGCCTCCGCACTCCAGAGAAAACAAACCCGAGTTTTTCTAGCCTCTCCTTATAGATCATACCTTCTAATCCAGGCAGCATTCTTGTAAACCTTCTCCAAAGCTTTCACATTCTACTGCCTTTCAACCACCCTTTTAGGCTAAGCATTCTAAATGACAGCAACCCTCTCAGTCAAGGAAATACAATTATTTTAGCTCCCTTCTTTCTCTTTTGCAAATGATAGTAAAGCTATCATCTCTGTTTGCTATCCTCCTCTCAGTAGGAACTGTTTTTTTTCTGCTTTGTCTATTAAACCCCAGATGTAATTTTGAACATTTCTGTTGAATCTCCATTGACTTTCTCTGCTCTAAGGAGAACAATCCCAACCTCTCTAGCCTCAACACACCACTGAAGTCATTCATTCATGTTGTCATTCTATAAGTGTGCTCAAGACACTTTTCAAAGCACATTGGCTGTGCATAACTTGTAAAATGTCTAAAGTATATTGCACAGAATTGGATGTAGTATTCCAGCTGAAAGGTATAGCATAACTTCCCTGCCTTTGGGTAATTTGCTTCTAACTATAAAACAAAAGCTCCTGTTTGTTTTAGCAGCGGTCTTATCAACCTGTCCTGCCAAATTGAAAGATTTGTGTGCATAAATCCTGCAGATCTCTCTGTTCTTCCATACAGTTAAAACTTTAGCACTTTATGCTGTCTACAACATACTAAAGCCTCTAAAGCCAAATCTCTCACCTTAATTGTACTCACATCTTCAGCAAAGATACTCTTATTGTTTATTTGGTTATTTGTACCCATTTTGTGTGAGTGCATGGTCTGCCGAAATGATGAAATGTTTTTCTTTTATCTTTTTTTATTAGTAAGGATTTGATGTTCAATGAGCTGCACGAACGGCTGCATATTGGATGGTTATTTAAAGATGCTGTCATGTTGTGGCATTTCAGGATTGTTGCACAAATTTGTGTGGAGGGCTCTTGCTTAATACTCATTGCCTTCTCTGTCTTTCTCCAGCAGAAGAGTTAAAAATAGGTTCATATTAACACTGTGTTACAATCCAGTCTGTTCGAAGATTTATTTCACCTTTTCCCCATGATAGTTTAGAAAATAATATTAATCTTAATATGTGACATGAAAGATAATATTCACTAAAAGTGCTTTTCAGACACCTCAGTGCAACATCATTGTGTATATTTTCAGACACGTGGGTTGTTCTCTGTGTAATTCCATTCCAAAAGCTTTTGTTTTCTCCACTTCCTCCCCCTCAATATTCACCAATTTGACCAAATTATGTCCACCCTTTCTAAATTCTCCTCTTTTGTCTTTTGCTTCTGTGAAGGAGTCTGTGAGTTGATGAGCTGGAGTCTAGGCTTCAAACACTGATACATCAGTGAGGGGGAATTTATCTAGACACTGTGTCTCAGGAGACAGTTACACTCCTTAGATCAACTACCTCAAATTTAGTCGGTGGTCAGGGACAAGAGAGTGTGACTGTGAGTGAGGCAGATAGAGGAATTTAGGAGGTAGTGCTGAAGGAGCCTCAACCCTTAAGCTTATTGAACACATTTGAGATTCTTGTTCTCTGTGCGGATGAGACCAGGGGCTGAAGGGAGAATGGGCAAACTGACCATAGTGCCACGGTGCAGGGAGCCATTCAAGATGGGAGAGAAACGAGAAATTTACATGTAATTAGAGATTATATAGTCAGGAAAATGGAGACTGTTCTTTGTGGCCAGGATCAAGAATCCCAAAAGCTATATTGCCTGACTGGTGCCTGGGTTCGGGATATCTTATCTGGGCCACAGAGGAATTTGGAGTGGGAGGGGAACAATCCAGTTGTTGTGGTCCACTTAGGTACCATCAATATAGGCAAAAAGAGGAAAAAACATTCTGCTGAGGGAATATGAGCAGCTCGTGGCTAAATTAAAAAGCAGAACCAAAAAGGTAAAAATCTCTGGATTACTCCCTGAGCCACAAGCAAAATAGGACAGAGTCAACAAGATTGAAAAGGTAAATGCGTGGCTCAAGGACTGGTGTGGGGAAAATGGGTTCAAATTTATGGGACATTGGCACCAGTATGGGGGAAGGAGGGAACTGTTTCAAAAGGCCGGGCTTCACCTGAATCATGCTGGGACCAGAGTCCTGATGAATCTTTTAATAATTATGTATAGGGCTTCAAAATATGTGGGGAGAGAGGTTTGGGGGTTCAGTTGCATGGAAAATGTTAAAGGGAGGGAGGGTTCAGGAGATGTTATTAAAGTTTCCAGAACAAGGTGTGGAGATGCCGGTGTTGGATTGGGGTGGGCAAAGTCAGAAGTCACATGATACAAGGTTACAGTCCAACAGGTTTATTTGCAATCACAAGCTTTCAAAGCACTGCTCCTTCATGAAGTGAAGTGGAGGGAAGCACATAGGCGCAGAATGTAGAGGCAGAAAGATAATGGCAAGATAATTGCAGGTAATTAACAGTGTCAACAGATAAATACAAATAATGTTAAGTAGAATGTCTACAGGCTGAATAAAAAGTCTTTACAGGTGATCATAAGATCTTTAATTATTTGTAATTATCTCTCTGCTTTAATTAATTGGCTCATAGGTCAACTCTTCACTTGCTATTCAGCTATTGACTCTTTAATCACATCGTTTGACACTCCTGAATTGAACAGTGTTCCAAAAGTAATTTTGAAAATATTATCATTATTATAATCTCCTACAAATTTCTTCATCAGTGACGAAGGGTTTGAAATGTGAGTCTGCATCCAACTGTTTAGCAATTTTGAACTATGGGATAAATCCTTATTTAGGATTGGTAGCTGTGTTGAAGGAAATTTCAAATGACTTTGTCAACTTTGTGTTATAATAAAATTCCATTATTTTCCAAGTTATATATGTGTTTAATACAGCAGTTGTTGAAAAGCTCTGCTTTGAAGAGATAGTGATTATAAAATTGAACACATCATGCCTAAGGCTAGTATTTCAAACCTAACTAATGGTAATTATATGAGCATGAACACTGAGCCAGCTGAAGTGAATGGTATTTTTGATTCAGAGATGGGTGGAGAGGCAGAGGCCAACATTTCCAGAATACTCAGAGTACATCCCAACTCTCACATGGACCACCACTTGTGGTTAAATGAAAATATTCAGGGAAGCATCAAACTTAGAGAAAAAGCATATCATTGTACAGAGAAAATGTTTCAATTGGAAAATTGGAGCAGAAAAATGACAGGTGGAGCTTAATCTGGGTGAGTGTAAGATGATGTACATTGTGAGGTCAAATGCAAGGGGAAAATATACAGTAAATGATAGGGCCCTTAGGAGCTTTGATATACAGAGCGATCTTGGGGTGCAAGTCCATAGCCCACTGCAAGTGATAGCACAAGTGGGTAATGTGGTAAAGAAGGCATACAAAATGCTTATCTTCTTCAGTCGGGCTGCTAAATATAAAAGTGGGCAAGGCATGTTCCAGTTGTGCCTGAAGATGCCAAATTGCTGCCATAGCCATGAGGAAAGAACTAGAACCACTAGGCCGCCACCGCAATAGCCACCAATGAAACCACTTCCAGGAGAAACAGGCCAAAACCATCAAATGTTATTAACAGCTTTTGATAAAGCCATGTCCATGAGAAATGTTATGACACAAAACGGAAATGAAGAAATGAAGAGAGGAAACAAAAAAAAATGACATGAATTGCATGGGCTTGCCGGTTCACTCCATTGTGTGACCTGTTGCGCATAATGAAAATTTATAATTGCATTTAAGTGTAGGTTAATATTGAGCCTGCTTGGTCCAGTATTGTAGAGGAAACCCACTTTAAGATAAGTGTCTCTTCTTGTTAACCAACCATAGTTTATTGCATGCTAGCAACAAGTTACAAATTATTGAGGGTGGAATCTTATAGAGGTCTGAGCAAGGTGGGTTATGGTGAGATTTGTGGCAGAAATCCAGCAAGCTCGTACTTTACTTCAGGAGCATCTTGATTAATCTCTTTTGCTTTTCATAAGTGCTGTGGTTGAGCTTCTCACTAGACAACGGCGAGTTGCAAATTAAGGGAGATCATTGCTCGTTAAACACTTTGTTGATGGTCCAACTTTTCTATCACACCAAACTCATCAAAAAAGCTTCAGAGATAGTAAGGACTGCAGATGCTGGAGAATCTGAGATAACAAGGTGTAGACCTGGATGAACACAGCAGGCCACGCAGCATCAGAGGAGCAGGAAAGCTGATGTTTCTTTGCAAAAAAGCTTTGCGGAACACCTACGTTCGGTTCGCACTAAACCGCTTTGCAGAACACCTACGCTCGGTTCGCACTAAACAACTGCACCTCCCAGTCACGAACCATTTCAACTCCCCCTCCCATTCCTCAGGCGACATGTCCATCCTGGGCCTCCTGCAGTGCCACAACGATGCTACCCGAAGGTTGCAGGAACAGCAACTCATATTCCACTTGTGAACCCTGCAGCCCAATGGTATCAATGTGGGCTTCACAAGCTTCAAAATCTCCCCTCCCCCACCGCATCCTAAAACCAGCCCAGCTTGTCCCCGCCTCCCTAACCTGGCTT
Source organism: Ginglymostoma cirratum (assembly GCA_024137785.1). Lineage (NCBI taxonomy): Eukaryota > Metazoa > Chordata > Chondrichthyes > Orectolobiformes > Ginglymostomatidae > Ginglymostoma > Ginglymostoma cirratum. Next base: position 82,175,978 of record JAHRHZ010000145.1, on the reverse strand, counting down.
CCTCCCACCTATTCCACACCCCCCAAGCCCCACCCCCATCTCCTACCTACTAACCTCATCCTGTCCCCGTGACCTGTCCATCCTCCCTGGACTGACCTATCCCCTCCCTAACTCCCCACCTACACTCACCTTTACTGGCTCCATCCCCACCTCTTTGACCTGTCTGTCTCCTCTTCACTTATCTTCTCCTCTATCCATCTTCTATCCGCCTCCCCCTTCTCCCTATTTATTTCAGAACCCCCTTCCCCTCTCCCATTTCTGAAGAAGGGTCTAGACCCGAAACGCCAGCTTTCCTGCTCCTCTGATGCTGCTTGGCCTGCTGTGTTCATCCAGCTGCACACCTTGTTATCACCAAAAAAGCTACAGCCTGAAAAAACTCAACATGACTGTCAGAATGGGTATACGCTGACTTCAGCTCACTGTTTGCTCTGAAGGACCTCCTTGTGGGACACTGGGTAACAAGATCTCAGGGTACGCTCCGTGGACTCTATACACACGCTTTCCATGAACATGGACAGTAGCATCCGATATACACATCTCCATTTACTTATAGGATGTTTCAGCACTGTACCTGGGGTGCCCGGGAAGATGCCATTATAATTTTGCAGCAAGGACATCCTAAGCAAAGGGACACAAACCTAGTTTATGGACTGGACCAGGCTGCATCATGCTCCAGGCCCTTCACCTACTGTCATGGCATTCACTTGATCTGAGCCTAAGTCAATTTTTACAGCATCCCAGCCTTATATATTGTTTTGCATTTTGTTCCTTTGCCCCTTTAGCAAGAGATTCCCAGATAATATTGTCCCTACATTGCCATGCCATTTAGTGGAAGACAAAGTCAAAGTCACAGCTGTCAACACATCTCAGTCAACTCAAAGGAGGAAGCCTTTGCAATGGCATGCTGGCACATTAAGTCAAGGGCAGCCTCAGATACAAGTCCAAGGGCTTGGTCATGAACCCAGGAAGTGTTGGAGAAACTCAGCAGGTCTAACAGTATCTATGGACAGAGAAACAGAGGCTTGGTCAGTCAGTCAGTTGTTCAGGGAGGTCAGAGTCAGGCTGCTATCCATGTAATGAGCTGAATGTCAGGGAGTTGTTTCGACACTTTCTACTCTCCTGGGGCTGCTTTCCTCCTGGAATGTGAAAGAGGCAAGTGAGATGGAAGTGTCTGGTATAGTTGTCATTGCTGGCGCAGATGGAGGAGTGTACTGAGGGAATTAGTCAGCAACACAGAGGGAATAGCGGTTTAATGCTGTTGGGGCTTGGACTGGGTAAGAACAAATGAAGGAAGATGCTGTAGGCAGTAGTGAGAGGGTTAGAGCATGATTCTTGATGGGACAGAGTGTGATTTTTTTGGAGAGAAAATGATGGCAATTACACTGCCAGAGTGGAGGAGGTCATTTTTGGGCAATCCTCCAGAAGGCTGATAATGCATTGACCTGGGTGAAACCTCATACCAAGCTGACCTGATTCGGTGTCATGGTTCAACCACTGGTCCTGTGTGAAGACAAAGTCTTATCAATGTACTATCCTATCCAGGAGGGCCTCAGGGTCCCTATCGGTAAAGCAGAGTGACAATTTGCCCATGTCTAATGTTTTCAGGGTAAATGTCAGGGTGGGAGTGAAACCTAACATTTGGTCCTCCTCAAAGATTCTAGGCACAAGCTCACATTTTTCTGGCAAAGTATGAATTTTTTAGAAGTATTTCTGCAGTGAGGCCCAGCAAACTTTCTCACTGTATCATACCACAGGCATCTATTTCCCCCAAATCAATTTCTGCTTCCAGTTCCCAAATTGTATGCACAATCTGCTGTCATCATATGCCACGTGGTGCTGCCCCATTGTTGCATCCTCGCCCATGCGCTGTAATCATTCAATAACTATTCTGAGCCACCTGCCATCCAATGTCACCTTGGTCAGATCCCTGTTCCTGCTGCCTTCCACTTTTCCCTCAAGAAGACAATCCTGTTCCTTTTCAGCTTTGACAAAATAGTTGAAATACTGACATTTTCTTTTCTAAATGTCATTTTTAGAGTTCTGTCTTTTCCTGTATCCAGAGAGGTGATTTTGTTATAGCTTTTAACCTATTACTAGAAATAATTAGGCTCACTGGATTGGAAATTATACAATATAAAGTGGAAATTGTAAGAAGCTTCAGACGGCAGCCTATCAAGGAATTACATAGACATAGCAACATTTCTTTAAAGAAAACCATTGAACATCAGATTAAGCCATGAGGAAACATTTTGAAAAGAATCTATTTGACACTGTCATCCTATAAAAGTCTTCCCAAGGCTTGAATGATAAATTGTTAAACTCAGCAAGGCGACAAGGCTCATTCTGTGATGCCATCAATGATCTTCAGCAACTGACTGTGAGAGATATAAATAAAGAAAAATGGAGTGGAGTAAAAGTGAGCCATTCCCTTTCCAAACATATAAAAAGAGCAAGACCTGGGGAGCTGAAGTATAAGGTACTTGAGAGTCATTGATGAGAAGAAAAAACAAAGGTTCAAACATTTCAGTCACGGCAGACAATAGCTAAATCAGCTTTGAATGAATAAATGTGCTTTTTTTTCCAGAATGGGAAATCTTAGGAATTAATTTTATTGTAATATAATTATTTAAAGAAAGAATGAGTGACATCTTTTGTCCTTAACTCCTGCAGGTGCAATGGGGAAACTTCTCTGCTTCAGACACTTGAATTACTAATTTGCATCCAGTCTCTCAGCTCCCTGAGAAATCAAGCTGGTTGGGCAAGATGACGTACTGGATTTGTCAGAGGAAGAAATAATGAAAGGAATGGTGCTGAGTGTTACAAGGTCTAGCAATCTGAACAGAGATTAAGAAGCATGTTCCTTCTGAGCTATGGTCAAGGTTGTTTTCTTCAAGAAAAAAAAAACACTCTCATTGGTGGCATAACAATTAATTGCTTTTACTTCCAAAATCTCCATGGAATTCACAATAAAAAAAAAGAAAAGATGTTGGGGAGAAATTGTTGTGGTATTATTGTTCCAATCAGGAAGTCATTTAGTTTTCAGTTTACAATGCATAAAAACCATAAATATCAAAGATTATGCAGGCTCTGACCATGTCATGGGTACGACTAATATGAACAAACTATTTTAGTTTTATAGAGCCAATTATCCTGAGTCTGCTGAAGAAATTTAGAGAGGCGTGAAACAGGCACTTGTTATTTTTTACATCATTTGCATCATTGTGATAGGTCACTAAGAATCTGCATTGCTCTCCTGTCTCCACAATGCAACCCTACTACTGTCCTATAATAACAAGAGCACCTCTTCAAATAAAATTGCCTATATTGGTTTTCAACTTTCCGTGGCTGCAAATTTGTGAAGAAATTTATGTTTGACAAAACCTCTCATTCATCCAATACATTTAAATTGCCCCCTTGTAGTTCTCCATTGGCTTTCTGTCAATGCGTTGAATTTGATTGGGCATATATGTACCTTCATCTATCGAACTCTTAAACTTCCAAATTACTTTTCTAAACTAATCTCTGTCATTCCTTAATATGCTTCTAAAGCTTTTCTTGGTGATTATTTGATCACCAATCTTAATATTCATCGATGTAACTCACTAATACATCTGGCCCCTACCATGCCAGTGATGTGATATAGGATATGTTTAGTATTTTATGTATGAAGTGCTATATAAATTTGAGTCTTTATTATTGACTCATTGCTAGTTTGGAATTTTATTAATTTGTTGCTGGTATGCTTCATTAGAACATAAGAAATAGGAGCAGGAGTAGGCCATTTGGCCCATCAAGCCTGCTCCACTATTCAATAAGATCATGGCTGATCTTTTCGTGGACTCAGCTCCACTTACTCTCCCGCTCACCATATTTACTGGTCAAAAATCTATCCATCTTTGCCTTAAAAACATTCAATGAGGTAGCCTCAACTGTTTCACTGGGTAGGGAAATTCCATAGATTCACAACACTTTGGGTGAAGAAGTTATTCCTTAACTCAATCCGAAATCTGCTCCCCTTAATTTTGAGGTTATTTCTCCTAGTTCTAGTTTAACCCACCAATGGAAAAAAACCTCCCTGCTTCTGTCTTATCTATTCCCTTCATAATATTATATGTTTCCATGAGAACCCCAATCCCATTCCAATGACTTTGTCCAGTCTATTCAATCTCTCCTCATAAACCAACCCTCTTAAGTCTGGAATCAACCTAGTGAACCTCCTCTGCACCCCCTCCAGTGCCAGTCCATCATTTTTCAAGTAAGGAGACCAAAACTGTACATAGTACTCCAGGTGTGGCCTCACCAGCATTCTCTACAGCTGCAACATAACCTCACTATTTTTATACTTCACCCCTCTAGCAATGAAACACAATATTCTATTTGCCTTCTTCATTACCTGCTGCACCTGCAAAGCATTTAAATAGATTCATAGAGTTGTACAGTATGGAAACAGACCTTTCAGTCCGACTCGTCCATGCCGACCAGATATCCTAAATTAATCTAGTCCAATTTGCTAACATTTGGCCTCTATCCCTCTAAACCCTTCCTATTCATATACCTGCTGCATCTGCAAACCAACCTTTCGTGATTCATGCACAAGGACACCCAGGTCCTTCTGTACAGCAGCATGCTGCAATTTTTCACCATTTAAATAAAAGCCTGTTTTACTGTTATTCCTGACAAAATGGATGACCTCACGTTCACCAACATTGTACTCCATCTGCCAGACACTTGCTAAAATACTAACCTAATATATCCCTCTGCAGACTTTCAACGTCCTCTGCAAACTTTGCTCTCCCACTTATCTTGGTGTCATCGGCAAACTTTGACGCATTACATTTGGTCCCCAACTCTGATCCCTGAGGCACACCACTAACCATGGGTCACCAACCAGAAAAATACCCATTGATCTTGACTCTTTGCTTTCTGTTCGTTAACAATCTTCTGTCCATGCTAACACATTATCCATTACACCTTTATCTTATGAAGCCGCCTTTAGTGAAGCACTTTGTTGAATGCCTTCTGGAAATCCAAGTGCACCACATCCACTGGTTCCTCGTTGCCCACAGTGCTCGTAATGTCCTCAAAGAATTCCAGAAAATTAGTTAAGCTTGACCTGCCTTTTATGAACGCATGCTGCGCCTGCCCATTGGGATAATTTCTATCCAAACGTCTTGCTATTTCTTCCATGATTATAGATTCAAGCATTTTCCCCACTACAGAGGCTAAGCTAACAGGCCTATAGTTACTTGCCTTTCGTCTCCCTCTTTTTTTAAACAGTGATGTCACACTCACAGTTTTCCAATCTGCCAGAACTGTCACATGATACACAATTTCTGAGTTTCCTATGAAATTACAAAATTATTGTTAATATGTTAAGTTCTATTTTCACTTATAGTTACAGGGGAAAGTTTTTAGAGAAAAACATCAAAAATAACATCATAGGTACTCACTGGCAGGAGAATAGTTGTACCAAGCAGCATGCAGGTTAATGCGACTCTGTGTGAGCCTCGATGTTACTTGGCTACCCAGCACTAGAGAACTTGGCAGGTGAGGCTGATGTTGTTATCATTTCCAATCCACACACTTTCAGGAGAGGATTAGAAACAGTAACACTGGACATTCTGGCCAACTATTCTGCACGTCCTCTCCTAAGCCATAAACTGCTAATTCAGCACTAACTGGCAATGCATTGATGTTATTCGCTTTAACTACTCCTGGTGTAACCAAGGGCTCAGTTCTGACCCCATTCTGGATAAAGACATCTCTCCTGAATAATTTTTTTACGCTTATTGGATTTCTTCCTTTTGTGGATTACACCTATTTGGTTTCTCCACAGTTGGAAATATTTTCTGTTCATCTAAGGTTTGAACCAATTCATTATTCTGAATAAAAACCAAAAGAATTGCGGATGCTGTAAATCAGAAGCAAAAAGAGAATTGCTGGAAAAGTTCAGAGATAAAAGGTACTGCAGATGCTGGAGAATCCGAGATAACAAGCATGGGGCTGGATGAACACAGCAGGTCAAGCAGCATCATAGGAGCAGATTTCTGATGAAGGGTTTAGGCCCGAAACGTCAAGTTTTCCTGCTCCTATGATGCTGCTTGACCTGCTGTGTTCATCCAGCCCCATGCTTGTTATGCTGGAAAAGTTCAGCAGGTTTGGCAACATCTGTGGAGAGAAATCAGAGTTATTGTTTCAGGTCGAGTGATCCTTCCTTAGAGCTCAGAGCTTTTTCAGCAATTTCTGTTCTCTTTTCATCATTCTGAAGGCTTTTATTAGGTCACCTCTCAGCTTTCTGTTTTCCATAGAGACAAGGGTCCCAAACCTCTCAGGTTTAACTGATAATTAGAGCCTCTCAGTTCTCGTGCTATCTTTACAAGCTTTCCTTTTCCTATGTCCCTGTGTTCTGGCCTGATGCTGGATGTTTTCAGATGGCAGGGCCCCTTACTGGAACATTTAAAAAGGAATACATCTCTTCTCAATGCTGGGAGCTCAGCAGCTATTTGACATTGCATGGAGCACAAAATGGCAAAGAAATGGGACTTCCACTCCCTCATTCAGCGATAAACCCCACTTCAGGGAGCTGCCAGAAAATCATTTCCAGAGTCGCGGCCACTGGCAGGAGGTCCATTTGTGGCACAATGATAACGTCCCTGACTCTGGACCAGGAGGCCTGTGTTTAAGTCCCACCTGCTAGACAGGTGTGCAATAACATCTCTGAACAGGTTAGTTAGAAAAATAGGTTAAATAAATTTTAAAAAAAGGGGTCCACGGACTCCAAGTGACAGGAACCCAGGACAAATTTAAGCCTTGGGGTGAGGGAGAAGCAGTGGAGAGAGATAGTGAAGATAAAGGGCTATGGACCTCTTGTTCAAAGGAGAGGGTGGGTCTCACATTGGAAAGGCTGGGAGGCTGGGCAGTGACAGCTTTGTGCATTGCTTTCACAATCTGGATAGGGGACCAGTGATGGAGGCAGTGCCAGCTTTCCTACCCAAGTCCCTAACAATTTGCCTAGCCTGCCTGGTCAGTCCAGGCCATGAACACCCTCCACTGTAAAGTTTCTGACCAGATAGATATGAGTAAGTAGGTGGCAGAGAGCTACCTGGGCACTGTTGCCTGCTAACCCACTGATAGTGGCCCATAATGTTCAGCCTTTGGAAATCAGAACTGTCCGCAGTACTTCAATGAGGTCAATGAACCAAAGTTCTTTATAATTTTAAATAAAGTCATGGCCTTCTTTTCATTTCTATTCTTCCAGAGGTCAACCCAGGCTCTTGTTCTCAGTTATATGACCCTCTGAATCCATACTTCTATTTTAAATTATTTCTATATAACCCATACTCCTGGATTTCATTGTTCCTTCATCCCATGTAGAACCCTCATCCAAGGAATTCATGGTCTTCTTGCTCTTCAGATGCAACACCTTATGCATCTCTGCATTGAAACCATGTCCTCATGAATCCAAATGTTCATCCCTGTTTCATGGCTGAAGGCGAGATTTTGACATATTTTGCAAAGCGTATTCAACACAGTTGATTAAGAGGGTTTCCAATTAACCCGAGACTGCCAGAAATTGTGAAAAGGCGAAATATGCAGCATTTCTGCAATGTGTTATAAAAGAGGCAGAGGCAAAATATTGCATTTTGTACATGTCCTCATCATGTTAGGTCAGGGTTACATCATTGTATTGAAATAGCCAAATGCACTGCTCACTCTGACAACAGTTGTGGTCAATCCACAGTTATCTTTTTCAGCTGCATGTTGGTTCAGTGGATAAAACGCAGTTTGGAGAATGAACAACGTTTTTCTTGTTGTAGAACATTGCCTGGAAATGATTAATCTCACGGAAATTGTGTAGAAAGTTTCTTTTGAATAAAAGCTTAAAAGCAAAGTGTGTTACAATTGTTAATTCAACTAGGACAGCTAAAACCTTGAGTAAATTTCTTATCGAACATTTAAAACCTTTTAGTGCCTACATGTAATACTTAATGTGATGTTGAATCATTTAACATCAATCTTTAGCTCGTGCTCAGTCAGTTGATGTCAACGGCAGCAACCACTGTTGTGCAACATCTGGCCCTAGGATTGCTGGGCTAGGAAAGGAAGAACTTTTTTCCAGTCTTCCAACTCTACACCACTGCACAATAACCTCACCAGAAAGTTCTGAGTTGTGAATGTCAAGGTTAAGACTGGATGTGGTCCAACTGCGTTGGTCTCCACAGTTGAACAACTGTATCACAAGGAAACAGAGAGTTCCATCATTTCCCACAGGAAAAGATTGTTCCTGCAGCATCAGAGTAATACGGTACAGAAGAGGCCCTTCATCCCATCTAGTCTGCACTGATCCATCCACACTCATCCCTTTTTCCAGCTCTTGGCACAAAGAGCTTTGAATGTTATGACATCTCAAGTGCTCATCGATATACTTTTTAAAGATTGCGAGGTTTCCTGCCTCTACTACCCTCCCAGGCGGTGAATTCCGCATCTGGGAGAAAATTCCCTCAATTCCCCTCTAAACCTCCAGCCCTTCACCTGAAAATTATGTCCCCTCTTTATTAACCACTAAACTAAGTAGAGCAGTAGCTTTGTATTCATCTTGTCCATGTCTCTCATTATCTTGTACACATCAGTCATGCTCCAGTGCCCCTCCCCCACCCCAGCGCTTTCAATACTCTAAGGAAAATGACCGAAGCTTGTCTAGCCTCTTGTCATTGTTAACTTACTCCATCCTAGACAACATCTTGGTGAATAAATGTGGAGCTGGAAAAGCACAGCAGGTCAGACGGCATCCGAGGAGGGTCAATGTTTCGGGCTGACATCCTGACGAAGAGTTTCAGCCCAAAACATTGACTTTCCTGCTTCTCAGAAGTTATCTGACCTGCTGTGCCTTTCTTGCTCAACATTAATTGACTCTAGCTTCTAGCATCTGCAGTCCTTGCTGTCTCCAACACCCTGATGAATATCTTCCATAGGATCTCTACAGTGTGGAAACAGTCTATTTGGCCTAACAATTCCACACACACTCTTCAAAGAGTATCCCACCCAGACTCACCCCCACCCCATCCGAGCCCTGCAACCCTACATTTACCATGACTAATCCACCTAGACGACACACCCCTGGACACAATAGGAACCCAGAGAAAGCTCACACAGACACAGGGAGAATGTGCAAACTCCACACATACAATCACCCAAAGTTGGAATTAAACCCATGTCCCTAGTGCGGTGAGGTAGCAGTGCTAACCACTAAGCCACCATGCCGTCTGCTCAGCCCATGCAGTACAATCACATCTTTCCTATCATGGGGTGACCAGAACTTCACTCCAGCTGTGGCCTTGTGAAAGGTTGTGCAGCTCCAACACAAACCCTCTTCTCTTCTACTCAATACACCACTGATAAAGGCAAGCATCCCATATGCCTTCGTAATTCTCCTATTCAGCTGTCCTGCTGCGTTTAGGGATCCGTAGAGAACTACCGCATGTATCTGATTCAGTCCAATCCCAACTTATCAACATAGCACTGACAGGGTTAATTTGGAAACACCCGCTCGGAGAAATTCCAGTCTACATTAATCTACTGCATTCCTGAAACCATTTATGCTGTGCATGTTAATGACGATGCTGAAAACACAAAAACACCAATTTATGCACAATCTTCACATTGGTATGCTAATGATAGCTCAGAAGGTGTCAAATGCCTAAATCTTTACGGGAAATCCATTATCTGACGATGGTCGTAATGGACTCAGGTGCAGTCTGCTTAATTGCAATATAGTTGACCGAAATACGTAGTTCAGCGTATAACTGCGTTCCAGTGGGCAGCCAATTTTGAAGATTCATTCTGTCAATTAAATTAAAAGCAAATATTTTTGTTGAGTTGAGCATTATTATTTCCATTTGGAATGTGATTTCAAATACTTTTAAAGCGAATAGTGTGATTAAAGGGAATGAGGGAAAATAAATTGCTGGCACAAGTGTTTGGCCTCTAATGAACTGCTAATTTTAAATTTGACATCGTGCAAATCTAACTAGGTGTGTCAACCTTGTATCAAAGATAATAGGAACTGCAGATGCTGGAGAATCCGAGATAACAAGGTGTAGAGCTGGATAAACACAGCAGGCCAAGCAGCATCATAGGAGCAGGAAGGCTGACGTTTCGGGCCTAGACCCATCATCAGAAATGGGGGAGGGGACGGGGATTCTGAGATAAATAGGGAGACATAAGGAGGCAGATAGAAGATGGATAGAGGAGAAGATAGGTGGAGAGGAGACAGACAGGTCAAAGAGGTGGGGATGGAGCCAGTAAAGGTGAGTGTGGGTGGGGAGGTAAGGAGGAGATAGGTCGGTCCAGGGAGGACGGACAGGTCAAGGGGGCGGGATCAGGTGAGGAGGTAGGAAATGGGGGTGCGGCTTGAGGTGGGCAGAGGGGGTAAGTGAGTGGAAGAACAGGTTAGGGAGGCGGGGACGAGCTGGGCTGGTTTTGGGATGCGGTTGGGGGAGGGGAGAATTTAAAGCTTGTGAAATCCACATTGATACCATTGGGCTGCAGGGTTCCCAAGCGGAATATGAGTTGCTGTTCCTGCAGCCTTCGGGTGGCATCGTTGTGGAACTGCAGGAGGCCTAGGATGGACATGTCATCTGAGGAATGGGAGGGGGAGTTGAAATGGTTCGTGACTGGGAAGTGCAGTTGTTTATTGCGAACCGAGCGCAGGTGTTCTGCAAAGTGGTCCCCAAGCCTCCGCTTGGTTTCCCCGATGTAGAGGAGGCCACAACGGGTACGGCGCATGCAGTATACCACATTGGCAGATGTGCAGGTGAACATCTGCTTGATGTGGAAAGACTTCTTGGGGCCAGGGATTGGGGTGAGGGAGGAGGTGTGGGGGCAGGTGTAGCACTTCCTGCGGTTGCAGGGAAAAGTGCCGGGTGTGGTGGGTCTGGAAGGGAGTGTGGAGCGGACAAGGGAGTCATGGAGAGAGTGGTCCCTCCAGAAAGCAGACAAGAGTGGGGAGGCAAAAATGTCTTTGGTGGTGAGGTCGGATTGCAGTTGGCGGAAGTGTCGCAGGATGATGTGTTGGATCCGGAGGTTGGCGGGCTGGTACGTGAGGACGAGGGGGATTCTTTTTTGTTTGTTATTGCGGGGACAGGGTGTGAGGGATGAGTTGCGGGAAATGCGGGAGACACGGTCGAGGGCGTTCTCGACCACTGCTGGGGGGATGTTGCGGTCCTTGAAGAACGAGGACATCTGAGATGTTCGGGAGTGGAATGCCTCATCCTGGGAGCAGATGCGGCGGAGGCGAAGGAATCAGGAATAGGGGATGGCATTTTTGCAGGAAGGTGGGTGAGTGGAGGTGTATTCCAGGTAGCTGTGGGAGTCGGTGGGCTTGAAATGGATATCAGTTTCTCGGTGGTTGCCCGAGATGGAGGCAGACAAGTCCAGGAAGGTGAGAGAGGTGTGAGAGATGGTCCAGGTGAACTTCAGGTTGGGGTGGAAGGTGTTGGTGAAGTGAATGAACTGTTCGAGCTCCTCGTGGGAGCACGAGGTGGCTCCGATACAGTCATCAATATAACGGAGGAAGAGGTGGCGTTTAGGGCCAGTGTAGATACAGAAGAGGGATTGTTCCACATAACCTACAAAGAGGCAGGCAGAGCTTAGGCCCATGCGGGTGCCCATGGCCACCCCCTTTGTCTGTAGGAATTCGGACGAATCGAAAAAGAAGTTGTTGAGGGTGAGGATGAGTTTGGCTGAGCGGATGAGGGTGTCAGTGGAGGGGGATTGGTCAGGCCTGCGGACAGGAAGAAGAGGAAGGCCTTTAGGCCATTTGCATAGGGAATGCAGGTGTATAGGAACTGGATGTCCGTAGTAAAAAATGAGGTGTTGGAGACCAGGGAATTGGACGTTCTGGAGGAGGTGGAGGGTGTGGGTGGCGTCACAGACATAGGTGGGGAGTTCCTGGACCAAGGGGGAGAAAATGGCGTCGAGATCGGTGGAGATAAGTTCGGTGGGGCAGGAGCAGGTGGAGACAATGGGCTGACCTGGGCATTCAGGTTTGTGGATTTTGGGAAGGAGATAGAAGCAGGCAGTGCGGGGTTGGGGAACGATGAGGTTGGAGGCTGTGGGTGGGAGGTCACCTGAGGTGATGAGGTTGTGGATGGTTTGGGAGATGATGGTTTGCTGCTCAGGGCTGGGGTCATGATCCAGGGGACGGTAGGAAGAGGTGTTGCAGAGTTGGTGCCTGGCCTCAGCAATGTAGAGGTCAGTGCGCCATAGTACAACTGCGCCTCCTTTGTCCGCAGGTTTTCCAGGGGACGGTAGGAGGAGCTGTCGGAGAGTTGTCCAGGGGGCGGTAGGAGCCCACTGACTCCCACAGCTACCTAGCATACACCTCCTCCCACCCACCTTCCTGCAAAAATGCCATCCCCTATTCCCAATTCCTTCACCTCTGCCGCATCTGCTCCCAGGATGAGATCCTCCACTCCCGAACATCTCAGATGTCCTCGTTCTTCAAGGACCGCAACATCCTCCCCCACCGCAGTGGTCGAGAACGCCCTCGATCATGTCTCCCGCATTTCCCACGACTCATCCCTCACACCCTGTCCCCGCAATAACAAACAAAAAAGAATCCCCCTCGTCCTCACGTACCACCCCACCAACCTCCGGATCCAACACATCATCCTCTGACACTTCCGCCAACTGCAATCCGACCCCACCACCAAAGACATTTTTGCCTCCCCACCCTTGTCTGCTTTCTGGAGGGACCACTCTCTCCATGACTCCCTTGTCCGCTCCACACTCCCTTCCAGACCCACCACA
>JAHRHZ010000145.1:82080484-82158168 GCA_024137785.1 Ginglymostoma cirratum | reverse complement strand
GGGGGGAAGTTGCGGTCCTTGAAGAATGAGGACATTTGAGATGTGCGGGATTGGATTTGTGTTGATGCAATGAAATGCTTCTCCTGAGCTGCCACATTGTGGAGTAAACAAATTCCCTTCTAAGCACTTAAACAAATTAATTGCTTAAGTGTTTTTAAAGTGACTCATGGCTGGAAAGGAAAGTTTGGACAGGCTCGGCTTGTATCTGCTGGAATTTAGAGGTAACTTGACTGAAACATATAAGATCCTGTGGGGTTTTGAGAGGGTGGATGTGGAAATAATATATCATCCTGTGAGAGAATCTTGAACTAGGGGTTGCTGTTTCAAAGTAAATGTTGCCCACGTTAGACAGAAATGGGGAGAACTTTTGTTTTCTCTCAAAGTGTCATGAGTCTTTGGAACTCAGAATCTTTCAATATGTTTAAGGCAGAATTTTTTCAATTGGCTTTTAATAACAGAAATGAAGCCAGATCTTGATGTATAATGTAGATTACTGAGACCTGGGTAGATGAAAACTAAGGCAGGGAATTAAATATTGCAGGCTACAAGGCATTAAGGGTCAGTTAGCTCAGTCCTGGATGGCTGGATTGTGATGCCAACAACATGAGTTCAATTCCCACATTGGCTAAAGCCACTACAAGGGATTCTCCTTCTCAATCTTCCACCCTCACCTGAGGTGTAGTGACACTCATGTTAAACCACCATGTGGTCATCTTTGTTTCCCCAATGTGACATCAGCTTCTGATCTGGTAAGACTGTATTGACTTCATTCAGGAAAAGAGCTTTAGATAGGCAAAGCCCTTGTTGCTTAGGGACCTACAAAAATGTCTAGTGCTCTAAGTTAGAGGTGGAGAATTCAAACAGTTCCAAACTAGATATCCAGATAGTTATTTAGGGAATATTAAAACCATGTCAATCTTCTGGATAACTACAACTGACACCTGATTCCATGTTGCTTTTTTCAGGTAAGAGTACTGAGGGGATTAATGTTCATGTTACATTGGCATTGTCCATTCTACTAAATTCACAATCCTTTAGTGCAGTCAAGGGTTTCTACTCCAGCTTTTATAGGAAATGGTTGTACCTGTAAAAGGTCCCTCTGGCCTGAGTAATTATACATGAAGAAAAGGAGTTGTACTTATTGCTATCATGCAATACTTTTTTTTTATTATCTAAGAAAAGTACTTCAAGTGGTTTAGTGGTGCAGTAGCAGTGTCCCAACCTCTGGGTCAGAATGTCCAGGTTTAAGTCCCATCAGGCAGGAAGGTGCATCAAAACATGTCCTGTCAGGTTAGTAGAAAAGGAACAAAAACAAAGTTGCTGGAAAAGCTCAGCAAGTCTGGCAACATCTGTGGAGGAGAAAACAGAGTTAACATTTCGGTGTCAGGCGACCCTTCCTCAGAACAAGTAGTAGAAAAGACATGTCACCCTGTCGATGCTCTGCAGTGCTGTTTTCTCTCCACTAATCACCACATAGGCCAAGACAATCCAACAGAAAGGTAAATAGGTGACAGCAAATCATGTCAAAAGCATCTGCTTGGTCCCAGACACCTGTAAAGGTGGCAAAAGCCACAAAGCATCAGGAATGATCACCTGAGAGAATAAGTCATGGTCGCGTGGTTTGGATCTGACCTCTAGCTCAAGGAGAAAAAGCCAGAAGACATGGAAGAAAATAGAAAACGTTGAGCAAAATAGTTAGCCATTTCAAGAGCACTGCCATTTTAAGAAGTTGCAAACTGCTAGTTAAGTGTTCAAAGGGATTTACCAGCAAAGCGAGGCTGCGGCACCTGTGGAAACAACACAAAGACAGGGGGTCAGCACTCCAAAGGCAAAACCTTACTCAGAAACTGTTAAGAATCACTGAAGCAAGAGCATAGACTAGAAAAATAGAGAATATACTGAACCCTTAATAGAAGAGGTTCTGTAGAGAGCAACTGAATAGTCCACAATGTAAAATTAGAAGTCCCTAAGGGAAGCAGCAACTGTTTTATGAAAAAAATTATGACAAGACCAGAAAAGGAAGGCAAGAGAGTGTGAAAGAGAGTTCTTATTTCTTGCAGTGAGGATTGTAACCATTGACATGAAGCTCCATGAGGCGTAGCTGCAAGGAATATTTCAAGTGCGTGAAAAGAAGTTTAGAAGTCTAGCTTGATCAGCTCCAGAAGGTGAAACTGCCTTGACTCCAAGACAGTCAGACCAATGTTCATGGATTCAGGGTATGGTCAACAAGAAGAAGTTGCCTGGTTAAGCATCCAACAAACCATAAAAAAAAGAGCTTCCCTCTACTCATTAGAAAATGATTGACTGATCCAGGATGCTGTACAGGAGTAACCACCTAGAAACCGATGTCCATTTCAAGCCCACTGACTCCCACAGCTACCTGGAATACACCTCCTCCCACCCACCTTCCTGCAAAAATGCCATCCCCTATTCCCAATTCCTTCGCCTCCGCCGCATCTGTTCCCAGGATGAGACATTCCACTCCTGTACATCTCAGATGTCCTCATTCTTCAAGGACCGCAACTTCCCCCCCACAGTGGTCGAGAACGCTCTCGACCGTGTCTCCCGCATTTCCCGGAGCACATCCCTCACGCCCCGTCCCCGCAATAATAATCAAAAAAGAATCCCCCTCGTCCTCACATACCACCCCACCAACCTCCGGATCCAACGCATCATCCTCCGACACTTCTGCCATCTGCAATCAGACCCCACCACCAAAGACATTTTTCCCTCCCCACCCTTATCTGCCTTCTGGAGGGACCACTCCCTCCGCGACTCCCTTGTCTGCTCCACACTCCCTTCCAGACCCACCACATCCGGCACTTTCCCCTGCAACCGCAGGAAGTGCTACACCTGCCCCCACACTTCCTCCCTCACCCCAATCCCAGGCCCCAAGAAGACTTTCCACATCAGGCAGATGTTCACCTGCACATCTGCCAATGTGGTATACTGCATCCGCTGTACCCGTTGTGGCTTCCTCTACATCAGGGAAACCAAGCAGAGGCTTGGGGACCGCTTTGTGGAACACCTGCGCTCAGTTCGCAACAAACAACTGCACCTCCCAGTCGTGAACCATTTCAACTCCCCCTCCCATTCCTCAGATGACATGTCCATCCTGGGCCTTCTGCAATGCCACAGTGATGCCACCCGAAGGCTGCAGGAACAGCAAATCATATTCAGCCTGAGAACCCTGCAGCCCAATGGTATCAATGTGGATTTCACAAGCTTCAAAATCCCCCCTCCCCCAACCGCATCCCAAAACCAGCCCAGCTCATCTCCACCTCCCTAACCTGTTTTTCCTCTCACCTCAAGCCACACCCCCATCTCCTATCTACTAACATCATCCCGCCCCCTTGACCTGTCCGTCCTCCCTGGACTGACCTATCTCCTCCCTACCCCTCTACCTACACTCACCTTTACTGGCTCCATCCCTGCCTCCTCGACTTGTCTGCCTCCTCTCCACCTATCCTCTCCTCTATCCATCCTCTCTCCGCCTCCCCCTCTCTCCCTATTTATTTCAGAACCCTCTTCCCCTCCCCCATTTCTGATGCAGGGTCTCGGCCCGAAACGTCAAGCTTTCCTGCTCCTATGATGCTGCTTGGCCTGCTGTGTTCATCCAGCCCCACACCTTGTTATCTCGGATTCTCCAGCATCTGCAGTACCTTTTATCTCTGCTGTAAAGGAGAATATACTTTTCACAAGAGAGCAGCAGTTTTCCAGGAAGGAAATTAAGGATTGCTGAAAATTACCTGAATCAGTGATAGGGGAAGGAATCCCAAAATTGGATCTGATCGACCTTTTTTTTTATTCTGACACAAGTGGAAGCATTGAAGTCTTGTCTTAATGCATAGAGAGCAGGAGAGTGCTTGATGTAAGTGAATAAAATGAAATTGTATGAGAGACA
The DNA here is from genome assembly GCA_024137785.1 of Ginglymostoma cirratum. Classification (NCBI taxonomy): domain Eukaryota; kingdom Metazoa; phylum Chordata; class Chondrichthyes; order Orectolobiformes; family Ginglymostomatidae; genus Ginglymostoma; species Ginglymostoma cirratum. The sequence goes on along the minus strand of JAHRHZ010000145.1, from coordinate 82,154,264 downwards.
TCTAAAAACAATTAGTATGGCAAAGAGAACATGTGAAATTAAATTATCAAGGAGCATAAAACAAAATAGTAAAACATTTTACAGACACATTAATAATGCATTGGAATTCTGCAATGGGAATAGGAATATAAATGAATAGACAAGATAACGCCATAGGTAATGATGGAGAGATGACGGAAATATTAAATAATTACATGCCCTTCAGTATTTACCAGAGAGGTAGGGTTGGTAAACATGACATTGAGTAATGAGGTGATTTTAAGAAAAAATATATTTTAAAAGTTCGTTGATGGTCTGTGGGCATTGCTGGCTGGTCAGCATTTATTGCACATTCCTTATTGCTCTTGATGAGGTGAGTTGCTGCAGTCCACTTCCTATGGCTTGGCCCACAATGCCATTAGAGAGGGAATTGCAGGATTATGGACCAGTTATAGTGAAGGAACAGCAATATATTTCCAAGTCATGATGGTGAGTGGCTTGGAGGGGATCTTGAAGGTGGTGTTCCCATGTATCGGTAGCCCTTGTCCTTCTAGATGGAAGTGGTTGTGGATCTGGAAGGTGCTGTCTAAGGACCTTTGGTGAATTTCTGCAGTGCATCTGATAAACGAAACACACAGCTGTGACTGAGTGTCAGTGGTGGAGGGAATAGATGCTTGTGGATGTGGAGCCAGTCAAGTGGGTTGCTTTGTCCTGGATGGTGTCAATCTTCTTGAGTGTTGCTGGAGCTGCACCCATAAAGACAAGTAAGGAGAATTCCATCAAACTACTGACATTTGCCTTGTAGATGATGGACAGACTTTGGGGTGTCAGGAGGTGAGTTACTCATCACAGTATTCGTAGCCACTGATCTGTCTTGATGTGGTGAGCCCAGTTGAGTATCTAGTCAATGATAACCCCCAGGATTTTGACACTGGGCGATTCAGTGATGGTGCCACCATTGAATGTCAAGGGCGGTGGTTAGATTGTGTCTTACTGGTGATAGTCATAGCCTGGCATTTGTTAGATTCCACTTGTCAGCGCAAGCCAGTGAGCCGCCATGCCACCCTCTTGTTGTATCTTAACGTGGACTACTTCAGTTGCTGAGGAGTCACAAATGGTGCTAAACCTTGTATAATCATCAAAGAACAGCCCCACTGCTGATCTTATGATGGAGAGAAGGTCATTGATGAAGCAGTTGAAGGTGTTTCAGCTCAGGACACTGTCCTGACGATCTCCTGCAGAGATGTCCTGGAGCTGGGATGACTGATCTCCAACAACCACAACCCACCACCCACACCACCCACGCCCTCCACCTCCTCCAAAACTTCCGATTCCCTGGTCCCTAACACCTCATCTTTACCATGGACGTCCAGTCCCTAAATACTTGAATTCCCCATGCAGATGATCTAAAGGGACTCCACTTCTTCCTGTCCCACAGTCCCGACTAGTCCCCTCCACTGACACCCTCACATACTTAGCTGAACTCATTCTCACCCTTAGCAACTTCTCCATCAATCCTCCCACTTCCTACAGACAAAAGGGGTGGCCATGGGTACCCGCATGGGCCCAAGATATGCCTGCATCTTTGTAGGATACGTGGAACAATCCCTCTTCCGAAGCTACACTGGCCCTAAAACCCCACCTCTTCCTCCATTATGTCGATGACTGTGTTGGCGCCACCTCGTGTTCCCGCGAGGAGCTCGAACAGTGCATACACTTTACTAACGCCTTCCACCCAGCCTTAAGCTCACCTGGACCATCTCCGATACCTCTCCCTCCTTCCTGGACCTCTCTGATTCTATCTCTGGCAACTACCTAGAAACTAATATCTATTTCAAGCCTAGGGACTCCACAGCTACCTAGAATACACCTCCTCTGATCCACCTTCCTGCAAAAATGCCATCCCCTATTCCCAATTCCTTCGCCTCCACTGCATCTGCTCCCGAGATGAGGCTTTCCACTCCCAGACAATTCAGGTGTCTTCATTTTTCAAGGACCACAACTTCCCCTCCACAGTGGTCGAGAACACCCTCGACCGTGTCTCTCGCATTTCCCGCAACTCATCCCTCACACCCCCTCCCCGCAATAACAACCAAAACCGAATCCCCCTCATCCTCACGTACCACCCCACCAACCTCCGGATCCAACGCATCATCCTCTGCCATTTCCGCCAACTGCAATCTGACCCTACCACCAAGGACATTTTTCCCTCCCCACCATTATCTGCCTTCCAGAGGGACCACTCTCTCCATGACTCCCTTGTCTGCACCACACTCCCCACCAGCCCCACCACCCCTGGCACTTTTCCCTGCAATGGCAGGAAGCGCTACACCTGCCCCTACACCTCCCCCCTCACCCCCTTCCCAGGCCCCAAGAAAACCTTCCACATCAAACAGATGTTCGCCTGGGCATCGCTGAGCAGGTTATTGCTGAGCAGGTGTTACTTGGTAGCACTGTTGATGACGTCTTCCTTTACTTTACTGATGATCGAGAGTGGACTGATAGCGCAGTAATTGGTCAGGTTGGATTTGCTCTGCATTTTATTTGCAGGTTATATCAGTGCAATTTTCCACATTGTCAGGTAGATACCAGTGTTGTAACCGTACAGGACGAGCTTGGCTAGGGAAGCAGCACAAGTCTTTAGGTACTATTGCTGAAATGTCGTCAGGGCCCATTATCCAGTATTGCAGTATCCAGTGTTTCCACTTTTTTTTTTAACATCAAGTGGAGTGAATTGAATTGGCTGAAGACTGGTATCTGTGATGCTGGGGATCACCCACTCAGCACATCTGGCTGAAGATTGCCGCAAGATTTTTAAGCTTATCTTTTACACTGATATAATGAGCTCTTCCATAATTGAGGATGGGGATATTTGTAGAACTTCATCCTCCATTGAGTTGATTATTTATCTAATACCATTCATGACTGGATTTGACAGGACTGCAAAGCTTAGATCTGATCCATTGGTTGTGGGATCGCTCAGGTCTGTCAATCATTTGCTGCTTATGTTGTTTGGCATGTAAGTTGTCCTGTTTGGTGGCTTCACCAAGTTGACACCTCATTTTTAGGAATGCCTGTTGCTGCTCCTGGCATGTCCTCCTCCACCCTCCATTGAACCAGGGTTGATCCCCTGACATGATTGGGGTAATGGTGGAGAGGGGGATATGCCTTACAGATTATGTTGCAGTACAATGCCTTGAATATACAAAGCAAACTCACAGAAGATGAAGCCCCTTGTATGAATGGCTTGCATCTATGTATTTCAAGAGATTTTAGGGTAGATTTACTATAAAGGTAAATTTGCCACAGTCCCGAAGCACTACTGTCTCATTAGAGAGAGGTGGTTTAACCTGATGGTCACCACACCTCAGATGATGGCCGAGGAGGAGAAATCCTCACGGTAACCTCAGCCATGACAGGAATTGAACCCATATGATTGCCATCACTCTGCATTTTGCTGCCCCACCAACTGAGCTAACCAACTCCCATTACATTGTGTGTTTAATAATTCACAAGAAAGAGATGTAGATCCAGAGGACTGCTGATGTAATTCCTTTATTTAAGAAAGGGAGGGTGGGATGTGACAGACAATGTCTCGAGGATTAATGATTAGTCAGTTTAGACCATTAGTAGGAAAGGTAATCTAATCCTCACTAAACAAGAATAGAATTTTGACAAGCAAAAATAAAAGCTACTGTGAAAGCCAGGAAGAAAAATCTTGCTGAATCAATCTCCTTTTTTTTTGAGGAGAAGGTAGAGAGTAGACAGAGTTATTGCAGTAAATGAAATGTATCTGGATTTCCAAAATCCTTTGATAAAATACCCCCTAAAACATAAGTGAATAAGGACAGAAGATGTGTTGTCAGAGTTTTGTAGCCAGATCAAAAGTTGGCTGGCTACAAAGCAGAAAGCAGAGTATGGGTACTGTAGGGAGTTATTCAGAGTTGCTGAAGGTTGAAAGTGATGTTTCACAATGATCATAAAACAATGAGACTAGAAGATATCGAAGTAGAATTAGGCCATTCAGCCCATCATGTTTGCTCTGCCATTTGAACATGGCTGATATTTTTCTCAACCCTATCCCTTGCCTTCTCCTGTAATCCTTCATTGCTTACCAATCAAGAACCAATCTATTTCTGTCTTAAAAACACTCAATTACTTGGCCTTCGCAGCCCTCATCACAATGAGTTCCACAAACTAAGCGCCCTCTGGCTGAAAAAATTCCTCTCATCTCAGTTCTAAAGGGTTGTCCGTTCACATTGATGTTGTGCCATTGGGTCCTGGCCTCTGCCACTTATGGAAACATGTTGTTCACGTCCACAGTATTCAGTCCCAACCTATCCAGTCTCTCCTGGTAACTCAAATCCTCCAGTATTGGGAACATATCTGTAAATCTTTTTTGTACTTTTTGCAGTTCAATAACATCCTTCCTTAGGCAGCAAAAGCGGAACTGTACATATTAATCCAAGTGTGGCCTCAACAATGTCTTGTATAATAGAACGTAGAACATAGAACATGTAACAGTACAGCACAGTACAGGCCCTTTGGCCCGTGATGTTGTGCCAAACTTTTACCCGAAACCTAAGGTCTATCTAACCTCCAACCGTTACTTTATACTATCATCCATCTGCCTATCTAATAGCCGCTTAAATGCCCCTAATGAGGCCGACTCCACTACGCTCTCCGACAATGCATTCCACGGCCCTACCACTCTCTATGTAAAGAACCTACCCCTGACGTCTCCCCTATATCTACCTCCACTCACTTTAAAACTATGCCCCCTCGTAAGAGCTACCTCCACCCTAAGAAAAAGTCTCTGTTTGTCCACTCTGTCTATACTTCTGATCATCTTGTACACCTCTATCAAGTCACCTCTCATCCTTCGTCGTTCTAAAGAGAAAATCCCTAGCTCTCTCGACCTTTCTTCGCAAGCCCTTCCCTCCATTCCAGGCAACATCCTGGTAAATCTCCTCTGCACCTTCTCCAATGCTTCCACATCTTTCCTGTAATGAGGTGACCAGAACTGGACACAATACTCCAGATGTGGCCGACCCAGGCTTTTGGACAGCTGGAGCATAACTTCACGGCTCTTGAACTGAATCCCTCTATTAATGAAAGCTAACACACCATATGCCTTCTTAACAACTCTATCCACCTGGGTGGCAGCTTTCAGGGAACTGTGGACATGAACCCCAAGATCCCAACTCCTGTACTCAATGCTCTGACCAATGAAGGCAAGTGTGCCAAATGCCTTCTTCACCACCCTGGCTACGTGTGAGGCCACTTTCAAGGAACTATGTGCCTGCACTCCTAGGTTTCTCTGTTCAACAACACTCCCCAGGATTCTAACCTTAACTGTGTAAGTCCTGCCCTGGTTTGTCTCATCAAAATGTAACACCTCACCTTTATCTAAAATAAACTCCATCTCCTACGCCTCACCTCACCAGTTGATCAAAATTCCATTGTATTCTTAAATGTCCTTTTTCACTGACCATTTACCACCGATTTTGTTGTCATCTGCAAATTTACTAACCATGTCTCTTATATTCTCACCCGATTTTCCACATGCAAAGCTACGCTGACTGTCCCTGATTAGTCCTTGCCTTTCCAAATACATTTTCATTTTGTCTCTCAGAATCTTTTCTAACAATATACCCAGCACTGATGTCAGGCACAACATTAGCCACCCTCCAGTCTTCTAGCACCTTAATGCTGGCTGTGAATGTCTCTGCGAGGGGCCTTGCAATTTCTTCCCTAGCTTCTCACAACGCCCTGGGATACACTTGGTCAGGTGCCTTGGATTTATCTATCTTTATGCATTTTAAGACCTCCAGCGCATCCTCTTCTGTAATGTGAACTGTTTTTAAGACATCACCATTTATTTCCCCTGAGTCCCCTACTTCCATGCCTTTCTCCACAGTAAATACTGACACGAAATATTTGTTTACAATCTCACACGTCTCTTGTGGTTCTACAATGTGGCACCACTGGTTTGAAAGGTAAGACAGGCTTGAAGAAAGTAAATTACGCACTCTGCTTTATTAATAGAGGGTTAGAATTGAAAAATAGGGAAGGTGTGCTCAACCTGAATTAATCCACGGTTAAAAGATGATTGAGTACAGCTTGCAGTTCTTGTTGTCAAATTATGAAAAGGATGAAAAGGCACTGAATATGTTACAGATGTGCTCGCCGAGCTGGTGAATTTGGTTGCACTGAACCCACCGGCTCAGCGAGCCAGTCTGCAACCTCATCCACAACCTGAGCTACAAATCTTCTCGAAAGCTTTAAATGCAACCGAACCCATTAGCTTGGCGAGCATGTCTACAACCTCATCCACAACCAGAGCCACAAATCATCTCGAAAACTTTAGGCACTGAATAGGTTGCAAAGAAGATTTGCAGGTATGGTGGCAGAAATGCATGGTATACCGATCAGGAAATGACTGATAAACACTATTTCATTGCTCTTGAAAAAAGGGTAACTTCTTAGTGATTTTTTTTTCAAGATTATGAAATGTTTTGATATAATGTATTCAGAGATGAGGCTTTCACTTAGACGGAAGAGAATGTCAAGAGGCTCTTAATATTACGCACAGTGAATCAAACAGAGAATTGTTATGATTTAATGGGGAAAAATCAAAGAATCACAGATTTAAAACAATGTGCCTGATCCAGCTTGTTAAATGAACATCATTACCTAGTACCAATCTCCTTCATTTCTCCCATACCCTTGCATGTTATTTTTATGCAAATAACCATCCAACGAACTTCTCAAATCCTCACATGAATCATTGATACCACCACACTTCCAGGGAGTACATTCCACATCCTAACCATTGGCTGAGTGAAAAAAGTTTTCCTCACTTCACGCTAGCTTTTTTTGCAGATCATTTTAAATCTATGCCCTCTTGTTATTGCTCCTTTCATGAGCCGGAACAGTTTCCTCCTATCGACTCTATCCAATCGGCCCATGGCTTTGAAAACCTCCATCAGGTCTCCACTTTGCATTCTTCTAGCTGCTAGACAGCCAAAACACAAATGATATAGTACACAGAGTGTAGGTAGAAAAAGAATCTCAATCAAGTAGTCAAAATTCCAAGGAACAAGGGCGTCATGGAGGTTGGTATTGCTGCCTCACAGTGCCAGGGACCCAGGTTTGGTCCCAACTCTCGAATGACTGTCTGTGCAGAGTTTGCACATTTTTCTCCCTGTGTGCTACTCCGGGTTCTCTGGTTTCCTCCCACAGTCCGAAGATGTGCAAGTTAGGAGCATTGGCTATGCTAAATTGTCCATAATGTGCAGGCTAGGAGGATTAGCAACAGGAAATGCAAGCTTACCAGTATAGGGTAGGGGTTATGGGTCTGATTAGGATGCTCATTGTTTGGCCTGTGTTGACTTGATGGGCCAAATGGCCTCCACACTGCAGAGGTTCTAAATGTCTAGGCCATCATGTGGAAAGCTATTTACCCCGCCCAGTTCTTTCGATTTTTGCAATGCTGTTATCTTTATGGTGTGATCATCCTTTAATTCTATGGCTGATCAGGGGCAATTCCATCTTTTCTTGCTTGTATTCTTTCTTTTAATAATTCTTGGTTATTTTGGTCTTCTCTCCAACATGGTGAGACAGACACAGAGACAGAGACAGAGAGAAATAGTTACAGAGATAGTAGGAGCTGCAGATGCTGGAGAATCTGATATAACAAGGTGTAGAGCTGGATGAACACAGCAGGCCAAGCAGCATCAGAGAAGCAGAAAATCTGACGTTTCGGGTCGAGACCCTTCTTCAGAAATGGGGGACGCGAAGGGGGTTCTGAAATAAATAGGGAGAGGGGGAGGCAGATAGAAGATGGATAAAGGAGAAGATAGGTGGAGAGGAGACAGACAGGTCAAAGAGGCGGGGATGGACCCAGTAAAGGTGAGTGTAGATGGGGAGTTAGGAAGGGGATAGGTCAGTCCAGGGAGGACTGAGAGGTCAAGGGGGCAGGATGAGGTTAGTAGGTAGGAGATGGGTGTGGGGCTTGAGGTGGGAGGGGGGGATAGGTGAGAGGAAGGACAGGTTAGGGAACAAGCTGGGCTGGTTTTAGGATATGGTAGGGGGAGGGGAGATTTTGAAGCTTTTGAAGTCCACATTGATACCATTGGGCTGCAGGGTTCTCAAGCAAAATATGAGGAACTGTTCCTGCAACCTTCGGGTGACATCGTTGTGGCACTGGAGGAGGCCCAGGATGGACATGTCGTCCAAGGAGTGGGAGGGGGAGTTGAAATGGTTCGCTACTGGGAGGTGCAGATGTTTGTCGTGAACTGAGCGTAGGTGTTCCACAATGCGGTCCCCAAGCCTCCGCTTGGTTTCCCCGATGTAGAGGAGGCCACATTGGGAACAGCAGATACAGTATACCACATTAACAGATGTGCAAGTGAACATCTGCTTGATATGGAAGGTTTTCTTGGGGCCTGGGATTGGGGTGAGCGAGGAGGTGTGAGGGCAGGTGTAACACTTCCTGCATTTGCAGGGAAAAGTGCTGGAGGTGGTGGGGCTGGTGGGGAGTGTGGAGTGGATAAGGGAGTCATGGAGAGAGTGGTCCTTCCCGAAGGCAGATAACAGTGGGGAGGCAACAATCTCTTTGATAGTGGAGTCAGATTGCAGATGGCAGAAGTGCCTGAGGATGATGTGTCGGATCCGGAGGTTGGTGGGGTGGTACTTGAGGACGAGGGGGTTTCTGTTTTGGTTGTTATTGCGGGGAGGGGGTGTGAGGTATGAGTTGCGGGAAATGCGAGAGACACGGTCGAGGGTGTTCTCGACCACTGTGGGGGGGAAGTTGCAGTCCTTGAAAAACGAGGACATCTGTGTCTGGGAGTGGAAAGCCTCATCTCGGGAGCAGATGCAGTGGAGGCGAAGGAATTGGGAATAGGGGATGGCATTTTTACAGGAAAGTGGGTCAGAGGAGGTGTATTCTAGGTAGCTGTGGGAATCGGTAGGCTTGTAATGGATATCGGTTTCCAGGTGGTTGCCAGGCATGGAAGCAGAGAGGTCCAGGAAGGAGGGAGAGGTATCGGAGATGGTCCAGGTGAACTTAAGGTTGAGGTGGAAGGTGTTAGTGAAGTGGATGAACTGTTCGAGCTCCTCGTGGGAGCATGAGGCAGCGCTGATACAGTCGTCAATGTAACAGAGGAAGAGGTGGGGGATCGCAGTGTAGGTACGGAAGAGGGATTGTTCCACGTATCCTACAAAGAGGCAGGGTTAGCTTGGGCCCACGCAGGTACCCACGGCCACCCCCTTTGACTGCAGGAAGTGGGAGGAATTGAAGGTGAAGTTATTAAGGGTGAGGACGGGTTCAGCTAAGTGGATGAGGGTGTCAGTGGAGGGGGACTGGTCGGGCCTGTGGAACAGGAAGAAGCAGAGGGCCTTTAGGCCATCTGCATGGGGAATGCAGGTGTATAGGGACTGGACGTCTATGGTAAAGATGAGGTGATGTGGACCAGGGAATCGGAGGTTTTGGAGGAGGTCGAGGGCGTGGGTGGTGTCACGGACGTAGGTGGGGAGTTCCTGGGCCAAGGGGTAGAAAATAGAGTCGAGCTAAGTGGAGATAAGTTCAGTGGGGCAGGAGCAGGCGGAGACATGCACATCTGCTCATGTGGTATACTGTATCCGCTCTTCCCGATGTGGCCTCCTCTATGTCAGGGAAACCAAGAGGAGACTTGGGGGCCGCTTTGTGGAACACCTATGCTCGGTTCACGACAAACATCTGCACCTCCTAGTCGCGAACCATTTCAACTCCCCCTCCCACTCGTTGGACGACATGTCCATCCTTGGCCTCCTGCAGTGCCACAACAATGCCACCCAAATGTTGCAGGAACAGTTCCTCATATATCGCTTGGGAACCCTGCAGCCCAATGGTACCAATGCAGACTTCACAAGCTTTAAAATCTCCCCTCCCCAAACCGCATCTCAAAACCACCCCAGTTCATCCCTGCCTCCCTAACCTGTCCTTCCTCCCACCTATCCACTCCTCTCATCTCAAGCCCCACCCCCATCTCCTACCTAGCAGCCTCATCCTGCCCCTTTGACCTGTCCGTCCTCCCTGGACTGACCGAGCCCTTCCCTAACTCCCCACCTATACTCACCTTTACTGGCTCCAACCCTGCCTCTTTGACCTATCTGTCTCCTCTCCACCTATCTTCTTCTTTATCCATCTTCTATCCGCCTCCCCATCTCTTCCTATTTATTTCAGAAACCCCTTCCCCTCCCCCATTTCTGAAGAAGGGTCTAGACCCAAAACGTCAGCTTTCCTGCTCCTCTGATGCTCCTTGGCCTGCTACGTTCATCCGCCTCTAAACCTTGTTATATCAGAGAGAAACGGTGTCTGTTTCTCGACTGAATTATTAATCATTTGCAATTCAACCAATCAGAGATCTGGTATCTCATAGAATTTCCTTAATTAGAAAGATTCTCTGAGCATTTTAGTCTCAAATTCTTACTTCTTTTGCTTCAAAAAGGCCACATTGTCTTGCACAGCTTGACAGTTTTAACATATGATTTTCAGGATTGAAAACTTTCCTGTTTTATTCTCAGTTTGAATAGTCTAACTTCCACTTCAGCGTATAGTTCCAAAAAGCTAAAACAAAAGGTAGAATCATGGAATAGAATTATAGAATCCCTGCAGCGTGGAAACAGGACATTCAGCCCATCAAATCCTTACTGATCCTCTGAAGACCATCCCAACTAGATCCTCAAACGCCACCCTATTCCTGTAACCCTGCATTTCCAATGACTAATCCACCTATTCTGCACATCCCCGGACACTATGAGCAATTTAGTATGGCCAAACCACCGAACCTGCGCAACTTTGTCTAAACATGTCAGCTCAACTGAACTCAAAAGGTGAGATAAGAGTAACTGCCCTTGACATCGAGACAGCACTTGACTGAGTTTGGCATCGAAGAGCCCCAGGAAACTCATCGCAAATCAGGGGAAATCTCTCCACAATTGAAGTCATATTTAACACAAAGAGGTGATTACTGGAGATAGTGTATTTTTCTATACTCTAAGATAATACTGCTATTAACATAGTTGGATACTTTTCCTTCATATCTGCACCATGGATGTCTCCATACACACTTTTCCTGAGGTTTTTGACTTTTTATCCTTAAGTAAGGTTCTTGAACTCTTCATGGATGGTAACAATCCTTAATTTGCATTAATTACAAACATTAATTTGCATTTCAAGCTAAAAATACAGCTCTCCAGTGTAGCGTCTAAGACTTTGCTCTTTATATGCTCCTTCTAATCTTACATCTTCTCTCAATCTCTCCTACTGATGTCAGAGCCACCTATATCATTAACATTTACATATGTTATTGTACTGCATGTATATCAGCGATTCTATCATCACCATTAGTTTAAACATCTGAAACTCTGTTCCAAACAGCACTGCGGGATTATATAACTTCACAGTTTACAGCAGTTTTTAAAGGGAGTTATTGTCATCGTTCCATTATTTGGAAATTTGAATAAATTCTGGCAAAACCAACATGACTATATCCCCAAAAGGACTAAGAATAATTAAAATAAGAACTTGTGTTGTGAAAATGAATGAGTAGCTGTGCATATGAGTCAAACTTTCATCTGTCTATGTTACGTTTCTTGTCGAACTATAAATGCATCGTATGTATATAAAGGGATGATGAGAGTTTTGTAATACGTTATAGGTGCCCTCCCTTCTCCAACTCCAAGGAGTTCAATTTTAGGAACCTGCCTTGATTAATGCTTCTATTTCCAGCTTTAGTGAGTAGTTTCTGATGCTATTAAAGCAGAATTAGACAGTCCTTCTTATAACTTATTTAGAAATAAATTCAAATCTAATGATAGGATCACAAATTGAATATTGGCTGCAGTTTGGGAAAATAAGCGCAACATTGCTTCTGAGATTACAGTGGAGATAGAAAGTATGCAATTACTCATGGTTATTTTTGAAGCCTTTGGATTAATGTAACTGTGATAATCCTCAACAGCAATTAATGTGTTCAATATACAGCACCTTTTCTCATACACGGCATCTTTTATCTATTTTTTTAGTTGGCTGATCGTTGGATATCTTAATTTATTGGGGGCATATGGAAAGCAATTGCTTTCTCTTGATTTTCAATAAGTGTTGGATCTCAAGACAAGGAGGACTTGGCAAAATCATTACCAATAGTGGTCCGTGCTGGCTAGCTCCCTCGGAGAAGTAAAAGCTGATCAAATAGATAGTCGTAATTATGACCTGATTCTGAAAAGATCACTTGGGATATCAACTGTTATCTCTCTATAGTTCGCTTCGACTTATGTAGATGTAGGTTAACAACTTTAATTCAGACGGGTAAGCCAGATCATTGTATCAGTAGTAATAGAGTGTCGCACTGTTCAGCCTTTTTCATACCTGTGAGTCAGATTGTTGAATTGTTTTATGCTTCATGCTATATTCTGTGTGAACACAATCACAAACTGGAGAATCCTGAATTTTTCATTTGCATGTTGGGTCTCTGCAACTGCCATAATTTTCTTCTGTGCCGTATGAGCTTTGCAAAAGATCGATCTTCTGAATTTGATCTTTTACAAAGTGTTTTATTTTTCTGAGCTGCTTTCAGCTTTCCAAGCTTCGTCAGGACTGTAACTGTTTGCTGCAGTTAGCACTTAGGCCCAAAGGAACATGCACATCTTTGAACAGCATTGAGAGCTGTTACTAACGGTCTGGTAGGTGGGAGTCAATCATTTGTTCTGAGTTCCTGGAGGATTACAGCATCATGGAGAATTGATAAGTGGTAGCTCAGGCCATCAGGAAAATAAGCCTGACTTGGATGCTCCACTGATACATTGCAATACGTACCTCATTTGGAAAATGACAAGATATATTTAACAGTGTCTGGTCCATACTATGGCACAGCCCACAGATTTAGATTATGCAAGGTCCACAGAATTCTGAAGTATTATGCTAATGACCCTTCCAGTTTATCCTTGCTAGTTGCTGGACAAGTTTGGTTCTCATTTTGAACTTGGTGGTTTCCTTCTTCAGATAGATGTAGAGGCTTTGGTTTGGGATTTTTGAAAGGGAAGTCATGTTTAACCAGTTTACTGAAGGTCTTTGAAGAAATAAGATGTACTGTGGACAAAGGATAACCTGTGAACATAGTGTACCAAGACTTTCAGAAGGCATTTGATAAGGTGCCATATCAAAGGGAATCATGGGGAAATAAAGCTCATGGTGTCGGTGGCAAAATATTGGCATTGGATAGGAGATTTGCTGGTGAGCAGGACATGATGAGTAGGTATCAAAGTGTCATTTTCTGGATTTCATGCCATAATGAGTGATTTTCCATGAGATAAGAACAAGGTTGTCAACTCTTTACTATATATTATATACATATATTAATATACGTGTGTCCCATACCTGAGAATGAAAGGGATGAAGATATGGTTGCAAAATTTGCAGATGGTTCAATGATAGTTAGAAAATTAATCTTTAAAGAGGAGACAAGTAGGCCACTAAACAATATGAATATTTTCAACAAATAAGCAAAGATCTGACAAATGGCGTATAATGTTAGAAAATGTAAAGTTATCCATTTTGGCAAGAAGAACAAAAATGGAGCGTATTATCTGAGTGGTGAGAATTTGCAAATCACTGTTTGGGAGGAGAACCGAATGAAAAAAGGAAGGTCATGCTGATATCATACAGGGTATTTGTGAGAGCACATCTGGAGGACTGTGTACAGTATTTGTCTGCTTACTTAAAGAAAAATATAAAAATATTGGTGAGGGTTCAAAAGTTTACTGAATTAATACCTGGATGGACATGTTGCCCCAAGAGGAAGGAATGGATAAGTAGACTTGTATTCATTCAAGTTTAGAAGGGAAAGAGGTGTCGTGATTGAAACATGGCAAATCCTGAGAGTATTCAAGAAGATTATTGTGGAATAGTTGTTTCGTCTGGTTTAAACATAAAAGATCACCTATTTAAGGTGAAGATAAGGCAATATTGATTCTTATTCTCCTTTGGTTGTGAGTCTTTTGGAACACCCGTGCCCAAAAATAGTGGAGGCAGCATCTTTGAAAAAATTTAAGGTAGAGGCAGATTCTTTCAAAGCAAAGGGGTGAAATTTTATTGAAGTAGGCAGGATGATGCTGGGGTTGGGGTAAAGTGGGGTGGGGTGGGGTGGGGAGGTGAGGGCCTAGTGGTATTATTGCTAGATTATGAGCTGAGCAGACTCAGCGAATGCTCTGGGGACCTGGGTTCAAATCCCACCATGGCAGCTGTTGGAATTTAAACTCAACTTTTAAAAAAATATCTGGAATGAAGAATCTAATAATAACCATGAAACCATTGTCAATAGTAGTAAAACCCATCTGGCTCATTGATATCCTTTACAGAAGGAAACTGCCATCCTTACCATGACCAGCCTCCATGTGGCTCCAGACCTGCAGCAATGTGGTTGACTCTCACCTGTTCTCTGAATGGCTCAGCAAGCCAATCAGTTTGTATCAATCGCTATGAAGTCTCAACGAAGAAATGAAACCGTATAGACCACTTGGCATTGACTGAGGCACCGGAAAAGACAATGGCAGAAACAGTGCTGTCAACCTTGCAAAGACCTCCTTATTGACTTCTGGGGTCTAGCACCAAAACTGGGAGAGTAATCTCACAGACCTGTTAAGCAAAAGCCTGACAGTCTACTCATGCAATCATACCTTGCAGATAATGTTCCAGACACCATCGTCACCATCCCTGGATCGCCTAGGATAGGATAGACCCAACAGAGGTGGCAGAGAAGTGGTATATAATAATGAGGGTGTTGCCCTGGAAGTCCTGAACATTGACTCTGGACCCAATGAAGTCTCAAGGTGTCAGATTTAACTTGTACAACAAAGCCTCCTGCTGATTACCACTTACCATTCTCTCTCAGCTGATGAATCACTGCTTCCTCCATTTTGGATAGCACTTGGAGGAAGCACTGAAGCAAGAGTGCTAAATATAATTTGGGTGGGGGATTTCAATGTCCACCAACAATACTGTCTCAGCAGCAACACTACTGATCGATTAAACAATCTAAAAATCAGGTGCCAATGAGGTGAAGCCAACAAATAGGACTTCTTATATCCCAAATGACATAAACAGCAAGTGATAGATGGAGCTAAATGATCCCACAACCACCAGACCTAAGCTTTGCAGACCTGCCACGCATAGTGGTGAATGGTGTTGGACAACTAAACAACTTGAGAGGAGGGGGCTCCATAAATATCCCCATCCTTAATGATGGAAGAACCCAGCACATCAGTGTGAAAGATAAAGCTGAAACATTCACAGCAATCAAAGCTAGAAGTGCCAAGTGGATGATCCATCTTACTCTCCTCCTGTGGTCTCCATGAATACCAATCTTCAGCCAATTGGATTCATTCCATGTGATATAAGACCATAAGACCATAAGACCTTAAGACATAGGGGTGGAAATAAGGCCATTCGGCCCATCGAGTCCACTCCACCATTTAATCACGAAATGGTTGCAGGCACTGGATACTGCAAAGTATGGGCCTTGACAACATTCCGGCAATAGTACCGAAGATATGTGCTCCAGAACTTGCAGTTTCCCTTGCCAAGTTCTTCCAGTGTAGTTACAACACTGGCATCTATCCACCAATGTGAAAAATTACCCAGGTATATCCTGTACATAAAAAACAGGACAAAAGCAGCCCAGCCAATTACCACTTTATCAGTCTACTCTCGATCATCAGTAAAGTGATGGAAGGTGTCCTCGACAGCACTGTTAAGCAGCTCCTAACCAGCAATAACCTGTTCAGTGACACCCAGTTTTGGTTCCACCAGGGCCACTCAGCTCTTGACCTTATTACAGCCTTGGTCCAAACATGGACAAAAGGGCTGAATTCCAGAGGTAATATGAGGTGAGAGTGGAATCGGTTGGAATTAACATGTGTGGCATCAAGGAGCCCAAGTGAACTGGATTGAGTGAGAATCAGAAGGAAAACTCTTCATTGTTTGGAGTCATACTTGGCACACAGGAAGCTGACTGTGGTTGTTGGAGGTCTGTCATCTCAGCTCAGGGATATCTCTGCAGGTGTTTCTCAGGGTAGTGTCCAAGGCCCGACCATCTTCAGCTGCTACATCAACAACCTTCTCTCCATCTTAAGTGGAGATGTGTAGCGATGATTACTCAATGTTCTGCACCATTCACAAGTCATCAGATACTGAAGCAGTCCATATCTAATTACAACAAGATCTGGACAATATCCAGCCTCGGGCTGACAAGTGGCAAGTAACATTCGTGGCACACAAATGCCAGGCAATGAACATCTCCAGTAAGAGATAATCTGAACACCACCTCTTGAGATTCAAAGGTGTTATCATCACTGAATCCTTCACTATCAACACCCTGAACACTGTTGACAAGAAGCTCAAATGGATTCACCACATAAACACCAATGACTACAAGAACAAGCCTAAAGTTTGGAATAAAAACAAAGTTGCTGGAAAAGCTCAGCAGGTCTGGCAGCATCTGTGGAGGAGGAAACAGAATTAAGGTTTCAGGTCTGGTGACCCTGCTCCCCTCGCTCATCGAGAATTGGAAAATTTCATCAATTTCGCCTTCAATTTCCACGCTGCCCTCACTTTCACCTGGTCTATCTCTGAATCCTCCCTTCCCTTCCTCGACATTTCTGTTTCCATTTCTAGGGATAGACTGGCCACTAATATACATTACAAACTCATCGACTCCCAAGCTACCTGGACTATACATCCTCACACCTTACTTCCTGTAAAGACTCCATCCCATTCTCTCAGTTCCTCTGTCTCCGTCGCATATGTTTAGATGAGGCCAACCTCGACAAGGGAGCCTCCGAAATGTCCACATTCTTCCTCAACTGAGGATTCCTCAGCTCCGTTGTTGACAGGGCCCTCAATCGGGTCCGATCCATCTCCTGCACTTCTGTCCTCACCCCTTCTCTTCCTTCTCGCAACAGCGATAGGGTTCCCCTTATCCTCACTTACCATCCCACCAGCATCCACATCCAGAAGATCATCCCCTGTAACCGGCGAAGGTGCAACACCTGTATGTTTACCTCCTCCCTCCCCAGTATCCAAGGGCCCAATCATACCTTCCAGGTAAAGCAATACTTCACCTGCACTTCCAAGAATCTAGTCTACTGCATTTGCTGCTCACAATGTGGTCTCCTCTACATTGGGGAAACGAAGCGTAGACTTGGCGACCGCTTTGCAGAAGATCTATGTTCTGCTCGCAAAAAAGACCCTGAACTACCTGTTGCCTGCCACTTCAATGCACCACCTTGCTCCCTGGCCAACATCTCTGCCTCCGGCTTGCTACAGTGTTCGAATGAAGCCCAGCGCAAGCTGGAGCAACAACACCTCATTTTCTGCTTGGGGACCCTACAGCCCTCCGGACTCAATATTGAGTTCAATAATTTTAGGGCCTAAACTCTCCCATGTCCCAGCCTCCCACCCCACACACCAGGCCTTGTTACCACATAGCCTGCCACTACACACCCCCTGTTGTTAGTCACTAACAGTCTCCATTAACAACTATTCACCCTCCCAGCCTGATTGTTAGCAACTCCTTTGTCTGTCCAACTGTCTTTCTCTCTCTTTGGGCTCTATCCTATTGTTTACTCCCTCCCCCACCCACCTCCCTATTTTCTGCATATAAACTGATGTTTTCCCGGCCACCATCAGTTCTGAGGAAGGGGCACCGGACCCGAAACGTTAACTCTGTTTTCTCCTCCACAGATGCTGCCAGACCTGCTGAGCTTTTCCAGCAACTTTGTTTTTGTTTCTGATTTATAGCATCCACAGTTCTTTTGGTTTTTCTAAAGTTTGGAATATTGCAGTGAGTAACTCACACCCTGACTCCCCAAATCCTGTCCACCATCCATTGGATGGCACAGTGACTCAATGGCCAGCACTGCTGACTCAGAGCACCAGGGACCTGTGTTCAATCCCACCCTTGCGTGGCTGTGTGGAATTTACACATTCTCCCCATGACTGTGTAGGTTTCCTCCCACAGTGCAAAGATGTGCCGGTAAGGTGGATTAGCCGTGCTAAATTTTCCATAGCATCCAGGGATGGGTTGGCTAGCTGGATTAACCATGGGAAATGCAGGGCTACAGGTATCAGGTAGGAGGTGTCGATCCAGGTGGGATGGTCTTTGGATAGCCAATATAGACTCAACGGGTCAAAAGGCATCCCTTCACTGTTGGGATTCTATGATCTACAAGGCACAAATCAGGAAGGTGATGGAATACTCCCCACTTGCCTGGATGAGTGCAGCTCCAACAACTGAAGATGCTTGAAACCATCCAGGACAAAGCAGCCTGCTTGATTGGCCCTGCATTCACAGGCATCCACTCCCTCCACCACCTATGTTCAGTAGCAGCAATATTTACTGTCTACAAAACGCAGAAATTTTTCACCAAAGATCCCCAGACAGCACTTTCCAAACTCACGGCCCCTTCCAGCTGGAAGGACAAGGGCAGCAGATGATATGGGAACACCACCACCAGGCAAATTCCTCTCCAAACCACTCACCATCCTGAAATGGAAACATATGACTGTTCCTTCACTGTCACTGGGTTAAAATCCTGGAATTCCCTTCCTCAGGGCATTGTGGGTCAACCCACAGCAGGTGGACTGCAGCAGCTTAAGGGGGCAGCTCACCACCACTCTCTCAAGGGCATCTAGGCATTGGCAATAAATGTTGGCCAGCCAGCGATGCCTACGTACCACAAGTGAATAAAGAAAGGATGAGGAATTGAAGGTAGAATCATATTAGTATGATCGCATTGAATGCCATAGCAGGACTAAAGGGCTGAATGGCCTAATCCTGCTCTTAATTTGGATGGTCATTTGCAGGTTACCAAGTTGTCCAATTTTATTCTGCGACAGGTCAAAGTTGACACAATTTTGCCTCAAAAGGTCACTTCCAGGGAGTGAACGTTTTTGTTATCAAGATGGGATACAGTAACTTTTTCATTATGGCAGGTTCACATAAAAAAGGTTCCATTCCTCGAGATATTCTTCCAGGGTGCTAAGGCCCACTCATTATGCTTGGGCATTTTCAATGTGCCTACTTCTGGATGTTCAGTCATTCCCCACCACCACCAGCCCCCCACCCCACACCATCCCTTCACTATAGACTGTTCCCTCTAAATGTTGCACTGGATTTCCTTCACTCTCAGATCCAGTGCTGAAAAAATATGCACTTATGTTGGAGAATTAGAGTGAAGACTTAGCAATAATCCAAGGCATCTTCTAACCTCCTGCTGCTATAAAACTGAATTGGACATGTCTGAAGATGATGAGGTGACACTTCCACCTCTTCAAAGAGTGAATAACTGTAGAGAAGATTTTAGTTTAAATCTGAAAATTTTAAGTGCAAGTTCTTTCTTTTTCCCCCACACTCACCACTACTCCAACTTATCTATGGCAACTTCTTAATTTGTATGCAAAAATGTAAGTACCCTTTTCTAAGTAAAGTTAATTGTCAAGCCTCAAACCCTGCCTAAGGTCAGTTACTTCCACCTTTGCAGAATTATTTATCTTCTCTGAATCCTTCTGGCTGTTTTTAAAACTCTTTTATCATTCTAGACTAGATCTCTCCAATGCCTTCCTTACAGCACTTGTGTCTTCTGCTTCCATAAATGTTTCAGTCCCTTCTCCTTAATATCCTGCCATTGCTTATTATTGTTTTTGCCTCTTTAAAGAGCCTTGGGATGTTTTCTGCATTGAAAGTGCAAGATCCTTTGGCACTCCATAAAAGATGCAATAGGCTACGGCAGCATAGGTAAATATTGCAAGTTAAGCAGAAGTCGCTTCTCAAACTTAATTAGATTAAGTCACACACTGGACTGTTTATGAAACAATCTTATTATTAGTGCTGACCAGTCCTTTGGTTTTTCAATGAAATCAATGTATGAAAATGTAAAACAGAATATTATTGGCTTAGAAGTGATCCCGATAAATTAATAATGATGATAAGTAATGTATTTGTGCCGACACATCTGTGAAAATAGGTTAATGTATGGCTGTTTCTACAGCAATTTGTTCTCATTAACTATGAAACATTAAATCTTTCATGTCGATAATTTAGAAATGTTTTGAAAGTGTTAGAATCTCTTTTATGGAGCATGAGGAGAAAATAACGATTTTCCTGATTGAAAGCCCTGAAAAATGTATTCAACAATTTATCTTTTTTGCTTATAATAAAGGAGGGAAAAAGCACAATTATTAAAACTATTAAAAAATCTTAAGTGATCACTATGTCCCTACTCTGACTCTTGTCGACTCTAAAACTTCTCTTGGTAATCAGTGTGATACAGCATAAAGACACATAGCCTGATTCATAGTCTAACACATAGACTATGAACACTTCTGCCATGGCTGTAACTACTATTGTACGTGACAAGAAAATAGTTATTACTTTGTGCATTTTATGGGCTCCCACAACCCTTGCAACAAACGGTTAGTTATGTGATCCCAATAGATAGGACCCTAAAAAAAGGAACAAGAGTAGGCCGCTCAGCCCTTGACCTGTTCCACCCTTCAATAGCATTATGGCAGATCTGACATTTCTCACATCCACTTTCCTGTCCTTTCCCCACAAACTTTGATTCTTCGACTGATCAAGAATGTAAACTTCCTATTGGATGTGAACACAAATTTCCGTCAACACTGTGAATGCTGAGGTTGTTGAGGTTGGTTGGCTCGCCGAGCTGGTTTCTTGTTTCACAGCATTTCGTTACCACACTTAGTAATATCCTCAGTGGAGCCTCCAATGAAGCATTAGTGTGTTTTCCCACCTGGTTTTTAAACTCTGGGGTCCGTTGAGATGGATTGTCTCACTTCCGGTTTTCCTTCACTCATCTCAACCCACATGGACAAGGAGAACCATGACTTCGACTGGGACAACACCAAGGTCCTGGGACAGGCTAGGCAGAGACATGCACAAGAATTTCTGGAAGCATGGCACTCCACGAAGCATGCTATTAATAAACACATTGACCCCATATACATTCCACTATGAAGGAAAACCGGAAGTGAGGCAATCATGGTAACGAAATGTCTGTGAAACAAGAAACCAGCTCGACGAGCCAACCAACCTCAACAACCTCAACATCCACAACCCGAGCTATAAATCTACTCCAAAATCTGTGAATGCTGTTTTGACCAACCACCTTCTGAGGTGATAATGTTATTCCTAAGTCCAAGACTCCCCCCTACCTTTTCAGATTATTTATTTCTCAGTCGGATTTGATGTCAACTTATCATGAAACAATTGGTATTGTGTCACCGTGACCAGTTATATTGACCTTGCCTGGAAGCTAGAACCAATATAGAGGTGCCAGTAGACTTATTTCACTCAGCAGACATTAGCAGATACAGGGAGACAGTCAGAGGAAAAACTCTACAAGATAGACTAAACTGACAGCTTCTTGTTTTCTGCCATCAATTTAAATGGTTGGAAAATCCACAACAAAGTAACAAATTGTCTTTAAGCTAGTAAAGTCCCGCTAGTTGGGTTCCCTGAAGCATTCGCAGGTAATGTTTCTCACTGAGCTACAGAAAGAAATACTGAGAGATGTGACCAAGAACTTGGTTAAAGAGATAGGTTTTAAGGTGCAAGTTAGAGGCAGAAGGAAAACTGTGAAAGAGAATCAGGGTAACAATTCCAGAGCTATGGCTACAGCAACTGGGTCTTACTCGTATACCAATAAATACCAGGGATGTGAAAGAAACCATAATTGGAGAAGAAAGATATTGCAGCTGGAGCCTGAGGAGGTTCCAGAATTAGGAAGGAATAAGGGCATGGAGAGATTTGAATAGGAATTTCAATGTTTAAAGAATTGCTGGAGAGAGACCGAACAGGTTAACAAACACAAGGATGAAGAACGAGTGGGAGTTGTTGTATTCCTTATTGTCCCCAGTCATTGATTGTGCCAAATCAGACAATCATGATCAAGAAATCAATCTACTTACAGCCAAAGACATTGAGCTGCTTATGCACAGGACTGATGCACAGATGTTACTGCTATATCATGCCAGGGACTAGCCTTCTGCCACACAACACTCATTTACTGAAGTTGCATTTCTGTCTTCTCCACTAAGAGCTAGATGTCTCCTTCCATCTCAGGAAGGAAGAGGATGGGATTTAAATACCATGGTGGTATTTACCCGATTACATCAAGTTGATTTTTAAATGATGGAGTATAACGGTGTGTATAGCACAACCAGACACAGCAAAAATCAATTATGCATAGTCCAGTGGAAGGGTAAACATTTTAGATGCTATTTTTATGGAGTTTGGCCATTTTGGTAGCTGCCATACTTCATTGCACTTCAGAGGAGGGTTGAAATATAGGGAAAGTATGAGCTGGATTTTGAATCCTGTTGAAAGGTGAGTTCAAAAAGTGTTGTAAACGGCCTATGGCATAATGTAATGGTGATTATTTACACGGATTTGTTTGGCAAAGTTACTTTTCAAAGTTGAGAAAGCGTTTAGATGTGTGGGAATACTTTATCAAGTGGATAAAACATTTTGAACATCCAATAAGTCTAATTTCCACAGCGATCTAATCATTTGTTTGACTTATACTGAAGCCATCTGTTGACTCTTTGGTATGACTTAGCTGATGGCCATCTGTTTGAATACATCAACGTTTCTAATACATTCAAATCTGGAAGTTTTATTGGCAAAGCTGTGCAGAGGAATCCTATTATAAATGCAAGGGTTAGCTTCAAACTCTAATCATGGGTTCAATTCAGCAAAGTTTATTGCTACCACTGTCAAGAAAACTGAGAGTTTTTTTTTTGGTTGACAGTGTGATTAGCAATAAATATCTGGAATGGCTGAGTTTTCATTTTGACAATTTCATGAGCCTGTTTGTAAGCTTAATACGTTAAAAACTTAGAAGCAATTGAAGAGATTTTTGTAATCCTTTAAAGGTTTAATACATGGAGAGAAGTATTCAAGAAGACAACCACTTTCCAAAAGGCCATAAGGAATGGGTAATAAATGCTGGGCCAGAAAGTGACACCTCTGTCCCACAAGCACATGAATTAAAAAAAATAGAATTGGCACGCTGATCTATTGCTTCAAATGTTCAGCAGACAATAAAGAAGAAGATTAGGTCACAGCAGAAAATGTTCACATCAAAACCTGCATCTGAATGATGCTGAATGCTGAAGAGTTCTTCATCCAGTTGACGAAGTACTGAAGTACTAAAATATCTGAATGTTCTCACAATTCCGTTCAATTGATGATCATTTAACTTTGTTAAACATTTCCCCTATAATTAATTAGCATATCTAACTTGTTACATAGAATTTTAACTGGCATGGAAAGTTAGAAATACTTGTTGCAACTCACCTGTCCAAAGGTTCACAAATCCAGATTAGGCCTCCCCCATGGATCACAATGCTTGCGAAGTGTTGCCAACTAAACCTCCTGCCAAACTAATTGTGATCCAATGGAAATGGTGGTAGATGGGGTGTTTAAAGAGCCCAACACTATAGCAGAATATATAGGATTGAGATTACTGTAGGTGGGTTCGCTACCACACCCTCATTCCACACCCCTAAGAATTCCATAAGGTGGATATTTTTGAATGAGATATTGCCACAATTTTATGCCCTGTCCACGCTCATTGTGACTTGGATAGAAGCATAGAAACCTGACCAAAGTCTCAAAAATTATCCATGGTGTAGTTCAGTATCAAGCATCTGCATTTTAAAGCTCTTCAATGCTTTACTGAGTTAACAAAGTGTAGAGCTGGATGAACACAGCAGGCCAAGGAGCATCAGAGGAGCAGGAAAGCTGATTTTTAGGGTCTGGCCCCTTCTTCAGAAATGAGGGAGGGGAAGGGGATTCTGAAATAAATAGAGAGAGAGGGGGAGGCGGATGGATGATGGATAAAGGAGCAGATAGCTGGAGAGGAGACAGACAGGTGAAAGAGGTGGGGATGGAGCCAGTAAAGGTGAGTGTAGGTGGGGAGATAGGGTGGGGGTAGGTCAGTCCAGGGAGGACAGACAGGTCAAGGAAGCAGGATGAGGCTGTTAGGTAGGGAATGGGGGTGGGACTTGAGGTGGGAGGAGTGGATAGGTGGGAGGACGGATGGACAGATTAGGGAGGCGGGGACGAGCTGGGCTGGTTTTGGGATGTGGTCGGGGGAGGGGAGATTTTGGAGCTTGTGAAGTCCACATTGATACCATTGGGCTGCAGGATTCCCAAGCGAAATATGAGGTGCTGTTCCTGCAACCTTCAGGTGGCATCGTTGTGGCACCGGAGAAGGCCCAGGATGGATATGTTGTCTGAGGAATGGGAGGGGGAGTTGAAATGGTTCGCGACTGGGAGGTGCAGTCGTTTGTCATGAACCGAGCATAGGTTTTCCACAAAGCAGTCTCCAAGCCTCCACTTGGTTTCCCCGATGTAGAGGAGGCCACAACGGGAACAGCGGATACAGTGTACCACATTGGCAGATGCGCAGGTGAACATCTGCTTGATGTGGAAAGTCTTCTTGGGGCCTGGGATGGGGGTGAGGGGGAAGGTGTAGGGGCTAGTGTAGCACTTGCTGCAGTTGCAGGGAAAAGTGCCGGGGGTGGTGGGGCTGGTGGGGAGTGTGGAGCGGACAAGGGAGTCACGCAGAGAGTGGTCCCTCCAGAAGGCAGATAACAGTGGGGAGGTAAAAATCTAAATTGGTAGTGGAGTCAGATAGTAGATGGCGGAAGTGCCAGAGGATACGGAGTTTGGTGGAGTGGTCCGTGAGGACGAGGGGGATTCTGTTTTAGTTGTTATTGCGGATAGGGGGTGTGAGGGATGAGTTGTGGGAAGTGCAAGAGACACGGTCGAGGGCGCTTTCGACCACAGTGGTGGGGAAGTTGCGGTCCTTGAAAAACGAGGACATCTGGGATGTCCGGGAGTGGAATGTCTCATCTCAGAAGCAGATGCGGCGGAGGCGAAGGATTTGGGATGGGGGTTGGCATTTTTGCAGGAAGGTAGATGAGAGGAGGTGTATTCTCGGTAGCTATGGGAGTCGGTAGGCTTGAAATAGATATCGGTTTCTAGGTGGTTGCCAGAGATGGAAACAGAGAGGTCCAGGAAGGAGAGGGAGGTCACCTGAAATGATGAGGTTGTGGATGGTCTGGGAGATGTTGTTTTGGTGGTCAGGGGTGGGTCATGATCAAGGGGGTGGTAAGAGGAAGTGTCAGAGAGCTGGCATCTGACCTCGGCGATGTAGAGGTCAGTGCGCCATACTACAACTGCGCCTCCCTTGTCCGTGGGTTTTATGGTGATGTTGAGATTGGAGCAGGGCAAGCAGAGGGCTGCACATTCTGTGGGGGGAGAGGTTGGAGTGGGTGAGAGGGGTGGAGAGGTTGAGGTGATTGATGTCTCAACGGCAGGTGGAGATGAAGATGTCGAGGGAGGGTAGGAGGCCTTGGGGTGGTGTCCAGGAGGAGGGGCTGTGTTGGAGGTGGGAGACGGGGTCAGTAGAGGGAGGGTAGACAGAGGGTTAGGTTCATGATTACAGAAGTAAGTGCAGCGGTGGAGGTGGCAGAAAAACTGTTCAACGTCCAAGCGTGAGCGGTATTCATTGATGTTAGGGTGGAGGGGGATAAAGGTGAGCACTTTACTGATGACTGACTGTTCTCAGTGAGGGGGAGGTCTGGTGGGATGGTGAAGACCCGGCAGGGCTGGGTGCTACTGTCTCTCAATATTATACTTCATTCCTTTTCACAACTAGAACTTCCTGACGTGTACGTTTGGGATTTCACTATTTTCCCACTTTAGGATTCGCATTGAAACAGAGATTACTCAGAGAAGATCTAAAAGAAGTGTTTAACAAACAATTTGGATTGAGTAAATAAAAAGATCAACCTTTCTAATAGCAGAAGGGCACAGATTTAAGATAATTGGCAAAAGAACCACAGACAACATGAACATAGAACATAGAACATTACAGCGCAGTACAGGCCCTTCGGCCCTCCATGTTGCACTGACCTGTGAAACCAATCTGAAGCCCATCTAACCTATACTATTCCCTTATCATCCATAAGTTTATCAAATGAACATTTAAATGCCCTTAAATTTGGCGAGTCTACTACTGTTGCAGGCAGGGCATTCCACGCCCTTACTACTCTCTGAGTAAAGAACCTACCTCTGTCATCTGTCCTATATCTATCACCCCTCAATTTAAAGCTATGTCCCCTCGTGCTAGCTGTCACCATCCAAGGAGAAAGGCTCTCACTATCCACCCTATCTAATGCTCTGATCATCTTGTATGTCTCTATTAAGTCACCTCTTAACCTTCTTCTCTCTAACGAAAACAGCCTCAAATCCCTCAGCCTTTCCTCATAAGACCTTCCCTCCTTACCAGGCAACATCCTGGTAAATCTCCTCTGCACCCTTTCCAATGCATCCACATCCTTCCGATAATGTGGCGACCAGAACTGCACGCAATACTCCAAGTGCGGCCACACCAGAGTTTTGTACAGCTACAACATAACCTCACGGTTCCGAAACTCAATCCTTCTATCAATAAAACCTAACACACCGTATGCCTTCCTAACAACCGTATCATCCTGGGTGGCAACTTTCAGGGATCTATGCACCTGGATATCGAGATCTCTCTGCTCATCCACAATACCAAAAATCTTACCATTAGCTCAGTACTCTGTATTCCTATTACTCCTTCCAAAGTGAATCACCTCACACTTTTCCACATTAAACTCAATTTGCCACCTCTCAGCCCAGCTCTGCAGCTTATCTATGTCCCTCTGTAACCTGCAACATCCTTCCGCACTATCCACAACTCCACTGACTTTAGTGTCATCCGCAAATTTACTAACCCATCCTTCTACACCCTCATCCAGGTCATTTATAAAAATGACAAATAGCAGTGGCCCTAAAACAGATCCTTGTGGTACATCAGTAGTAACTGAACTCCAGGATGAACATTTCCCATCAACCACCAACCTCTGTCTTCTTACAGCTAGCCAATTTCTGATCCAAACCACTAAATCACCCTCAA
This sequence comes from Ginglymostoma cirratum, assembly GCA_024137785.1. Lineage (NCBI taxonomy): Eukaryota > Metazoa > Chordata > Chondrichthyes > Orectolobiformes > Ginglymostomatidae > Ginglymostoma > Ginglymostoma cirratum. Next base: position 82,127,207 of record JAHRHZ010000145.1, on the reverse strand, counting down.
TCCCATGCCTCCATATTTTCTCCAATAGCCTACCGTGGGGAACCTTATCAAACGCTTCACTGAAATCCATATACACCACATCAACTGCTTTACCCTCATCCACCAGTTTGGTCACCTTCTCAAAGATCTCAATATGGTTTGTGAGGCACGACCTACCCTTCACAAAACCATGTTGACTATCCCTAATCAAATTATTCCTTTCTAGATGATTATAAATCCTATCTCTTATAATCCTTTCCAACACTTTACCCACAACCGTAAGTAAGGCTCACTGGTCTATAATTACCAGGATTGTCTCTACTCCCCTTCTTGAACAAGGGGACAACATTTGCTATCCTCCAGTCTTCTGGCACCATTCTTGTAGACAATGACAACATAAAGATCAAAGCCAAAGGCTCTGCAATCTCCTCCTTAGCTTCCCAGAGAATCCTAGGATAAATCCCATCCAGCACAGGGGACTTATCTATTTTCACTCTTTCCAGACTTGCTAACACCCCCTCCTTGTGAACCTGAATCCTGTCTAGCCTAATAGCCTGTATCTCAGCATTCTCCTCGGCAACATTGTCTTTTTCATGTGGGAATACTGACAAAAAATTTTTATTTAGCGCCTCTCCTATCTCTTCGGACTCCACGCACAACTTCCCACTACTGTCCTTGACTGGCCCTAATCTTACTCTAGTCATTCTTTTGTTCCTGACATACCTATAGAAAGCTTTAGGGCTTTCCTTGATCCTACCTGCCAAAGACTTCTCATGTCCCCTCCTGGCTATTCTTAGCTCTCTCTTTAGGTCCTTCCTGGCTAACTTGTAACTCTCAAGCGCCCTAACTGAGCCTTCACGCCTCATCTTTACATAAGCCTCCTTCTTCCTCTTGACAAGAGCTTCACCTTCTTTAGTAAACCACAGCTCCCTCACTCGACCACTTCCTCCCTGCTTGACAGGTACATATTTATCAAGGACACGCAGTAGCTGTTCCTTGAACAAGCTCCATAGTTCAATTGTGCCCAGCCCTTGCAGTTTCTTTCCCCTTCCTATGTATCCTAAATCTTGCCTAATCACTTCATAATTGCCATTCCCCCAGCTATAACTCTTGCCCTGCGATATATACCTATCCCTTTCCATTGCTAAAGTAAATGTAACCGAATTGAGGTCACTATCACCGAAGTGCTCACCTGCCTCCAAATCTAACACCTGGCCTGGTTCATTACCCAGTACCAAATCCAATGTTGCCTCGCCTCTTGTTGGACTATCTACATACTGTGTCAGGAAACCCTCCTGCACACATTGGACAAAAACTGACCCATCTAAAGTACTCCAACTATAGCGTTTCCAGTCAATGTTTGGAAAGTTAAAGTCCCCCATAACAACTACCCTGTTACTTTCACTCCTATCCAGAATCATCTTTGCAATCCTTTCCTCTACATCTCTGGAACCTTTGGAGGCCTGTAGAAAACTCCCAACAGGGTGACCTCTCCTTTCCTGTTTCTTACCTCAGTAGACGAGTCCTCATCAAACATCCTTTCTGCCACCGTAATACTGTCTTTGACTAACAATGCCACACCTCCCCCTCTTTTACCATCTTCCCTGATCTTACTGAAGCATCTAAACCATGGAGCCTGCAACAACCATTCTTGTCCCTGCTCTATCCATGTCTCCGAAATGGCCACATCGAAGTCCCAGGTACCAACCCATGCTGCAAGTTCACGCACCTTATTCCGGATGCTCCTGGCGTTGAAGTAGACACACTTCAAACCACCTTCCTGCCTGCCGGTACACTCCTGCGACCTTGAAACTTTATTCATGACCTCACTATTCTCAACCTCCTGTTCACTGGAGCTACAATTCAGGTTCCCACCCCCCTGCTGAAGGATAAAACTCTTCTAGCTATGTATGGATAGAGCTTGGAATTTACAGTTTGACACAGTAGTGGAACCATATTCAATGATAGCTATCAACTGTGAGTTTAATGAATACTTTGAGAAATGAAACCTGCAGATACATAGAGAGAGAACCAGTGTATGAGCCTAAGTGAACTGTTGCCCTGAATAACTATTGCCAAGTCACTGGGCCAAACTGCCTGTTTCTGTTTTATATTATTCTATGACTGTAATTTCATCAGCTTAATGTATAGAGATAGGTTATAGCATAGAACATTGAACATAGAACATAGAACAGTGCAGCACAGTACAGACCCTTCGGCCCATGATGTTGTGCCAACCTATTATCCTACGAAGATCAATCTACCATGCATACCTTACATTTTACTATCCTCCATGTGCCTATCCAAGAGTCGCTTAAAATGTCTCTAAAGTATCTGACTCCATTATCACTGCTGGCAGCACATTCCACACACCCACCACTCACTGCGTAAAGAATCTACCTCTGACATCTCCCCTATACCTTCCTCCAATCACCTTAAAATTATGCCCTCTCATAATAATCATTTCTGCCCTGGGAAAAAGTCTCTGACTATCCACTCTATCTATTCCTCTTATTATCTTGTATACCTCTATCAAGTCACACCTCATCCTTCTTTGCTCCAATGTGTTACACTGTGCCAAACCATTAAAACTGGTGAAAAGTTGTCTGTATAATGTTATTTTGGTCTAATTTGCGTGGTCCGGTCCACAAATTGTTCAGCGGTTAATGATATTATCCTAAATACCACAGCAATCTGGAATGGGATTGGAAGTGATCAAAGATCCAGAATTGCCAATTTTCCAGTTAAAAACTTATATTTTACTCCCAAAACTTGGATCCAAAAATCAGAAGATTTACTCCACTGTGTATAGTATTGTTATGAAATGTAGTTATGTTGCATCAACAAACAGCCTATTTACATATAAAATTCACTGACAGCAGCAGTTAGCATTGCTATAAAGAGGAGGTTTAACACCCCCCAACTCCAATCCCACCCCTACACTCGATAACTAAAACCAGAACATCCAGAGAGGAGCGCCTTGTCCTGTAATCTGTAAAAAAAAAGTGTGAGAAGTGGTGTAACCTGCCTTTCCACAACTTCTCATGGCTAAATAAAATAAACCCCTGGCACTCACTTTAAAATCAAAAGTAACAATTTATTTATCTAACAGTGAACAAACTAACTAAATTGTTAACAAACCGTATAGATGCCTTCTAACTGCTAACTATTACCAAATTAAACAAGATTCCAATAAATACAAATCCCACTTATATAAAATTTTAAAAAAATAGACTTTAACCATTCAAAACTACAGCTAGGTTATGTCTTCCGGAACGTTCTGTGTCTTCTCTGTCAAATGTTCTGTCAGGAATGCCTTCTCTGTCAAATTCTTTTGTCAGGAATATTAACTAGTTGTGCTGTAGGTAACTTTGATTTAGATGGTGCTTTCTCGAAAACTTGGAGAAGACTCTGAGAGCCAGCAATTCTCTCTTAAGAGCTGAGAGCTGTTAACTCTAGCAGATGGCAGTTAATTCACCTCATTTTCCAACTGCCCTGTCCTTTAATACCTTTGATGACAAATCAATTTCTTACAATAGGATTGGCCTAATTTGTCAAAACCATCAGATTTAAATTTCGTTGTTGTTTTAGTCTCTCAGTGCCTGATTCAAATTGATTGGCTAAATTCAAAACTTGCTGTCTTGATAACAAAACAAAACTGCTGCTTGGCCTGCTAGCTGTTTGGCTTTCTGATGCAAATATTTCAATTCAAATGCTTTCTGTGCACCTGCAAACCCACAAGCTTTTGAACACAGACATCTTGTTTAAATCTCTAAGCACAGAAAAAAACACGTCATCTTTTAAAGGGATCACACACTGCTTTCACCCCTGGCATTTTAGAAATACCAAATTCTAACTTCCTGTGTTCTAATCCACAAGTAATCTACCAAACTTTGCAACAACATCATCTGGACAGGAGAATGGTTTGAAAGACTGAAATCAATGTTAAAGGGGTCTCTGCACTGGGCACTGCCTCCTGTAGTTGGCCTTCACATAGGCACATGGCAAGAAGTTAATTACACAGTTTTGGTAAGTTTCTACTATTTTAATTGCAAGAAACCTTTTTTTCTGTTTAAAATTGCAGGATGGCAGGTCAGCTCAGACAAGAGGGATGTACATCTGTGGTATGCGAGATGTTTCCCAGACATATTCATTTGTAGGAAGTGTCACCTGCTGCATAAGCTTCAGGTCTGGGTTTTGAAACTTGAGCAGCAGGCTTCAGTCACTGTTGCGCATCTGTGCAGAGGCCTACATGGATATCACATTTAGAGAGGTGGTCACACTGCAGCCTGGAGGCATACAGGCCTGAACAAGTGAACGATGGCTGCCTGGAAGCCTGGAAGAGAGCCAAACAGGAAGTGCAGGAGTACCCTGAGTCCATTGAGTGAGCTAAATGGTATTCTTTATTGGCTACTGGCGAGGGTACTTGTTCCTTAGGAGAGTGTGGTCAGAGGCAAGTTGGTGGTTCATCAGGATAGATATGAAGTAGAAGAATGGAATCACAATAGTGTTGGGGTTCCACAGACAGGTGATCAGACAAGCTTTTCATCGTGACTCCAGGATGAGACATATGTTGTCTCCCTCGAAAAAGTAAGGAATGTTATGGAATAGCTGCACAACTTTCTTGTGGAGGATGGTTGTTAGCCAGAGGTCATAATCCATGTTAACATCAATGACATGGGTAGGAACGGGAATGAAATGCTGAAAGCAGACTTCAGGGAGTAAGGTAGGAGTTGGAAAGCATGACTTCTAAGTCAATAGTCTAAGGATTATTGTCAGCCAGCTATGCTGGATGGGTGGCACGGTGGCTCAGTGGTTAGCACTGCTGCCTTACAGTGCCAGGGACCCGGGTTCAATTCCACCCTCAGGTGACTGTCTGTGTGGAGTTTGCACATTCTCCCCATGTCTGTGTGGGTTTCATCCGGGTACTCCGGTTTCCTCCCACAGTCCAAAGATGTGCAGGTTAGGTGGATTGGTTGTGCTAAATAGCCCATAGTGTTCAGGGGTCTGTAGATTAGGTGGGTTATAGGGGGATGGGTCTGGGTGAGATGCTCCAAGTGTCGGTGTGGACTTGTTGGGCTGAAGGGCCTGTTTCCACACTGTAGTGATTCTATTCTAGAGGACATTGAAATAGGGGAATTTAGGGATTGAACATGTTGCTGGAAAGTTGATGTAAGTGGAAGGGAATCAGATTGCTGGGCTTTGGGACCATTTCTGGGAAAGGCAGGAACTATACAAGCCAAGATAACAAGGTGTGGGGCTGGATGAACACAGCAGGCCAACCCTCTTCCCCTCCCCCATTCCTGAAGAAGGGTCTAGGCCCGAAACGTCAAGCTTTCCTGCTCCTATGATGCTGCTTGGCCAGCTGTGTTCATCCAGCCCCACACCTTGTTATCTCGGAATCTGCAGTATCTTTTACAACCGTACAAGCCAAATGGTCAACAGTTGATAAATATCCTTGCAGGGAGAATTACTCGTGCTGTTGGGAAGGATTTGAACTAAGTTGATAGGAGAAAGGAAACCTGAAGGCAAATTCAAAGCAGGGAACAGGTTAAGCTACAACTGGAGTTTTATGTACAGTTTTGGTTAGCACATTATAAGGAGAACATAAATTACTTTGGAGAGAGTACAGAAGAGGTTTACAAAAATGTTGCAAAGGCTTGTAAATTGCACTTATGAGGAAGGATGGATAGACAAGGGTTTTTTTTTCATATCTGAACAGGGGTGACTTAATTATGTCACAAAATAATAAAGGTCTTGGAAATTCCTATTTCCCCCTTTGTATGCTTGAATATCAGGGACATAGATTTAAGTCGATTAGTTGGAGGTGAAACACGGAAAAACATTTTCACCCAGAAGGTGGTGGATGTCTGGAATTCATTGCCAGGTTTTGCGGTTGAGCTGGAAACCCTCAACTCACTGAAGCATACTTGGATCTACACTTGACAGACTGCAAATTGTAAGGGCACAGACCAGGTTCTGGAAAGTGGCATTAAAAAGGGCTGTGAATTTTCTATAATTCTATTGGTTTGGGCAGAATAGGTGAAGTTGCATGGTATCAGGAGTGAGCTGGCAAGATGGATACAGAACTGGCTTAGTCATAGGAGACAAGTGGTAATGGTGGAAGGATGTTTTTTGGAATGGAGAGTTGTGACTAATGGTGTTCCACAGGGATCAGTGCTGGGACCTCTGCTGTTTGTAGTCTACATAAGTTACTTGGACAAAAACGTAACTGGTTTAATGAGTAATGTTGCCGACGATACAAAGGTTGGTGGAATTACGGATAGTGAGGAAGATTGTCAGAGGATACAACAAGAAATAGATCAATTGGAGGCATAGGCAGTAAACTGGCAAATGGAGTTTAATCCAGAAAATGTGAGGTGATGCATTTTGGAAAGTCAACTACAGGTGGAAATTACATTGTGAATGGCAAAACTTTTAGGAATACTGACATGCAGAGGGATTTCAGTGTGCAAGTCCACAGATCACTAAAGGTGGCAGCTCAATTAGATAAGGTAGTAGAAAAGGCTCATGGCATGCTTGCCCTCATTAGAAGGGGCGTTGATCATAAGGATAGGCAAGTTATGCTGCAGCTTTATAGGACTTTAGTCTGGCCACATTTGGAACATTGTGTGCAGTTCTGGTCCTCACATTACCAGAAGGATGTGGATACCTTGGAGATGGTACAGAAAAGCTTTAACAGAATGTTGCCTGGTATGGGGGGTTTCAGCTATGAAGAAAGGTTGGATAGACTGGGTTTGATCTCACTGGAATGCAGGAAGTTGAGGGGCAACCTGATAGAAGTTCATAAGATTGTGAATGGCATAGATAGAGTGGAAGGTATAAGGATTTTTCCCAGAATGGAGGGGTCAATTACCAGAGGACACAGGTTCGAGGTGCGAGGAGGAAGTTTAAAAGAGATGCATGAGGCATGTTTTCACACAAAGGGTGGTGAGTGCCTGGAATGAGGTGCCAGAGAAGGTGCTGGAAGCAGACACAATGGCAACATTCAAGAAGCACATGGCCAAATACACAAAAAGGAAGGGAATAGAGAGATATGGATCCAGAGTGAAGACAGTTTTAATATGGAAAGGCAAAATGTGTTGGCGCAGGCTTGGAGGGCCAAAGGGCCTGTTCCTGTTCTACACTGTACTTTGTTCTTTTTTTTTTTAAACACCAAACATTGCTATACATAGGAAGGTTTCTTTAGAGAACTACTTTGTGTAGTGCTTTATTGGCATGGAAGCCATTAAGAATTCATGATGCAATAAACTCGATGATGTATTGGAGATTGCAGTTTTCCAAGTTACTGAAGCCATTGCTTCCCACAGTCCTTTCATACCCAGCAAGTTCCATAATGGATTTACGAAAAGTTAGCAACAACTGTGGAAAGTGGGACTTTTTGACATGTTAGAGCTCCTATGTACAATCAGAAGTCCGATAGTATGACTAATCTATGCCAGTTAATGAATTGTTACACCTCGAAAGAATATCTTTAATCTATATTGTGCAGTCTTCTGAAAGCCTTCAATCACTTATATCCACCAAGGCCACAAGTTCAAGATAGCATTCTAACTTCCCGGCTGAAAAGCATTTCATAAATAGCTTAATAAAACTTGTTAATTTAAAATTCTAACTGACACAAAGAGGCAAAAATAATACACAGGTGCCATATGCCAGCGAACTGAAGCAATTTAGAGAAGTGCATACTGACAACTCAGACAATACAAAATGATTTACCACGCTACTTTATTCTCCTTTATGGAATGAGACAATATGGTTTAAACAGGAAAATTCATTGTTGGTTAAAAATTTTATCAATCAAACACTTCTGTTTTATTAAAGTACAATGTAAATTCTGCTCAAGTATGTAAGATTTTCTAAAAGATATTTGAAATTCCTTTTTCACTTCTACACTCGATGGCTCCATAGAATATAGATTTTATAAAATATTTTTTTCCTATGTGTGTGTCAAATAGTTGACAGGTGACTAAGTATTCTCTTATTCATTTTTCACAGTTTTAGATCAACTGAATTGACAGTTGCCTACATAAATATTAATACAATACTTGCCAGCGTTTAGATGGAATTCAAAGTTAATAAAATCTGTTCATAGTTGAATGTTAATAATGAAAATGTGGTAATGTTGGGTGCACTGAAGGACAGATATTTAAGCCTGTGTTCTTTTAAATATTTATTACTTAAACTTTGTTTTATATCAGATTAGGCACTAAATCAAGGTCCTGCCTGCTCTCTCAGGTGCTGGTAAATTGGATAACTGTATCAGAGATAAAAGGTACTGCAGATGCTGGAGAATCTGAGATAACAAGGTGTGGAGCTGGATGAACACAGCAGGCCAGGCAGCATCATAGGAGCAGGAAGTTTCCTGCTTTCCTGCTCCTATGATGCTGCTTGGCCTGCTGTGTTCATCCAGCCCCACACCTTGTTATATCGCAAATTGGATAACTTATGTTTTTGGATTGCAGTGTCATGACTTAGGCTCATTGCTAATGAGACAGGGAGCACACATATCTTGTGATGTCCACATTCAAATGTTTTCTGCATCAGTCCAGCATGGTCCAAGCTATTGGTTGGCTATTGGCAGAACAACAGCTCTTAAAGGCAGACTACCCCACTTCTAGGAAAGCTGAACTGAAGGTCAAGACTTATGAAGCTGAATGCCAGTTCTGCATTGTAAACAAGGGAAATTGAGCACCCAGGTAGGGAAAGCAATCTGGAGTTCTTCAATGCAACACTGAAGGCCTTAATTTGACAGTGACACATTTTCGCAGGGGTTCAACGGTCCCTCCAGGACTTCCTTCCAAACGGATTAGGGAAGTCAGTGCTCAGAAATTGATCCTGAGAACCTGGCAGCAATGGTGGAAGAGATGCAATGAAGTCTTTTGAATGGTGAAGGTGAATGAATACATCTGCACATGCGCATTATCCATTTAAGATGCTCTCACACTGCTCAATGAGCCACAACCTCATCGATCGTTGGAAAACAAGCCCAAAACCCAATTTTCACAGTCTCTGATGCATCATTCTTTTAAAATTAATTAATAGGGTGTGGTTGTCACTCACTGGGTTAGCACTTATTGCTCGTCCCTAATTTCCCTTGAGAAGTTGGTGGTGATCTGCCTTCTTAAATGCCCTGAGGGAGGGAATTTCATTATTTTGAACCGTGATATATTTCCAAGACTGGCTGTTGCGCTGCTTAGAAGGGAACTTGCAAGTGGTGATGCTTGCATGTTTCTGCTGCTTTGTTGTTCTAATTGGAAATGTTTGTGGATTCGAAAGGTGCTATCTAAGGAGTCTTAGAGAAAGTCTGCAGTGGTTCTTGAGATGGTATACCCTGCTGGTACTGACTGTCAGTAAAAGAGGGAGTGATTGCTTGTGAATGTGGTGCCAATCAAGCGGGCTGCTTTGTCCTGGATAGTGTCAAGCTTCTTACATGTTGTTGGAGCTGCATTCGTCTGGGCAAGTGGGCAACATTCCATCAAATTCCTGACTTGAATTTAGTTGAAAGGCTTCGGGGAATCAGGAGCTCAGTTAGTCACTGCAATATTCCTAACCCCTGAACTGCTCTTGTTGTCATTGATTTATGTGGAGAGATCTGTTCAGTTTCTGGTCAATGGTAACCCAAAGATATTGGTAGTGGGGGTTTCAGTGATAGGAATGCCATTGAATATTGAGTGATAATGGTTAGATTCTCTTTTGTTGAAGATGGTCACTGCCTTGCAATTGTGTGGAAACTCTTACTTGTCACTTGTCAACTGAAACCTGTATATTGTCCAGGTCTTGCTGCATTTGGACATAGATTGCTTCAGTATTCAGGGTTATGAATGGGGCTGAACTTTGTGCAGTCATCAGTGATCATCCACATCTCTGACCTTGTGATGGGGAACTGAATCTTATTAGGGTGGCACAGTGGCTCAGTGGTTTGTACTGCTGCCTCACCAATGTCAGGGGCCTGGGTTCAATTCCACCCTTGGGTGACTGTCTGTGTGGAGTTTGCACATTGTCCCCGTGTCTGTGTGGATTTCTTCCAGGTGCTCCAGTTTCTTGCCACAGTCCAAAGATGTGCAGGTTAGGTGGATTGGCCATGCTAAATTGCCCATAGTATTCAGACATGTGCAGATTAGGTGGGTTATGAGGGATGGATCTGGGGGGCAGTGTGTACTTGTTGGGTCAAAGGGCCTTTTTCCACACTGGAGGGATTCTATGATTAGCTTTATTTGTCATTGATAAAGCAGCTGACGATGGTGGACCAATGATACAACCCCAAAGAACTCCTGCCCACATGGCCTGGAAATTAGATGACTGATCTCCAGCAGTCATAACCATCTTCCGACGCGCCAACTATGACTCCAACCAATGGAGAGCTTCCCCTTTTATTCCCAGTGACTCCAGTTTTGCTAGGGCTCCTTGGTGTAACACTTGGCCAAATGTGGTCTCAATGTTAGTCACAGTCACTCTCACCTCACCTCTGGAATTCATCTTCTTTGTCCATGTTTGAACCAAGGCTGAAATGAGATCAGGAGCTGAGTGGCCAAGGCATAACTCAAATTGGGCGTCGCTCAGCAAGGTATTACCTTGCTGCTTGATAGCACTGTTGATATCACTGTCCATCACTTTACTGATGATCGAGATTCGACTGATGGGGTGATAATTGACCTGTTTGCAATAGTCCACAGTTCTATGTATAGGACATAGCAATTTTCCACCCTTGAGGGTAGATGGCTGTGTTCCGGCAGTACTGGAATAGCTACACTAGGGGAACAGCAAGCTTTGGAGCATAAGCCTCCAGTACTATTGTGCGAATGTTGTCTGCGCCCGTAGCCTTTGCAGTATCCAGTGCCTCCAACTATTTCTTGATATCATGTAGAGAAAATTGTATTGTCTGAAGACTAGTGTCTATGATGCTATGACTTATGAAGGAGTTTGAGGTGGATCATCCACTCCAGCACTTCTGAATGAAGATTATTGCAGATACTTCAGACTTATTTTTTGCACTTGTGCTGAGCTACCCCACTATTGAGAATGGGGCTGTTTGTGGAGTCTCCTCCTCCTATGAGTTGTTCAATTACCCACCGCCGTTCACAAATGGATGTGGCTGCAGAGTTTAGACCTGATCCATCGGTTGCGGAATCACTTTTCTCTGTTTATCACTTGTTGCTTTTGCTGTTTGGTATGCAAGTAGCCTTGTTTTTGTGGCTTCATCAGGTTGATACTTCATTTTCAGGTATGCCTGGTACTTATCCTAACATGCACTCCTGCACTTTTTGTTGAACCAGGACTGATCCCCTTATCTGATGGTAATGGTTGAGGGGGCGTATGCCGGACCATGAGATTGTGGATTATGCTAGAGTACAATTCTGCTGCTTTGATGGCCCACAGTATCTCATTGATTCTCAGTCTTGAGTTGGTAGACTTGTTAAGAAGTCTGTCCCATTTAGCACAGTGATAGTGCCATACAACAGGATAGAGAGTATTCTCAATGTCAACAATGGTCACTCTTTTAAATTTTTTAAAATTCATTAACAGGATGAGGATGTCGCTGGTGAGGCAGCATTTATTGCCCATCCTTAATTGCCCACAGGGTAGTTCAGAGTCAACCACATTGGTGTGAGTTTGGAGTCACATGTAGGCCAGACCAGGTAAGGATGGCAGTTTCCTTCCCTAGAGGACGTTAGTGACCCAGATGGGTTTTTCCAACAATGGATTCACAGTCATCATTAGATTCTTAATTCCAGATATTTTATTGAATTCAAACTTCACCATCTGCCTTGGTGGGATTTGAACTCGGGTCCCCAGAACATTATCTGGGTCTCTGGATTAACAGTCCAGCGGTAATACCACTAGGCATTGTCTCCCTCATACTGATACTGTCATGGACAGATGCATCTGCAGCTGGCAGATTGGTACAGATGAGGTCAAAAATGCTTTTCCCTCTTGTTGGTTCCCTCACCACCTGCTGCAGACCCAATCTAGCACCTATATCTTTTAGGATCCAACCAGCTCAGTCAGTCAGTAGTGCTGCTGCCAAGCCACTCTTGGTGGTGAACATTGAAGTACATTTTGCACCCCTACCCCCCTCAGTCCTTCCTCAAGGTTTTATTCAATATAGAGCAGCATAGGATCATCAGCCGAGGGAGGATTCCTTGCCCATATTTGACCTGATGCTTGAACCATCATGGAGTCAATGTTTCGGAATGCCTTGGTCAGCTCCTTCCCATAGGTAAAACATTGTACTGCCTCATCAGCTGTGTGACAGGACATTGGTGATGGTTTTGTCTATGACATTGTACACAAGGTATGATTCCATGATTTTGACTATGTCAGGCTGTTGATTGACTAGTCTGTTAGAGAGCTCTACTAATTTTGACATTACAGCACTCAGAGGATAGTGAGGAGGACTTCACAGGATCAATGTGGCTATGTTTACTGTTGTTTCTTTCCAGAGCACTGAGCAATGCCAGCTACTCTGTCTGTTTCATTCAATTTTATTTTCTAGTTATTGATACAACTAAATGATTTGCTAGCCCATTTCAGAGAGCAGTTAAGAGTCAACCACATAGCTGTGGGTCTGGAGTCACATGTAGGCCAAGTCAGGATGGCATTTTCAATTCTTCGAGGACCTTAGTGAATCAGAAAGGTTTTTAGAACCATAGAATCCATTCTGTGTGAAATCAGACCATTCAGCCCTTCGAGTCCACGCCAACCCTCCGAACAGCACCTACCCAGATGCAGCACCCCCCACCGCCCCCCAACCTTACCTATCCTTGTAACCCTGCATTTCCCACAACTAATCCATCTAGCCTGCACATCACTGGGTTATTTGGGAAATTTTGCATGGCCAATCCATCTAATCTGCACATCTCTGGACTTTGGGATGAAACCAGAGCAACCGGAGGAAAGCCCCCACAGACAGGAAGGGAATGTGCAAGCTCTACATAGTCACACAAGTATGGAATTGAACTCGGGTTCCTGGAGCTGTGACGAAGCAGTGCTAACCACTCAGCCACTGCACCACCAACAATTAGCAATGGTCATAGTCATCATTTGACTTTAATTTCCAGATTTTTAGATTCAATTTCCACCACCTGCTGTGGTCGGATTTAGAACAAGGTCTCCAGAATATTATCTGGATCTCTGGATTAGTAAACTAGTGACAATTCTAACAGACTATCACCTCCCCATCACCACATGACATCTGCTGGTCTTAGTCTTACTTCAGTCACTTCTTGCTGCTTCCACATGCATCAAGCTATACAGCTGGGGCAGTCACATCACCTAAATACAGTGCAACAATCTATGAAAATTCTCGTCTCTCTCTTGAACGGCAGCATGGCATGAGATACAAAGGAGTAGCAGAGAACTGGCAGGGACCCAGTGCCTCATCAGCAGATGGAAGAGATGGCTGTTCTATCACGGGCGGCAAAGTCTATAGCATCTGCCATCACTAAGATCATTCATGGTGAAGGCTGGTCTGCCTCAACTCTCACCTGACCCTCATCTTCCTGTCTTGGCATGATATTTATCTGCAGATGGTGTAACTGTGAAACTCTTTCTTTAAATACAATGCAAACCCTCACCAACTCTCAGCACTGAATATCTTTTTATTGGCAGCTAGGAATATTTAATGTTGACAATTGCAAGAATAAATAAACAATGTATTCTGCTGTATTTCTGCTTATTTTTCATCTCTTTCAATTAAACCTTATGGATAAAACAGTATGATGGATGCACAGTGGAGAAAGTTGCAACAGGATATAACAGGCATTTGAGAACATGTGCATGAGTGGGATTAGAGAGGAATGGAATCAAAGTGTGATTTTTCAATTATTTAGTGACATTTAAATGCCATTGTTCACATCAATGCCAATCAAATATCCATTATAGTGGATTTTGTCTATTAATCTATGAAGTTATTCCAAATTGTAAAGATTGTCAGTAAGACCACAAGTAGAATAAATGTATAATGTGTAGAGCTGGATGAACACAACAGGCCAAGCAGCATCAGAGAAGCAGGAAAGCTGACGTTTCAGGTCCAGCTCTACACCTTGTTATCTCAAGATTCTCCAGCGTCTGCAGTTCCTACTATCTCTAGAATAAATGTATTGCTTCTCTGAATTCAACTGAAGAGATTAATTGACAGTATAATGTTTCAGTGAACAGACAACAAGGGAACAAACGAAGTATGATGTAAGTGAGTGTGAGGCTTTAATTTAGGTAGAGAAAACAGAAATGCAAGTCTTTTTAAAGGGATGGCCTTGTATATATGGTTAAAAAGGGACTCAGCAAATAAACAATGGGTATTCTGAAGATAATCAGCAAACATAATCCTGCTATGAGCTGTGACTAAATTAGAGGCCTTGTTAATTCTGAGTTATGAAAGTTATGGGTTCAAGACTCATTCTAGAGTCTTGTCCACAGAAATCAAAGCTGACTCACTGAGTGCAAATAGCGAATAAAAATATATATTTTTGTGATAAACACATTTTAAACCATACTGATTAAACTAAAACAGGGTTCCATGCATACATACATCAAATAATATATTTGTTATTTAAAACAACGTAATATAATGGCTATCCATTGAGGACAGGACAGGCTCACCAGTTGTGCTAATTTATGGAAGATTTGACTTTTGCCAATAAAGTTGATAAAAATTTGAAATGTATCCTAACCAGGGATAAACGAAGTTCAGTTTGCACCCAATTTCCCAACTACAGTCAAAGTTGAAATTTATTTGTTTTAAGTTCAGTACTATATTAATTGATGTCATTGTAAATCTGAATCAGTTTATTCTGTCGATATTCTTAATCAGTAAAATTAAGCTGTTGGTTAACATGCACTCCTTGAAAGGCTGATGGAAACAGATTCAATCAGAACTTTCAAAAGTGTGAAGGAATGTATTTGAAAATGTAAGATTTCTGGGGCTAAAAAGTTAGTAAGTGGGACTACTTAGCTTTTCAAAGAGTCAGCAAGATAAAATGGGCTAAATAGCCTTAGTTGTGCTGTATGTTTTATTATTCTGTGATTCAGTAACTCATTGTGCTATTCCATTTTCAGATTTTTAATCCCTTCATGATAAATTAAGGATTCAAATTATAATAACATAGAAGATGAACAGACTTAAGCTTCCTGACTACCATTCACAAAACTGGAGAAAATTTTGCTCTCGTCATCGGTTCTTCCCTTTGGCTACTTAAGCACCTCTCAGGTAGGGACAACTTTAAACGGTTCCATTACATTTGTGATAAACTGTGTCTTTGATTTCAAATTAATTGTGCCTGCAGTACGTTAGGCTGAGTCACATTTACAGTTCTTAAGAGAAATGCCCTCTGCCGTGAATATCTGATCCAATGTACTTTTGAGACAAAATTCAAATAAATTGAATTGTAATGTGCTTTTTAGATAACATTAAAAAAAGAGTTATCGTTCACTGCAAGGTCAAAAAGAAGTTTTCCAAGATTAGAAATGGCCACGTTTCTTAAGGAATTTGAAATATTCTAGGAGGTAGGATTCTCTGTTGAACAATTTAAAATGGTTAAACACACAGTTAAGTGGGGAAGTGGGTGAACCGTTCAGAAGGACAGTGCTCAATTTTTAAAAGCAGTGCCTACACACTTGAGCAGAACAATCTATCATGGGTACTCAATTACACCCCAGCTGAGGTTTCCAATGGCAGCTAACAACAATGGCTACAATGTGATAACACTAGAGGTTTTAAGAAAAGACGGCTCACAATACATACAGATCAGTGAAATTGGGCTATTAATGATTTGGGTGGTGCTTGAAATCCAAAAGAAGGCATCAATAATCTAGCTCAGCTGTTAACCTTCTCTGTATCAAGTTCAAAACCAAATTTGTAAACTTTAATCAAGCTTTCAAAAATCTGGAATAAAAGGCAGGCGTTGGGGAGAAAAGTAATGGACATAAAGATCTTATATTAACATAAAGGCCTAACTGATTTGGTTGCAGACTTGCTCGCTGAAACGGTGTGTTTGGTTGCAGACGTTTCGTCACCCTGCTAGGTAACATTGTCAGTGCGCCTCTGGTGAAGCATTGGTCCATTTGTTATTTGTCCACGTCCCACTTGTTATTTATACGCCTCGGTTTGCTGGAGTAATTGGTATATACCAATGGCAAGGGTGATGAAACATCTGCAACCAAATACACAGGCTCGGCAAGCAAGTCTGCAAGCTCATCCACAACGTGAGCTATAAATTTTCTCAAAAACTTTAAACTTAACCGATTCACTTATGCTCTTTAAGGAAGGAAACCTGCAATCCTTACATAAAATGAATTATATTCCCATGTCAATAGCCCTTTGAAATGCAAGTATCTAATCCTGTTAAAGGTAAAGGCATACAGTACGATCAGAATATGGAGCTTTTGTCTCATTAGAAAGAGATGCGTGGTGGTGGTTTGAACTGAGGGTCACCACTCATCAGGCAAGGGGCAATGTTGAGAATTTAGGACTTTTCATGGTGATTTCAGCTGGTGTGGGAATTCAAGCAGTACTCTTTCCTTCACTCTACATCACAAACCAACTGTCCTGCATAAATGCTAAATACATAGGAGTTAAAGGTAATGCTACAAACAGGTGTCGTGGAATTATTAGTTAATTGTGTACTACAATACAGACTATAATGAGTCATGAATACACTCAGGTCGACCTACCACACAGACTACGCTGAGAAACTTCGCTGTTGCAACTCATGCACACTCCTTAATCATCTCGTACACCAGCTCTATACAGACGTCGCAAGCTTGAAATTGAGATAGACCCCATATTCTCAGCTTGCACTCAGGGTACAGCAGACATGCTACAAGACACTGTCAAGTAGATGAAGCAACAGAACTACACCACATACAGGCACACTAAGAACAGGAAACTGGAGAAATTTGACATCACCACCAGCAGTAACTAAGCCCCCCCATCCCCAGTATCACAGTTGAAGTGGGTACCACCGCAGAGAAATGCGTCGTCAACTTGTCTGACCACACCCTTCAACCAGACAAAATTGAAGTTCTCAGGCGTGGGCTCAGTTTTTGTCCCACCATCAAAATGGGGTCCATTAGTCTCACGGCAGACACAGAGGAATTCATCAGGCAAATGAGGCTCTAGGAATTCTTCCACACATCTTAAAATGTCAGCAGTGAGCCCAATTAGACAACCAATGAATTGGAACAGTCAACAGAGAGATCATCAATGCAGCAACCAGAGTAGAAAGAGTCGAATCGGATCCCTCTGGAAGACCGCTGCCCTCGGCTCGAAATGTCTGCTCAAGCCATCAGGAGATGTATTAATTCTATATTCATCAGCCAGGCTCACAAGGTAGTGCGGAATGTCACCCGAGCATAACGCAACGCCATCCAAACTTTCATGAAAAATCACAACATCAACATCAAATCAGCAGACTAAGGAGGTGCCATTGTAATACAGAATAGAACGCACTTCTGCAAGAAGGCTTACCGACAACTGAACAGCCAGGAACATTACAGAAAATTACTTGCTGATCCGACAAAAGAATACACCCGTCAGCTCAAAAGACTGATCAAGACCTTTGATCCAGGCCTTCAGAGTATCCTATGCACTCTCATTCTGCGTACTTGTCCTACAGGAGACTTCTACTGCCTTCTGAATGTACACAAAGCCAACACACCCAGACAGCCAATCATATAAGGCAAGAGGACCCTGTGTGAGAACCTGTCTGGCTAAGTTGAAAGCATCTTGAAACCATTTGTACAATGAATCCCCAGCTTCCATCACGACACTACAGATTTCTTACGGCAACTCAGTACCTACAGATCAGTCGAACCAGAAACATTCCTCTTCACAATCAACATTTTGGAACTCTGCACCAGCATTCCCCACAATGACAACATCACTGCAACAGCCTCAGTACTCAACATCAGCAACTGCCAATTTCCAGATACCATCCTACAACTCATCTGCTTCATCTTCGACCTTTGACAATCAATTCTTCATCCAGATATACAGAACAGCGATCAGGACCAAATTCGCACCCCAATATGCCAACATTTTCATGCACAAGTTCAAGCAAGACTTCTTTACTGCTCAGGATCTCCGACCAATGCTACACACCAGATGGATCAACGATATTTTCTTCCTTTGGACTCATGGCGAGGAATCACTGAAACAGCTACATAGTAATATCAACAAGTTTCATCCCACCATCACACTTACCATGGGTTACACTTCAGCATCAGTCTCAATCTTGGACACTTGCATCTCCATCAAGGACAGACACCTCAGTACCTCACTCTACCGCAAGCCAACGGATAAACTCATGATGCTGCACTTCTCTAGCTTCCACGCTAAATATGTTAAAGAAGCTATCCCCTACAAGCCCTGTGCATACATAGAACCTACTTAAATGAGTAGGAACACGATGCACACCTAAAGATTTTGAAGGATGCCCTCATAAGAATGGGATACGATGCTCAACTCATTGATTGCAAGTTCCGACGTGCCACAGCGAAGACAGCAACATCCTCATCACTGAACAGACATAGAGCATGGTCAATAGTGTACTGCTCATCGTCCAGTGCTTCCCCAGAGTGGAGAAGCTATGCCATGTTCTTTGCAGTCTTCAAAATGTCATCGATGACGACAAGCAACTCACCAAGATCATCCCTACGCCTTCACTTCTTGCCTTTAAACAACTGCCAAACCTTAAACAGATCATTGTTTGGAGCAAGCTACCCAGCCTTCTGGACAACATTGATCACAATACCACACAATACTGCCACGGTAACCACTGCAAGACATGTCAAATCATCAACAACTACCATCACACGTGGGAACACCACTCACCATGTACATGGCAATACTCATGTGACCTGGCCAATGTTGACGATCTTGTATGCTGCAAGCAAGGATGACCCAAGGCATGGTATATTGGGAAATCCATGCAGACACTACGACAACGGATGAATAGACACCATGCAACATTCGCCAGATGGAAATGTTCACTCCCAGTCAGGGAACACTTCAAGGACATTTGATCTTTGGGTAAGCATCCTCCAAAGCAGTCTTCAAGATACACAAAAGTGCAGAATCACCGAGCAGAAACTGATAACTAAGTTCTGTACCCATGAAGATGGCCTCAACTGTGATCTTAGGTTCATGTAGTGCTACATGTGACCCCACCAAACTGTTCTGAATCTGTTAAATCTTCCTTCCTGTCCTGTTTTGACACCATCACCTTAGTACATTGTTTTCATCTCTTTACCTTAATTAGTTTGTGCAGCTTTGGACTACTTACTACTTTGGTTAGACCCTCGGCATATGACTCTTATACACACTCCGTTATTTCCAGTCATTTGGTTTGTCTCCAGCACCACCTTCTTTTTAACTTGTTTGCCATTGTTACTCTGCCTCATTTAATCAGATTATAGGTTATTTCTTGTCGTGTTACTCAGCTGTTGACACTTTACTCACACCGCCTGACACCCTTGATCACCAGCAGAGACCTATTATTTGGCCTGTCGACACTCTACTCAGAACATTTTTATGATCTTTTGATCTCTCTGCCCCTTGATCTCTCTGCCTATACATTATGTGCCTTTGTGCTTCTCGGCCACTTGACCTGACGAAGGGACAACACTCTGAAAACTTGTAAATTCAAATAAACCTGTTGGATCATAACCTGGTGTCATCTGACTTCTGAAATTGTATTTAAGGAAGAGTGGGTTCACTTATCTTTGATGTCATTACACTGCACTTGGCATGTTCTACATGTAAATTGGATATTATTTGCAAACACAGGTGATTTAATGGTGATGGATGAAAGGGGAAAGCAAACTGGGTGATTTGTTGTTGTGAAAACAAAAATGTTCAGCTGTGCAGGAAACTATTTCTGGACATAGAAACAGATCTTTTAAAAAAGACTAAATAAAAAGCAGTATCTTGGGGCTCTTGCAGTGCAGTTTTGGTGTCTGTACCTCTGTGCCCAGGATGCCTGAGTTCAAGTCCTATCTCCTCCACAGGTGTGAATTCACATCCCAGAAAGATCAACAAGGTCGTCTATGTATTCAGCTGTAAGTAATGGAAGGGATACTAAACTAATGCCTTTTGTCAGTTTTTACTGCGGAGAAAGAAATGGAGGCTAGAGAACTAAATATTGATGTTTTAAAGACAGTTCACATTATAGAAGAGGAAATACTAGAGGTTTTACAACACATTAAGATGGATAAATCTCCTGGATCTAATCAAGTGTATCCCAGGACATTGTGAAAAGTTAGAGAAGAAATTGAGGAATTTTCAGAAATTTGCAGTTCTGGGTGGCTAATGTTCTACCTTTATTTAAGAAAGGCTGTATGGAAAAGATTGGGAGCTATAGGCCTGTGAGTTTGACATCGGTGATGGGTAAATTATTGGATGTGATTCTGAAAATAGAATTTACATGCATTTGGAGAGGCAAGGACTGATTAGGGATAGTCAGCATGGCTTTGTGCGTGGGAAATCATGTCTCACAAACTTGATTGAGTTTTTTGAGCAAGTAACTAAAAAGATTGATGAGGGCGGCGTGGTAGACGTTGTTTAAATGGGCTTTAGTAAAACGTCTGACAACGTTCCGCATGGTAGACTAATTAGTAAATTTAGATCACATGGGATTCAGGGAGAGCTTACTAATTGGATCCAAAATTGGTTTGATGGCGGGAGACAGAGGGTGGTGGTAGAGAATTGTTTTTCAGACTCGAGGCATGTGACCAGCAGTGTTCCACAGGGATCGGCACTGGGTACACTTTTATTTGTCACTTATATAAAAGATTTAGTTGAGAATGTATGGTAGTAAGTTTGGGGAAGACAGCAAAATTGTTGGTATAGTGGACAGTGAAGAATGCTGTCTAAGATTACAAAGAGAACTTGATCAATTGTGTCAATGGGCTGAGGAGTGGCAGATGGAGTTTAATTTGGATAAATGTGAGATATTGCATTTTGGAAAAACAAACAAGGGCAGGACTTTAATGATTAATGGTACGGTCCTGGGTAGTGTTGTAGAACAGAGACCCAAGGGTTCAGGTACATAATTCTTTGAAATTTTCATCACAGATAGACAGGGTGGTTAAGATGGTAGTTAGAACGCTTGGCTTCATAGCTCAGACCTTTCAGTATAGGAGTTGAGACGTTGGTGAGGCCTCTTCTGGAGTGCTGTGTGCAGTTCTGGGATCATCCTGTTATCGGAAGGTTATTATTAAATCAGGTTCAGAAAATCTTCACTGGGATGTTGCCTGGACTAGAGGGATTAAGTTATAAAACTAGGCTGGATAGGCTGGGCCCTTTTTCTCTGGCGCATAGGAGGTTAATGGCTGACCTTAAAGAGGTTTATAAATCACGAGGGGTACGAGATCAGGTGAATAGCAACGGTTTATTTTCCCTAGGGCAAGGGAGTTCAACACTCGGGGGCATATTTTTAAGGTGAGAGGAGAAAGTTTTAAAAAGGAGATGAGGGGCAACTTTTTCACACAGAGAGTAATTCATGTATGGTGTGAACGTCCAGAGGAAGTGGTGGATACAGGTACAGTTACAACAATTAAAAGACATTTGGTTGAGTTCATGAATAGGAAAGGTTGGGAGGGATATAGGACAAGTGCAGGCAAGTAGGACTAGTTTAGTTCGGGAACATGGTCGGCATGGACTAGCTAGATTGAAGAGTCTACTTCCATATGACTCAAAGACTCTATCCCTGCACAGGCTAATTTGACAATATGAAGTGACTTGGAAAATTAGTCATTTCAATATAGGGCAACTGGAGACAAGTGAAAAAGGTTGGCTGGATCACCGACAAACATACCCGAAGAATATAATAAAACAAAAAACTGTGAATGCTGGAAATCTGAAACATAAACAGAAATTGCTGGAGAAACCCAACAGGTCTGGCACCATCTGTGGAGAGGGAAACACAGTCAATGTTTTGGGTCCAGAGACCCATCTTCCAAACTCAAGTTCTGAGTTATGTGGAAGAGTCACTAGGCCCAAAACATTAATTCTGCTTTCTGTCTGCAGATCCTGCCAGACCTGCTGAGATTCTTCATCAATTTCTGTTTGATGTGCCAAGAATGAATATTTTCAAAAAGAACTTTAGAGTAGTGTGACTGAGTGGTCTCAGGTACTGGACTCAGCCTCTCTGTGGAGGCATTGGTTTGAATCCCAATGCTGCCAATGATGTTGTGATGTTCACAGCTATGAATGCTTCTATTTCTCTTTTATGGATGGTTCAGCAGTTAGCACTGCTGCCTCACATTGCCAGGGATCTGTGTTCATTTCCATTCTCGGGCGACTATCGATGTGGAGTTTGTACATTCTCCATGTGTTTGCGTGGGTTTCCATTGGGTGCTCCAGTTTCCTCCCATACTCCAAAGATGTACAAATTCGGTGGATTGGCCATGCTAAATTGCCCATAGTGTTCGGGGATGTTTAGGTTAGGTGTGTTGGCCATGGGATGTGCAGGGTTACAGGGATAGTGTAAGAAGGTGGGTCTGGGTGGAATGCTCTTTGGAAGGTTGGTGTTAACTTATTGGGCTGAATAGCCTGTTTCCACACTGTAGGGATTCCAAGGGTTCTGTAAAGACAGTACAGCAGTACTTACCCTGACGTCAAGGAAAAAGGAATGTTCAGCAGTTTATACTTACAGGTATCTGAAATGATGAATTTCTTGATTGAACATCAGTTAATTAGGAAGGGTCTTGCTTTTAATGAGATGTTAACCCTTGAAGAGAAGGTTTGAGTTGAAGCTGCAGTTAAGAAGGTCGACCCATCTTTTGAAATCATTGAACTTATTTACTAACCACAAAGTTAGGCAGCATTATACCTTGGGTTTGCATAGGTCAGTGATGCAATTTTGAATTTGACTTGCGAATCATAGTGCGCATGATAAACCTGTCTGTGTCCAAATCTTCTGTCTTTGCTGGATAAGCTATGCAAATTTCCATTAATGGAACTATCAGAATATTCGAAGTATTTTATAATGGCTGTACATTAAGATGAAACCACAATGGGTTTTGAAGCAAAACTGCCAAAAGTCAGAAACACCAAACAGTACCAGGGGGCAGGGCAGTCAGCCCCTGGAGAGAACAGAAGTATTAATATTTCAGGCAAAGCTTACAGCAGACTGGAAATGTTAACTGTTTTCTCTTTCAACAATTTTGATTGACCTGCTGAGTGATTTCAAAGAACTTTATTTTCACTGCACTTAATGACATATGAGAGGCAACGTTGTTTAATAAGTTGGCCTATATTTAGAGACAAGATTAATTTGCCCCACAGAGTCAATGATTCATTTACTAGCTGTACAATTAAAAATTAATATTAGTAAATATCAAATCGCTTCATAGATATGTGACAACTGTTGGCCAGCACTCACAAACTGGTAACTGCTGGTTATTTAAGTGCTTGCTTCAGTCTTGCATTGAATGTTTATATCTCTTTCTTTTGGACAGCCATACCTTCACCATTCCAACATATATGAAATGGATTGCACCTTGTGATAATGGTCCACTGATCAGGCTTCAAAGTATTTCAATCGGAACTCATCTTTTAAATAATTTTGAATTTTCATCTAATTGGACAGTAAGGGTAAGCTTAACTTTTGTACTTCAGCCTTTTATTCTATATCTGACGAGTAGTTTTGACATGAGCTTTGGTGCATTTCTGCCTGGCTTGATGGATTCCCTGATTGGCTTGAATTAAAAATGGCTCCGTCTAGCCCTAGATATCTTCTAATCCATCTGGTCAAGGATGTTTTACGTGCATCTGGCACAAGTGGAACCTGAACCTGTGACCCCTGGCTCCGAGGTAGGGATGCTACTATTGCAGTACGCAAGTCCCCAGCCTAGTCCTATTAAAAGGCAATTGCAGCTTTTCACTCAGAACATGCTTTAATCAAAAAACCTATATTTTCCTGAAAGATGTTATTAAACTGGGGAGGGCTCAGAAAAGATTTACAAGGATGCTACCAGGAATGGAGAGTTTGAGTTTTAAGGAGAGGCATGATAGGTTAGATTGTTTTTCACTGGAGCGGAGGATGTTAAGGGGTGACCTTATAGAGGTCTATAAATAATGAGGGGCATAGATAAAGTGAATAGCAAAAGAGTATTTTCCCTAAGAGAGGGGAGTTCAAACTAAGGAGGCATAATTCTAAGGTGAGATGAGAAAGATTTAAAAGGGACCTAAGGGGCAAATATTTCACACGGAGTGGTGCGTATGTGGAATGAACTGCCAGAGGAAGCGATAGATGCAGGTACAGTTATAACATTCATAAGACATTTTGATTGATACATAAATCGGAAAGGTTTAAAGGATATGGGCCAAATGCAGCCAAGTGGGACTAGGTTAGTTTGGGAAACTGCTTGGGATGGATGAGTTGGACCAAAGGGTCTGTTTCCACGCTGTATGACACTACGACTCTATAATACATGGTAGCATAAAATTACAAAAAGATATTGATAGGCTAAGTGAATGGGCAAAACTATGGCCATGTAAATGTAAGAGTTCAATGTAAACATATCCACTTTAGACTGGTAGAGGATATTTCAGGATCCTGTCCAGAAGGTGTGAAGTTAAATACAGTGGCTGTCCAAACTGACTTGGGGGTTCAGGTGCAAAGATCTTTGAAGTGTCACAAACAGGTCCAGAAAATTATCAGAAAAAGCTAACAGAATGCTTGTCTTTATCTCTAAAAGACTTGAGTACAAGGATGCAGAAGCTTTGCAGAGCTGTAGAAAACCCTGGTTAGATCCCACTTAGTGTGCTGTAAGCAGATCTGGGCACTTCACCCGAGGAGGAGTACAATGTAGGCTTACAAGAATGATACCTGGGACTTCACATGTTATGTGGAGACATTATATTTGAGGCCTGTCATCTCTAACATTTAGAGGGTTAAGAGGTGATCTTTTCAAAAACTTCAAGCTATTAATAGGCAGGGTAGAGATAAAGATAAACTATTTCCACTGGTTGGGGATTCTAGAACTAGGGGACATTACCTAAGAATTAGGTCAGACCATTCAGGAGATATGTTAGGAAGCATTTCTACACACAAAGGATGGTAGATATTTGGAATTCCCTTCCAAAAATGGCAGTGGGTGATGGATTAGTTGTTAATTTTATATCTGAGACAGATAATTCTTTGTTGAAACAAAGGCATTAAAGGATATTGGTCACAAGTCTTAAATTTACACATGACGGGCTAAGAGATGTAAAGACTTAACCACACCATAGGCCTTATTGGAGAGTAATAACAAACGATGGCTTTACCTGAGGGTCACCCCACCTCACATGAGAAAGAGGCTCAGAAGGCAAATCCTTCACGGCAAAAGTATTGAACCCATAAGCTAGCTGTTTAGCCAACTGAGCTAAGCATGTTCTGCATACGCCTTTGCATGTCACAATAATTAAGTAACATGCACATTTGGAAGTGTTTGACATGTTGTCTGTTCCTGGGTGCTGAAGTGCTAATAATTTGCCTTCTGTTATACAGACTAAGTATCTGTTATGAATATACATTATCATCCTGATCAGATATGCAGTGAATGCTGCAGTTTGCACGTGTATCCAACATCGTTAATTGGCTCCAGTCTCAGTCGGCATGTGATACTGTTGCCAAGGAAGTCAAAAGCCTTGTTCATATTTGCATTATGTGAAGATATCATCCACATTTGAATTAAACATTCTTCTATTTAACATAGAGAAAACTTCTATTTCACGCTCATGAAATATATGTCTTTTTGTGTGAATTTTCCTTTTGCCCATCTTGCACGGCCACCAAAAGGGTGGTGCTGTAGACGACTGAAATGAGGACATGGATCCCATGACAACAACTCTCTTAGTTTATGAGCTTGAAGAAACCCAGGCACAAAAACTGGTACAACAATACAATACAGATAGTTTACAGATTTGGGCAGAGAAATGGCAGATAGAGTTTAATCTGGGCTAATGTGAGGTGATGCATTTTGGACGATTAGATGTGAATTATACAATAAATAGCAGAACACCAAGGAGCATTGACATTCAGAGCGATCTTGGCATACAGGCCTACAGATCCCTGAAAATGGCATCACAGGTGGATAAGATGGTAAAGAAGGCAAACAGCATGCTTGTCTTCTTCGGACAAGGCATCAAATATAAAAGTTGGCAAGCTATGTTACTGTTTTACAAAATTTTAGTTAGGCCACACTTGGAATGTTGCATACAGTTCTGGCTGTCACACCAGAAGAATGTGTATGCTTTGGATAAGGTGCAAAGAAGGTTACCACGATGTTGCCTGGTCTGGAGACTTTTAGTTATGAAGAGACATTGGATAAAGTTGGATTGTTTTCACTGGGAAGACAAAGGTTGAAGTTCATGAGAGGCATAGATGGGGTGGATAGTCAGAGGCTTTTTTCCCAGGGTGGAAAAATCAACTACAAGAGGGCACAGGTTCAAGGTTACAGGGAAAAAGTTTAAGCAAAAAGTGCAGGGTAAGTTTTTTTTCACCCAGAGGGTGGTGGGTGCCTGGAATGCACTGCTAGTGAAGCTGGTGAAATAGGCACATTAGCAGCATTTAGGGTGTATCTTGATAGACACATGAGGTGAACTCAGGGATAGAAAGCATACATGGGCAATAAGTAGAGTGTCTAAATAACGATTAGGAATCGGCACAGGATTGGTGGGCCAAAGGGCATCTTCCTGTGCTGTATTGAATTGAATTGTATGGTATTGCATAAAGATTGACTACAACTGCAGTCAAACTTGATGCACAAAATGGAGGTTAATGTTGAGTAATGGCGAGTAATAAACAGTAAGGTCCCAGAAACAGAAACGTGGGAATGAACAGAAAATAAGTTTTTAGATCAAGAGATAATTATTGGTCAGAGTGTAAGTGATAACTCCCCTGCTCTTCTTTGAGGGGAAGTGATGCCCAAATGACATTATCGCTAGATTATTAATCCAAAAACTCAGTCAATGTTCTGAGGACCCAGGTTCAAATCCTGCTATGTCTTAAAAACAATCTAGAATTAACAATCTACTGATGGCCATGAAACCATTGTCAATCGTTGGAAAAACACATCTGGTTCATTAATGTCCTAAGGAAATCTGCCATCTTCACCTGATCTGGCCTACATATGACTCCAGACCCACAGCAAAGTGGTTGACTCTCAATTGCCCTCTGAAATGGCCTAGCAAGCCACTCAGTTCAAGGGCAGCTAGGGACAGGCAATAAATGCTGGCCAGCCTGTGACGCCCAACTTTCACAAGTGAATTAAAAAAAAAATTCTGTATGTCCACCTGGAGAGACAGGTGCAGTGTTAATTTAATTTCTTGTCTTTATTATTTTATGGGAATGGTGGTGGAGTAGGGAGTTGCTAGTAAGGCCAGCATTTTTGCCCATCCCTAACTGCCCTCAAACTGATTGGCTTTCTAGGCCAAGTCAGAGGCCAGTTAAGAGTTAACGACATTGATGTGGGTCTGGAGACGTTTATGTCAGGCAAACCAGATAAGAATGGCAGATTTGTCAACTTAAAGGAAAGGTATCAATGAACCTGATGGGTTTTTAACAGCAATCAATGATAATTTCATGGTCACAATTGCTAAGATTAGCTTTTAATTATAGATTTATTTATTTACATTAAATCTCACCAGTTGCTGTGGTGAGATTTGAACCCATGTCCCCAGACATTAACCTGGGCATTAATGGACTAATTAGGCCAGGAACATTCCCTCTATACCACTGTCTTCTCATCAGAAAAGGAACACACCTGAAAATGGATTATTCTAACAGCACTGAACTAGACGTGTTAGCCTAGATTTTGAGCTCAAGTCTTTGAGTGGGACATGTACCCATAACCTTCTGATTCAGAGGCAACAATAATTGGAATAAAGGAGGACAGATTAACACCCAATTATTTCTGTGAAGAGACTCTCATCTTAATTATACCTCTTATGATAAATGATCTGAATCTCGAAACACTAACCTATCTTTGTCTTTCCGTGGTGGATTGATATGCGATCTATTTCGAGCATACTTTGTTTCTTGTTTCAGACAATCAGGACTCATAATTTTTCTCATATTAAAACTCACAGTCATTCATTCCTTTTTGGCCTGTAGAAAGTGAAGTTATCTGCAATGTAGAGGATTGTTTCATCAGGAACTAGAGCAATGTCACTTCTAGCAACAGCCACAGGTGAAGATGAAAAATGAAGTACGTTCAAGCACACTTTCCCAAGAGACTTCTGATTAAACGTTGCAACACCAAGGTAAAGTGGCCATTACTATGATTTGATGCTTAAATCCTCTGAAAAAGCCACTTATCGCATTCATCAGCTCACTGAATAATGTGCTCATCCAAAAGAGGTCATGGGACCAAGATACTCTGGAAGGTTTTACGGTAGCTGCTTACATGAGAATGGTTATAAAGTTTGGATACATAGAGCATAAAAAATAGAAACAGGAGTAGGCCATTCAGCCCCTCAAGCCAAAACTGTTATCCTATATGATCACAGCTGATCTGGCCCAGGTCTCAACTCCGCTTTCATGTCAGATCCTTATTACCTTCAACTCGTTGATATTTCAACAATCTATTTAATTTCTCTTCAAATACATTTAACAATCTAGACTCCACAGCTTTTTGGGGTCGAGATTTCTAGGCATTCACTACTCTTTAAGAAGAAATTCCTTCATATCTCAGATATAAATGAGTGTCCCTTTATTCTGTAACTATGACTCCTAGTTTGAGTTTCCCCCACCAGTGGAAACATCTTCTCAATATCCACCCTATCAAGTGCCCTCAGAATCTTGCATGTTACAATCAAGTCAAACCTCATTCTTCTCAATTCAAATGAATAAAGGTTTACCCTCTTTAGCTGTTTGTGCTAACTCAATAAATCAATGCATTCATCCAGAATCAGCCTAGCGAATCTCTTTTGAACTTTTGTCAATGTATTCTTTCTTAACTAGAACTGTACATTGCACTCCAGATGCAGACTCACCCGATGTGATTGTAACAAGACTTCCTTCTTTTAAAACTCTAAATTCTGAACAACGACAGCCAAAATTCCATTTGCCTTCTCATTTACTTGCTGCATTTGCAGTCCAACATTTTATTTTTCACGCTCAAGAACACCCAGATCTGTGCTGGACTTCTTTTTTCAGAATCTTCCTCTGCTTTAATGATAGCGTGTCTTTTGATTCTTTCTCCCAAAATGAATGACCTCGTATTTTCCTCCATTTAAACTCCAGCTGCCAAGACTTTTTTTGTCCACTCATTAACCTATCCATATCCCCTTGCAGGTCTGTTATGTCCTCATCACAACATGCTTCGCACTTATCATCAGCAAATTAAACAGATACTGATCTGAAATAGTGACCATACTTGAGACCAATTTTACAGATAAACTTAGTGCTTGGTACCTATTTCATTCATACTCTTTATGTATTTTCCAATACGTATGATCAGGTGCACTCTCAACAACTATGTGGAGTAGGAATGTATCTGTTAATGATTGCTATCGTAAGAACCAAATGTCAAAGACAACAGCAACAGAACAATCCAATGGGCAAGATGTTACATTTTAAAAACTTCTGCCACAATAATCAAATGAAAATCAACAAAATTAACCAGTAATTTATATTCCATATAATCTATAAATTACAAATTAAATAGCTAATACAACAAAAATAGATGTCGTGGATTTCTCAGTCATGGACTCCCACAAAACCCTATTCTTTAATTTTTAGTTCCTTTTTTCATGCAGGATATATTTCATATTTGAAGCTTACACAGTCTGGGGAAAAGCAGCCCAATTCATTGGTGCTACATCCATAAACATTGACTGCCTTCAACATTAATGCTCAGTTGCAGCAGAGTGTACCATCTACCAGACGCACTGCAGAAATGCACCAAGGCTCCTGCGATAGCACCTCCCAAGCCCGTGAACACTATTATCCAGAATGATAAGAACAGTAAATATGTGAGAACACAATTACTCTCAAGTTCTCCTCTAAGCCACTCACCATTCTTACTTGGAAATATATTGCAGTTCCTTCAGTATAGCTCAGTCAAAATCCTTGAATACCCCTACCTGATGGCAACAGACTGCACTGTTCAAGCAGGCTGCTCACCTCTGCCTTTCAATTGAAGTTATGGATCAGCAATTAGGGATAGGCAATACATAATGGCCAAACCATCCCATGTACGAAGAAGAAAATGATGGTTTAGTCTACCCAAGATCCACAGGTATTGGGTCCACTAAAAGGTACACGTTTCTGGAGCCTACATAAGTCTGCTCACCAAATCAGTACTTTTCGTCTCCTCCATCTGTGCCAGGGCTTTCCACCTGAGCTGTCTTAATGTATAGGGTCTCAAGTGCTGCACTCTTCTTTGGCAAGAAACTCAGCATCATAAATCCTTGCCTTTTCTGACCACTGGCTGTGAGAGAGTCATAGAGGTTAATGGAAAAAAAAGACACTTTGGCCCATTTAGTCTGTACCTGTCAAAAACAAGCACCTAAGTATTCCAATCCTATTTTCCAGCTTTGGCCCATAGCCTTTTCTGACTTGGCATTGCATGTCTACATTTAAATAATTCTAAATTGTTATGAAGGTTTCTGCCTCTGTCACCCTTACAGGCAGTGAGTTCCAGATTCTCTCTACCCTCTGGGTGAAATAAAAGTTTCCTTGCATCCCCTCTCAACCTCCTTCACCTTACGTATTAGCCATGTCCCCGCACAGTAATCACTGTCCCAATGGATAAGGCTTCTTCCTGTCCGTAAGACCATAAGATGCAGGAGCAGAAATTAGGCCATTTGGCCCATCGAGTCTGCTCTGCCATTCAATCATGGCTGGTAAGCTCCTCAACCCCATTTTCCTGCTTTCTCCCAATAACCCTTGATCCCCTTGATAATCAAGAACCTATCTATCTCAGTCTTAAATATACTCAACGATCGGGCCTACACAGGCTTCTGTGGCAGTGAATTCCATAGATTCACCACTCTCTGGCTGAAGAAGTTTCTCCTTATCTCCATTCTAAAAGGTCTTCCCTTTACTCTAAAACTGTGCCCTCAGATCCTAGTCTCTCTGACCAATGGAAACATCTTCCCAACATCCACTCTGTCCAGGCCATTCAGTATTCTGAAAATTTCAATTAGATCCCCCCCTCATTCTTCTAGACTCCAATGAGTATAGTCCCAGAGTCCTCAAACGTTCCTCATATGTTAAGCTTTCCATTCCTGGGGCCATTCTCGTGAACCTCCTCTGACCCCACTCCAAGGCCAGTCTAACTTTCCTGAGATATGAGGCCCAAAACTGCACACAATACTCCAAGTGTGGCCTGACCAGAGTGTTATAAAGCCTCAGTAGTACATCCCTGCTTTTATATTCAAGTCGTCTCAAAATAAATGCTAGCACTGTATTTGCTTTCTTGACTACTTACTCATGAGAACAGAAGAACATAAGAACATAAGAATGAGGAGAAGGAGTGGCCATCCGGCCCCTCGAGCCTGCCCCGCCATTTTATAAGATCATGGCTGATCTTTTTGAGACTCAGCTCCACTTATCTGCCCACTCACCATAACCCTTAATTCCTTTACTGTTCAAAAATTTATCTAGCCTTGCCTTAAAAACATTCAGCGAGGTAGCTTCATTGCTTCACTGGGCAGGGAATTCCACAGATTCACAACCCTTTGGGTGAAGAAGTTCCTCCTGACCTCAGTCCGACATCTGCTTCCCTTTATTTTGAGGCAATGCCCTCTAGTCCTAGTTGCACCTGCTAGCGGAAACAACCTCCCTGCCTCCACCTTATCTATTCCCTTCATAATCTTATATGTTTCTATAAGATCTCCCCTCATTCTTCTAAATTCCAATGAGTATAATCCCAGTCTACTCAGTGTCTCCTCATAATCCAACCGTCTCAACTCTGCAATCAACTGAGTGAATCTCCTCTGCACCCCCTCCAGTGCTAGTATATCTCTTCTTGAGTAAGGAGACCAAAACTGCGCACAATACTCCAGGCATGGCCTCACCAGGGCCCTATACAGCTGCAGCGTAGCCTCCCTGTTTTTAAACTCCATCCCTTTAGCAATGGCAGACAAAATTCCATTTGCCTTTTTCATTACCTGCTGCACCTGCAATCCTACTTTTAGCGATTCATGCTCAAGGACACCCAAGTCCCTCTGCACAGCAGTGTGTTGTAATTTTTCACCATTTAAAACATGGTCCATTTTGCTGTTATTCCTACCAAAATGGATGACCTCACACTTATCAACATTGTACTCCAATGCAATGGAAGAATGGCTCAACCTGCAAGTTTACCTTGAGAGAATCCTGGACTAGAACTCCCAAGTCTCTTTGCACTTCAGACTTCTGAATTTTCTCCCCAGTAATAAAATAGTCCATGCTTTTATTCTTCTTGCCAAAGTACATGACCTCACACATTTTACTCGATCTGCCACTTCTTTGCCCACTGTCCTGAACTGTCCAAATCCTTCTGCAGGTTCCCCACCTCCTCAATACTACCTGTCCCTCCACCTATCTTTGTATCATCTGCAAACTTAGCCAGAATGCCCACAGTCCCTTCATCTAGATCATAAATGTACAAAGTGAAAAGTTGTGGTCCCTGCACTGACCCTTGTGGAACACCACTTGTCACCGGCTGTCATCCTGAGAAAGACCTTTTTATCCCCACTCTCTGTTTTCTGCCAGACTGCCACTGTTTACCTGTCTAAGTCCCTCATCATTTTATACATCTCAATCATGTCCCCTCTTGGTCACGTCTACTTTAACAAAGTAACTCCAGGCTATCCAATAAAACAAAGAACTGTGGATGCTTGAAATCTGAAACAAAAGCAGAAATTGCTGGAGAAACTCAGCAGTTCTTGCTGTATCTGTGGAGAGAAAGTAGACTTATTGTTTCTGGTCCAGCAACCCTTCATCAAAGTAGAATCAGTGGACCCAAAAACAGTCACTGGACCTGAAATGTTGACTCTGCTTTTTTACCTAGTTTACCCAATCTCTCTTCATAACTAAAATTCTCCATCCTGGTAAATTTCGTCTGCACCTTCTCCAGTACCATCACGTCCCTCAATAATGTGGATTCTAGAACTGCTGTGGCCTAACCAAATTTGGAGACACTTTCAACATAACCTACTTCCTGTTAAACTCTATGCCTCAACTAGTAAACGCACGTAATCTGTATGCCTTCTTAACCACTTTATCTACCTGTCCCATTACTTTAAGGGACTTGTGAATATGTACAACAAAGTCTATCCATTCCTCGGAGCTTCCCAGGGACCTACTATTCATCATATAATCCCTTGTCTTGTTTGTCCTGTCCAAGTGCATTAGCTCACACTTATCTGGATTGAATTTCATTTGCCACTGATTAGCTCATCTGACCAGCCCATCTACATTTGCACGTAATCTAAGACTACTCTCCTCAATATTTATCACCCAAACAATTTCCACGTCATCCACAAATTTACTGATCAACTTTTTGTTTTTATTCATTCATTCACGGGATGTGGGCGTCACTGGCCAGGTCAGAATTTATTACAAATCCCAAATTACCCAGAGGGCAGTTAAGTGTCAAGCACATTGCCATGTGTCTGGAGTCATATGTAGGTCAGACCAGGTAAGGACAACAGTTTCCCTCCCTAAAGTGATATTAGTGAGCCAGATTGGTTTTTCCTGATAATTGACAATGGTTTCATTAGACTTCTGATTCCAGATATTTAATGAATTCAAATTCCACCATCCGTTATGACAGGATTCGAACCTCAGCTGCCAGAACATTCGCGGGGTCTCTGGATTAATGGTCTAATGATAATAGTACTGGGCCATCATCCCCCTGATGACACTCCTGCATTAAAGTCAAAATTGTTTATCTATATAACAAACAGCAAGGATCCCAGTGCTGATCTCTGTGGAACACTCCTGGACAAGGGCTTCTCATCACAAAGATCTCCTTGACTATCACCCTCTGCTTCCTACCACTTGACCAACTCTGGATCCAATTAGCCAAATTTCCTTGGATCCCATGTGCTCTTAGCTTCACTATCAGCCTCCCTTGTTGGTCCTTATCTGAAGCCTTGTAGAAGTCCAAGTCGACTTTGTCAAGTAGATTGGTCTCATCTACACACCTGGCTACTTCTTTGAAAAATTCAATCAAGTTGGTCAGACATGACATCCCCTTAGCAAAACCATGCTGACTGTTCTTAATTACTGCCTAGCTCTCCAAATTTAGATTTAATCTATCCCTCGGAATTACTTGCAATAGTTTCCCCAGCACTGAGGTTGGACTGACAGGTCTATAGTTTCCTGCTTTATCATTTGTTCCCTTCTCAAATAATGGCACCACATTGGCTGTCCTCTAGTCGTCTGACAACTGTACTATGGCCAGAGAGGAATTGAAAATTATTGGCAGTGCCCCTGCTATTTCTTGCCTTGGATAATTTGACCACTTAGCTTTGTTTATTCTTCCCAGTTAGCTTCCTTTCCAAGCAACTTAAGTCACAGCTTGATTTCTCAGAAATCTAATGACACAGCCAGAAATTCCATTTTGTAAATCATCCCAGAGTCTGAAGATTTGTATTTCTGTTTAGATTAGAGAATGTCTTAAAATAAATACAGGCTTTGAAAACACAATCAATGCATGAAACAGATTGTAAACTATGGATATCATTATAATGATATGAAGTCAAATCTTTTTTGCCTGACAATGCTCAAAAGAACCTTTAGATATTTTACTATTTTAAAGATACTTCGGAAATGCAAATGTATGTGTATGCAGTGTGTGTGTATGTGTATGTGTGTGTATAAGATATACATAAATAAAACATAGATCTTTTCAACTCCGGTGATGTACTGGGTTATGAAGCAAAGTCCTTACAGTGTGATGGTTCTGATTTAACTGTGGGTCCTGTGTTTGCAGCTCTAATTTGAAAATTCTGAAGTAAATCAAAGAACTGCAGATGCCAGAAATCTGAAAGAAAAACCAAATTGCTGGAGAAACTGAACAGATCTGCAGCATGTGTGGAGAGAATGCAGAGTCAACATTTCTGTTTCAGTGACCCTTCATCAGAACTGATTCTGGCACTTCTGGCAGCATTTACAGATATTGCCAAACCTGCTGAGTCTTTCCAGCAAGTTTTATTTTTTGCATTGAAAATTCTTATATCTTAACTTCAGTTTTACCACTGCAATTGAAAAAAAGGCTCAGCACAAGCAAATATTGAAATATGCAGAAATTCAGCTTTAAATAAACATGTGGGATAATATCATATCAATCCTTCAACAGAAAATGCACAAATTATCAATATGTAGAAATGCTAACTTTTACTTTCTTTGTCAGATACCAATGGACTAATTGATTATTTCTCACATTTTTGTTCTTATTTCAATTTCCTTCTCATTCACCATTTCTTTCTTTAAAACCGACTTACACTTTTAGAAACACGATTATGACAAATCAAATTTACAGATCAATAGTGCAAAATATGTTAATAACATAGCTCCAACATGAAATTAATCTAGCATTCTGTTGAGTTATGAATAAAAAAGTTTTCCTCAAGCAGTTTAACACTCAGATATCTGTATTATCGTTGTTGTGCCATGAGGTAGGACTATCTCACCAACTTTCATTGTCTATCTGCCACATTAATTCTAAATTTCCAACACCAAGAAATTTATCTTTTGCAACTGTGCACCATGCCACAGTTTGCGAACGATTTACTGACACATGCTGATCACACTGGACAGGTCAGTCTCTATGGCTGTGTTCTTGATTATTGTGGGGCTGCAGATGGGACCATCTTAATATGGCCAAGGTCATATTGTACAGATGCCACTGTTTACAGCTCTGCCACATAAAGATCAGTGGGGATTATAGTGGATCCAAACATTTGCATTCTCTTCTGACAGTTGGCCCTCTTTCACGGGTTGTCAAAGCACCATCATCCAACTATTAAGTCCACTGCTGGTGTTGTTTTTCTTGGGTTGCTATTACCAGATCTCCACATTGTAAACAAAGTGATGTGGTACAGAATATATAAACAGAGTTATAGAAAGATCCACTTCTTGCATTCATGTTGATTATGACGATACAAATCTGACACATCTGTTACATGTTTTACCTTCTGCTGGCCTAAGCAACATAATCAGCATTCATTCATTTGTAAACATCCTGGGAGAAATGTAATTTGTTTGCCAACTCTTTGCTTGTTAAAGTGAAGGGTGACTGCACTGGTAGATGGGAAAAGCTTTCCCTTCGTTCCTACAGGCTGTGGCACTTTCATTCACCAGATGTAATGGTAAAACATCAGTACTTTACTTTGATAATAATGTATTTGAGCTTGAACTGTTTCGATTGTTCTCAATAACAACAACTTTTATTTATGTGGAGTCATGTGCATCACACAAAGAAGCCATTTGATCGATTGTGTCCATGCCAGATTTCCACAAAACAGTTCAGTCAGTCACATTGCTGAGCTCCATCCAATAGCCCTGCAAGTTTACCTCCTTCAAGTATCTATCCAACTTCCTTTTGAAATCATTGACTCCACTTCCACCACTCACATGGACAGCAAGTTCAATGAGCAAGTCCTTTTCCATATCCCTTGCAACTTTTGACCAAAACCTTTAAACCTGTGTGTAATTGTCCTGTACCATTGAATGATTTCTCCTTTTCTACATTATTCAAACCAGTACTACACAATTGCCTGTCCTTGTGGCAAGATCACCCAAAGAACTTCAGGTGAGGAAACCAAAACAAAGATTAACAAATGTCTTACAGTTAGCCTTATGTCAGTGGTGGGCAAATTATTGGAAAAGGCTCTGAGCGATAGGATTTATGATCACTTGGATAGGTACAGTTTGGTTCGTGACAGTCAGCATGGATTTGTGAGGAGTAGATCATGCCTCACAAACCTTATTGAATTCTTCGAAGAGGTGGTCAAACAAGTGGATGAATGTGGAGCAGTGGATGCGGTATACATGGATTTAAGTAAGGCATTTGATAAGGTTCCCCATGGTAGGCTCATGCAGAAAGTAAGGAGGCATGGGATGGGGGAAATGTGGCAGATTGGATTCAAAATTGGCTGATCCTTTGAAGACAAAGGGTGGTAATGGACAGAAAATATTCAACATGGTGCTCAGTTACGAGTGTGTATCACAAGGATCTGTTCTGGGTCCTCTTCTATTTGTGATTTTTGTAAATAATTTGGATGTAGGAGTGGAAGGGTGGATTAGCAAGTTCGCAGATAATACTAAGGTGGGTGGAGTTGTGGATAGTGAGGAGGGCTGTTCTAGGTTACAAAGGGACTTTGATAGGATGCAGAGCTGGGCTGAGACATGGCCCATGGAGTTTAACCCTGAAAAGTGTGAGGTGATTCATTTTGGAAGGACAAACTTGAAAGCAGAATATAGGGTTAATGGAAAGATTCTTGGCAGTGTGGAGGAGCAGAGGGGTCTTGGGGTTCATGTCCACAGTTCCCTGAAAACTGCCACCCAGGTGGATAGAGTTGTTAAGAAGGCGTATGGTGTGTTAGCTGTCATTAATAGAGGGATTGAGTTCAAGAGCCGTGAAGTTATGCTCCACCTATACAAGAGCCTGGTTCGGCCTCATCTGGAGTATTGTGTCCAGTTCTTGTCGCCTCATTACAAGTGTGAGATCGCCTTCAAAGAACCAGACGACCAGGATCAGTGAGTGGCGAAAATCGCTTCTTCATTGCACCTTCACAGCAGCACAGTGTAAGGCGAAATAGAATTCCCCAAAATCATAGCTCAAAAGCAGCCATTTTATACAGAATTATACATTTTATACAGAATTATACATTAACATTCTAACGCTTGAGTGTTAAGCAGTAGACATTGTACAAAAACTGGAACAAAAACAAAGTTGCTGAAGAAGCTCAGCAGGTCTGGCAGCATCTGTGGAGGAGAAATCAGAGTCGGACCCGAAACGTTAACTCTGTGTTTCTCTTCCACAGCTGCTGCCAGACCTGCTGAGCTTTTCCAGCAACTTTGTTTTTGTTCCTGAATTACAGCATCCACAGTTCTTTAGGTTTTTATTGCACAAAAACTGTTTCGCAGGAAATCGGAGATGGTTTAAACATGTGCTAAATGTTACCGGTTATTGTTGAGTGTTAATGGTTATTTTAATGAGATTAGAGTGTCCTTGCATAATTCAAAAGGTGTTAGTCTTGTTTAGTTAGTTTCAGGGCTGTTTCCATCTATGGGTTCTATTTACTACCATTCATTCATTCAAGGTCATGCAGGTCTGGACATCACGCCGTTAGTTTTTTTAGTAAGTTAAAGGTTGCTTACATACGCCGCATAGCGTTTGTTAGTTCTATTAGTGGGGTAAAGTTTTATATACATGTTGAATAAAAACTTAGCTACATAGTATACAGAAAAAGTCTGCAGGGCTATCCAATTATCACTTTTGACTGATACTTGGAGTTAGTCTAGCCGGAGGGAGAAGATAAATGACTTGGTAATAGCAGCTATTCAGTTGGATCTTAATATTAAATAACACTGTCTTTGGTGTGGGGTGCAAAAAGGTGTTGTACTGTTCTATGTTCTATGTCAGAGGTGGTTCAAGAAAGGTGGGACTGCTACACATAAAACACACAGACACACGCATTAACACACAGACACACACACACGTGCATTCACAGACACACACACATGCACACAAAATACATAAAAAAAATGCATACACATCATTTTAAAATTTTTAGTGACGTAGAATATAGCTGCTGATGTTAAATTTTTAGCCTATACATTAAGCAATGTAAATAGGATCTCATTATGCTGATGGTTTAGAACTTCTGAAGTATTTAATTCCAAAAAGTGTTGTTTTGGAAAGGAAGAGAAAAACTGCAAACTTAAATCCAGGGTCTGCCTGGTAAAGTCCTGTAAGAAGCCAACGTAATGTCTCACACATGAATTGACATGGAAGTTTCAGTCACAGCGAGACTTAACAAGAAGAGGCAACAAGGAGCTCAACTATTGCTTCCCTCTTAGCAGAAAGCTACCAAAGAATCATAGTCGTACAGTCATACAGAATGGAAACAAACTCTTCAGTCCAACCAGTCCATGCTGAACATAATCCTAAACTAAACTACCCGCTTGCTCCTGGCTCATATCCCTTCTATTCATGTACTTATCCAAATGTATTTTAAATGTTGCAATTGTACCCACATCTACCACTTCTTCAGGAAGTTCATTTCACACGTGAAAAAAATTTGCCCAATTTATCTTTTTTAAATCTCTCTCCTCTCACCTAAAAGTTGTAGTCCCTATTCTTGAAATCCCCCATCCTAGGGAAAAGGCAACTACCATTAACTCTATCTATATCCATCATTATTTTATAAAATTCCATCAAGTCGCCTCTCATTTTGCTACAGTCTAGTGAAAAATGTCCCAGCCTATCCAGCCTTTCTTTATAACTCAAACTTTCCATACCCAGGAACATAGTGGCAGGTCTCTCCTGAACCCCTCTCAGCTTAATAATATCCTTCCTATAATTGGGTGCTCTAATCAACCAGGAATACACAAGGAGAGCCAATTTCAACTTTATTGGAGGGGACTAGTGGGACTGCATACTTCTGCATACTTCTGCATGTACCACACTGGATTTGAGTATTAGTATGTAATGTTGCTAAAGTATCCCCTATTTAACTCTGCATTGCAGGTAAAGACCCCAGCTAATTCTGATTGTTGTAAACTAGTTGAAAAAAGAAATCAGGAGAAAGGAACTTACAAACAAGAATCATAAAATCTTGCATTGAACTACAAACTTTAACACTACTCCACTGTAACGGCTGTAAGGTTCAGTTAGCCAACCTTTGAAAATGATTCAGAGATTTATACATTGTTTTTATTTTCTTAGGCCCTTATCTTTTTGTACTCACCTGTTATTCTAACTCTGTACATATGTGATGATAATAAAATGTAGGGTATGCAGGGTAGTTTGATCTTAGAGTAGGATAATAGGCCAGTACAACATTGTGGGCCAAAGGGCCTGTACTGTATTGTACTGTTCTATGTTCTATGTGTCTTGTGTTGCTAATTCTCCCATTTATTAATAAACAAATTCACTCTTTTAGAATATTTAAGAGACTCTGGGTAAATTGTCTCCGTTTAAAGGCCAAATTTATTTGGGTCTGGGAGAAAGGTATCCAAATGAGAAGGGATTTCATTTACAAGAAACATGTTGCAACCAACTGAGGAGTTTGATGAATAAAGAAAGAGAGCAAGTTCATCTCTCCTCACCCAAGCCGTAATGAATGAGGTACCATCACCCAGGGCCTGGCCGTAACAATCTTGACATATTCAGGAACATGAAGGAGTGTGTGAATCCCTACAAATATTGGTCTCCACTCATTTCAAAACATTTTTGTTTGGTTTACACTTGAATCATGCGACACAATTCACACGATTGTAAAGTCAAAACATTTCACAATAACGTTACGTATACTGGCACATATTATTTTTTCAGCATTGTATGAGGAATACATGACAACTGTTAATCTTAGCCATAGCGCAGAGGTACCAGTCTTGCCTCTGAATCAAAACCTAGGCTGGAAATTCAATAAAGTACTAAGTGAGTGCTTCAATGTTACAGGTACCATCTCTTGGTTGTGACATGAAAACAAGGTCCTGGTTTTTGTCTGAAAGGAATGGGAAAAAAAAAGTCCAATGAACTTGAAGAAACACAGAGAAGTTATCTTCAGTGTCCTGGCCAATAATTATTCCCTCACCAACATCATAAATCAAATTATCTGATCATTATTGTCATGTTGCTATGGGATCTCAGCTGTCCCATTTTCTATGTTACACTAGTAACTGCTTTTTGTTAAAGAAATAACCTAATTTTTTTTCCTTTCCTTGCGCCAGTATTTCTTTTACTCCAAATAAACTGAATACAGTCGCTTTCAGTGTATAAAAAGAAAAAGATTCAAACTGGCCATTGTTTTTGCAGATCTTAAATGTGCAAGTTCATTATTATTCCTGACTACTGAGACAGTAAAGACTTATTACATTGTGTGCTATTTTGGTAGCTAATGATTGCAAAAATGTCAGTAAAAAAAAGAATAACAAGCATGGGGCTGGATGAACACAGCAGGTCAAGCAGCATCATAGGAGCAGGAATCTCTCTGATACAGTAAAAAAAAGAAAGTGACTTCCCTTGCTATGTATATGCTGTGATTATTTTGACTCAGCTTGACAAGGGAAAATGTATTCTCTAGTCTTCACGATAAGACAAGAGCCCAGTGCCTTTTTAAGAGGAGAATTGCTGGCATTGCTACTGAGTGCCCTGAAAGTGCTGTGACCCTCACTGTAATGTGTTTGTGCCCCAGCAGAGAATTTGAATTAAACTACACTCTGAGAAAGCATGTACAAAAATATAACTAATAGATAAAAAAAAGTCAACTCTGAAAGCTGGAGAAGCTTTTGTAAGTTGAGTGGTCATTCCTCCTTCCAACATTGTTAATATTTTTCAAATATTAGGATATTATGAGCATCAATAATAATAAGTCTGTGAGGAAAGCAATGAAATGTTTCCTCACTCTGAAGCTGCAGAGTCTGCCCACAGATATATATCACCTGGCCTTTTGCCTGATTTCCACTTTACGTTGCTGCCAATTTGACCATCTGGTAACAATCTTCCTCCAAAATATTCAGCCATGTCCTGCCTCTTGCAAGCAAGTTTCTCAGCACTGGGTAACAAGCTTCCCTTTAAAGGCAAGTGAAGAGTGGCAAGGTCCAGATGGCTGCTGCCAACATTTACTCAATTAAATCAAATGACAAGATGAGGTATATCAGTCACTGTTCATTTACATTGCCAAAAGATAGAACATTTCAAAGCAGCTCATTGTGACTGAAGAACGTTCAGTTGTTTTTGAGAGACAGGGCATTGTGCCATGTAAATACATGAGTTCGTGCCATGTTGTCCTTGCTCATTGTGCAATGAGTACCAACCTCTTCTGAACAGTGTTACCTTAAAAGGAAATGTCGTTAGAGGGAAATGCAATTTAGGATCCTAGAGAAACTTTGCAGTGATGTCATGGATCTGTTCCTCATTGGGCATAAATAGCACAATGTGAGCAGAGCTGGAAGGAAGGACAGAGAAACATGTGCAAAGTTAGATAGTCAAGCTATGGGATATTAAAAACATGTACAGGCAAGCATGGTGTAGAGCGATTAGCATTGGGCAGTAAAGTTTATGGGGCCATCTTTCAATGTTGTAACAGTAAGATTTAAGCCTGGTATATTGCTAAATGCTGTGTATTAGAACATTTAGTCTTAATATGTAATAAACAGTGTTAAAACAGAGGCAAAGCCTTGTTTCAATTTTTGACCTTACCTTCTCCTTGACCAGTGTGCTTGAATCTAAACCCATGGATATGAGCCCAAAATAAGCTAGAGAGCGAACATTTCCAACTAATCTGAATTAATGTTTGTATCCTTTAAGTGATACTGTGAGTTTAACCTTTCAATACCCTTAAATATTAAAGCTCAAGGATCAACTTTAGGGTCAACATTAATATATATCCAGCAGACGACAGACTCTAAAGGGTATTGCAAAACAGCTTGCTAGCTCTAAATGAAAACAATATTAATCACCCCAGAAGCTGTTAAGAGGAAAAAAATGGTAAGAAGGGGACAGACATGCATTTGTTTGGCACCTTTAACAGCCATACAATGCTCCAAAGTGTTTTACAGCCAATTAAATACTTTTGAGGTAGTCACTGCTGTTGCCATTGTGAACAGCAAGCTCCCATTGCAATATGATAAAAGATCATCTGCTTTTTTGATGTTGGATGATGATAAATATTGGCCTGGACAGAGGCAATAATTCCTATATTGTTCTTCAAAATAATGCCAAAAGATAGCTTGAAAATGTATTAGCAGCCTTGGTTGAACATCTCACTCGAAAGGTGGCACCTCTAAACATGTAGTACCCCTTCAGAAATGAAGAGCCAGTATTGATCTTTGAACTCAGTGAACTCAAATATCTGTGACTCAGAAGCTACTAACTTAGCCATGGCTGGCATGAGGTGAGTATTGCATTGTGGTGGTCAGGGGAAACCTGGGACAGCAGCAGTCAGCTTGTGGAACCTCTTGAAGCATTCCTGCTCCTCTTGCTCCCACGTGCAAACGAGAAAGAAAAAAAAATGCCAGTTACATTTTTGTATTTTTTAATGCTTTACCATCAAGTTTTACTCAACTCAGAGTCAAACAATTGCTCCGCCCATAGGAAATTATTATGATATTGGAGTCCTATGGAAATCATAACACTCTGATTTGAACAGATAAATGAGTTTCCAGCTTGGCATCTCAGCAGTTTATTGAATGCTCCAAGAAATACAACAGCAGAATGGGGACATGGCAGTAGGTATGTTACTTCCATTGGAAGTACACTGGTGCCTCCTTTCAGCTGGTTGACCAGTTAAAATCTATACTACCACCATAATCTCCAGTGCTCTAGAGTAGTAAGATCACTGCCTTTTGATTTGATTTGATATACTCTCGTCACATGTACGTAGGTATAGTGAAAAGTTTTGTTTTGCATGCGCTACAGGCAGATCATAACATACAAACTGCATTAGGGTAATACAGCAGAGTGAAGGCTACAATGTTATGGCTGCAGAGAAGATGCAAGAGAGTGGCAGTGTTATCAGGAAACTTGTAAATGGAATTGGACGGGAATTTATTCACACAGTCGGGAGTGTGTAAGGAGTATAGTCAGTGGGTGTTGGGGTGGGGGTTGATGTTAGTGGGGGGAAGTATGTAGCCCTGTGGGGCACAGGTGTTGAAGATTATGATGGAGGAGTTGTTTTTGCCTATTCTTACTGATTGTGGTCTATGAGTCAGGAAGTCAAGGATTCAGTTACAGAGAAGGGAGCCGAGACCTATGCCTTGGAGTTTAGAGATGTGTTTGTTTGGAATTAAGGTATTGACAGCAGAACAGTAGTCAATGACGTAGGTATCCTTGTTATCCAGACGTTCCAGGAATGAGTCCAGGATCAGGAAGATGGCTTTTGCTGTGGACCTGTTGTGCCGGTCGGCGAATTGAAAAGGATCAAGGCAATTTGATAGGCTTGAATTGATGAGCCTCATGATTAACCTCTCTTAGCACTTATGGAGATCAGAGCCACTGGGTGGTAGTCATTGAGGCACACTACATGATTTTTCTTTGGTACCAGTATGATGGCGGTCATCTGGAAGCAGGTGGGAACTTCAGATTGTAGTAACGAAAGGCTAATGATGTCTGCGAATACTACTGCCAGCTGGTCAATAACACTCAACTCAGTGTTATTGTCCACTTTCCTGTAAAGTTTATTCCTCCAAGATTCACTATATCAATGCACGTGTGATATATAACATTTCCTTTATGTCTTTTTATTTGTTCTTTGTTAAATTCTGCTCAACTATAAATCAAGTGGGAAGCAATAAACGTTTCAATTATAAATTTGTCCTGGAGTGTCCCTTTAATAAACAGCTTGCTATTGTCAACGTAGTCTACTTATTCAGCTGTCCACCCTATCGTCTGATGCCCTTGTTCCTGAGAAAGTCACTAACAGTGTTCCTTTAGCTCTTGGCATCAGTCATCCCCGTAGATTTAAGTTAATGCTTCGATATTGAAGAAGAACAGAATTGGAATTTCTATCTCCTTAAGTACTCATTGGTTTTCGGTTGAAAAATAAATACTGTGGTCTGTGAATTCAGTTTCTTTCAAGGACAATCCTGCTTCAAGGTCATGATGTTTTGTCTCCATATCCATAATGAGTCTAATCATAAATGTACTCCTCAGACTTTCTGCAAAAAA
Source organism: Ginglymostoma cirratum (assembly GCA_024137785.1). Lineage (NCBI taxonomy): Eukaryota > Metazoa > Chordata > Chondrichthyes > Orectolobiformes > Ginglymostomatidae > Ginglymostoma > Ginglymostoma cirratum. Next base: position 82,082,381 of record JAHRHZ010000145.1, on the reverse strand, counting down.
AAGGTAGATTTTTATAGCAAAAGTCTATTTTCTAATGTTGTGACATCATTTTGAGACTTTTGCTCCCTACCCCTTTCTTCTTGCTCTGATTATTGTTTGCAGGTAATTCTTTGGCACTGCCAGAGGAAGTAGTAGAAACAGATACAATGACAATGTTTAAGAGGCACCCTGACAGATACATGAATATTCAGAGAATAGAGGATATGGTCCATGTAAAGGCAAAATGTTTTACTGTAGAAAGACGTCATGTGTTGTCACAGGTTTGGTGGGCCAAAGGGCCTGTTCCTGTGCTGTACCTTTCTTGAATTGTCCATCATCATTCATGACTGGATGTGACAGCACCGCATAGCTTGGATCAAATATATTGGTTATGGGCTTTGCTAGCTATGCCTATTACATAATCCATTGATGGTCTAGCCATGCAAGTAGTCCTGTGTTGTACCTTCAGCAAATTTATATGCACTTTACGTATGCTCAGTGCTGCTCTGGGCATGCTTGCCTATAATCCTCCTGAACTACTTCACAGTTGATTTCACACCCTGTTGGTATTGGTAGAACTATCCTCCAGAAACATGAGAACATCCAACATTCTACCGCCTATGTTGTAACTCATTCCAAGTCCCATTTACCCATCATCTTGGAATCTGCACTTTTGATTTTCAAGCCTCCATGCTTTTTGACCTCCATTTTTTAAAAAAAAATCATTCATGTGGTGTGGGCGTTGATGGCTGGCCAGCATTTATTGCCCATCCCCAGCTGCCCTTGAGAAGGTGGTGGTGACCTGCCTTCTTCAATGCTGCAATCCTCCTGCTGAGGGTTGACATACAATACTCTTAGGAAGGGAACTCTAGGACTTTGACTGAAGGATAGTGAAGGAATGGCAATATTTTTGGAAGTCAGGATGGTGAGTGGCTTGGAGGGGAACTCAGTCACATGTGATATTCTTTTTCCCAGGGGGTACTGCTATCATCAATATAGTCATGAATATTTCACTCATTCCATTTGCAGCAGATAAATTCTTCCACATACAAAGAAAGAATTTGCTTTTATATAATACCTTATCATTCGCAAAGAGCTTTGGAACAAATGAGTTACTTTTTGAAATGTTGTGTCTCTATTATGTTGGCAAACGTAAAAGTCAATTGTACATGGTAAGATCCCACAATGGAAACAAACTAAAACAAATACTAGCTTCTTTAGTTAGAGATTCAATTATTGCCCTAAACATGACGGAATTTCCTGATTGGTGGTGATCTCACGTATATGTCACCCTTGTCCTTCTAGTGGTTGTAGGTTTGGAGGGTGTCGTCTGAGGACCTTTGGTGAATTTCTGCAGTGCATGTTGAAGATGGTACACACTGCTTTTTACTGACTGTCAGTGGTAGAGGGAGTGGATTTTGTTGTTACCTGATCTAGCCTTGACAACCTTAAGAGATATCCTTGCACCTCTCATCCTGCCAAGTTAAGAGTCCCTGATCTCAATGCAGCCTTGGCAACTGTATTTTCAACCAAGGCCTCAATGTTTGACATCCCTTCCTAAATTTCTTCACCTTTCTCTCTTCTCCTTTAAGACACTCTACAAGATGAAGTTCTTTGACCAGGCTTGTGGTCCCTCTTCGTCTATCTTCTTAGATGGTGTCAAGCTTTGTTTAATAATTTCTGTGATGTGCCTTAGGATGTTTTGCTACTTTAAAAGGGGGAGACATTGGGCTCCAAGATTTAACGAGGGCGATTTCCTGCCCATTATGTTTTATTTATAAGTTTTTACTGTCTTCTATTCACTTTCCTTGGGGCGACTGTTTAAGTCTCTTCATCGCTCAGTCACATGTGATATTCTTTTTCCCAGGGGCTACTGCTATCATCAATATAGTCATGAATATTTCACTCATTCCATTTG
>JAHRHZ010000145.1:82042838-82080474 GCA_024137785.1 Ginglymostoma cirratum | reverse complement strand
ATTGTACATGGTAAGATCCCACAATGGAAACAAACTAAAACAAATACCAGCTTCTTTAGTTAGAGATTCAATTATTGGCCTAAACATGACGGAATTTCCTGATTTTCCTTAAATATGTCGATGAGAAATTTTATATCCACCTAGATAGGCAGCTAGAGTCTCAGATTGAAGTCGGAAGGCAATGACGTCAGAAGACATCACTTCCTCAGCAAGGAACAGTGGCCGAGAAAATGCACTTAAATCACAGATTGGGTGTTGAATGTAGTGCGTGTCTGACTTGTAGACAGAAATGGTATCTGACTGAGACAATATCTCTTGCAAACTCAGCTGCAACTTCACCCATTGCAAAGTGTCCAGTCACAATGGCACCACCACATTAAATACAAGAGGACAGGCGATCACAAAATGGCACCATAAAACTTAGCAATATTAAATATAATCACAGTGAACACAAGCAGTTTAAATTATAAATTCTGTCATATGTCAGATACAAAATGAATTACAGTATATTGGCTTAAATCTGTTGATAATAATGTCTGATCCGATGCATAGCTCTACTGGTGAGCAGCTATTTTTAAATTCACAGTATGCAGTCTTATTGCTGTCTGCATGCAGCAGGACAGAGATGGGCACAATCTTCACAATCTGATTTCCAGTTACACAATCACATTTCTGCTTAGCTCATATTGATGAATTAGTAGCACTGCATCAGCATCTTAATTCAGTCTGGCCACTGATAATTAGTTAAGATTTTATTGAGCTCACCACTGAAAACTGAGTGTGAATATGTAAAGCTAGAATTAAGTTCAGTGTTGTTACCAAAATGAGAAACACTTGAAAATTCTTCAACTTCATTTGATTCAAGTTTCGAGACAGAATTTCATTTTTACTTCTTTCCTGGGATGTCAGAGTCGCTGGCTAGGGCCAGTCTTCTGTTGCCTGTCTCTACTTCTTGGAAGGAATTGGTTATGATCTCGCCCTTGACCCATTGCAGTTCTTGGGGTGTAATGCTGTCAGGGGTTCTAGGATTTGACCCAGAAACAGGGAGGGCATGATGATTTAGTTCCAAGGCAGGATGGTGAGTGGTTTGAAGAAAAGCTTACAGCGGGTGATGTTCCCATGCACCAGCTCTCCTTGTCTCTCGAGATGATGAAGGTCACAGGTTTGGAACCTTCTCTCACTGTAGTCTTTGTGATTAACTGCAATGCATCAGAGCTGCACTCACTCAGGCAAATGGCCAGTATTCCAGCTACCCCTGAGTGTACCGTGTAGATGTTGGACAGGCTTTGGAGAGTCAGGAGGTGAGTGACTCACTGCAGAATCCATAGTGTTTACATCTCTGGCCCAGTGCATTTCTGATGAAAGACAACCCAAGGATGTGACAGTGAGGGATTCAGTGATAGTAATATCATTGAAAATTAAGTCGTGGTGATTAGATGCTGTTATGATGGAGGTGGTCATTTTCTATGTGGAGCGAATGATACTTGCTCCACATCAGCCCAAGTCTGGATGTTGTCCCATCTTTCTTGTGCATGGACATGGACTCGCTCAATATCTGAGGAGTCACAAGTGGTCCCAGATATTGTGCAATCATTGACTAATATTCCCACAGTCTACTCTTGTGGTGATGCCAAAACATCCATTTCCTGCCAAATGAGTAAGTTCCATTTTTCATTCTTGTGACTGGCTGCATGACAGTAATGACAGGTTGGCAGCTGCCATGAATAACCAGGTCTAACACCCTCAAGTTCTGCTGGAGGGAAGCACACACCTGCATCCAAGAGGCTTCAGCATTCATCCTCAGGAGCGAAGAAACAATGACAATACGGAGAGCCGAGCAAATACACCAGGTGGCCCTTCCTCACCCAGAGATAGGGCAGTGCCAGGCAGTGCCCAGATGAATGAGGAGCCATGCACAGACCCCTTAGAAGAATAGATATTAAGAAGTCTTTGTACTGGTGGCAGAATCACAAATAAGAGAGACACCAATTTGGGGTGATTGAAAAAGGGACCAACAATGATGATATGAGAAAAAAAACCCTTTAATGAGCAGTAAATGCCTTGAATCTGGAATAGACTGTCTGAGAGTTTAGTGGAAACAGATTTAATGGTGGCTTTCAATAGACGTTTGGATGCTCAACAGAAGAGACAAAAATTGCAAGGCTACTGGAAAAGGTGGGGGTAACAGATTGAGGTTGGCATCTTTCACAAGAGCTGGCATGAGACAATGGACTGAATGATCTCCTTCTGCTTTGTCATTATTCTGTGATTTTATAATTTTATTGATTCTTTGATTCTTTACTTTTAGTCATAGCTATATTGCATTTCATTTCAAAAGATGAGACGAGGTTCAGTTTGGCCATCATTATCATCAGTACAAACTTCTGTAACTCGTTATTATTAGGTATGCTTTCAGTCAGCAGATGTTAAGTGTTTACTGGGATTGTATCAGGGTGTCAGTTGTGGCTCAGTGGTAAGGGATCTTTGAGTCAGAAAGTTGGTGATTCAAACTGCCCTACAGAAGTTTGAGTACATAATCCTGGCAGGGACTTCAACACAATACTGAGCCGGTCTCAGCTCATCTGTTGCTGAAATTCTCTTTCAAGTCTTGTTACCTTAGACCTGGCTATTCCATTGCATTCCTGGCTGGTTTCCCAGATTCTATCCTTTGTATACTTGAGGTCATCCAAAGTTTTGCTGCTCGTGTCTTACCTTGCACCAAGCCCTGTTCTCCTGTCACCCCATTCTTATTGAACTACATTGGCTCCTGATCAAGCAACATCTGTTATAAAATCCCTCAGTTGTCCCTCTCCTTCCTATCTCTGTCGGCTTAATCACCCCCACAATCATCTGAGATATCTAGCCACTTAAGCATCTCCAAAATTAATCATTTTGCTACTGATTTATATGCATATAGTTACCTAGGCCAAAGCTCTGGGATTTCCCCTCCCTGAACTTTTCTGCCCCTGTAACCTATTCTTGTTCTTTAAGGCACTTATTAAAACTTAATTTTTTGCGTCAGTTTTTCATGATCTAACTTAAAATGTTCTATGTGACTTGGTATTTAATAATGCTCAATGAAGCAACTTGCAACACAGAAACATAGAAATATACAAAGTAAGAACTGCTGTAGGCCCTTTGATCCTCCTCCACCATTCAATCTGATCAAAGTTGATTATCCAATTCAGTCCCCTGTTCTTCCCCTACCCTTTGATTCCTTTAGCCCTAAGAACCATATATCTTCTTGAAAACTTCCAATTTATTGGCCTCAACCACTTTCTGTGGTAGAGGTTCACTACCCTCTTGGGCCTATCCCATATCCTTAAACTGTGACCCCAGACTCTGGTTTCCCTGGTCATCGGGAACATCCTTCTTATATTTATCCTGTCTCATCCTGTTAGTATTTTATGAAATCCGGCTTTACACATTTGTACTCCAACATGTCCGAATCAATCCAATCTTTCTTCATACATCCTCCTGGGAATCAGTTTGGTTAAACCTCTATTGCAATTGTTCCGCAGCCAAAACATCATTCCTCAGATAAAGAGAGCAAAACTGCACACAATACTACAGCTGCGGTCTCAGCAAGGCCTTGTACAAATGCAGTAAGCCGTCCCTGATCCTATACTCGAATCGTCTTGCTATGAAGGCCAACGTACATTTGCCCTCTTCACTGCCTGCTGCGCCTGCATGCTTGTCCTCAGTGAGTGGTGTATAAGGACAACCAGGTCTCAGTGCGCATTCCATTTTTCCTGTTCTATCACCATTCAGATAATAATCCATGTCCTGTTTTCCATGAAATTAAAGATCCTTTAAAATTTAACTTGATGTTTTTGAGATGTTAAACTGCCCTCTCAATTAGTTGTACGTGATGCCTCTGTTTGAAGTAGAAAAGGGAAGTTATAAAATATCCTTATACCCTCAGCCAACATCTTAAAAGACAGATTACCAGGTTATGTATTGCCTTGCTGCGGGTGAGATCTGACTGTGCAGAAATGGGCTGCTGTGTATATTACAACACAACAATGACTGCATGATATAAGCACGTTTCATGGGTTGAAAAATACCTTACAACACTTTGTGTTTATGAAATGTGCCTCATTTGCCTTCTTTCTTTCTCTTGAGAATGTAATACTAAATCGTGTATTTCTTTACAAAGCAGTAAATAGTTCAAAAGACATGCTGTTTCAAGGATTGAGCCAGGAACCATCTGGTTCTGAGCAGGTAGCATATAAACTGTGATTGCCAGGCTACTTGTCAAGTGCACATTTGATTATTTCTATTTAATTGGTGTGTGTATCAACAGAATGTGAAGTAATGACGCTTCATAAAAGTAAGCAAATTTAAATAACTGATATAATTTATGAGCCATTTGAGTCATTTTTGTTGGTCCGGCCCATTTTAAACTTCTTGACCTGGGACTATTACAGAACAAATCTGGCACTTTGAGTTCTTGATCCGTCATTGAGAGCAATATTTCTCAGTTTCTTGAAAGTGTAACTGTTGTTGATTGTGTTCATTTCAAGGAAGTTTACCCTGAATTGAGAAACACGTTGAGCACGATTTTCAATTAAACATACTGTTTACTTATTTTATCAGCAGGTAGCTTGTATAACTGTGAAGCACAGTGTGTTCGAGCACCCTTAACTTTGCAAAGCATTCTGTTTGAACTGAATACAACATTCTCAAATATGACATAAAATTTCATGGTCTTGTTTAAAATCAATTCAAAGGTTAGCAAAGCAATGTTTTCCTAAACTGGTTACTTTGACTAGAATTTAGGAATCCATGCAGTTAACGTGGGGGCAGTCATCTTCAGTGGTGACTGACTCTATGTCCCCACCAGCAAGAAAGCATGTATCATAAGTGCTTACATTTCAGGTAATAGTCAGGTGGAGGTTATGGGAAAAGTGAGTTCAAGGGTTCAGAAGAAAGGACAAGTAGTGGACTTTGACAGCCACGCCCTTGCTTCCCATCGCCACGCCTGTTTGGCCCCAGGCAAATAGAACACTCCCTCCCTCCATCAGGCAAGTTATCTTGGCTTCCAACCTGGATAACCAGATACTTTTCTTGCTTCTGAGATGGCAGTTGTTGAAGGCATTTGGACTCTGGACCAACCTGTGATGATGCCCTGGAGCTGCACATCATTGACGATAAATATCATAATGTGGGTGAAATTAGAAATCTCTAGACTGAGAAAGGGTCCTGAGACTTTGTTGTGAATACTCAGAAAAGGTAGATTTGTGTTACTGAATGTAACTGTAACTGTAACTGAATGTATCTATGATTATTACATATCACAGTACTTAACATTAATGGAAAATAAGTTTTGCCTTTTTGTTGACCTGTCTGTCTCAAACTTGATATGTGGCATTGAGCCAAAGATTAAGCTGTTCAGACGTATTATCATACACTTCAGAAGCAGATGAGACCTGACCCTTGGTCTTCTCTGTTTCGAAGGTAGGGACACAACCACTATACAATAACACTAACCAATATGCCAAAAGAATACATAAATTAATTGATCACTTAAGAACTTTAACTGGTTGGGAGTTGAGAAGGCCACCCTGCCCAGAACTTAATTACTGAGTGATGACAAGGAAGCAAGAATCTTTCCAGGGCCAAATCTCCCAATTATTTGTTCTTCTCGCCATTTCCTTTCCACCATCAAGGAACTGTTAATCATGCCCTACATGTCTGAGACCTGTGAATCATAGATGTTTTCAACACAGAAAATGGCTCTTTGGCTCATGAGTGTGACTGACTTCTCCCACACCCATTAACAGCTTGACCAGTAAGTGATAACTTGAAATAAAAGAAGATTGACCTCAATGGATGAGAAGGCTTTGTCTTTTTAAGATAGATGGAGTGTGTATCCTTTAAAGACGCAACAGCATGTGAGGGGATTAATACCAGGACCTGATGATTGAGAATAGTAAGGCAGATCAAGAGTCCAAGAGAATCAAAATTGCCTTAGACATGTTGGAGCTTAGACATGTTTAAGAGACAGATAAATAAATGTCAAGTGGAACATACCCTGTAGATTTTCCTGAGTTCCAGATGGATGGATTAAATCCGTTCAGGCAGCTGGTAAGGCTGAATGCTCAAGACTGTAAATTGCCTGGAATAGAAATGACAAAGGTTGTAGAAAAAGGGGATTTGTAATTTTGTCAGGTTTATGAGATGTTTCACCTTGTCACACTGCTACTGGCAGAGTGATGTCTAGATCCAAGCCATAGAATCCCAACAGGGCATAAAGAGGCCATTCCACCCATCACGTCTGCACTGAACCTTTGAAGGATCCCGCTCAGATACAACTTTTCCCACATCCCTGTAACCCCACATTTACTAATTTACTAATCCACCCCTGCACATCTTTGATCCTTGGGAGGAAACCAGAGCACCAAGCAGAGACCTACACAAAGAGAGGGAGAACATGCAAATTGTGATGTGCAATAATCATAGATACACTAATCTTTGACCTACGGCTACATTCAGTGACACTAATTTATCTTTTCTGTGTGTTCACATCCATGTCTCAGGACCCTTTCTCAGTCTAGAGATTTCTAACTTCACCCACATTGTGATATTTCTACTCAATGATGGGCAGCTCCACACAGACAGTTACCCAAGACAAACATCCAACCCATGTCCCTGGCACTGTTAGACAGTGTTAACTATTGTGTCATCGTGCTGCCATATACTATCATAGAATGGGCGATGGAAAAATGACAGTAGAATAAGACCTTAAAACCATAAAGCATAGGAGCACACAGAGGCCATTCAGTACATTGAGTCTGTTTTGCTGTTCAATGAAATCAGGCTGACCCGAATATCCTCAACTCCACTTTCCTGACTCCTCCCCATAACCCTTGATTAAAAATCTGTTTAACTCAGCCTTGACAGCAATCTACCAAAACAAATTCCATAAACTCATTGCCTTCTGAAAAAGAAGTTGCTTTTCAACGCTGTCTTCAATGTGTGACCCCTTTCTTCTGAACTCATGCTCTCTGAACCTAAACTCTTCCCAAAGGAGGAAACAACTTTTTACATCTATCCTCTCAAGTTCCCTAAGAATCTTATGTTTCAACAAGGTCACATCTTCATTCTTCTAAACTCCAACATCGGCCCAACCTAGAACAACGAACAATACAGCACAGGAACAGGCCCTTTGGCCCTCCAAACCTGCATCGATACGCTTTGTCCTTCCTTTGTCGTACTAAAACTGTCTTCACTTATAGGATCTGTATCCCTCTATTCCCTTCCTGTTTATGCATTTATCCAGGTGTTTCTTGATAACACAGTGTGGAGCTGGAGAAACACAGCAAGCCAGGAAGCCTTTCTGAAGAAGGGTCCCGACCTGAAACATCTGCTTTCCTCCTCCTCTGATGCTGCCTGGCCTGCTATGTTCCTCCAGCTCCACTCTGTGCTATCTCTGACTCCAGCATTGGCAGTTCTTACTATCTCTGTCTTGAATGCTGCTTTGTTTTCACCATATCCTGTGGCAGCATATTCCACATGCAAACCTACTCAATCTCCCCACGTAAGATAGTCCCTCTGTACCTGGGGTCATCCCAGCAAACCTTCTCTGGACTGCCTTAGACAAACACCCACTGAGAATGTCTCAGTATTCAGAGGATCCATTCGGATTGGTTACATTGGTCCATTTCACAGGGCTCAGAAGATTGCTCAGCACATGACAAGGGCAGAAGATGCATGGAAATCTCTCTCTCCAATTGTCTTGTCACCAACAATAATCTGTACATGCACACATTCAGGTAACTCTGTTTCTGCACCCCCTTTAGAATTGTTCCCCCCACCGCCCCGATTTTATGTTGCCTTTCTATGCTCTTCCTGCAAGAATGTGACACCTCACTCTTCTCTGCATTGACTCTCATCTCCCACGTGTCTACCCACTACACGTCTGCATCTATTTCCTTTCGTAGATCTGCACTATCCTTCTCGCTGTTCACAAATCTGCCAAGTTTGTGTCATCTGCAAACTTTGAAATTATCCCCTGCGCACTGAGATCTATCTCAAGGACCTCTCTAATAAACAAAATATATGCGTACATTAAGTAGTCATTTAACACCTCAGCCACGCCCTTGCCTCCTGATGTAAATCACCTGAAGAAGCAATAAATTGCACCAACATTTCCATTCCTTTCTTCAGCCATCTTTTGGACTACCTGTAATGAAACTGATGAAAAGGAAAGCTTTCACAGTTAATCAAAATCTTTGCAATGTTGTCACACAAATACAAGTGGGTGAAGCCCTGTCCCATATCAGCGAAAAATTCACTGAGGCGTCTGAAAAAACCTACACTGTGAAATCTTGCAGCCCTTAAGAAAAAATGCTACAGAATCTTTCTAGTAATTTTCCTCCTTTAAATCAAGTGCTACTTTTCTTTCTGAAATCAATTTTCAATCTGATATCAAGGATATGGAGTTTAAGGAGCAGATATAGAAATATGTGAAGATTTTTAAGGGAATGTTTCACATCTTTGGGACAAAGTTTGGACATGATGGTGGATCAATGAAAATTGAGGAAGCTCATGAAGCCAGAAGTTTGATTTAAGTTGTTTTACTATTGCCACGTGTACTGAGATACAGTGGAACGTACTGTTTTGCATGCTATCCAAACAAATCATACCTAACGTAAGTATATCAGGGTAATAGAACAGAATGCAGAATATAGTGTTACATCTGCAGAGATGGTGCACAGAAAGATAAACTCTAATATATGAGAGATCTGTTCATAAGTCTGATAACAGTGGGGAAGAAGCTGTTCTTGAATCTGTTGACTGAAGTGGGTGGAACAGGGTATAACCAGGGTGAGAGAGGATTTTGATTATATTGGCTGCTTTCCCGAGGCAGCAGTAAGTGTAGGTGGAGTCGGTGAATGGAAGGCTAGTTTGCGTGATGGACTGGGCTGCATTCACAGTTCTCTGTAATTTCTTGCGGTATTAGGCAGAGTAGTTGCCATACCATGCTGTGAATTATTTGGTGCACCTATAAAAATTATTAACAGTCATTGCGGTCATGCCAAATTTCTTTAAATTTCTGAGGAAATAGAGGTGTTGAGGAAATATAGGAACACAGACATTGTAGTGCATTGTGGAGCTTGAGGAAGAAATGAAAATTGTGTTTTGTTGGTTTAAACCCATGGACTCTTAATTTGAGCCATTATGGATTTTCTATTCTTTTCTTTTTAGTACATGGTTTTCCATAAGAACACTGATGGAGGAGCAAGCGATCCGCCAGTTACAAGAGTTTAAAAGCTGTAGACATATATTTCACAACATGTGACAATTTCAAGTGAAGACTTCACTTGCAGAAGACTTGACATTATTCATTCAGGGTCAATTGTTATCCTCCTATGACTGTAAGCTTGACAAAAAGAGGGAAATGAAAGCTATCTCAAAATTAATTGCAATCTTGTCTGTCTCTAATGTAAAACCACCAAGGCTGAATATCATATGTTTCTGAAATTGGAACTGATAAAAACAAAATTGAATTGAGTTGCTGTTTCAAGCACTGGAAAAAAAGATCTGCTGAATGTTTGAGGGGATAATCAAATTTTCATTAACAGGAACTCATGGGAAGTAGTCCATATGATCCTATGCATCAAAGAATTATGTTCAGGAGAAATTATATTGAAAGCTGACAAAACCTGTCAGTCCAACAATACTACTCTTTGAAACCAAAATGCTGAAGAGGCCTGAATTCAGTAGTACTCATTAGAATCTGTGCAGACACAAACCGGTTTAAGGAAATTCACCAAAGCAGGGCTCATGGTGGGAAGGCTCTAAAATCCAATGGGAATGGGTGAGTCAGAATTCTAATGGCCGTACCCGTATAGTAGTTAAACGACCAATGGGAAAGTAACAAGATAACAACTATCATGAATATGACCTGAATTCTATTAAAATTGTTAGGAAAACAGTTAAGAGTCATTTACCCACTGATAAATTTCTATCAAGTGCCCCTTCGGGATGACTTGAAAGCCAACGGTATTGAAGTGAGGTGAAAGGGCAGCCATTCTGCAGCTGCCTCCCACTGGAGGTTAAAAGGAATCATAAAATGATAAAGGGTGGAGCACACATCGGAAGGTGAGATTCTGGAAGAGTTTGAGAGGCATAGGTTGGAGGAGAATGAGCTGATAGTACGATCTGAAAGGTGCCCATTGACACTGTAAATTCCGAGTCACCATACAGTGAATAGTCTAAAATCAGACTCGTGAAGGTCACAAACCCCACTATTGTTGGGCAAAGGCAAAGTGGAGGAGAAGTGCCAAAGGAGTCATTTTCAGGCACAGGAGAAACCCACCATTGAAGAGGTAGGAAGAGCTAAAGGGCACATCCCCACTACAAAGTTGGATATAGCCCATGCTTCATTTCCCCTAACTGGCTGCCTACTGTTGTGTTATGTCTCACCGACAGAGTACCTTTAAGAAATATATTTATGATATCATCACTATATTATACCACTTGACTTGAGGGAATAAATATCACATTCTCCATCTTAACTGTGATCACTTTGACCATGGCATGCTATTGAAATCACATTGCTCTTTATAATGAAATAGCTTAATGAGCCCCCACAATTAACGGCCTGTAAATATAATATTTGTACATTAAAGTTACCTGTAATAAACATCTGTCGGATTCTTCAGTACTATATCACCTATACCTAAGTTCTTATGTCGCAAGAGGTAGCATAAACATTTCTGCATCAAATAATATACCCTGCTGGAGGCAAAACCTAACTCAGTCCGCACTAAACAAAGTGCTGTCGTTCCCATTCTCTATACACTCAGTAATTCTGCTGACATTCGGATCTGCTGTCAGAATCCTAATTGCCTGGATTAACTCCACCTAATCACTTTGGGTCAAAGATCTTTCTTCAGAACTAATATATACTTCATCAGAAAATTGCTGAATTAATGGAACAATTGGAATTGCCTTAAATGCACATTTCATTGTGAGGGAACTCCCTTTTAATATGGGGATGAGGAGGAATTTCTCATCTCAGAAAGTTGTCAATGTTTGGAATGTTATACCCTCACATTATTCTAGGCCTAGCGGAATTATCACTAGACTATTAATCCAGAAACTCAGCTCTGAGGAGCCGGGTTCAAATTCCACCCACGACAGATAGTGGAATTTGAATTCAATAAACAAATATCTGGAATTAAGAATCTACTGATGACCATAAAGCCAATGTCAATTGTCAGAAAAACCCACCTAGTTCATGAAAGTCTTTCAGGGAAGGAAATCTGTCATCCTCACATGGTCTGGCCTACATCTGACTCCAGACCCACAGCTGTGATTGGTTCCCATTTGCCCTCTGAACTGGTCTAGCAAGCCACTCAATTGTATCAATCACTCACCTACTACAAGTGGGCTGCAGTGGTTCACGAAGGAAGCTAACCACCAATATCTCAAGGGCAACTTGGGTCGAGCAATAAATGTTGGCCAGCCAGCAACACCTATTCCAATGAGTGAATTAAAAAAAAAGAGTTGAGTGCGCTTCCCTGCCAGATACTTGCTAGTGAGAGTCAGGAAAGTGTTGGTGGTAATAGAAAATTGATAATTTTCTCTTAGTGAAGCATGTATCCTTGCTTAATAATCAAGACTATCCCAGTTGATAATGTGTCAATTACCCAAGACACAAAGTTCTTGCAGGGAATGATCAGCAAAGATCTCTAGACACACACTCAATCTTTTGATAAGAAACCTTGAATGTCCAAGGACATCTTGCATCATCAGGCCTGATATTGGAATACCAGTCTAAGGGCAATTATCTTTTGTTCCTGCTGAAAGAATGAGTGTGCAGAACTGCCTGGGGAACTTGCATTGAAAAGCAGGTCTGGACATTCTCAGTTACTTGAACATATCAATAGTTAATGTGGCTGAGCAGACATTTAAAAAAAAATCATTAGGGCACTGACACATGCTGCATAAAAAAAATCTAATTAATGGTATTATCAGGATGTAGTTAAACAGATTGGTGCCTCATGAAACATTGATGTTAAATTAGAGTAGGACATAGAATTTTGTTTGGAAAAATTGTGCACTTGGGAGAAATAGTATTTAGTAAAAATAAATCTGCAAAATGTATATGGGAAAAGGGAAGACTGACGAATCTTTCAAGCCTATGATTTATTCATGAAATTGTAAACTTTAGCTTGTAGACACTGTATGATTCTTTGAATCCTGATTTGTCTCTTGAAACATCCGTACTTGATACACATCCTAAAGACTTAGAATTAAGGGAGTGTTGCAAAAAGATAAGAAATAAGATTAATTGAGGGCTCAGGGGTAACTCCCCCCTGTCCAGTGACCATAAGACCATCTGCATTTAATTCTAATTGTTTAGGAAATAGGACATTCCAAGAATGGAACTTCCTCCCTAATGGCATTGTGTGCCTATGTACAGCACATTGACTGCAGCAGCTCAAGAAAGCAGCTCACCACCATCACTTTCTCAAGGGCAACAAGGGACAAGCAAAAGATGCTGGTCCAGCCAGAGACACCCATATCCCAAGAGAAATTTTTTTTTTAAGGGCTTGAACATTTTTTATGCTAGAAATGCTATTCTGCAAAATCCATAACTTTCAAGCTGATTATATCTTGAATGATAATGATTTTGCTTAACAGGCTATGGAAAGGAACAAGGGAAGCTACAAGCTGTCTTCAGTTCATCTGTTTTGTTTAATCTATGGAAATGGAACTTGTGAATCATTTAAATGCAACCGACTAAAGAGGTTTCACTAAATTTCAGTGTTAATCTTTGCTAAGCTATATTTTAACGGTACAATTGTGAGTTTATAGGTTTTATCAAGTTAGTATTGCCTTATTCAGTAGAAAGTACAAAATTTGGTGCATATTTCTACTGTTCAGTGTTTTGGGGGAAATTCAAGTGATGTAACATGCAAGGACCAGGGGCAACACTGACCCACGCAAATTCAAATACGTTCTCCAGTGCAAAAAATGAGGTTTGCAAAATATAATTCTCAATTGTTCTTTGTAATTTGCTGCTCAAATACTGTAGCATATTAAATTTCACTAAAGCTTACATAAAATCATGACTGTTAGCCATATTAAGTTAGCTTTGAACTGTTGAATGTACAATTCTAAGGGCCTTCAAAATTATACTTACATATAATATTGGGTTGGAATTTCACATGTACCAGACCGGACGTTTGTGGGGGTGGGGCTGGGGCTCGGGGTGGGGAAGGGCTAGGTGGTGGAGGTGGGGGGGCACATTATCATGTTTCCATTGCTTAATGGTATTTAGAATATTCAATCATTATGGCAATCCATCAGCTTTTATTTTCACTTAATTTTCTCCTGAATTCTAAAAGAGAAAGATTTTATTTCCAGAATTCGCAATCAAGAATTATTGCCTCTTTAAAAAGTTATGAAGGATGTGCGTGTCACTGGCACAGCTGGCACTTATTGCCTACCCTTAGTTGATGGTGAAGCTCCTTCTCTAAATGATACATTCAATGTGAGGAAATGCCACATTTGCTATGACCATAGAGAGCTCAGATGAAAGCCAATAAGGATCATCTCGTCATTGCAATGATGAATGCTATTCCAGTATCATCAGATTTTGCAGCTGAATTTTCCAACCAGCTTTTAGTTGGTAGCCCTTGGACTACCAATTCAGAGGTGGGTTTCAACCTCGCTTCAGGACTCGAGTACACAATCCACATTTGCCCATTCATAAAATGGTACGCTACAGAGGGCTGCATTATTGGAGGGTCCCCAGGGCTCATTTAAATGTTGTAATCTGGGCACAGTCTACTTGTATATCTGGAGATGGATGCAAAAGTTTACCTCATACAGAATTGTAACAGAACAGAAACAGACCTTTGGTCCACCCATTCCATGCTGAACCCAAATTAAACTAGTCTCACCTGCCTGCTCCTGGCCCATATCCCTCCAAACCTTTCCTATTAAAGTACTTATCTGAGTGTCTTCTAAACATTGTAACCACATCCACCATTTCCTCAGGAAATTCATTCCCCACACGAAGCACTCTCTGTGTGAAAAAGTTGCCACCACTCATGTCTTTTATGAATCTCTGTCCTCTCATCTTAAAAGTATGCCCTCTAGTCTTGAACTCCCCCATGCTAGGGAAACACAGCTACTATTAACCCATCTATTACCCTCTTGATTTTATAAACCCTTACAAGGTCACCTCTCAACCGCCTACATTCCAATGAAAAAAGCCCCAGACTATCCAGCCTTTCTTTATAACTCAAACCTTCTAAACCCGGCAACATCATAGTTTATGCTCCAATCAAACTTGCTGCTTGGTTTGCCTGCAGAACAACTTGAGTGGAACTGCAACATAATCACTAATAAGAATTTTTAAATGTTCCAACAACTTGTAAGGGGCTTTATAGTTATTAAAGGGTTTGTATCCAACTGGTAGAATTTTCCCTCATACTGCATGCTTGAGAACTAAGATTCAGCACATGGTCCAGCGGAAAGGGAAGTTCACTCCTTCCTTCATGGACAGGGCCTGGAGGTTTTGTGAATAGTATGAGAACAGGAAGACAGTCTTTTCTAGCTGACCATCACAAAAGGCTATAACTCTAGGGCAAACCAAAGTGGACACAGATTGCAGCCTGGGTTAGTGCAGTATCTTGGAAGAAGTAGGTGCCCATCACTGCAGGCTGAAAGTTAAAGATGCTCTGTGCTTTGCAAGGCGGCTGGATTGAAACGCACAAGATTGACAGGGTTGAATCGGAAAGGTTATTTCCCCTAGTTGGAGAGTCTAGGACCAGACGGTGTAATCTCAGAATAAAGGATTACACATTCACCTCTGTGATCCTGCTCACGTCACACCAGAGAGGGGAAAATTTCACCTGATCTGTGTAAATGGTGTTCAAATGCAGATCCGCCCTAACCAAACTGAATAGCAGAGTAGATCCAAAGACTTGAATGGATTCCTGGAATTTAGAAGTTCTTATCTTGTGCCTTATATGTCGAGCATTTTCAGAGAAATCTGTACACTGTCAATGTGCCATGGTCAGCAATGAGATGTGAAAAAAAATACTTCCACTCATAAAGCTAACCATAACTTATTCAACATGATATATCAAGTTTCCCTCTGAAGATATCAGTCATGATCTGCTGCTTGCAAAGACATATTGTCTTCAAGTAAAATAGTGCCTGTTGCAGTGCTGCCTACAGAAAGCTGAATAAGAGGAGAAAAAAACTCAAGTGAGTATTCCTTCTGCATAAATACAACACAGAAAAGGAAGCAGAAAATAAATTTTTTTGAGTTTGATATATTAACATTAATATAAATGTCAAAGTGTTACTATTTGTGATAGATGTTGTACTTTTTAAGAAGCATGTGTTTTAAGTTAGAATTGTAATTGTTTTCTAAATTATTTACCTAATGTTATAAAGGCAATTCACAATTGGCATTGTAAGTTTTCTTCATTGAGTAAATCTTTTACTATGAATGATTCAGTAAGGTGGTAATCTAATATTGTTTACCTTGTGTCCAGCTCCCATCCAGTCATTAAAGTGATGAAAAATCATTGACTTTATTATCAGCATTTTAAACATCATGAGTGAAATGTTTCACACATACAATTTAGTTTCAGTGCAGTGATCCAGACATTAGCCATTCAACTTTGTTCCAAATCTAGGTGAATTCAGAAATTGCTGGAGAAACTCAACAGGTTTAGCAACATCTATGGAAAGAAACAGCATTAACCAGAGTTAACCCTTCTTAAGAAGGATCTCTGACACTCTGTTCTTCTTTCTGAAGAAGAGTTGCAGGACTTTAAATGTTAACCCTGTTTTCTCCCTGCAGCTGCTAACAGAGCAGTTGAGTTTCTGATGAAGGGTCTAGGCCCGAAACATCAAGCTTTCCTGCTCCTATGATGCTGCATGGCCTGCTGTGTTCATCCACCCCACACCTTGTTATCCAGCAATTTCTGTTTTGTTTGTTTCACACCTCCAGCATCCACAGTTTTTTGCTTTATTTTAGGTCGAATTATTTGAATGAAAAGGTCTTATGTTTGGTTGGTGTAAATTAAATGAGTTTGAACATTTTCATTCTACTCCCTCATGAAGGGAGTCAGTGGAGTAACAGAGGGTCTGGGCTTGACTCTGTGAATCAGGGTTCCCACCATGGCAGCTAGTGGAAATTAAATTCAATTAATAATTAGAATAAAAAATTAGAATTTAATGAGAGATTCAATATTGATGTCCATGAAGCTATCATCAATTATCACAGTAGAGTCAAAGAGTAATAGAGCTGTACAGCATGGAAACAGACCCTTCAGTCTAACTCATCCATGTCAACCAGATATCCTAAATTAATCTAGTCCCATTTGTCAACATTTGGCCCATATCCCTCTAAACCCTTCCAATTCATATAGCCATCCAGATACCTTTTAAATTTTCTAATCGTACCAGCCTCCACCACTTCCTCTGGTAGCTCATTTCTTACACACACCACCCTCTGTGTGAAAAAGTTGTTCTTTAGGTCCCTTTTAAATATCTCCCCTCTCACCTTAAACCTATGCACACTAGTTTTAGATTCTGCTACCTTGAGGAAATGACCTTGGCTATTCACCCGATCTATGCCCTTCATGATTTTATAAACTTCTATAAAGTCACCTCTCATCCTCTGACACTTTAGGGAAAATAGTTCCAGCCTATTCAGCCTCTCCCTATAGCTCAAACCCCCCAACCCTAAAAACTTCCTTGTAAATCTTTTCTGAATCCTTTCAAGTTTCACAATATCCTTCCTATTGTAGGGAGACCAGAACTAAACACAGTATTCCAAAAGTGGCCTAACTGATGTCCTGTACTGCCACAATGACCTCCCAACTCCTATACTCAATACATTGGCCAATAATATCAAGCATACCAAACACCTTCCTCTTTATCCTGTCTACCTGTGACTTTACTTTCAAGGAACTATAAATCTGCACTCCAAGGTCTCTTTGTTCAGTAACACTATCCAGGACTTTACCACAAATGCATATATGGTTTACTAATGTCCTTTAAGGAAGAAAATCTGCCCTCCATATCTGATGTAACCAATGTATGGTTCCAGACCCACAGCAATGTGTGTGTCTCTTCACTGTTCTCCGAGACCCTGATTTCAAGAACAGTTAGGAGTAGGCAAAAATAATGCTGGACATTGTGAATGATTCCAATGTCCCATGAAATGATACATTTCTTAAAAAGGAGCCGCAAGTCTATTGTGCAAAATTTACCCTAGCTTGATACCAATAGGCCCCTCAGCAATCAGCTCCCTTGGGTGGATCACAGAAAACTGTTGAGTGAAATAGAAACATGCCACAAAATTGACATTTTTCCATTTTCCTCATCAGTAATCACATAAGTCTTTTCCTGAGGTGGTTGCTAAAGTATGTGACTAGGGCAGGGTCGGTCAAGGGTCTAATTGCACCACACTAGAAGTGAAATTGTTTAACACTGACACTGTCTGCCAAAAAGAGTCTTCCATTGCACAATATCAACATTGATAAGAGTGTTATTTTCCATTGGATGATGGAGGGCTTTTTCCTAGTTTAAGAATCCTGATTAAACTATTTAGGTAGAAATATTTGTACAAGAAGCATTAGAGGTGACAAAAGAAACAAATGTTGGTTTGCAGAAGCAAGGAATAAATCTTCTGGGATGGGTGCAGCTGCTACAAAGCTCAGAAAACTCAATGACATCTAGGACAAAATAGCCTGCTTGATTGGCAGCCTGTTAAAGATCCACATTCTCCAAAGTCAGCAAACCATGACTGCAGTGCATCCGACATGAAAAGGATTACATAAATTTGCAGCACAGAAACAGCTCTTCTAGCCTAACTGCTGTACATTGTCTTCTACGCTTCAGACAAGCCTCTTCACACTTGATTTTACAGCAGCCACTACAAACATCTCACCATAACTTGTCCTAAATCCAGAACGTGTGACCACCTTTGAAGAAGAGGATGCTTTTGGAATTTAATTTAGTACATAAAAATAAAGCCTGATTCGCTGCAGTTGTAAAGAGTGAGACACATGTAGAGTACTTCGTACATTTTTTGTTTCCGCATTAAAGAGAGGATATAAAAGAATTAGATGCCATTCACAAAATGATCACCGAATTGGTACCTGGAGTGGATGTGGTTCTGGTTGTCTTATGAGGTAAGATTGATTAACTTGAGTCTGTATTCATTGGAGTTTAGAAGAAACATTTACAATCCTGAGTGGACTTAGCAAAGTGGAAGAATGTTTTCCCCTTTGAGAGAGACTACAATCAGATGTTTAAAAGTTTAAGGGCGAAATTGGTGAATTTGTTTTCTCTCAGAAGATTGAGAGTCTTTGGAACTCTTTTCCCCAGATTGCAGTTAAGGAGAGGTAATTTAAAGGGATGCTTTTACCCTCGCTCCCTGTCATCAACATATACACCAACTTTTTCCAAGTTGTTATCAGTTCTGAAGAACGGTCACTGGACTTGAAATGTTAACTTTTTTCTATCTCCACAAATGCTGCCAGGTCTGCTGAGTCTCTCCAGCTGGAATAAACAGGGATAGGGTGGGAGGGGTCTGGGGTGGGACTAGGTGCCATGTTCTTCAGTGGGTTGGTGCAAACTCAATGGGCTGAATGGCCTCTTTCTGCACTATTGGATTTCTATGATCTAATTCAATTTCTATTTCTGTTTTTCATCGAATACTTATAAGGCAGAGGTAATGGAGAGTAGACAGGAAAATGGATCATGGGCCAAAATCTGATCAGATATGATCTTAGTGAATGGTGAGGCAGACTTCAGGTGTTGAATGGCCCAATCCTGCAGCTAATTTGTTTGTTCGTATATTTGTGTACCTTTGTCATAAATATGTCCACTAGAAGTGAAAAGTATGGGCCAGTGCTTTGGAAGGAAAGCTGGGTAACTTAATAGTGGAGATTGATGACAGAGACACAGGTACGAAAGCGAATAACAATAATATAAGCATTAACAACATCATAATAATTACATAATATTACAATAACAATATCGAAGTGGAGAAGCTTAATATGTTAGTTGTGAGGACATGACACAGCCTGAAAAGGAAAGGAGTAATATGGGAAGATGGTGCACTGATAGGCAGCAGCGCCCTGGTTTCAATGGGGTCCAGTGTATTATTGGATTTGGCATGTTTACTTGATATGTTTGGGGCTGGGAGGATTTTTGGGGAAGTTCAAAGCCTATGGAGTTAATGGGAAAGGGCCACTAGAAAGGGAATGTTGATCTTTGGGAGCTTCACACTTTCTCAAGACTCCCATTCTAAGAGATTGAGCCTGAGGCACCTGTTTGAGGAATGACTGCTTTTTTTAAATAAAAAATAGTGACAATTAATGATGCTTTCACGGTCTAGCTTTAACTTCCAGATTTTATTAACCAAATTTAAATTCCAGCACTGCCTTGGTGGGATCTGAACCCATGTACCTAAGTACCAAAGCTCTGGATTAATTGTGCAGTAACCTCGCCTCACAGTCTCACCTTATAGGTCTTAAAGTGGACTGTGGATCTTTTTTACCAAACAAGAGTCATAGAAGTCTGCAACACAGGAAAAGGTCCTTCAATATATTCATCTGTGCTGATCTAAAATAAACACTGAGCTATTCTAATCCTATTTCCAGCACTTGGCCCATAATGGTCATTGCAAGTACACATCTAAATACTTAGAAAGTCGTAGAGTCATACAGCACGGAAACAGACCCTTTGGACCAACCCATCCACGTTTACTATAATCGCAAGCTGAGCTAGTCACACCTGCCTGTGCTTGGCCCACATCCTTCCAAACATTATTCATGTACTTACCTAAATGTCTTTTAAATGTTGTAATTGTACCCACATCCATCAATTTCTCTGAATGTTCATTCCATACACGAACCTCTGTGTAAAAAAAAATCCAATTTTTTTTAATCTTTCTCCTCTCACCTTAAAAATATGCCCACCAGTCTTGAAATTCCCTACCCTGGGAAGGGAAAACACCTGCCCTTCATCTTACCTACACACCTCATGATTTTATAAGCTTCTATAAGGATACCTCTCAATCTCCTATGCTTCAGTGGAAAAATGTCCCATCCTATACAGCTCCTCCTTACAACTCAAACTCTCCATTCCCAGCAACATCCTGGTAAATCTCTTCTGCACCCTCTCCAGGTTAATAATCTCCTTCTTATAACAGGGCAACTTGAACTTGACATAGTACTCAAGAAGAGGCCTCACCAATGTTTAGTGCAACCTCAACCCAATGTCTTAAGTAGTATGAGGGTTTTTGCCTCTACTGCCCTTACAGGCAGAATCTATTTTATCAACAGCTATTCTCTATTTAAAGAGCACACTCTACAGTGTCTATTTAAATGTTTGACAGGGGAAGAATGGTATTACTAGCAATACCCATATCCTGAGAATAAATTTGGTAAAGAAAAGATCCAAGGCAGAAAGGTGGCATGTCAGGTTTATAGGAAATTAATACTTGCCTTAATCAGAGTATAAGTGCTAGGTGGTCATGTCAGAGCTGTACAGAACTTTAGTTAGGCCACAACGCGAATACTGTGTCAGTTCTGGTCACCACATGACATGAAGGATATGATTGCATGGGAACGGAAGCTGAGGAGATTCACCAGAATGCTGCCTGGAATGGAGCTTCTCATCCACGAAGAGAGGCTGGATAAGCTTGGATTGTTGTCTTTGGAACAGGGAAGCTTCGGGGTGGAACTGGTTGAGAAGTATAAGATTATGAAGGGCATGGACAGGATAGGTAGAAACAGCTGTTCCTCTTCGTTGAAGGGTTAATAACAAGCAGGCATAATTTTAAAATGAAAGGAAGGAGACACAGAGGGGTTTGGGGAAAAACCTTTTTCCAGAGGGTGGTAGGAGTCTGGAAGGCACGACCTGTAGGGTAGTTGAGGCCAAAATCTCAAAACCTTTAATAAGTACTTGGATGAGTGTCATAAGTGGGGCTAATGAGGGAAAGGGAGGCCAGCAGAAATAGCACTATATTTTTGGCAGAACAGACTTAGTGAGCTAAGTGACCGCTTCTGTACTGTATGATTCTATGAATCTAAGTAAATCTAATTAAATACAAGGTTGCACGTTTCAAAACTTTGCTTCACTACTTAAAGTAAGTTACTGACCCGTTTCCTGCCACTTCATGAATGCTTGAAGTGCTGGAAGCAGTTAAAAAGTGTCCCCAACTGAATCTGAGCATGTAAAATGCTAGAGAAAAGAAATTCTGATAGATGCCAGCTGACCCACTGGTGAAGAAGAAGCTAAGGACACTCGGTTTATGCTCATCAACAAAGCAAATTAGCAGCCTCAAGTCAATTGCGCTGCCATTGTGGTGTGCCAATGACCTAAAGTAAACTGATCTTGCTACGCCTTGACATAAAGCCCATCTCCCCCTTGCTGACGCGGGTCAGAATAATTGATGTTTGAATGCTATGCTAATGATCTGCAATCCCACTACATTTAGTCTAATGAGTGAAATCAATGTTATGCAAATTTGAAACAAGTGTTGCCATGTCTTTGAGTGATGTCTTAAAGAATCTTGAAACTGTAAAGGAAATTTGAGAGTGCTTCACCGCTGAATTATGTTTCAAGTCTGGAAACTGTACTCAATTGTTTACCAATAGCATTTTTTTCTGAGATAAGGCAATTTATTTGGTGCCAAGCCTAATTAATTATTTTTCATGCAGAAATCACATAAGGCTTTGTTTCCGTTTTCCACCTGTCAGAAAAAGACAGCTATTATAAATGTGTTAAAAATGATTATGTATAAAGGACCCAAATTAATGAAATAATCTACAAAATAGGAATGCAATGTGTTTAACCATCTAATATCCCAAAACATTGGTTTGCATATTCCCATTTATTTAAGAATTTTTTTTAACTTGCTCACTGGATGAGGGCATCACTGGCTCAGCCAGAATTTATTACCCATCCCTAATTACCGAAAGAAAATTAAGAGTCAATCACTTTGCGGCAGGTGTGGAGTCACACATAGGCCAAACCAGGCAAGGATGGCAGTTTGTTCACTAAAGATCATGTGTGAACCGGCTGGGCTTCCCCCCAGCAATCAACTCATGGTCATTGTCAGATTTTTAATTGAATTCAATTTCCATTATCTGCCACAGCAGGATTTGGTCCCCAGACCATTGCCTGGGTGTCTAGATTAACAGCTCAGTGAAAAATGCCACTAGGCCATCACCTCTTTTTGTGATGTGACTTATGATGCACAATAGTCAATGTTGACTTTCTCATGCAATCGTTTGCTCTTCAGCTCATTGGTCAGGCAAATGGCCTCCATGCCTCATGGCTCATGGTATCATATGGCAGGAGTGACTGCTGCCACCATTTTGTAGTATTGACACCACTGTTGCCATGGTTCAGCCCCGATCCACTAAATTCTAGGTGCTGCAAGCTAGGGACTGGCCTTCATAGTTTGTTCGCCCACCACTGCAACTGCGCAAATGGCTCAAGAAGTGAAGATACTGTCTTCTTTCACAGATAGGGACCAGGAGATGGCCCTGGATGGGTTAGTCAAAGGAAAGGCAGTGTGTTTTCCTCCAGACCGCAATGGAGGCAACACTACCAGAGACAGCCAGCCTGGACATAGAATAACTGTTGTAGTGTTGTATACAGGGTCATACACAATGTCAAAGCAAGGTTGCTGCACTTTCTACAAGAAAAAATAATTTTGTCCCTGCTAGCTCACATTTTTAAGCCTATGACTCACTCAAACTCCGCCACTGCACAAGATTCTCACCAAGGCTTATGAACTAAAACTCTTACTATTGTATTGAGCTTGACTACTCGGTGGCTTTCACACATCTCATCCTCCAAAACTAACCCTTTAGATGAGGCCTTGGTGAAACCACACTGAGAGTATTCTGTGCAGTTTGCATCTATTTGTCTGAAGAAGGATGTTCTGGCAGTGGAGAGAATGCAAGAAAGGTTGACCAGACTGATTCCTGGGATAGCAAGGAGCGGGATATGAAGGAGACAGAATCCGTCAGGATAGTTTTTTCTGAAGTTTAGAAGAATGAGGGGAAATCTCACTGAAACCTATAAAATTCTGACAGAGCTAGTCAAGATAAACACAGGACAGATGTTCCCAATGAGGGTGTAGTCAAGAATCGGGGATCACACTTCAAGGGTATGGGATTGGCCATTTAGGACTGACATGAGGAGAACTTTCTTCACTCAGAGAGTGGTGAGCCTGTGGAATTCTTTGCCACAGAAAGTGGTTAAGGACAAAACATTGTATGTTTTCAAGAAGAAGTTAAATATTGTTATGGGAGCAAAATGGATCATAGCGTGTAGGAGAAAGTGAAAACAGGATACTGAGTTGGATGATCAGCCATGATCATGTTGAATAGTGGAGCAGATTCGAAGGGCCAAACTGCCTGCAACTGCTCCTATTTTCTATGCGTCTATGTTTCCTGTCCTCTACACTCCACATTCACTCAATGGGCTCACCTGTCAACCTCTCCTGTTCCAACATCACTACCATCATCTCTCCTATCCACTCCCAACATAATCAGTCCCTCACTTTGCATCATTGAAGGATAAAGTGTCTGAACCTTGCAGAGAGAATGAAAACCCACAACCGAGTGGTGGAAATTAAGCTCCTCATCCCAAAAAAACATGTTGGAGTTGGCTAGAACAGACCAGATATGTAGGGATGCAGAGACCTTCATGTCCAACAAACAAGTGACCTTCACTGTGCTGTGCTGTGCTGCTCTCCCATTGATGCCAGTGTTAATTCATTCTTACCTCGAACAAACTTTTACCCAACACCCACAGCTAAGTCTACACTACAAAAACAAGTCTAGTACTACCTGCCTTCAGCTCAAGCTCCACTTCCTTTGAGGAAAGCACTCAATGCCCAGCATGTCTTTCAACTGCACCCTCCACCAGTTCATATCACAGAATCTCAGAACTGCTACACCACCGAAAGGAGGCCATTCAGCCCATCATATCTTCACCAGTTCAATACCTAATGCCAATCTCCTGCCTTCTCCCTATATCCCTGCGCATCATTTCTATCTGATTAATTTCCAATGCCCCCTTGAATGCTTCAATTGAACCTGCCTCCACCACATTTCTAGTTAAAGCATTCCATACCCTAACTACTACTAACTACTCGCTGTGTTAACAATGTTCTCTTTCAGATCACCGTTGCTTTTTTTGTACATCACTTTAAGGCTATACCTCCTTGTTCTTTTCTTTCTTTTGCAAGTGCGAGCAGCTTCTCCGTATCAACTTTGTCCAGCCTGCTCATGATTTTGAAAACCTGTATTAAGAACAAAGAACAGTACAGCACAGGAACAGGCCCTTTGGCCCATTGAGACTGTGCTAACACTTGATATTTTTCTAAACTAAAAACTTGTGCCTCTATGCAGTCCATATCTCTCTATTCCCTGCCTACTGATATATCCGTTAAGATGCTTCTTAAGTGTTGCTATTGTATCTGCCTCCACCATCTCTTCTAGCAGCACATTCCAGGCACTTCTCACCCTCTGTGTAAAAATAAAACTGCCTCTCACTTCTCCTTTAAACTTACCCCTTTTTACCTTAAACCTATATCCCCTTGTAATTTGATGAAGGGTTTGGGCCCGAAACGTCAAGTTTTCCTGCTCCTATGATGCTGCTTGACCTGCTGTGTTCGTCCAGCCCCATGCTTGTTATCCCCTTGTAATTGACATTTCTACCCTGGGAAGAAAACTCTGGCTATCCATTCAATCCATGTTTCTCTTCATTTTGTAAACTTATTTCACTTTGTCCCCTAATCTTCATTGTTCAAGTGAAAATAAACCAAATTTGTCCAATATCTCCTCACAGCTAATATTCCCCATACCAGGCAACATCCTGGCAAACTGTTTCTGTTCCCTCTCCAAAGCTTTCACATCCTCTGGTAGTATGGTGACCAGAACTGTACACAAACCCAAATGTGGCCTAACTAAAGTTCTATACCACTGAATCTCCGCTCAGCCTCTTCTCTCCAAGTAAAGCAGATCCAGATTTTTGTTTTCATTGCATCACATCGCCAAGCCTGCTATCTCCCCTCTGTAGTTTGACTCAGCGTTGTTAGATATCCGTTATTAGATGTTAATAAGCTTACAATCTCTACTCGTATTTTCTTAGGATACAATGAATAAGTCTACAAGTTTTTCTTCTAATGCAAAAAAGGGAATAGGACTGATATCTTCGAGAATTACTTATTCTCCTTATATTGTGGCCGAGTTTCATTTTCCAGCCAGGTAAAAGGAAAAGGTAAAGTCTCCATAGTCTGACCAGACCATAAAGCTGCTGTCTCATTAGACCACTGGTATTGGTTTAACCTGAGGGTCACCACACCTCAGACAATGGGACAGGTTGCGAAGGAGAGCACTTCATGGTAACCTCGGCCCGTGGGGGGATTTAAACCTACATTGTTAGCATTGCGAACCACCCTTCCAGCCAATCGAGCTAACAAACTCCAAGCAAGCAAACAGGGTATCTCAGTCACCTAGCTACCCATTGTGGGATCCCACTGAGCAAAAACATTTATCTGCCATACCTGATTACAAAACATTAATGCCAACATTTCAAAGGTTATCACTGACTGTGAAGCACATTGAGATGTCCCGAGTGTGTGCAATGAACTGTAAAACTGCAAGTTCTTTCTTCAGTATTCTGCCATTGACAGGATCAGGACAAAGAATGCTGATGGTGCAGAGATAGAGCAGCTGCTGAGATTTGTCCTTGGTTAGTAGATAGCAGTTATCTCAGACTGAAAAAACACATTATGAAGACATTTATTTAAGAAATGCCAACACTCCATCAATTAATTATGTAACTGAACAAATGACCAGACATTGATATAGGCAAAAGAAATGACTAAAAAATACAGGAGCACTTGAATAGTTTGAGCTTGTTCTCACTGGAGTTCAGAAGAATGAGGGAGGGATCTGACTGAGGTATATGCAGTGCTGAAGGGGATCGATAATGTGGACATTGGTCAGATGATCCCCCTTGTGGGACGGTACCGACAAGACAGCATAGATGTAGAGAGAGGGAGCAAGGTTCAAAACTGAGATGAGGAGAAACTATTTCTCTCAGAAGGTTGTGAATCTGTGGAACTCACTGCCCCAGAGTGCAGTAGAGACGGAATCAATCAATAGCTTCAAGAAAGAAATAGATATGTTTCTGATAAAAAGCTGGATAAAGGGCTATAGGGAGCAGGCAGGGAAGTGGAGTTGAGGCCAGGATAAGTTCAGCCATGATCCTGTTAAATAGTGTATTGGGATCGAAGGGCTGAACTGCCTTATTCCACTTCTAATTCCTATGTTCCTACATTCCAGTGCTTAGCATGACTGCCTCACAGCACCAAGGAAGCTGTCTGTGTGGAGTTTTCACATTCTCCCCATGTCCACATCGGTTTCCACTGGGTGTTCCGGTTTCCTCCCACAGTCCAACAATGTGTAGGGGTCCTCAGCCAGGTCCAACTCATCTCCCGCACTTCAGCCCTCCCCCCCTTTCTCCCCTCCCACAACTGTAATAAGGCTATCCATGACCTCACCTACCATCCCATCAGCATCCAAGTCTAGAGGACCATCAGCCACCATTTCTGCCACCTCCAGCAGGATGCCCCCACCAAACACACATTTCCCTCCCCTCCCATGTCAGTATTCCACAAGGACCGTTCCCTCTGGGAAATTCTGCACTCCTCCCTCACTCCCAATAGTCCCCCATAGCCCTATGGCACCTTCCCCTGAATCCACTGAAGGTGTGACACTTGCACAGTTACTTCATCCTTCCTCGGTATCCAAGGCCCAAACGCACCTTCCAGGTGAAGCAGTGCTTTACCTGAACTTCACACAATCTAGTCTACTGCATGCGCTGTTCACAATCCTCTACTCTGGGGAGACAAAGCATAGACTGAAAGACTGCTTTGCAGAACACCTACATTCTGTCCACAAAAAAATGGCCCTGAGCTTCCAATTGCCTGCCACTTCAACTTACCACCATGTTCCCTGGAAAATATCTCTTTCTCAGACTTGTGGCATTGTTCCAACAAAGCTCAGAGCAAGCTAAGATTTTCCACTTGGGGACCCTGCTCCCTTCTGGACTTGATATTGAGTTCAATAGTTTTACAGTTTGAGGCTCCCTCTCCCATGGCATTACTCCAACCCCACGCACCAGGAATTGCTATTACATGGCCTTCTATTACACACAGCCCATATTTCACCACTAATAGTCCTCATTAGCAGTTATTCATTTCCCAGGCTGACCATTATCCACTCTTTTGTTCAACAGTCCTTCTCTCTGAGCTCTAACCCACCTATCATTTACTCCTTACCCTGTCCCCTGACCCTATCGTCTGCATAAAAAAAATTTCCTAACTACCATCAGTTCTGAGGAAGGGTCAATGGAACCGAAACATTAACTTATATTTCTCTCCGCAGAAGCTGCAAGACCTGCTGAGCTTTTCCAGTAATTTCTGTTTTTGTTGCCAAAGATGTACAGATTGGGTGGATTGGCCATGCTAAATTGTCCCGTAGTGTCCATGGATGTACAGGCTAGGTGGATTAGCCATGGCAATTATGAGAGGCCATCGATTTCAGACTATAGAAAGGAAAAATATTTCTGAAACAAAACCAGAAAGCTCTGGAAGTGTCCAGCCAGTCCAGCGAGATATCTGGAATGGGAATCTATGAATGTTTCAGGTCAACAACTTTTTATTGGAACTCAGATTTGAGACCACCCATTGATTTCCTCAAAAACTAGCCTTGTAATCAATCCTTTCTGCTTAAGCATGTTCGTAATTGCAATATGACTGGCTAGGCATAATGGAGCATTTTGCTGAGCACTGCATACACAATAATTTTCGAGGCAGCAGAGAGTAAAATGTTTCTTGAAATTGCCTAGGTTTTTGAATGGCTCACATTGTGAGTTTCATTGAGAATTTCATTTCAAGATGAGCAGATGTGTATTGTCATCATTGTGTACAGACTTTGGTGAAGCTATTAATTACTGTCTTTTTATCTCTTTCTCTCATTCAGAGCTTCTAAAAGTGAACTTGGTGACTCCAAACAGGGTGATGAACTAAAATGTTAAGGTTGTGAGTTGTGAGGCAAAATTGGATGCCATTGAGCTCCAACCAAGTTGTAACAGCTTTTTAACAGGTCACCATTGTCACTGAGTCTCATCCTTGTTCTCACAGCACCCTCCCATCTATTTTACCGGTGTCACTGAGGTAACAACTTCCAAGAATTCAAATGGGGTCGGTGTGGGATAAAGTGTGGAAAGCATTGCTCTTTCACATCATTGATTAGATACACCTGCAATTCTTCCCAAAACTTCTTAACATGTGGAACAACTTGTGCCTAGTTTACTGTTTGATAAAAAAAAAATTCCTTTTGTTGCTTGGGAGAATCAACATTCTGGACTTTGTAACACTCTTAAGGAATCTTCATGTTGTTGGTTCGTGTGGCTGATAATTCTTTTAAAAGAGCTTTGACTGCTTATCAAGACATCAGCATTCCTGCCAAATGGAAATTTTTTTCCTTAAATGTCCCAATACCTTTTTATAAGGACTCTGTAGACTGTTTGCTGTACTGTGCTGTTTAAACTGATTCTGTTTGCTGGATGTCATTTGTTGAAAATACACAGCGTTCTGCAAGGCCTGTCATTAGATATATCCCACCACCCACTCTTTGGCTGTCCATCAAATAGGCACACTGAGGAGGTTCACAGCATCGTTTACCTTAGAAAAATAGTTTCCTGATAGTCAGAGCTTCCATATACGTGGCTTCACAATCAGACAGGTCCTTTAATGTAACTATTTTTCTTCATTGCTCATTTACTCGTCCCACATACCTCTTTCTTCTTTCTTTGAGAAAACTGAGAAAACAGAAAAAGTTGGAAATAATCAGCGGGTCAGGCAGTATCTGTTAAGGAAAGAAGTGATAAGGGGCTGAATGTTATAGAATATCATATTCTCCAACCATTACAGCTAAAAAGTCAGTTGAGAGACCAAGGTTGCAGTTATTTAGCTCAGGTGAGACTTTCACACCAACAAGGGAGCAAAATGCTGCCATAAGAAGCTGCTAGCCTCTCCTATCGGCAGTCCTATAGTCTCAATAGCACTTGGGTGAAGATGTGGCCATGGCTGGCACAACAGGCAGTTAGTTCCCAAAGAAGAGGCATCAGTGGAGATTGGATTGAAGGCAAGTCTGGTGTCTTGCTGAGGCCAGACAGACAGTCCACTGGAAGGGGAGTTTGCTGGGTAGGGGAGGGACATAGAGCACCAGTCTTGGGAGGTCACTGGGAGTGTTAAAAGAAAGTGTTTTCAATGAGCATGGGGTGCCCCTCAAAGGAAATCCCAACTCTCCCCTCATTCCTTGAGCTTTAATAAGAACTGTAAGACCTGTTGTTGATTTCAATAGTTAATTTGTTAACCCGTCTTATCAAAATATGCATTGCTTATTTGATGCTATTTATATCAAAAGTTGTCTCTAATGCTCTTGGTGAAATATATTGTAAATGGATTGCCCAGTGTGACTTAATGTGATTAGAGCTGCCTTCCATTGTTGGCTTACATGGCATTTGTAATCCACCAATATTCAACCATTCAACAATCTGATAAACCTTAAGTCAGAATGTCTATGAATAGCATCATTACCATAAACTGTAACATTGAAGCCAGAATTTCTATTCAGAACAAATTTTTGTACTTTTGTTTTGCCTTTAAAGTTTAAAGAAACAGAGAAAATAGAAATGATTTGAACAGCAAGGTTTAGTCAGGGAATGAGTTCAGGAAGATGCTAAACCAGAAAAGAAAATTAAAGGCAGAGGGGTTTGGAGGAATTCAATTGAAGGAACCTGACTCTTATGAAATGTCAGTCAGGTGAGTAAATCTGTCTGGATGGTTGCATCTCTAAGTACACTCACAACGTTCAACAGTCTCAGGCAAGGCTTTGTGACTGTCTGGCAGGCCATCAAGCATCCAGACCCTCCACCACCAGTGCCATGAGCCATGTCTATTATCAAATTATGCTTTATGGAAACACATCAAGATTTCCGCGGCAATGTCTTTGAAACGTGTGACCTCCATAAGCTAGAAGAACAAGGGCCGCAAGTTGCTCTCCAAGTCACACAGAAGCTGACATAACTAGCAAAAACTGACATCGATTACTGTCCCTCCATGTGTTTAAGTATTGTCCCTCGCGTATCATGGGAGCACCTGCACCAGACGCACTGTGGTCATTCAACAACAAGACTCACCTCTACCTTCTCAGTGACTGGAAAGAATAGGAATAAGTGCCAGCTTTGTCAGGAGCATGCAATCCCTAGAATGAATGCTTCAAGGAAATAAATTTCAGATGGTGAGAACAAAAATTGAGGGTGGGGAGGTGGTGAATGGAGAAGAATATATGGAGCAGTGCTGTTTGAAGATGAAGATGAAGTTGAGAGTCTAATGCATTGAAGGGCAATGGACCAGTACAGCTCTACAAGGACAGAAAGTACAAACACACTGAACATTATTATGTTAGAATACACTCTAAGTTAATATAAAAATGGATATCCTGTTGAAAAACAACCCTTCTATTTCTTTGAATTTCTCCGCAACACGTATTTCATTGACCTCTGCATATATTACAGATTCCCAAGTCAATATGACTAGATTTGGAATTTGTCCTCGGACTTCACTGGCAAAAAAAAACTATGTGAATAATTCATTTAACAGATTTGCCAGGTTCTGGTCCTCAATAATATTTCTGTTCAGCTTTACCCCTTAATTGACTCTGTCATGTCCTTACCATTCTGCCCACTTCATACACTGCAGACAAAACATCTTTAGATTTCTTGTAGCTGCTGGCAATTAATTTTTCAATTGTAATCAACTTCCTTCTAATATTTATCTTTGTGATCAGGAAATGATTTTTGTAAAATTGCTTTAAGATTTCTTGCATTCGAAATTAATCTTATGCACCCTGGGGCTCTTCTTGACCATTCTGGTCAATCACTATTATCTTGGCCCTGTTATGATTCTCTTTTTGGATCAGAGATATGGATGGCCTTTTTATTGTGCCCGTTAGATCGAGTCTGCTCCGCCATTCAATGAGATCATGGCTGCGGTGATAATCCTCAACTCTACTTTCCTGCTTTTGCCCCACAACCCCTTGATTCCCTAATTGATAAAAAAAATCTGCCAGTCTCAGTCTTGAATATATTTAAAAACACAATCTCAACAGCCCTCTACAGTAAAGAATGGTACAGTTTCGCCATCCTTTAGAGAAAAAGTCCTCTTCACGTCTGTCTTAAGTGGGTGACTCCTTACCCTCAGATTATGTCTTTTGGTCCTAGCCTCTCCCACAAGGGAAAACAACCTGTTTGCAACTACCTTGTAAGTTCTCTTAGATTCTTATATGTTTCAATAAGGTCTCTTATTGTCGTAAACTCCAATGAGTATAAGATCAAGCTACTCAACCTCTTATCATAAGAAAATCCTTCCATTCCTGGGATCAACCTAATGAGTCATCTCCAATGCCAATATGCCTTCCTTAGATAGCAGGCCGAAAGCTATTTTCAGTACTTCAGCTGTGGTATGATCTTACCTTGTATTCTTTTAGCAGGACATCCCTATTTTTATGTACCGTTCCC
The DNA here is from genome assembly GCA_024137785.1 of Ginglymostoma cirratum. Lineage (NCBI taxonomy): Eukaryota > Metazoa > Chordata > Chondrichthyes > Orectolobiformes > Ginglymostomatidae > Ginglymostoma > Ginglymostoma cirratum. Next base: position 82,048,794 of record JAHRHZ010000145.1, on the reverse strand, counting down.
TCTGAAATAAAGGTCAATATTTCACTTGCCTTCCCTATTACCTCCTTGCTAAACTTGGAAGTTAGCTTATTGTGATTGATGGAAGAGGGCTCCCAAACCCCTCTGACCGTCAGCTTTCTGCAGTCTTCACCAATTTAAATAATATTCAATTCTTCTATTCTACCTGCCAAACAAAATAACCTCATATTTTCCCACATTATATTCCATTTCCCAAGTTTTGCCCATTTACTTAACCATCAATATCCCTCTGCAGACCCATTGTGTCATCCTCACTACTTGCCATCCCATCAATTTTAATATCATCTGCAAATTTGGCGATTGTACCATTATTTTCATTATCCATGTCATTATTATGTATCGTAAATAGTTGTGGGTCCAGCACCAATCCCTGTGGCACTCCACTAGTTAGAGGTTTCCGTGATGCTGGAAATATTCTTTTTATCCCAACTATAGTTATTTGCTTTTCTGTTTTTTTTTTACTTGTTGATTTAATCCTCCTTAGATTTCTTAATATATCTCCAGTGCTTCACCTTCTAGAATTACAAGCATCTTAAAATTGTTATTTTTAGTGTTAACTATGAAAGTAAATTTCATTTTCTAATCATAACTCGCTTCTAAATTCTCACTTATTTCAGATTTCTAACAAATTGGTTTGACGTGTGAATCTAATATGGTATGCATTCTGGCACCCTGCTCTTTTTGTTTTCCGAGTGCTGCGTTACTTTATTTTGATTGTGCCTTGCCTTTTGATTTCACCTTCCAAACATCACAGAAAAATTGTATCAGAGATAATAGGAACTGCAGATGCTGGAGAATCTGAGATAACAAGGTGTGGGGCTGGATGAACACAGCAGGCCAAGCAGCATCATAGGAGCAGGAAAGCTTGATGTTTCGGGCCTAGACCCTTCAACAGAAGGGTCTGATGATTTCTGATGAAGGGTCTAAGCCCGAAACGTCAAGCTTTCCTGCTCCTATGATGCTGCTTGGCCTGCTGTGTTCATCCAGCCCCACGCCTTGTTATCACAGAAAAATTCCCTGCTGACTGTCCGAGACGAAACAACTCACTTCTTATATGTTTACCATGAGCCTTTATAAGCAGTTGCTAAATGCAAGTTCTATCTCTATTACCTTATTTCCCTTTCCATTCCTATTTTTAAACAAATTACTGCTGTCTTCTACCATTATTTTGTAATGGTTATTACTTTTAAAAATAAGCCATCCCTTCACAAGGGTTCATTGCCATGTCTTTAAAAATTGACTGCAGGCTTGGTTCTATTTTACCTCAAAGCCAGTTTCTGTGATACCCATAATCTGTGAACTATGTGTACCTCTTATTCCAAGAGGTTGTTTCTCATGCATTTTGCATTTCTATAAAAGCGTTGACAACTTTAATGGCTTTTAGCCATTTTTGAACTATTTTATATTTTTATTCCTCTTTTGTGAATAACAATCAGTTGATATCTATGTATGCCAATGTCACAGCCTTGCTGCAGACGACATCCAGTTTAAATGAGTCCCAGTTACTGTTTCATATTCTCTCCAACAGCTTAGTTTTTCAGCTATTATATGCAGTCTATTCTTCTGAAAACATTAGTGAAGAGAATGGAATGTCTAGCCCACTGAGACACAGAACTGAAGAATCTATTCAAGCTAAACAATGACCTTGAATGCTGTATGTGCTCTCTGCCCCATCAACTTACACATTCTAGTCTTTTAGGCCACTTCTAAACAGTAAGGTTTGATATGACTGGACCCTCTGGGCTGATCTATGAGGTCTCCTGCTGCCAAAACAACCTGGCTTGACAGACTCTGGGAGTTGCCTGGTGTAGTTTCTTATCTAATGATGCTTGAAAAAGAAGACTGATCACACAGCTGGGTCACTGTTCATGCTTTAATGGAGGCCAACAGGTCATGCAGAACATCATAATGGGTAATGAAGCTTCGACTAACCAAAGGAAGGAGGGCAGGCAGAAGGTAGAAGCCAATCTTGGGTCAATATTTTGATTCTTTCAAGCCCTGACTATGGTAACATGTGTCAATAGATGATTTAAATATGAACATCAAAAAATGTAACATTTGTTAAACTGCACATTTGAGCAAATGCCTGCAATGAGACTTGCCCAGGGACAGTATCATTTATTGAAAGGAACCTACTTAAATTAGCATTGAAATCAGGTCTCTCAATAAAACTCAAACTGTTTTATAGTGCTCTTTTAACTTGAAAACCTGCACTTTACTAAATTATAGAACTACAGTACATTCAGTTCATCCTTTCTGTGCTAGCTATTTGTTAAAGCTATCCAGTTATTCCAATGTTCCTGTTCTTGTTTCAAAGACATGAGTCTTCAAGAGCCTAGGCAATTCCAGTTGCAAGTTACTATTGAATCCTCTGCCATCCTTTCATGTTGTGGGTCACAAATCTCATTCTGTAAATTTTATTCTCCTCACGTTTTATCTGTTTCTTTAGCTAGTCACCATAACTCTTTATCCTCTGGCAAAAATTTGAAGTGTGATCTTCTTGAATGATATTTCAGTGTAGTTAGACTTATTTGTCTATTATTTGTACACAAACATGAGCCCATTGGAAATAACTAAATGTGGAAGTGTATTAAGTCAGAAATCAAACAACACCAGGTCATAGTTCAACAGGTTTATTTGAAATCATACAAGCTTATGGAGCACAGCCCCATCATCAGGTGAGCGCTGAAGTGTTCCCTGACTGGGATGTCACCTTTTGTATTTTCCTATTGCTCTGTCTGATTGTCATGACAGCAAAACACTGACATTGATTTTATAAACACTTTACTCCCTATCTAACACTCTTGGTCACCTGCAGAGACTTATTATCTGACATTCCACTCACACCAGTTGTATGATCTTTTGATCTCTCTGCCCTTGAGGTCTCTGCCTATAAACTCTGTTCCTGTGGGCACTGCTCTCTCACTGCACCTGACAAAGGGGTTGCACTCTGAAAACTTGTGTGATTTCAAGTAAACCTGTTGGACTATAATCTGGTGTCGTGTAACTTCTGACTTTGTCCACCCCAGTCCAACACTGGCACCTCCCCATCGTGGACATGTATTAGACATTGGAACTTTTACACTTTCTGTATTAGAGATCCCAAAAGTGCAATTGCAATGGAAATGTGCCACATCAAAATGTCCTTAAGTTAAAATTATTAAGGATAATGATGCAAATTAAAATGATTGTCTGAGAGGTAATGAAAATGCATGTAAAAGTATCAGATGAACATATCCATAAAAAATTACACTTTTAATGTTCTCTGAAGAACACCATTGAAATATTAACTATCTGCAATGTTGAATTCATTTTTTGAAGCTTTAATTTCCCTGAACATATCATGACTGCCTTCATAATATCAATGTTAACCAATGTAATTTTAGAACCACTGCCCTTCAATTGTATCTATCAGAAAATAGTATTGACATAAACAAAATGATCCAGCAAAAAATAACATATTTGAGACCAATTATTTCTGAGATAGCAAATTGAAGATTTGCCTGACTAAATTTCACGTTTTTTTAATGTTTGTTACTTGTCATTGTAAAGCATTCCAAAAGAACCAATGTGAGCTCTCTTTTTGTTAGATCTCCTGTTGAGTGCAGATCACACACTTTTTCAACTACCAGCCGAACTCTAGTTTCTCACTGGGGCAATGACTTTGGACGGCAATGCTCAGCCTGCAGATTATTTACATGCTGCTGACTATTTCATAGGCTGAACATAACAACTACAGAAAACTTTACATGGACATAGAAGCACAGGTCAGAATGTCCACTTTTTTTTAACCATTCTGTAGAACACCTCAGTCTGACTGGGAATAATAGTGCATTTATTACCAACTATAGTGACTGATTAAGTTATTTGACTAGATGGCTGGAGCATAATGCAAACTAAGTGTGGGTTCAGTCCGTACACCGACTGGCATATTTCTTGCAGCTACGTTTCATGATGATATTATCGCATTAACTGTGGGTAATAATCCTTGAACAACAAGTATGCTTCTTGAAGAGAGATTGTAAATTGGTGCGAGGCTATGTACTTCAGCCAGGCTTGCATTTGGGAATCAGAATGCCACACTAGTGCTAACACAGTTGCAAAACTGACTTCTGTGAATGTGACTGCTGTTGTCGTGTTCTCTTTTTCTTTCTTTTTTACAGATGCAGGAAGCATGTGGGGAACATGGAAAGGAATTCTGGAGAAAGATACAAGGTTGAATCTTCACATTCAGTAAAACATTCAGACTGCAAACAATTTTCTGGTGAATAATTTTGTTATATTACGTGGCAACTTCAACAATTTGAGCATTTGCTTCATCTATGGCAGTGACTCTCCTGATAAGCTAATAGTCCATTTGTTTCTGTCAACGTGCTTGTGAAAAAAAACCATTTAGACTTCATTCCAGCAAAATCCAAGGTTTCAAATGGGCATTCTAAGTAAATGAGAAAAGTAATTTTCATCAAATGTTACTTAATCCTTATTTGATGCATTATCACACAAAAAAAGCTAATTTTAAAACATCAACAGGAGAATAGAATGGATTGCTGTCATGTGTGAATTTATTTTAAAGGAAGTTTAGTAGCACCCCCAGGTGGATGTCGTTGAATGGTACATTCTCTACAGCCTTCTAACAAACCAGCAGCAACCTGCAAACTCTGTTTACCAATGTCCGGAATTAATTTTATTTTTAAATTTATTCTTAGGGTTTAGGTGTGCTGTTAAGGCCAGAATTTATGGCCATCCCTAGTTATTCTGAGAAGATGGTAGGAAGTTGTCCGCTTCAAGAGATGTACAGTTCGTTTGGCCACTCAAGAGGGCAGTTAAACTGTTAATGTGGGATTAGTTACAGATGCGTTAGAACAGTTTGAGCGGCAGAGGATATTAACAGACAATCGGACAACCTCACGCGTGCACTTTAATTTCCATGTTTTTAAAAATCTAACTTCAATTTTTAAAAATGATTTCTGATTTTTAAAAACCTGAATTTAAATGTCATGGTGGGAAGTGAATTTATGTTTTAGCTGGATTGTTAGCTGTTACTTATCCAGTACCATATTCATTAAAATGACTGTTTCTTTTTCAATATTTGTTAAATGTTCATCGATTCACAGTAGCAATGGACATTGGCAAGTTTACATCTGAAACTGTTTTTGGGAAGTAACTAACAATGGTATGAGCATCCGATCAATGTTACTGTACAAATGATTAAAACCTTCCTATCAAATTCTCTCCCATCTAATTTAACTAAGACAAATTGATCATTTTAAATTGAGGACAACTTCCGTTGACTAATGATGAGGCAAGCATGTTGAAAACAGAACTCTGAGTGACTGTTGGATCTCCGAAATAAAAGCAGGAAATATTGGAGAAACTCAGCAGGTGTAGCAACACAGAATCCCCGCAGTGTGGAATGAGACCATTCAGCCCATTATGTTTGCACCAACTCTCTGAACAGCTTCTCACCCAGAAACAACACCCCACCCTATCCCCAGCATTTAGCATGGCCAATCTACCTAATATGCACATCTTTGGACTGTGGGAGAAAACACCCAGAGGAAACCTGTGCAGACAGAAGGAGAACACGCAAACTCCACACAGTCAGTCACCCAAGGCTTGAATTGAAGCCACAACACCGGTGCTGTGAGGCTGCACTGCTAACCACTGAGCCACCATGCTGCCGATCTGTGGGCGCAGGAACAGAGTTGATGTTTTGAGTCCAATATGACTCTTCTGCAAAGCAGAAAGAGACAGGCAAATGGTATTTTTATGCTGTTGACAAAGTGGGGAGGAGGAGCGAGCGGAAGAGATGGTGACAGTACAAAAACAGAAGTTGCTGGAAAAGCTCAGCAGGTCCAGCAGCATCTGTGAAGAAAAGTCAGAGTTAACATTTTAGCCCCAGTGACTGGTTCTAAGGATGGGTCACTGGACCCAAAAC
>JAHRHZ010000145.1:81938973-82042738 GCA_024137785.1 Ginglymostoma cirratum | reverse complement strand
ACTCTGATTTTTCTTCACAGATGCTGCTGGACCTGCTGAGCTTTTCCAGTAGCTTCTGTTTTTGTTCTTGATTTACAGCATCCACAGTTCTTGCGGTTTTTATTCAGATGATGACAATGCCCAGGGCAAAATAAAAAGGGAGATCTAATCATGGTAAAGCCGCCATTCATGTTTCAATTCCATCCAGGATAATAAGTATCTTCAATAAATTCAATCGTCTTCATACGGTTGACAGCTATTCACACTCCCTTTCCTTTTGTTCTGTGCATCCTCACAATTAATTCCACTCAGAGGTGGTAAGAACTGCCGATGCTGGAGTCAGAGTTAACACAGTGTGGAGCTGCAGGAACACAGCAGGCTGGGCTACATCGGAGAATTTCTGAAGAAGGGTCTCGACCCAAAATGTCAACTTTCCTGCTCCTCTGTTGCTGCCTGGTTTGCTGTGTTCCTCCAGGTCCAAACTGTGTTATCTAATTCCACTCGTTCATCCTCCTTACCATGTCAAAAGTGTAAAAAAGCATTACTTTCCAGCCCCTTTCATTTCTGAAGAAGAGTCGTACTGGATTTGAAGTATTAACTCTGTTTCTCTCTTCACAGATGCTGCAAGTTTGTTTCTTTTTGTGTTAAAATCTTTGGTAATCTGAGAATAATGAAATAGACAGTGGCTAATTCAGCATCTAGTAAGAGAAAAAAATACAGGATAACTTATAAGATATAGACCTATTAGAGCTGAAAAAGAAAGATGTGAGATGGAAATCAAAGTATCATAGACCTGGGAGATAGAACAGAGAATATCTAGAGAATATTCCTCCATCTTCCTTTATGTTGCACAAATCAGCCATACCACCGCTCATCAGGTTATATGATCTCTTTCTACCATTGCTCAATATAAAGTAGATTTACTGCTACCAGAGTAGGATCTACTGGCTTTCTTGCTCTAGTGAGGCAAAGGCAAGCCATTAGGGAGTCTAACAAGATGAGGCTATTGTCTTAAACAAGATGTAGTTCATTGTCTGATAGCAGCAATGTACAAGTTACACTGATGTGGTAGACATTATTGAAGAAACTATGAGTACGACCGACTTCATATATCTTACTCCTTTGAAATCCTAAGTTGTCAACCCCACAAAGCCATGTGACATTATAATAGCTGGTGGTGCTTAGGGCAGTCCTCAACATTAACCCTTTAAGAAACCTACATCATTATACAACACTATATTCCCTCATTTCCTGTGCTCTGGATGTAGTAGCAGACAAGAATAATAGACACTGTACAGCAAGAAGCAAATCATAATAATAATTCTCTACATGTCACCTATGATTTGTATCATTTGCATGCTGGATTCAAGGGGAGCTTGTTAGGACCAGGCACTCAGCATGTGAAGGACAATCAAGAGGACAAAAGATATATTTTTTTCAAAGACATTGTTTATGCAAAAGTTCATAAAGTAAAGTCACAATCTGAACATTAGCTATCAACAAATATATGATTCATTATCACTAAAAGCTTGTGAATAGATTGTTCTTTAAAGGTTTGAAAGAGATTAAATGCACTGTATGATATATAAATATCAAGTCATTTACGCATATTTTTCTTTTTTTTTAATTGGACAATTAGTCTTCAAAAGCAATCGGCCAGTTTGGTAAACAATAAAAAGAGCAGAAATGCAATTAAGTTTCGTGGGAACTGCTAAAAAGCATTTTTAATTAAAACCAATACAGTTGAAAAAAAGCCATAAAATGTTATTGTGTATTGTATGTGGCAAAGTGAGCTTATAGCCACATTAATCAGAGTAGTAAGCAATTGAGGAATTAGAAGGAATGCTAACGCCCACAATTTGCTTATGGGTTTCAAAAGTTGCTTGGGAGAAATATAACCTGCAGCATTCTTGTTTCTTTAAATGCTTGCATCTCATAAGACAATTCCAAATGCAGCAAAGTACCTATTTGATTGAGTAATTTGGGAAAAAATATTACCTCTTGTTGGACCCTTGGAGATGAAGGATCATCAATTTAATATCATCATAAAGAGGCTAAGAGAGGCTCAAAGTCTTTTCTTTACATTGAAGGTCATTAGAGTGTGGAACACTTTGCCAAGAAGAATTTTGAAGGCAGACGCTATTGCCCCTTTTAAAGGAATACTTGTCAAATAGTTGAAGTAGAGGGAAGTTCCAGGTTATGAGGATGAAGTGAGGAAGTCAGATTAGAATTGTAAATATATAAATTGCTCTTGCAATATGTTGGATTTTGAAAGTCTGATCTTCTGTGCTGTGAGCTGCTATGTTTAAATTTCCTGTGTGTAACAATCCATTATGTAGCTGAAGGGTTCTGACTCAGATGTCATCAGGTATGAATATTGAAGAAGATCATTGTAAAACTTGAAAATCAAAAGTTATCATTACTACCTCAAATTGAGCCAAACTTATATCTTCCTAAAGAAGAAATTGTAAATATTTAAAGTGTAAGATATATACAATGTGTTACAATCCTCTGAAACAAAACTTGTCAATTTAGTTATAAGATCAATTCAAATGAAAAGGGATAAAGAGTTACCATAAACTAAATAAAGCTACTTCATGATCTTCATCAGTATGTCAAAAAATAAAACTTGCAGTATGCTTCAAGGACACAACATATCTTGGGGTTCAGACGACATTGATAAACGGCTTCAGCATCACTTTTGAGGTTTATGATTTCCGGAGACTGCCTCCCTGTGTTGTTGCCAAGTAACAGTCCTTCCATCATTCTACATACCTGTATATGGAACAACAGTATCAAGATTTCCTGATGGATTCATGTAATGTTAACAACCTATTTGATGGAGCAGGCAATAAAGGCTGCTTCAATAGCAGTCTTTCATCCCCATGCACACGAAAGCGGAAAGAAATTCCAAGCCAGAAGAAGATGGATGAATATCATTAGTGCACTTGAGGGAGTTCAATACTGTTCATTTGAGGATAGTGGTGTGGTCCTAAGCATTAGTCTGATCAAGCTCAATCTATATAATTACTGTCAAATTGCTAGAAATATATTCCCACATATACACTATCACTTAGTGCTGTCTTAGCTAAATCAAAAGCTAACATCTGAAAGTCATAGAGTGATAGAGTCATACAGCATGGAATCAGACCCCTCAGGTCAATTAGTCCACACCAACAATGTTTCCAAACTAAACTAGTCTCACTTGCCTGTGCTTGGCACACATTCCTCTAAATCTTTCCTATTCATGCACCTACCCAAATATCTTTTAAATGTTGCACAGTACCTGTAACCGTCACTTCCTCTGGCAGTTCATTCCAAACATGAACCACTTTATGTGTAAAACTGTTGCCTCTCATTTCCATTTTAAAGCATTCTCATCTCACATTAAAATATGCCCCCCCCACAGTTTTGAAATCCCCCAGCCTAGGGAAAAGACTCTTCCGATTCACTTTATTTACGCTCTTCATGACTTTATAGACCTCTGTATGGTCACCTTTCAACTGCCTATGCTCCAACGAAAAGATCCCCAGCCTATCCAGCCTATTTTTATAACTCAAACCCTCCATTGCGGGTAATATCCTGGTAAATCCTTGCTAAACCCCCTCCAGTTTAAAAATATCCTTCCTCTAGCAGCGTGATGCCCCAACTCCTATAATCTGAGCAATGAAAGCAAGCGTGTGAAGTGCCTTCTTAACCACCTGCCCACCTGTGATGCAAATTTCAAAGAATTATGTACCTGAACCCTTCGGTCTCTCTGTTCTACCATACTACCCAGGGCCATACCATTAATTGTATAAGTTTTCCCTTTGTTTGCTTTACAAAATGCATTATCTTACATTTATCCAAATTAAACTCCAAATGCCACTTAAAGAAAACCAAAAGAACTGCGGACACTGCAAATCAGGAACAAAAACAAAAGTCGCCGGAAATGCTCAGCAGGTCTGGTAGCATCTCTGAAGAAAAATCAGAGCTAATATTTCAGGTCCGGTGACCCTTCCTCAGAACACAAACGTGAAACATTAACTGTGATTTTTTTTCTTCACTGATGATGCCAGACCTGCTGAGCACTTCCAGCAAATTCTGTTTTTATTTCATCTGCCACTTCTCAGCCCATTGACCCAATTGATAAAGATCTCTTTATAATCTTAGATAACCTTCTCCATTGTCCACTATACAAACAATTATGGGGTCATCCGCAAACTTACTAAACATCCCACCAATATTCTCATCCAAATCGTTTCTATAAATGACAAGTAAAAGTGAACCCAATACCAAACACCGTTGGTCACAGGCCTCCAGTCCAAAAAGCAACCCTCCACCACCACCCCCTGTTTCCTACTGTCAATTTTGTATACAATTAGTTTCATATACATTTATTTTTACATGTATCAAATGTTATTTTTAGTTCATCTTTGGATACAAGCATTGTTGTGAATACTAAAATACAGTGCCAATATCTAATTATAGGTGGTGATGAGCTACCTTCTTATTGACATATTGCAGTGAAGATGCTTTGACAATACTTTTTGGCAGTGAATTCTATGATTTTAACCAAAGTTGATGAATATTGATATTAATGTAGCTGCAAATCTCCGGGATATGCAATATTGAGCTGGAGGTGTTCCCATATACTTTGCCCTTGATCGTTTAGGTAGAGGAGGATGTGCTTTTAGAAGGTGCTGTTTAAGCAGCATTTCGGAGTTATTGTAATATATCTTGCAGTCGGCACACACAGCTGCCACTGTGTGCAAGTGGTAGAGGTTGTGAATGTTTTGCATAACAATAGGCATATCAATCAACAGGGCTGGTTTGGCGTGGACGGTGTTGAGATTGTAGAGTGCAGTTGCAAGTGCAACAAGTGAGGAGCATTCCATCACATTAAATGAGCCTTGTAGAGGTTTTGGAGCTCTGGGAGGGGTTGTAGAAGGACATAGTACAATCAACAGTGACTACTTCTGACCTTACGATGGCAAGAAGACCATGATGCAGCTCAAGGTATTTAGAACATAGATTTTTAAAAATTCATTCACAGGATGAGGACCAGCATTTATTTGCACATCCCTCATTGCCCAGAAAGTAGTTAAGAGTCAATCACATTGCTGTGCATCTGTAGTCTCATGTAGGCCAGGCCAGGTAAAGATGGCAGTTTCCTTCCCAAAAAGTCATTAGTGAACCATACATTTTATTTCCCCTAACTATCAGCAATAGATTCAATTCTAGATGTTTATCACATTCAAATTCCACCATCTGTTGTGGTGGGATTTGAAACCGGGTCCCTAGAACATGATGTGCGTCTCAGGAGTAACAGATCAGCGATGGTACTACTAGTCCATTGCCTCCCGATCCATGTTACCTTGAGGGACTGGAGTTGAAATGTTTGAGCTCTAACACCCACAACTATCAGTTTTTGAGCCACTTGAGAACTTCCCCCCGATCCTCGTTGCCTTTCTGCTTTGCTAAGGTGACCTGCTCCTAAAGTTCATCGAATATTCCATTCTTGTAAAGTCATTCACTCGTCACCTTTGGAATTCAAGTCTTCATTCCATGTTTGCACCAAGGCTACAGTCTGGTCCAAATATGGAAGGAAGACCTGATTAAATGTTTCTGGTACAAGAAGCTGGTGAGTAGTAAGGACTGCTTACAGCACTGTCAATTACTCCTTCCACCACTTTGCTGATGATTTGAAATAAGATAATAGATTCAGTTTATTGTCAACACAGCAGGCCAGGCAGCATCAGAGGAGGAGGAAAGTTGACATTTCGGACGAAGGGTCCTGACCCGAAACATCAGCTTCCCTGCTCCTCTGATGTTGCCTGGCCTGCTGTGTTCCTGCACTCCGCACTGTGTTATCTCTGACTCCAGCATCATCAGTTCTTACTATCTCTTAAGTTTATTGTTCTTTTTATGGACAGGATGCACCTGCATAACTTTCCACATCATTGTGTAAATGCCTGTGTTTTAGCTCTATGAGAATAACTTGACTTGGGGCACAGCTAGTTATAGTGTATTTCACTGACATAGAATTGGAAATGAATTATTCTTTAATTGCACATCAGAACAACGGCACCCTGTACTTATATGGTATATTTAATGTGATATAACATCTTGAGGTACTTTTGTTACTAAGTTACGTAGGTTGTGTGGTCCCTTTAAGAGATGAAGTATTTTTCTAAACTTAGATATTTCCACAGAAAAAAAAATGTCTGTATGTAGCTGAAGATGTATAGCCAGTTCTAAAATGGAAACATGTATCAACTGGCTATATGATTGGAAACCTTAGGCGCGTTTTGATGTTTTGACAATGAGCTGGAATCAGCCAATTAATTTAAACGAAGCACTTAGCGATTGAAAGACAATTGAATTTAAATCTGATGGTTTTGACAACCTCAGACTAATGCTATTGTAAGAAAATTGATATGTCATCCAAGGTACATAAGGAGGGGGTTTTTGAAAATCAGTTTGACAGCGAACCGCCATCTGAGAAATAAGCATTGGGCTCTCGCAAGAAATCGTTAAGCTCTCTAAGAAAGCACCATCTATGCATAAAAGGTATCACCGCAGCACTTCTAGCTAAGAACACTCACAGAGAAAGAGAACACAATTCTGACTGTAGGACCAGCGGAAGAAAGGCATTTATGACTGGAGAGACATTAGAGAAGGCAAAGCATTCTGGAAGACACATTCTGTGTGAACTTTGAGAGACTAAGTTTCAATTTTGTTTTTTACTTGGTTACGTAGGTGGGACTTGTGTGTTTATTGGAATAGCATACCAGTAGAATTTTGTTCATTTAGGGAATAGGTTGGAGTTAGGGGGAATTGTTCTGTTTGTTAGTAGTCCTGCTAATTTGTTCACTCCTAGGGTTAAATAAATTAATGGTTAGTTGTTACTTATAAAGTGAATGCCTGGGATTTTCTTTCATTTATCCTCCCCTTCTCTGTAACTGTTTAAGACACTAAGGCAAGGAGAGGTGAGCTTTGCTGGGTGTTTCGGATTTAATTATTAGAAGGGGACATCTACTCTCACCATAACAGATTGGGACGTGTGTTTTGATTTTAATAATCAGAAGGGTTTGATTTCCCCTTTCTAACACTTTAAATAGTCGATTAAAGAAACAAAGCTATGTGAAGAGAAATTAGGGCAGTTGACCGCAGACTAGGTTGAAGAGATTGGTTTTAAAGAGTATTTTAAAGGAGGAACGAGATGGAGAGAGGGGGACAGATGTAGGAATGGAAGTGCGGATTTGAGATTGAGACAACTGAAGACATGGCCACTAGTGATGGAACAATTAAAATTTGAGAGAATTAGCGGAATGTATTGGTAGTTTAAAATGTTGGATGTCAGTTTTGACAGCATACTGTAAATGCTGGTTTCTGCCAGAGCTATCTGGAATTCCTTGGGTAGAATCACCACTTTTTGCTGGCATTGGTCAAGCTACTGATACCACATAAGGAAGGATGCTCCTCAAGCCGTAAGGTAGAAGGAATGCTCTGACCTGATTAACCAGCAAAAGGTTATTACATATTAATTCATTAATGTAACATTACGTCTACAGAACATGATTGTCACTGTGAGACATCAGGCTCAATTTAATAATAAATGCATATTCTTACTTTATCTACATGCTGCTAACACAAAGTACAATCACTGAAACACACTAATATATGAGTAAACTCATGTTAGTTTCTATCAGTACAGTTCTTTATTTCCTGACGGGAAGGCTGATGTGAGTTAACTTTTTCAGTTCTATTCTGTCTTATACCACAGAAAGGAAAGCTCTTGTAATGCTGTGACACTGTCTCTAGCTCTAAGCTCAGAGGCCCAGGTTTAAGTTTAATATTCTTCAGAGGTGTCTCATACCATAACCCTCAAGGTTACGGGCCTAGTGCTGGAAAGTGGGTTTAGTATAGTTTTAGCATAGCTTCGGCAGTATGGATTCAATAAGCTGAAGGGCCACTATTGTACTGCACTGATGATGTTACCCAGCAGCGTAACAAAGCATCTGCGGAACAACAAACCAGCTCAGCGAGCCAACCAACCACAACACCCACAACCCGAGCCACAGATCTACTCCAAAACCTTAGAGACCTAACGGGCGCAACATGCTCAATTGGCAAGAAAATGGGAAGCTGCACTGAGGATGTTACCAAGTGTGGTAATGAAATGTCTGCAAAACAACAAAGCAGCTCGGCGAGCCAACCAACCTCAAAACTCACCACTATTGTACTGTATGGTTCTACGATCCCTAAACAGATTTATTAAAAATACCTAAAACAGGTAGGTTATTGGTCTAGAAGAGTTCACATGGACAGGGAGTGGAGGTATTTCTAGATAAAAATCAAAATTAAACCATTATTTAACAGGGAAGCAGTTAGGTTTGCATACAGAGGGTGATGGTTAAATGCAAGCTAGGATGTGAGCAGCAGAGTGTTGTTGACCATATCTAATGGAAGATAGAATGTGGAGGCCAGTCATTGTTATGATTGTAATGGGGTCAGCCAGCCAGACGCCAGCAGTCTACCCCACACTGTAGCATAAATGTTGCCCCTTCCCATACTTCATGTCAGCTCCGATGAAGAGTCATCTAGACTCGAAACATTAGTTTGCTCTCTCTTGACGGATGCTGCCTGACCTACAGTGATTTCCGGCAACTTTTTGTTTTCAATACAGGCTTCAGCATCCGCAGTAATCTGCTCCTACTCACAGAATATGAGTTCTCTGATTGGGGCTGTTAATCTGGTCCAATCAGGAAGACCTGGCTAACATAAAAGGATAAATGTCAGAGATATTGGGGCCCTGATCGCCTGACTCAGTGAAAGACAATGCTATTATCAAAGGCTATGCATTTGTAAATAAAGAGTGATTGGTGAGGGATGCCAGTCTCTGAAGAGGTATTTCAAATCAGACTTACATTACAGTAGGCATGTCTCAGGAACAAAAAGCACAATGAGTGCCACATCAGAAGAGCTGAGGTAGGGGCAAAATCAGGCATTGTTACAGAGGCTGAAATATGCAGTCTCTGTGATGGCATGAGGAAAGAAACTGAATTATTTTCTTTGAAAATGTTGTTTTTTAAAGATTATAAATTAAAGATAGCAATTGAGGAGTCACAATGGTTCAGCAGATTAATATGTTTTCCTTTCAGCACTTTGACATGGCTTTCAATCAGCTCAGGCTTGTGGGAGGCAAGTTCTGTTTTGCTTTGATGGTTAGATAAAATGGGTTTAGACAGCATTAGTGCTGTGAACGTGAGAGCGCTGATTTAATGTTGGGTTCAGCGCAAGTTGCTGAGACGGTCCAGGGAAAGTTTTACTTCTTGTTGGCAGTTTTTTTTAGTTTAATCTGCAAGTTGATCCTGCTTGCTCTGGTACAAACGTATGTATTTTTAAGCCTTTTTTTGTTACTTAATAATGTATTGAAATATGTAACCAATACATAACAACAGTAATATTAATATAAACATTCTTGGCTTAAAAAAACTGACGTCTCCTTTATTAGAATTACAACAGTTTACAGCAGAAGGGAAGGCCGTCATTCTGACCATCAAGCTGCGCTGTCTCTTTAAAAAGTTCACATCAACATTGTTTTACCTTTTGCGATTTAATATTCATGGTCTTTCTTTTGAAAAAAAAATTTCAGCACTTGTTTCTATTATTGTTTATGGGCAGTTGAACATAAGACCAGAAGGAGTAGCAGCAGAAATAGGCCATTCAGCCCATCGAGTCTGCTCCACCTTTCGATGAGATCATGGCCAATCTAGCAATCTGCAACTCCATTTTTCTGCCTTTACCCTATAATCCTGGTTTCCCTTCCTGTGTTTCTCAACCTTGAATATCCTTAGTATCCCTCTTCAGTAAAGGATTCCACCAATTCATTATCCTGAAAGAGAAAAAATTCCTCCTCATCTGTTTTAAATGTGAGATCCCTTACTCTGGTCCTAGACTCTCCCACAAGGGGAAAATCTTTCCGCATCGATAAGTCAAGACCCCTAAGATTCTTCTATGTTTCAATAAAGTCACCTCTAATTCTTGAAAATGAAAATGAGTATACCCTCAACCTATTCAACCTCCCATCATAGACAATCCCTCAATACCTGCTATCAGTCTAGTAAATCTTCTCTGAACTGCTTCCAATGTCAGAGTATCTTTCCTCAGATAAGGGGCCCAAAATTATTCATAGCGTTCCAGCTGTTACTTGATGAGTGCCTCGATTACTTTCTGCAAAACCACCCCACTTTCATACTCCATCTTCTTTGAAATGAAGGCCAAAATAACATTTGTCTTCCTGAATACGGTCTGAACTTGGATGTTAGCTTTTCGTGATACAAAGAAGAGGACATCCAAATATCTCTGTTCTGTAGCTTTCTGCAGCATTTCTCTATTTAAATAATAATCATCACTTCTATTCTTCATGTCAAAATGCATAACCTCACACTTTCCCACATTATATTCAATCCACCAAGTTGCTGCCTACTTGTTTAACCCCTTTGTATCCATCTGCACATATCCTGACCATTTGTCTTCGCACTAATTGTTTGTGTTCCAAGTCATGAATAAATATTAGAAACGACTGTGGCCCAGTACTGATCCCAGTGGCACTCCACTGGTTACAGGTTGCCATCCTGAAAATGCTGCCCATATTCCAACTCTGTCTTTAGTAGTTAACCAATCCTCTATCCATGCTAATATATGACCTTCAAAACCATGCTGTCTTATTGCATTAAATAGCCTATTGTGTGACACCTTATCAAACGCCTTCTAAAAACCCAAATGTTACATCTCCTTTTTTCTATCCCACTTGTTACCTCCTCAAAAAATTCTAGTAAATTTGTTAAGTATGATATTTCCTCAGGAAGCTCTGGTTACTCTGCTGGATCATATTATCATGGAAACCCTACCGTGTGGAAGCAGGCTATTTGACTCACTGAGTCTGCACCAACCCTCTGAAGGGTAATCCCACCGGCCCCCCCCAAACTTCCCTATAACGCCTGCATTTCCCATGGCTAATCCACCTAACCGGCACATCCCTGGACACTACGGGCAGTTTAGCATGGACTAACCTGCACATCTTTGGACTGGCAGAGAAAACCTACACGTACACACACACAGGGAGAGATAATAGGTACTGCAGATGCTGGACAATCTGAGATAATACGGTGTGGAGCTGGATGAACACAGCAGGCCAAGCAGCACCATAGGAGCAGGAAAGCTTGACGTTTCGGGCCTCGACCCTTCATCAGAAATGGGGGAGGGGAAGAAGGTTCTGAAATAAATAGGGAGAGAGGGGGAGGCAGATAGAAGATGGATAGAGGAGAGGATAGGTGGAGAGGAGACAGACAAGCCAAAGAGGCGGGGATGGATACAGTAAAGGTGAGTGTAGGTGGGGAGGTAGGGAGAAGATAGCTCAGTCCGGGGAGGATGGACAGGTCAAGGGGGTGGGATGGGGTTGGTAGATAGGAGATGGTAGATAGGGGTGCGGCTTGAGGTGGGAGGAGCTGATAGGTGAGAGGAAGAACAGGTTAGGGAGGCGGGGACAAGCTGGGTTGGTTTTGGGATGCGGTTGGGGGAGGGGAGATCTTGAAGCTTGTGAAATCCACATTGATACCATTGGGCTGCAGGTTTCCCAAGCTGAATATGAGTTGCTGTTCCTGTACACTTCGGGTGGCATCATTGTGGCACTGCAGGAGGCCCAGGATGGACATGTCATCTGAGGAATGGGAGGGGGAGTTGAAATGGTTCGCGACTGGGAGGTGCAATTGTTTGTTGCGAACTGAGCGCAGGTGTTCTGCAAAGCGGTCCCCAAGCCTCCGCTTGGTTTCCCCGATGTAGAGGAGGCCACAACGGGTACAGCGGATGCAGTATACCACATTGGCAGATGTGCAGGTGAACATCTGCTTGATGTGGAAAGTCTTCTTGGGGCCTGGGATTGGGCTGAGGGAGGAGGTGTGGGGGCAGGTGTAGCACTTCCTGCGGTTGCAGGGAAAAGTGCCGGGTGTGGTGAGGCTGGAGGGGAGTGTGGAGCGGACAAGGGAGTCATGGAGAGAGTGGTCCCTCCGGAAAGCAGACAAGGGTGGGGAGGGAAAAATGTCTTTGGTGGTGGGGTCGGATTGCAGATCGCGGAAGTGTCGGAGGATGATGCGTTGGATCCGGAGGTTGGTGGGGTGGTACGTGAGGACGAGGGGGATTCTTTTTTGGTTGTTATTGCAGGGACGGGGTGTGAGAGATGAGTTGCGGGAAATGCGGGAGACACGGTCGAGGGCGTTCTCGACCACTGTTGGGGGGATGTTGCGGTCCTCGAAGAATGTGGACATCTGAGATGTGCGGGATTGGAATACCTCATCCTGGGAGCAGATGCGATGGAGGCGAAGGAATTGGGAATAGGGGATGGCATTTTTGCAGGAAGGTGGGTGGGAGGAGGTGTATCCTAGGTAGCTGTGGGAGTCGGTGGGCTTTAATTGGATGTCGGTTTCTAGGTGGTTACCCGAGATGGAGACAGAGAGGTCCAGGAAGGGGACAGAGGTGTTAGAGATGGTCCAGGTGAACTTAAGGTTGGGGTAGAAGGTGTTGGTGAAGTGGATGAACTGTTCAAGCTCCTCGTGGGAGCACGAGGCGGCGCCGATACAGTCATCAATGTAACAGAGGAAAGAGGTGGGGTTTAGGGCCAGTGTAGGTATGGAAGAGGGATTGTTCCACGTAAACTACAAAGAGGCAGGCATAGCTTGGGCCCATGCGGGTACCCATGGCCACCCCCTTTGTCTGTAGGAAGTGGGAGGAATTGAAAAAGAAGTTGTTGAGGGTGAGGACGAGTTCGGCTAAGCGGATGAGGGTGTCAGTGGAGGGGGATTGGTCAGGTCTGTGGGACAGGAAGAAGCTGAGGGCCTTTAGGCCATCTGCCTTGGGTGGGAGAATGTGCAAACTCCACACAGACAGTTGCCCAAGAATGGAATCAAACCTGGGTCCCTGGTGCTGTGGTGCAGTAATGCTAACCCCAGAGCCACCATGCCACCTATTCTCTGTATTTCTAAATGCTCTACTGTGACGTTCTTTATCATGGACTGTGACATTTTCCCAATAATAGATGTTAAGCTCTCTGCCCTGTAGTTTATTGTTTTTTGGTTCCTTCACTTTATGAAATAAAAGTTTCACATTGGTATCTTTTCATCCTCTGGGAATTTTCCAAATTTAAAGATTCTTTGCTTTTGCTTTTGGCTATTATATTTGGAAACACCACAACCTCCAAGCCACTTAATGCTTAAACTCGGAAATAGATCCCCATTCCTTCAGTGTTCATGGGTCAAAATCCCGGAATTTCCTCCCTAACAGCAGTGTGGGTCTATTGACATTAAATGGACTGCAGCAGTTCTCGATGGCAGCTCACCATCACCTTCACAAGGACAACAAGCAAATGACAATAAATGCTTGTCCAGCCAACAATGTCCACATCCCACATGGGAATAAAGGCAGTTATTTCAATTTGATGTCTTTTAAGCTACTGACTCAATTGACAGGTGAAATGTTGCTTTCTTGATTCGCATTCTTAAAGAGCTCTCAAAGATCACCTAACCACTTCCTTGTTCTGATGAAGAGACCTTTATTTATTTATTTCATCTGACTTAATAAATAAAGCATAATGTCCTTAGACTTTTCCTAATTAACTTCTTTTTGGCTTTTTCCATGCATCTAGCATACTGATCTACCGTACCCAAAATTGCTCACAGTTGGAATTATTTGAATTGACGACAATGGCAAAAGATGAACAAATGGAGAAAGTAGGTTAGGGATTGGGCAGTATTTTCAGGGACGTTTTGAGCAGCTGGTGATGGTTTGGGAAAGTAAAATTTACATTACTTGAACAAAAACTAATGACTATATCAATGAGTGCTGAGTCAGAAAAGTCAGGTACATCTTTAGGAATTGTGTTGGGGAACAAGAGACAAAAAAACTGTAAATGACAGAGGAGAAAGATAGGCAAGTCTTTGGAAGCTGATTGTGGTTGGGATAAAGATGTGTGGGGCAGTGGTAATGTCACAGCACTAATAATCCAGTGGCCCAAGGTTAATGCTCTGACAACATTGGTTCAAATGTCATCATGGCAGCCAGTGAAATTTAATTCATTCATAACTCTGGTAGTGAAAGCTAGACTCAGAAAGGGGACAATTAAATAGCATTGAGTGTTGTAGATACATCTGGTTCATTAATGTCCTTTAGAGAAGGAAATCTGACACGCTTAACCAGTCAATCTTACATGTAATTCCAGACCCACATCATTGGGATTGATTCTTAACAGCCCTGTATCATAACTTAACAAGCCACTCAGTTCAAGAATGATTAGGCATGGATATCAATCCCTGTCAATCATGCCCACATCCTGAGAAAGAATCAAGAAAAAGAAATTGATTGCTTTATTTGTTGACAGCGACAGAAGGGAGAACCCAAGTTCGTCCAGACAATGTGAAGTCTTGAAATGGAGAAATCCAAAAACTGCCTGAACTGTGTGTTCAAGGTGACAGAGGAAAATGCTAGGTCAGGGAAAGCTCAGGCATCACAGTGGCACAGTAGTTAGCACTGCTGCCTCCCAGCGCCAGCGACCTGGGTTTGATTCCAACCTTGGGAAACTGTCTGCGTGGAGCTTGTATGTGCCGCTTGTTTCTGTTCGGTACTCCGGTTTCCTGCACAGCCCAAAGATGCACAGTTTAGGTGGAGCGGCCATGCTAAATTACTCTGTAATGTCCAGGAATATGTAGGCTAGGTGGATTAGTCAGGGTAAATGCAGTGTTACTAAGATGGGGTGGGAGACGGGATGCTCTTTAGAGGGTCATTGCAGACTTGATGGATTCTATGAATGTAATGAAATTTTAAAAAAGAGTTAAAATTTATTCATGATGCTGAAATAAAGGGATGATTTAAATTGAGAAGGTGACCAGGTGATAATCTTTAATGTGGTTGATTTTGTGGAACAAAGTATTAGATAATTCTATGTCAAATATTAGCTATTGTTAAAATGTTAGCTGGATACCTGATTTGGAAGAAAATTAGATGAAAAAATAAATCTAGATAGAACAATGCAACTGAATAATATGAACAATAACTGAACAATAGCGAAATATTATGAGGGCTGGAAATCTGAATTGGTGGAAATATTCAACTGGTTTGGCTGCATCTGAAGGAGAGGAATAGGTCCAGGTGCAGAATGCAGTCAGGTCAATCGGTCCGCTAAAGAGGACAGAGGTGGCCATAGGAGGTGGGTTGTGAGGTGCCAATGCACCTGCTTAAAAGATCCACCTTCATACTGTTCTACTCTGTTATAATGAAGAAAGCAAGACCCTCTATTTCTCATCTTACACACCCCATTATCTGCTGTGTGCTACCCATGCATAATCCATGCCATCTCATGCATCTCCACCCATCCCCAAGATTCTCAAAGACCCAACCAGGCTAAGCCTCTCACCAATCCCCTTGTTCTTCATTTCATGGACTGTGATCTTCCCCCACCCTCTATCCCTTTTATGTCCCCCGTCAAATCAGTTACATGCTGAGTGATCCACTATACACTGCATCAAATCAATGGTCCCTCTATGACAGCAGCATGTGTACAAAAAAGTTGCTAAAAAATCACAATAATTTATTCCTACCTTTGCAGTATATTAAAATGATTTTAAGTACTTGCAATTTCTACTATTGATGCACTTTTTGCCATGTAGCAAAGTGACAGTATTTAACATAATGTATGTTATGAATTAATGTCTACTGTAAAGTCTTTCTTCACATTATGTTGTCTGTTTAGGGCTCACTGATTCTATGCAGTACACCGTGGGTCTATCTGCATGGTACCATTGTTTGTCATAGGGAGCCTGAAAGGTGTTGGACTATGTGGAGGATGCTAATGTGATATAAAAGGCCTAAGGACCCAAGAGGGACATTGTCTGTGTTACACTTCACTGGGGTACAGCACTGAACGTCAAATCCTGCTATTCGTGGAGTCATTGTAAAAATTAAAGATGTTGTAAAAGTAATTAAAATTCCTTAATTTAACTGCCTTTTAGACTTAGGTTAACAAAACACATGGGCCATGCTTCTGAGCTTAACAAGAATTGCTGTTTATTACAAATAAATAGATCCCACTTACTGGTAAACTATTATAAACAGTGAACACAGCTCCAGTGATTAGAACTCTAGACACCTTATGAAAGTTGCCCTTTACAAACATATGGGCAGACAGACACAGATGCACAAAGATAAAGGGTATTATGGGTGGAAGGAAAGAAAGTGAAGACAATTCAATGCTCCCTGTTCAAAGGGTTCACTGCGATGATCCTTTTGGCTTGTCAGGACCCGATGCTCCATGACCTTTGATTCGATTTGATTTATTGTAGTCACATGTACCTAATTACAGTGAAAAGCTTTGTTTTGTAAGCAGTACAGGCAGATCATAGCAAACAAAGATGTGTAGATCATTGGGTGCTTAGACAGAGTGAGGCATAAAAAGTTACGGCTGCACAGGAGGTGCACAAAGCAAGATCAACATTGGCAAGATCAACATTATTTGAGATTAGAGAGTCCATTCAACAGTCTCATAATGGCAGGGAAGAAGCTGTTCTTGAACCCGTTGGTGCATGTATTCAATCTCCTGTATCTCCTGCCTGATGGAAGAGGTCGGAAGAGAGCGTTACGGGGATGAGAGGGGTCTTTGGTAATGTTGGCTGCCTTTCTGCAGCAACGAGACGTATAAATGGAGTCCATGGATGCAAGATAGGCTTCCGTGATGGCCTGAGCTGTGCACACAACCTTCTGTAGTTTCTTATGGTCCTGGGCAGAGCAGGGCTTTGATTCCACCCAGGGTCACAGGTATCTCCGTGATGTTCAAAATTGCACAGACAGCTGCTCTCTTTGCATCCTGAGATCCACACTCAGAGCCATACGGCATCACATGCACTCTCTGTCTCTTCAACAGCTACATATCAGGCTGGCTTAGGGCTGCACCGCTCCACAATTCTGATTCAACCTCCAGCTCATTCATCAGGCTAACCAGAAACATTTTCTTTTCCTTTCAGGCATCAAGGCAACAACTCAGAGATACCTAGGGTCCTCTGGAACCTTCTTCTTTTCCCCATCCCTCTGACTCCATTCCCTTCCTTAAACCCACCTCCTGTTGGGTATTCACCATTCCAATTAACCTTCTGCTCTCCATTGCTGAACTTTATGTACTCAGCAAAGGTCTTAGCTTTATCCCTCTACATCCCTACCTTAACAAATTTTGAGCATGACGTGATGTCAAACTCTTTTTCCACTGTATTCACCTCTTTGCCCATTTCTTTGGACAAGAGTCCTCTCCCCATCCCACAAACCCTTTTGCTCAGTTCCAACACTCTCCATCCACTTGGACACCTCCATCTGGCCTTTTACCTGCTCTCGACTTGTTCATCGAGAACTCTTGACTTGACATTGGTCACCTCAATTTCTCTGCTCCCCCTCACCCCATCCAATTTATCTTGCTCCGAACTGACTGCACTCTGTCCGCTTAGATCCAACCCTGACTTTGTTATTAAGCCTACCGATAAGGGTGGCGCTATTGTAGTCTGGCATACTGACCTCTGCATTGCAGAGGCTGAACACCAACTCTCAGATACATCCTCCTAACTTCCCCTGGACCATGACCCCTCCACGGCACATCAAGCCCCTGTATCAACTATAGTAACTGACCTCATTTCATCTGGTGATCACCCCCTCTTGCCTCAACTAATAGTCCCCCACCCTGCACAGCTCGCTTCTATCTTGTTCCAAAAATCCACAAACAGGACTGCCTGGGCAGACCCAAACTTATCTCTTCCTGCCTTGACTCAGTCTTCTCTTCCCTGATCCAGCCCCTACTCACACACATTTGTGATTTCTCTGACGTTTTACGCCAGTTTCAGAATTTCCAGTTTGCAGGTTCCAGCTGCCTCCTCTTTACCATGGACGTGTAATCTTTTTACACATCCATCCCCACCAGATCTCTGACTCCAGCACTGGCAGTTCTTACCATCTCTGAGTGGTCTCAGGGCTCTCTGCTTCTTCCTGGAGCAAAAGCCTGAACCATCCCCATCCATGACCACCGTCCTGTGTTTGGCTGAGCTCGTCCTCACCTTCAACAACTTCTCCTTTAACACCTCTCATTTTCTTCAGATCAGAGGGGTGTCCATGGGTACGTGCATGGGCCCCAGTTATGCCCGTCTCTTTGTGGGATACGTGGAACATTCCTTGTTCCAGTCTTATTCCAGTCCCCACCCACAACTCTTTCTCTGATATATCGATTATATGATTGGTGCCACTTCCTTCTTTCCTCCAGAATTGGAAAAGTTCATCAATTCCACTTCCGATTTCCACCTTCCTCTCACTTTCACCTGGTCTATCTCTCACTTCTACCTCCCCCTCCTTGACAGCCCTGTTTGCATTTCTGCGGATAGGCTGTCCATTAATATTCACTACGAACCTACTGACTCCCACAGCTACCTGGACTATACATCCTCAAACCCTGCTTCTTGTAAAGACTCCATACCATTCTGTCAGTTATTCCATCTCCGTCGCATATGTTCAGATGAGGCTAACTCCAACAAGGGAGCATCCGAAATTTCCACCTTCTTCCTCAGCTGAGGATTCCCCAGCTCCGATGTCAACAGGGCCCTCAACCGGGTCCGACCCATTTTACGCATTTCTGCTCTCACTCCCTCTCTTCCCTCCTGCAACAGCGATAGGGTTCCCCTTATCCTTACCGACCATCCTACCAGCATCCACATCCACATCCAGTAGATCATCAGCTGGCATTTCTGCCACCTCCAGTGAGGTGCCACCACGTGACACATATTCCCCTCCCCTCCCTTGTCCACTTTCCACAGTGACAATTCCCTCAGAGACACCCTGGTCCACTTTTCCTTCAATCCCAACATCCCCCACAACCCCAAGGCACGTTCCCTGACAACTGCTGAAGGTGTAACCCTTGCCCCTTGATCTTCTGCCTCCTCAGTATCCAAGGGCTCAAATATATCTTCCAAATGAAACAGCACTTTACCTGCTCTTTCCACAATTTAGTCGACTGCATTGCCTGCTCACAATGTGGTGTCCTCTACATTGGGAAAATGAAGCATAGATGGGTGACCAATTTGCAGAACATCTACAATCTGCTCGCAAAAAGACCCTGAGATTCCAGTTGCCTGTCACATTAACACACCACCATGTTTCCTGGTCAACATCTCTGTCTCAGGCTTGATGCAGTATTCCAGCAAAACTCAGCACAAGCTGGAAGAACAGCGCTTCATTTTCCACTTGGAGAATCTGCAGCCCTCCAGATTCAATATCGAGTTCAATAATTTTAGTGCTTAAATTCTCCCACTTCCTAGACCCCTACCCCACATACCAGGCCTTGTTATCACATAGCCTGTCATCACACACTACCTATTGTTAGTCACTAACACTCCCCATTAACAGCTATTCACCATCCTAGCAGATCATTTTCAGCTCCTTTGTCTATCCAACTGTTCTTCTCTCTCTTTGTGCTCTACCCCACTTATCATTTACTCCTTCCCCACTCCCACCACTCTATCTTCTGCATATAAACTGACATTTTCCTAGCTACTATTAGTTCTGAGGAAGGGTCACCAGACCAAAATGTTAACTCTTGTTTTTCTTCACCCATGCTGCCAGACCTTCTGAGCTTTTCTAGCAATTTCTGTTCTTGTTCCTGGAAAGAGCAGTTGCCTACCAGGTCGTTATAAACCCAGTTAGTATGCTTTCCATGGTGGATCTGTAAAAGTTGATGAGTGTTCTAATGGACGTGCCAAATTTCCTAAGCTGCTTGAGGAAGAAGAGGCGTTGTTGTGCCTTCTTAACCATCACATCTACATGGGAGATCCAAGACAGATTTTGGTTATCTTCATGTCTAGGAACTTGGCACTGTTGATCCCCTCCACCTCAGCTCTGTTGATATAGATGGGCGCATGTCCTCCACCTTCTCTAGGTTGTTTCACCTGCTTGCAAAAGGCACAGGTCAATTTGTGTACACTTACGAAGTCTCTAACACATAAACTAGAGGCACAACTTACAACAACTAATAAAGGGAAATAACTTACCAAATAAAAATGGAAAGAACTGCGGATGCTGCAAATCAGAAACAAAAATAGAGATTGCTGGAAAAGCTCAGCAGTTCTGGGGAAGGTCCACTCGACCGAAAATGTTCAATCTGATTTATTTCCACAGATGCTGTCAGATCTTCTGAGCTTTTCCAGCAATCTCTATATCTGTTTAAGGGAAATAACTTCTTCAGGTGTGGAGGTTTCTTATTTGTACTGCAGAGCAAAAGACAGCATCTTATTTTTTGAAGATCTGATGGTTGCTGAACAAACAATCACACAGCTGTTCAGCTGCCTGAGCGCCCATCATTAAATTGTTGGTGGGCAGTAGGCCTTTGTCATTAACTGGTCATGATTCTATGGAGCAATCAGCGTCTGCTTGCCAACCAAATCCCCCTTGGTTCACAGCCCCTGGCTCCAACTCATCTGCAACTAGGCTGCCCCCCACACCCAACTCCTTGAAAGAACGACAGGGTAAACAGCACTTGAACAGAGTTAAGGTAATTCGCTTTTAAAAGGCAGTAATCCCTTTTCTGAAGAAGGGTTCTGACCCGAAATGTCAACTTTCCTGTCTCTCTGATGCTGCCTGGCCTGCTGTGTTCCTCCAGCTCCACACTTTATGATCTCTGACTCCAGCATCTGCAATTCTTGCTATGTCATCCCTTTCACAATCCCTGGTTTTTAGAACAGTCCTTTTTGCAATTCAGACCACAATCAAAATAAAAACATATGGAATAAGAGGAAAAAGAAAGTTCCTCTGAACTTACCTTTAAAATTGTTCCCTCACATCGACTGTGGATCTTGACATTTCTGATATGCTTTGAACCATTAAAATCCTTGATCTAATGCCAAGAAAATTGCAGAAGACTAAGCCAAGACTTTCTTGGCAATGGAGATTGATCATCACTGTGTAGTATGCATTCATGACTTGAACAAGCCTGCACTCTTCAAAGGAAACTCAGGAATAGGGTCAGGATTTCTAGAATCACCTGTCTGTCATTCTTAAACCCTGACTCAGTGAACATCCAGGCCAGTAACTCTGCTCCTCCCTCCACTAGGAGCTGTCACATTTATTTTCACATTTTACTGTTCTTATTTAAAATAGACAAGATGAATTCTGAGCTATTGTCAAGTACAGAAATAGAGTACAAAGTTGACCGGTCAGGGATGAATAACATTGGAAAATAAATGTTAATCAGACATTCAGGAGTGGGCTTCTTTTGACGCTTTGGAGAAAAGGACTCAGCAGAACCTTTCATAAGACTAATTGGGTTTCATTGGGTCCATGTGGAAGTGGAAAGCATGGCAGACTTCCTTGATCTGTGTTTCAATATGATGGGAGAACATCAGCTTGTGGAGACAGAGTGCAGCTGAAAGCTGTCAAAAATTACAAGCAAACTATGTTATGTGGTATCAGCCTGACACAACTCCAGCTAGCTGATTTCAACTTTTACAAGGCTAAAATTGAATTTAGTTCCATCGGAGGTGAAAGGAATTCACATTAGTTCTGGCTCAAAGGACTTCACAATCAATCTGTCAATCTAGATTCAGACATTTCACTTATTTAGTTGAAAAGTTTTGCGAATGAATAAATTTTTGCTCTGTGTGAAAGCAACTGTCTCAGGATAATAAAGGTTCACCTTAGCAGACGCTGTTAACAGGATTTCATTTCTTTGTGTCAACCTTCATGACAACAGTCTTGTGCATTTATGTAGCACTTTAAATGTGGGGAAACATCTCCAGTCTCTTCACAAGAGCATAACTAAACAAGATTTAGTACATACTGTGAAATTTTGCCCTCTTTGATGTGGCATGAATAATGGCAAGGGAAGTGAAAAAATACAGTCAGAATGAAAAAATAAATCTGACTCTAGAAGTCACAAAACTGTTTTCTGCATTATTCCCTCAACCATGAGTGGAAACTTCAGAATCTTGCCAGTAAGTGGTGATGACTTTATTTCTATGCATTTGTACTTCATTGAAGCTCCAACTCATTGGTACACTCTACCACTTCCAATTCTGCCCCATCTCACTGAAAACTAGAAGGTACAAATTCCTGACATGCGAACAAAAGCAAGCACCTGCAGCTCACCAGATGCTTGTCCGAGCCAACATAAAATGTTTCTTTACATCAACGTCCAACGTATAATCTATGCCTACTGTTCTCCACTACACTTCATCCTCTCAAGTCGGAATCAGCTGCCCAAACCTCACTACATCATGTCTGATCCCAGATCAAGCTCATAAACTACTTCAGCCCTTCAACACTTTACTGTGGAGCTCAGGGACATCTATGGTTTGCACACTTCTGTCAGATTGCTTTCCACACGCATATCATGCATCTACACACAAAGTACATCTTATGGCTCTTAGCATGATTTCTTCGTGCACATTCAATGACTTCAAAACTGAATCATGGATTACCGGCCTCTGAGCAGCTCCCATTGCTGTCTTAGTGGGCAGGGTCCTTATTTCTGAGTTACAGATTGCTAACCTCCATGTCTTGCATTCTTTTCTCAGTGCAGAGGGAAAGCCAGGCAACTTGTGATAGTGGAGTG
This sequence comes from Ginglymostoma cirratum, assembly GCA_024137785.1. Lineage (NCBI taxonomy): Eukaryota > Metazoa > Chordata > Chondrichthyes > Orectolobiformes > Ginglymostomatidae > Ginglymostoma > Ginglymostoma cirratum. The sequence continues at coordinate 82,020,099 of JAHRHZ010000145.1, read as the reverse complement.
CACTCAAGAGTAACTCTATCAGGCAGACAAGGGCTGCACGGAACTGTGGGGCATCATGTTGTCTCAATATCACACTTACAGGACATGCCAGCAGTCGATATGTCAAAAAGCACTGTATACATTTCAACCAAATGATGACATGTGAAAGTTAAAGGAAAGTAGTCCTCATTGTTCTAATGGAAGATGACAACCAGTCAGGGGCTACCACCACTGAGAGCCATGGGGCTTTTCTGATTCCAGTTCAGGGAGTTGGCCATGGCCCCTATTCGTAACAGAGTCCAGAGATCCCTGTCTTCATAGCCCAATGATTGGTCAATTGAGCAGGTCAAGTGTAAGCAGTCCAGTGACCACAGTCATGATGCTGTTGAAACATCAGTTCGGGCTCTGGCCTAATTTACCTGCAATGAGTCAATGACATGATTGAGGATGATGGAAGTGGATGAAAGAACAATTAGTGGCAATTCAGGAGCTGGAGAGATAGTGAGATGTCCCCAGTGATGAGCAGGAAGAGTGGAGGTCAGGGAGGGTTAGTAGAACATTAATGGCTGAGAGTAGACATGATGCATGCAATGCCAATGATTGTCATCCATGAGCTTTGATGAGATGGGTATGCAGTGGAAAAATAAGAGTGTGTGGTGGTTCTGCAAACATGAAGTAGCAAAGTAAACCTGGCAATGCTAACCCTTGCAGAATGCAGGAGATCATTGACCATCTTCTTGTGCTTTTGCATATTCCTTTTCACCTAGGACACAACACTGATCCAGGTTCCGATTTGTTTCCAGGGCAAACTTGGTCTAAAAGCATGGCCCCCTGTGGTGGTCAGCTGGACAAAAAAAGAAGATTCCTTTGTATTACCCCTTCCACCAATATTTCCAGAACCCAGTGGGCAGAGAGCTTTCATTCCCTCTGGGCTATGCCCTGTACGTTAAGTGTGAGGGGCAGTTCCTGCCTGCCAGCATTTGTAGTAGTGTGCCACTGAGCTTTACAAAAGTCACCAAAGCCATGATAGCTGGAATGTTACAGCAATGGTTAGCATCCCTGTCTATCTGGCTACATGGTTACCTCGGAAAGGTGCCCATGAGCGTGGTGGTGCAATTAATTTGGTGAAAAGAAGAATATTGCATGAGTAACAAAACCAGAAGTTCTGGAAAAGATCAGCAGGTCTGACAGCATCTGTGAAGAAAAAATCAGAGTTAACATTTTGGGTCCAGTGACCCTTCCTTTGTTCTGAGGAAAACGTTAACTCTGATTTTTTCTTCACAGATGCCGCCAGACCTGCTGATCTTTTCCAGGACTTCTGTTTTTGTTCCTGATTTACAGCATCCACAGTTCTTTTGGTTTTTATTTCATGAGTAAACTTATTCTGAATTATGGAGAATCAGGAGCCAGGAACCTCATTTGACAAAACACTTGACCAATGGGAAAATTCTGTGTAAAAACATATTGGCACAGATGATCAAAAACTGTTCTTTTTTTCTCATTCTTTTGTGGGACGGCAGTTTTACCGGCAAGACCAATGGTTTTTTAAAATTCATTCACAGGATGAGGGGATTGCTGGCTAGGCTGCCATTTACAGCCCATCCTAGAGGGCAGTTAAGAGTCAACCACATTGCTGGGGGTCTGGAGTCATATGTTGGCCAGACCAGTTAAGAGCATCAGTTTCCTTCCCTAAAGGACGTTTGTAGACCGGATGGGTTTTTTTCCGATGATCGAAAAGGAATCATGATCAGCCTTTGATCTTTAATTCCATGCTTTTAAAAAGTTGAATTCAAATTCAACCATCGGCTGTGGCAGAATTCAAACCCAGATCCCCAGAACATTATCTAGATGTTTGGAATAACAGTGATAATACTACTTGGCCATCATCTCCTGTTGTCTATCCCTAATTTCCATTTAACTGAGTGGCTTTCTAGACAATTCCATTTAAGTGTCCATAAGACCACAAGACAGGGGAGAATTCAAGACCCCCTTCATTCTTTCTGTACTCTAAGGAAAACAATCCAAGCCTATCTAGTTTTTCTTCATTGCTGAATCACTCCAGACCAAGAAACATCCTACTGAATCTCCTCTGCACTTTCTCTAATACGATAACATCCATATTGATGTCTTTTTAGCTAAAACAAATTATTAGCTCTTTTAAAAGCATTAAATCAAACAATCAGAGACTTCAGCTGGAAAGTTATTTTTGTATTGTCTTCCATCTCAAAAGTACTATTATTTTGGCAGGAAGAATCCACTTTTGTGGAATGTTTATTAACAACTGACCAAACTGTTGGCAAAATGTAAAATTTGGAGTTTAATTGTGATCAGGGTTCGCATTTCTTTCTCTTGTATCCCATCCAAGTTGACAGGGTAAGTGTTAGAAGTTCCTTTACTAGAGTTTGAGCACCGGTCAAGTCATCAATTAATTTCCTAAGTTAAAGAAAAATGTCTTCAGAGTGAATGAGTGAACCAGGGAGTCGGGAAACAGCTTTGTCAATGGACTTCAGATAAATTTAGATAACTAAATTTCAAATCTAAGAAGGTAGTGAGATCAAGAGTGTCAAAAGGCTTGTAAGGAGCAGATGTAAGTGTACCAAAGATAAGGTAGCAAATGGAATCAAGGAGTGAATTTAATAAGGTGTGCTTTTTAATAATTAAATTAATCTACATATTGATTGCCCTTCTGAAGGACATATTTACTTGAATTCAACCAAAGGCCTGCTAAAGAAATTTATAGTTACTCTCGAGAAAATTAATAATTTATAGGCTTATCAGCAGAAGTTAAGCAGATTGGACCTGCACTCATTGAGCTTTAGAAGAATGACGGGCGATCTTTTTGAAACATGCAAGATTCTTCAGTGACTGCAAAGGGTAAAAGCAGACAGGTTGTTTCCCTTGGGGGAGAGTCTTGGATCAGAGGGCGTAATCTGGGAATAAACAGTCACCCATGTAAAACAGAGATGGGGAAAAATAGTTTTTCTCAGAGGATGGTGAATCTGGAATTCTTTAATGCGCAGCACTCTCAAGTATGTCTCCTTGAGTATGTTCAAGGCTGAGATAGACAGATTTCGAATCTGTAAGGGAATCAGGTATTAAAGTCAAAGGTGGGAAAGTGCACTTGAGGATTACCTTATTACATATGATCTCATTGATTGATAAGGCAGTCTGGGTAGGCTGAATAGCTTACCTCTACTCCAACATTTTAGAAACAAAGAAACATAGAAGATAGGAGCAGGAGGAGGCCATTCGTTCCTTTGAGCCTGCTTCACTATTCTTCATGATCATGGCTGATCATCCAACTCGATAGCCTAATCCTAATTTCTCCCCATAACCTCTGATCCCATTCGTCCTAAGTGCTATATCTAGTAGCCTCTGCAATACTTTCAATATTTTGGCATCAACTACTTCCTGTGGTAATGAATTTTGCAGGCTCACCACTCTTTGGGTGAAGAAATGTCTCCTAATCTCCTTCCTAAATCATCTACAGGTAAACTATTCAGCCCACCCAGACTGCTTCGTCAATCAATGAGATCATATTGTGACCATTAGTTCTGGACACACCCATCATCAGGAACATTCTCCCTGCATCTACCTTGTCTCGTCCTGTTAAAATTTTATAAGTCTCTATGAGATCCCCCCCCTCATTCATCTGAACTCTAGTGAACAATCTGAACAATCCCAACCTAGACAATCTGTCCTCATACACCATCCACTATCAGCCTGGTAAACCTTCACTGCACTCCCTCGAGAGCAAGAAACTCCTTCCTCAGAAAAGGAGACCACAATTGCACACGATATTCCAGGTGTGTTCTCACCAAGGCCTTGCACAACTGCAACAACACATCCCTCCTCCTGTACTCGAAACCTCTCACAATGAAGGCCAACATACCATTTGCCTCCTTTACCGCCTGCTGCACCTGCGTGCTTACCTTCAGCAACTGGTGCACACGGACACCCAGGTCCTGCTGCACACTCCCGTCTCCCAATTTACAGCTATTCAGGTAGTAGTCTGCCTTCTTTTGTTTGCATCCAAAGTGAATTAGCTCACATTTATCCAAATTATACTTTATGGTCTTTTGAATTGGTTTATGACACATAGAGGACAATTGTATGATATTGAACACTCAGGAGCACCTTCCACACACCTTCCATAGACCTTTTTACATCAATTTCTTTCTCTAAGGTACTCCCTTAAAGCCAGTATTTACCCTAATATCTCTCATTATGGCATGGTGTTTAGCTTCATCTTTTTTATTGATGTTCTTATAAAGTGCATTGGAAGGTTCCTTACATCAAAGGCTCATATAAGTTGTATTGAAAAAAAACTGAGAGATGTAACATTGCTCTTTGCGGGGAAAAAGATTTGGTGACTGCATCATCAACTACCTACTGACAGAACTAATTGAGAAGAAAGCAAAGCTTTTGTGGAAGAGAAGAAGTTTTTCCAAAACACCAGCGAAAGGTTTACAGCAGTCCATGGTGCTGTCAATGTCTTCAAGAGTTAGAGTCAGAAGCCACACGACACCAGGGTATAGCCCAACAGGTTTATTGAAATAATAAGCTTTTCAAGAGTCCTCTTTCATCAGGTGAAAAAGGAGCAGTGCTCCGAAAGCTTGTAATTTCAAGTAAATCTGTTGGGCTAGAACCTGGTGTCGTGTGGCTTTTGACTTTGTCCACCCAGTCCAACAGCCAGCACCTCCACCCCAAGAGTTAGAGGTGGTGAATGGGGTAGAAGGAAAATCCACTGCTCAGTCGACATGGTATATTTTGCAGCCATGTTCACCAGAACCATCTGAGATGCTGTTGTTAAATTGGTTGCAACCAATCCTTCCAATTAGTATTAGTCATAGCAGCCAATACAAAGTGGGGAAGAATGCCCTGCTATGTCATTGATAGGAGGAAGGCTTAAGCCTGATAATCAAAATAGACTTTATACCTAGTACTTAATGGCCAGTAACATTACACCTGAATTATTTATTAGTCGCTTATGAGCTATCAGGCTCAACCTAAGAGTAAAAGCATATTTCTGTCGCCTACATGGTCTTGGTACTCGAACTGATCCTTCAACTTAGACCAATAACTGGAGCACACAGACACACAGACACACACACACACCCCCGCACACACAGGCATGCACACACACAAAGTAGTTTGTTCCTCCCAAGAACGTTTCCTTATACACTGGTGGGAGAAGCTAACCTTTTGATGTCAATTAATCGTATCAAGTACTAACTGCCTCATAGATCAATAAGATCGTCAGTGAAATTCATTCATGCTTGTGGATTACGCTCAAAAACTTTCATCATGTTGGCTCATAATTTGGGAGTTGACACCTTTCATAATCTTAGAAAAAGTGTAAAGCAAGCAGACTTGTTGCGGAAAAGTCTACCTTACTCCAGGATAGGTGAATAATACTGGGCACTGATTTAGGAATTAAATCTCTGACAAGTATTGGAAAGATTCTCATCTAACTTCTTATTAGTTTCCAGAGAGCAGCAGACATGATGGACCTTTTCATACGTGATTTCAAGTGGATCATTTTAGATAAATGCAATGAAGTTTCCTCACCAAAATCATCAACATCACAGCTGTACGATAAAAGAGAGTAAAATATTGGCCGGCTTTCTCTTTAGCAGAGATAAATATTGTATCAGCTGAGTGGAAGAGGGATAGATTTACAGAAGTTGTGACATACCAGATTAGGTAGCCAAAGAACTGCAACTAGATCAGGGAGAGGAAGCCAGTGGTTTGAGTTCCTTAGCAACAGAATAACAGTTAGCAGTACTAAAACCAGATTTATAAAATTGCAAGCCTCAAGCTGAGTGTGAATGTTGTGGGCAGAAGTTTCACAGTAAAACAGAATGCATGGCTGAACCAAAATGTAATAGTTGCTACAATTCAGGCATTTTCTTAAACAAATAATTGTTTACCTGCAGAAATCTGAGACTTGCAAAGTTAATATACCTCAACTCTAACAACTAATTCTGCTGCAGTAACCAACATATTCTAATTTTCATAAAGATGCAAACATTTTGTCAACTTATCTTAAAGCAAAATAATATTAAACAGTAAACTTGACTTATACAGACAAAAGCTTTTTTTACACTGAAGTAATACATACAGTAAAATATGATAAGTATACATTATAAAGTAAAAAGCAATGAATAAATGTAGAGATAAAGTAATTTCTCGGAGTGCTTGTCAGCTGTTTTCCAGCAATTATACCAATTTCTTGAAATGTCATCATATTCTGCAACAAATAGCATCATAGTATATCAAGCAAAAAAATCAAACTCATCTGTGATAATGAAGATGAATTATCATAGAATCATTTTATGAGGAACTTTCAAAGATCCAGTGAGTGCTAAAAAACTTGTGGTTTGTACTCTCCAGTTTTTTTTTTTGAAAATCAAATAAACAATTACTGTCAATGCCAGACATTTAATTTGGTCTTGTTCACCAGTAGGAAGGCTTTATGTTGTGGAACTATATCCGGCTGCGTGTAGCTTTTACATGTGGAAATTGAACATTTTAACAATCAGAAATCACATTCCTGCTTGCCAACAAACTGAAACTATCTACTTATGTGCGGATCTGCAGGCATACACCATTTGTTAGCTCTTTTGGACTCAAGGATTCACACTGGTGAGGAAATTGCTTTCAAATAAAGACCATTATGTCAATTAGGAAGAAGCAGCTGGGCTCCTTTGAAATATGGACAATAGGTTCAGTTTTACTGCTGTGTCAACTGAAAACCAACACTAATCATTGTCATGCACAAAATGCAGAGGCCACTAATCTATAAGCAGGTCTGTGAATTCTCACCTCAGGAATAGCAGTCTGATCTACTTCACAAGATTGAAGCTAACTAACTTTGAAATGTTAATAAAACAGTTATGTGAGTCCTGAAAGATAATGATATTTTAACACCCGTGTTTTAAGTTTCAGGAGTTGTGAAATTCAGTTCCATATGTATGTGTTTCCAACATTACGGGTGCCATTCAGTTCCAAGATGGCATCTGAGCGACACAAATCTGGTGCTGATTGTGTTTAATACCGTTTTGCTGAGGGCACAAGTGTGACCATAGGGAGTGTACACTTGATGCATGCAGACTAGACACATTGTAAATTGGCCAACTTATACTGTTGATTGATAGCAATGCTGCAAGCGATACCATTCCTTAATTCACACCCATTCAGAGGCAAGAAGGAACCCCAATAATATTATTCAAAGGGAAAGTCAGTTCCTTTCAGTTTAGCTGCCTTTAATGGCTATTGCTGAGTTAGGAAGAGTGTTTAGTGGTTTGTAGTGTAATTTGAAACTACTGAAGTTCAGTGATGTGACACAGTGAAGGCTTTAAGGTTTTGGCTCTGATCCCTTGCTTCCAGACAAAGATTCAATGTTTCCCCTTGGCCAACAGTATCCAAAGGAGAATAGGTAGAGGTGACAATGTGGGGAACATGCCACAGGAAGCAGGAAACGGCTTGTGGATGGGGTTGGGAGCAGAGAGAAGTTCTCTCAGAATGTGACAATGTTCAATCAGGGATTTCAGCAAGTGATTACTGGCTTAGGATAACAGGTCTCATTCTTCTGGTATCCTATACCTTTCTGCCCACAAGGCTAGTTAATATCACCATAGCAGGTAGTGTTTTCAGACCCATGTACAACAAATTCTTGTTGTATCAATTTGCACACCACCTTTATCTATCAGGAAGAGAAAAATGTGTGAGTGAGTATAGTGCAATGGGTTTGGGTGATGTGGCTTTCAATGGTGTATAGTGTGTAATGTGTGCATATCTGGGTGGGAGGTTTGCAGCAGTGGGAAGTATGTGATGGTGAGTATTGGAAAGCATATGAATGCTGAGCTACACCAAAGGAGGATATCTTTGAAGGTTCATCTAGCAAGGCCTATGGGTAAAGTTCAGGAATAGGAAGGGCGAAATCATTTTAATGGGATTGTACAACAGACCTCCCAATAGCCAGTAGGAGATAGAGGAACAAATTATGGACAGATTATGGAAAAATGTAAAAACAACAGGTTTGTTATGGGTGATTTTAACTCCCCCGCTATTTCCTGGGTCTCCCTTAGTCTCAGAGACTTGGATTGGGAGGAATTTTTTTGGGTGTCATTCAGGAAGGTTTCTCGAAACAATATGTAAATAATCCCCAACTAGGGAAGGGGCCACACTGGATCTGGTATTGGAGAATGAACCCAGCCAGGTGATCGAAGTTTCAGTATGGGACCATTTTGGGAACAGTCACCACAATTCTGGAAGTTTTAACTAACATCTGGATAAGGATAAGAATATTCCTCAGTGCAAGTACTAAATGTGGGGGAAGGCTAACTATGACAATATTAGGCAGGAATTGGGAATGTAGATTGGGGATGGCTGTTTGAGGGTAAATCCACATCTGCTATTTGGGAATCTTTTAAAGGCCAGTTGATTAGACTTCATGTTCTGTGAAAATGATGAATAAAATGACAAGATTCAGGAACATTGGATGATAAGAGAAATTCTTATCAAAAAGAGAAAGGGGACATATATATTTAGGAAAGTGAAGACAGACAGATCTCTCAAAAATAGGAAACTGAAGACAGACACATCTCTTAAAGAATATTTAAAAGAAGCAGAGAGGATCTTAACAAGGATTTAGGAGGACTAAATAGGATCATGGAATGTCATTGGCAAACACGATGAAAGAAATTCCCAAGGTGTTATATACATAAATAAGGAGCAAGAAGGTAGCTAGGGAAAAGGTAGGCCCACTTCAGGGCAAAGAAGGGAATTTATACATGGAGCCAGAAGAAATGAGTGAGCTCTTTAACGAATACTTTGCAGCAGTATTCACAAAGGTGAAGGACATTGTTGACAGTGAGTCTAGAGAGGTGCATGTTGATGTTCTAGGGCAAGGTGGCATAAAAAAAGATGTTGGGTGTTTTGAAAATCATTGAAATAGACACGGAATCAAGAGCTAGGACATAGCAAGAACTGCAGATGCTGGAAGTCAGTGTCAGTGCAGTTTTGAGCTGGCGGAGCACAACAGATCAGGCAGCATCAGAGGAACGGGAAAGTTGACACTTCATCAGTACTCGGTGTTCCTCCAGCTCCACACTGTATCAACACATTCTCAGGCGCTGATGAGATTGTTCCCAGAGTACTGAGGGAGGTGTGAGAGTAAATTGCTGGGGAATTGTACGAAATCTTTTGGTTGTCATTAGTCGCAGGAGAGGTCCCAGAGTACTGGAGAATAACCTTTTGTGGAAGAAGGGCAACAGGGATAATGCAGAAAATTACTGGCAGTGAGATTTATGTTCATGGTCAAGAAATTATTGGAGAAGATTCTTAGAGATAGGATTTATTCACTTTTTGAAAAATATGGACTAATTAGTAATAGGCAGCATGGATTTGTGCATGGATTTGTGTATCTCATAAACTGATTTAAGTTTTTTCAGGAAGTGGCAAAGATGATTGATGAGGGCTGGGTAGTGGATGTTGTCTACATGGACTTTAGCAATGCCTTTGACAAGATCCCTCATTGCAGGCTGATACAGAAGGTGGAGTCACATGGGATCCATGGAAATCTGCTAAGAGGGATGCAGAACTGGCTTGGTCATAGAATACAGAGGGTAGGGGTGGAAGGGTATTTTTCTCACCAGAGATCTATGATCAGTGGTGTTCCACAGAGGATACAATGGGATATTGATGGGCTGGAGATCTGAGTGGAGAAATGGCAAATGAAATTTAATCCTGATGAATGTGAGGAAAGTCTAATGCTGGAGGGATATATTCAGTAAATAGCAGAATCCTTATAAACATTAACATACAGAAGAATCTAGGTGTACAGGTCCACAGTTCCCTGAAAGTGGCAACACAAGCGGAAAACGTGGTCAAGAAGGGGCATGGCACATTTGCCTTCATTGGTAAGGGAGTATAAAAATTGGAAAGTCATGTTGCACCTATGTAGAACTTTAGTTAGGCCTCATTTGAAATATTGTGCACAATTCTGGTTGCCATGCTACCAGAAAGATGTGGAGGCTTTGAAGAGGGTACAGAAACAGATTACCAGGACCCTGCCTTGTTTCTAGAAGTATTAGCTGTAAGGAGATATTGGGCAAATTTGGTCTGTTTTCACTTGAATGTCAAAGGATGAAGGGTGACCTAAGGAAGTTTACAAAAGTATGAGAGGCATGGATAGAATGGACAGTCTGAGTCTTTTTCCCAGGGTACCAGGGCCATCAGTATAAGGCAAAAGGGGGAACACTTTAAGGAGATTTGAGGGACACGTTCTTTACACAGAGGGTGGTAAGTGCCAAGAATGAACTGCCAGAGGAGGTGGTGGAGTTGGATACAATAGCAAAGTTTAAGAGGCATCTTGACAGATATATGACTAGACGGGGAATCGAGGGATTATGGATCATATAGAGGCAAAAGTTTTGAAGTTTAGAAAGGCATCATATGTTGGCGCAGTCTTGGTGGGTCAAAGGTCCTGTTCCTGTGCTGGACTGTTTTTGTTCTCATCTCAATTGGTAAAGGTTGTAGGTGGGTAAGTGATGGAGAGTGAGTAAGATTACTGGGCAATGACGGGATATGGCAGTTGAAGATGCACTTATCGATCTTGGCCATGACGGTGAGTAGATTTAACTTCTTGTGGCACTGCATTCGGGTTCTTGTGGGTTTCATCTTGATAAAGAGTGACATTGCTCTGTGCTTCTATTGTCTTCACATAGAGTGTCATTTGGGCTCCAGCTGTAGATTGTCATCTTTTGTCCTCTACACCACCATGATTAAAGCATCCAAAATAGCGTTGGAGAATCTTGTGGCCCCGTTCTCTGTCATATGGTACCATTTATTCTGCTCATGTTCTCTTCTGCAACTAGTTTCTGCAACCTTGCCCAGCCAGAGTGCACCCCCTCTTTACAACTAACTTTAAGAGGTGAACACTGGCTTTAAATAATTCAGGTGACCTTTAAGTAATGCTGGCCTGTCCCCTGGTATGCAGCCAATCAATAGTATACAAGGTGTTGCCTGTATGCAGAAGTCTGTTGAATGTGCAGAAAGCGCAACATTTGTGTGACGTCTCTATCAAAAGCTAATCATGTATGGTGAGCCCTGTGCCTGTTTTCAGACCTTATCATATATGCAACCTTCATTTCTACATAACATAAAATTAAAAGGCCAGTTTCCTGCTTTGTGACAGTTACTTGACAGAGTTTGATACTTACTATAATGAAAAACACCTTATAGGAGCAGTATAACAGTAGCCACCAAAAGTTAATGCTTTATCAAGGCCCACAGTGTGGCTAAAGTAGGTTAAGAAGCTCTTAGAGCAAATCTAATATTATTGTTTTTGATCACACACACAAAGGCAAAAGTCTAATCCTTTGAATGCATTTGAGATGGATTCACAGTTTCAGTTAAGGGTAGCTTTGTCTCAACTGTTCTGCTCTGATTTTTATCTTAAACACTGTTGTTTGCAATAGATGAGTCTTAAGTAAGTGATTAGCTTTCCACCATGAGATAGGGAGGAAGAGAAAAAAAGGGACTGAAAAATCCATGGTGCTGTAAAAGAGAAATAACATTGACTATTCAATCAGCCAACTGGTGCTGCTAATCCAGAAATAAAAAGGAATGAATATTCGACAAATGTTTTCTGATCTCATTAAGGTGACGGATGTTACTATTTCCGAATTGAAGGGTTCCCTATACTGTCCAATGTGCTCAAAATGTTGATGTAATAATGCTGCATGAATACTTTTCCTGCAAAAACTTGCTTTTATTGCATGCAAGGTCATGACATATTTATAAATGGAAATGATGAGGACAAAGTGGAGGACTCTATACAATTCTGAGCTCAACATTATTAAAAGAAAGGAAAGGATTATTTCTATTAGTTGGTGACTTAGTGATAAAAGAGCTGGTTTAGCTCAGAATAGGTCTCCACTCTCAGAGCCAGAAGGCTTGGGTTCAAGTCCCAACACAAGAGCCCTTTTTTTTACAAGGCAAGGGCCCAGTCACTGCTGCAGGCATGTATTGGTGTTTGTCCCCAATATGGATAAACAGGGAGGATTAGTCACTGGAATTGCGACAATCCAAAAAGCAGAAGATGTGTTGATGTGAAGAATGGTGAACCAGCATTGCAGATGTTCCCAGTTGCATTGGGAAAGCCAAAAGGGCAAGGGAGGAAGTTGAGTTACAGGTAATGAACATTTAACAAAAAGGGGAAAAATTCTTGAGGAGGACAAATGTTAGAGCATGGACTGTTTTCCACAGGACTGGCTTCCTGACAGATCACTTAATTCTCCTAAAAAAAGGGCAGATAACTGTTTACAATCAAGGAAGAATTAGATATATGGGAAAGAGAAGTGCCATGAGGTTAGTTTTGGATTTCTCCAGCAACGCAAAACAACAAATGAGACTTTTTAAGAAGTGTCAGAAACCTGAACCCTCTGGTGCCTGTCTTCTCACCCTTCCTGCAGTCTAACAGGAGGAGAACAAAATAGGGAATTCCTCTGCCTCTGCTGTCTTGGCTAACCACTGAAGGGAAGAATAGCTATGCAGCAGTCTCATTCAGAGGGCCCACAGCCCCAGACAGCTGGCAACAATATTGGGTGATGTGGACATGGCTAAGGCAGACAGAGGAATGTCCACTAGGATGTCCAAAAATGAAGGTATTTTCAGGTGCCTGCTAAGAATTTGAAAGTAAAAAATGCGTGCTTTAATTTGTTCACAGAATATGGACAGCGTTGGTTGGGCCAACATTTTATTGTTCATGCCTATTGCCCTTGAGAAGGTGGTTGTGAGCTGTCTTCTTGAACTTCTGCAGTTCATTGGCTTCAGGTACATCTGCAGTGCTATTAGGGACAGACTTCCTGAATTTTGACCGAGTGACAATGAAGGTACTGTGATATATTTCCAAGTCAGATGGTTTACAGTGTAGAGAGGAAATTGCAGGTGGTGGGTGGTGTTTGAATGTATCTGCTTCCCTTGTTGTTGTAGATGGGCATGGTTGTGGGCTTGAAAAGTACTGTTGAAGGAGCTTTGATGAATTTCTGCAGTGCATCCTGCAGATAATACACACTGCTGCTACAGAGTGTCAGTGGTCAAGTGACTGAATGTTTGTGGATGTGGTGCCAACGAAGTCGGCCACTTTGGCCATGGATGGTGACAAGCTTCATGAGTGTTGTTGGAGTAGAACCCATCCAGGCAAGTGGATGGTATTCCATCACACTTCTGATTTGTGTCATGTAGACGGTGGATAGGCTTTAGAGAATCAAGACGGTAATTAATTTCTTCAGGATTTCATGCCTCTGACCTGTGCTTGTAGCCACTTTATTTATATGGCTAGCCCATTTTGCCTTCTGGTTAATGGTAACCTATGACATCGATACTGGAAATTTAAGCAATTGTAATAACATTGAATATTAAGAGGTGATTCTCATTTGTTCAAGATTGTAATTGCTTGGTACTTGTATGGCATGAATATTTCTTGCCACTTGTTGTCCAAGACTGATATTGCTCAGGTCCTGCTGCATTTGGACATGGACTATTTCAATACCTGAAGAAACATGAATGGTTCTGAAGACTATCCAATCATCAAAAAATACTCCCACCTCTGACTTTTAGATAGAAGGAAGGACATTGATGAAGATTATTGGTCCTGGGACACCACACTGAGGAACAACTGTGGAGATATCAAAGAGCTGAGATGACTGACCTCCAAAATCTAAAACTATGTTCCTTTTTACTCCACATGACTCCAACCAGTGAAAAGCTTTCCCATTGATTTCCATCAACTTTGGTTTTGCAAGGACTGCTTGATGTGAAAGACAGTCAAATGTGGCCTTAACGTCAAAGGCAGGTGTTCTCACCTCACTGCTGGAACTCAGCTCTCTTATCCATGTTTGAACCAAGTCTCTGTAATGAGGTCAGGAGCTGAAAGGCTTGAATAAAACCCAAACTGAGCATCAGTGAGCAGGTTATTGCTAATCAAGTGTTATTTGACAGCACTGTTGATGTCTCCTTCCATCACATCACTGTTAATGCCAGCACTGTGTTGGGTCAATCTGCACAGCATTGATTGTGTCCTCATCACCTGAACCTGATAATTCGGCTAGGCAGATTGACAGATCTTTACAAAACCCGTTTGGTTTTCATTCCATTCAGATCAATGGCAAATCAGAAACTAGCTTTAAAAGAGGGGTTGAGATTTACCTGTATATTTTTCTGATGCAGTCTAAGCAAAACTCTGTTAGCTTCCCCTATTTCACCTATCGAGTTTCTTGTCAAGACCTGTCAAGTAAGGTGAAGCGCAATTTAAATGTAGGCCAAAGATTCTTTGACTCCAGTGATGTGTTCTCAAGACTGAGAGAGCCCTTAAAGTGATGTTTATCAATTATATCTTCTATCTTTTATCAATGTGATCTTATCAATACTTCATATCACCTTTTTCACATGGAGACTGTCAATTTATTGTAAATAAACTGTAGACTTAGGGGCAGGTTGCAACTGCAGTCATGTACCCACTAGGAGCGAGGTTAAGGCTATGAAATCTCTTTACAAATACAGCAAGAGAACGAACAGACTATAAGCGTATCAGTCAGGCTGAATTTCAACTCAGTGGCTTACTGGCTAAAGCCAACTATGACAATCCCCATTGATTTCCTTTTGATAAACAGTCCACATCATGTAAGAATGGGTGTGGATTGTGCCTCAGCTGTAATAGCAAACAGAATTCAGGAGCACTGGACAGGGAAGGAACAAGTGAACTTTCCTGTTTGTCACTCACGGAATGCTACAGTACACTGTGAGTCTATGGCTCTCACAGTTGAGGCTCAACCTTGAGGAAAGGTCTCATTATCAAGGTACAAAATGGTGGTAGTGTCTGCGGAATGATCTTCCACATTAGGCAGAACCTCTGGATGCCCTCTTTGATCAAAATTAAAGTAAGCAATGAGTAAGCAACAGTTGATACATAACAAGGCTCAATCTTAATTATAAAATCACAGAATTTGACAGTATGGAATCAGGCCGTTTGCCCCATCGAGTGAACACCAACCCTCTGAAGAACACCCCAACCGGACCCACACCCCTATCCTATCCCTGTAGCCCTCATTCCCCATGGCTAACCCACCTAGCCAGTACATCCCTGGACGTTATGGGCAATTTAGGGAGGCAATGGCCTAGTGGTATTATCGCTGGACTATTAATCCAGACCCAGTAAATGTTCTGGGGACCCAGGTTCAAATCCTGCCATGTCAGATGGTGGAATTTGAATGCAATAAAACATTTGGAACTAAGAATCTAATGATAACCATGAACCCATTGTTGATTGTCGGAAAAAACCCATCTGGTTCACTAATGCCCTTTAGGGAAGGAAACTGCCATCCTTACCTGGTCTGGCCTACATGTGATCCCAGACCCACAGCACCTTAGTTGACTCTTAACTGCCCTCTGGGCAATTAGGGATGGGCAATAAATATGGCTTGGCCAGCGATGCTCTCATCCTGGAAATAAATGAAGGAAAAAAACATTTGGCATGGGCAAAACACCTAACCTGTACATCTTTGGACGGGGGGGAGGTAACCAGAGCAACCAGAGGAAACCCATGGGGAAAATGTGCAAACTGCACACAGATGGTTGACCGAGGTAGAATCAAACCCGGGTCGCTAGTGCTGTAAGGTAACAGTGCTAACCGCTAAGCCATTGTGCTCCCCGTTTATGTGAAAAAAACAGAAATGCTGTGAAACACTTCGCAGTAGCGTAAAGAGAAAAATAGAACTAATGCTTCAGGTTGGTGACCTTCCATCAGAGCTATTGCGTTTCATCATAAATTGCTATTTAGGCACATCTGACTAATCCTACGCAGAGAGGCAATAAAGGCAGTAATTTTATTTGTGCTATTTATATCGACATAGAAGCTCAGTGTTAAAATTCAATTCTATTCTGTGGCACTTAAGCACACTTGTGCTGTTGAATTATTTATTATTTAATTAATTTAATTTCCAGCATGCTTCTATCTTGACTTTAGCAATTACAAAAAAAGTACCAAGCAAAAAACAATTGAAAATGGCAGCGGAATGTTAAAGAAGCTGAAGGTGGCAGGAAACAAGATAAAAGAAACAAAAAAGCAATCTTTGGTGCCACTGTTTGGTGAGAACATAAGAACTAGAAGCAGGAGTATGCACCTCAGCCCTTCGAGCTTGTTCCACCATTCAAGGGGGTATCTGTCTTTTTTTGGAAATTGTTAAGTCAGTGTTGATTACAGTCAATCATGATAATTTCTGGTTCTTGGGTTCTTGCAAGCATCAGAGTCTGAAGTGCTAACTAAAAATGAAGCAATGTGAAGATACTCTCTTTACTTCAGAGAGTTGTTAGCTTTTGAAATAATCAATTCGTAAAGTGCAATTCATTGAGAATGGATCCACTTCATAAAACCATAAAGCATAGGAGTAGAAAAGGCCATTCAGCACATTGAAACGGCTCTCCCATTCAATGAGATCATGGCTGACTTGATACTCCTCACCTCCACTTTTCTGCCTTTTTCCTCTACCCCATGATTCCTTTACTGAGTAAAAGTCTTTATGATAAGGAATTCCATAGAATCACTAACTTCCGGTAGAAGAAATTCCTCCTCATCTCTGTCTTAACTGAGAAACGCCTTCTTCTGAGATTACACCTTCTGCCCCAAGGTTCTGCCATCAGGAGAAACAATTGGGCAATGCGGTGGCTCAATGGTTAGCACTGCTGCCTCACAGTGCCAGGGACCTGGGTTCAATCCCAGCCTTGGGCAACTGTCTGGGTGGAGTTTGCACATTCTCCTCATGTCTGGGTGCTCTGGTTTCCTCCCACAGTGCAAAAATGTACAGGTTAAGTAGATGATTGGCCATGCTAAATTGCCTAAGTGTACAGGAATGTGCAAACTAGGTGGATTAGCCATGAGAAATGCAGGATTAGGGGAGGGGTGCAGGGAAGCAGAATGCTTTTCAAAGGGTTGGTGTAGACTGCATGGCCTGCTTCCACACTGCTGTCAGGATTCTATGATTCTAACCTCTCCACATGTATGCTGTTAAGCACCATAAGAGTCTCATTATCAGCCTGATGCAGGAAATCATATGCTTGCAACCTGCATAATATAAACAAAGTTATAGGCGTCAGCTATATGTAAGCACTCAACTTGATGATGAATATCTGAGCAAAAGCTCCATCAATGATTAAGATTTGAATCTTTTATTTTATTTAATCAGAGGAAGTGGGATTAGTCAAGTGCATTAATCAACATCAACAATTTCCTAGGAGCTGGTGATCGTCAGCTGCCCTGCAAATGGTAGTGCCCCCATCTGTCTACTGCCATTATTTTTGGTGCTATCACAGTGGGCTTGCTGAATTTCTGCTGTGCATTGGTGGTGGTGGATTGAATGTTTGTGGATGTGGTGCTAATCAAATGGGCTAATCAACTTTATCCTGGATGTTGTCAATCATCTTGAATGTCATTAAAGTTGCGCTCATGCATGCAAGTGGGGAGTTTTCCATCACACAGCTTAATTGTGCCTAGTTGATTGTGGACAGACTTTGACAAGTCAGGAGGCGAACTACTCACATGCAAGATTCCTCGTCTCTGATCTGTTTTTGTAGCCGTAGTATTTTAATGGCTTGACCCAGTTCAATCTTTAGTTCATGGCAATTCTCGGGATATTGGTATTGGGGGAATTTCTTGTTGGAAATGGTCATTATTTCTCACTATGTGGCTCAAGTGTAACTAACCACTTGAGAGATCAAACGTATAAAGACCTGCACTGCTTCAATGTTTCAGTGTCAGAGTAGCTGTGAATTGTATGTACATTGCACAATTTTCAGTCAACATCCCCACTTCTGACAGTATAATGGAGGGAAGGTCATTGATGAAGTGGCTGAAGACACTAAAAATTGATGAACTCCTGTAGAGATATTGTGGAGCTCATATGACTGACATACAAGAACCTCAGCTAACTTTCTTTGTGCTACATATGAGCCCAACCGTTGAAATGTTTATCCTCTGATTCCCATTGACGTCAAGGGCAGTCACTGTCCCCTTTCTTCTGGAATTAAGTTCTTTTGCCCATGTTTGAACTGAAGCTGCAATGAGGTCAGGAGCTCAGTGGCCCTGGCAGAACCAAAGTGGGAATATATGAGCAAGTTCTTGTAAAGCAAAAGCTGCTTGATAGAAATGTTGATGACACCTTTCATGTCTTTGCTGATGATCTAGGGTAGATTGATTTAATGGTAATTGGTTAGGATGGAATTGCCCTGCTGTATGACCAGTGTTGAAGCTAAACATAATATTATCTGTGGGTGACATTGCACCTCTCCTTTGTTGCACTTTGGAGGCTGTGTGCAGGTGTCATTAGCCAGATCTTCTACGGGTATCCCCTATTACTAAAGGTCCAACGCTACACTTGTGAACGAAGTACAGGGGACAATCTGGTCAGGATACTTTAAAGGCCCTCTCTCCTGTCCTGAGCACATTTTCCCAACTGGAAAATACATCAGGCACACCTTCTCTTCAATCCAACCCTATATCTACTACCATCTATTCTCTAACATTGTCCCCTCACCAATCCCATTGTCCATATCACTTACACCGAACCATTCTATGAATATAATCACTACAAGCACAACAATCACAGACTTGAAGAGCCTTCGTCCCTCCCTGTCTCCGAATCCTCCATTCCTCCTTCCAATGAACTCTCTCTCTCCCTTCCATTTTTAAACATGGAAATATAGAGAATAGGAGCTGGAATAGGCCATTCAGCCCTTCAAACCTGCTCCTCCATTCAATATGATTATGGTTGATCATCCAATTCAGTACACTGTTATGGCTTTCTCCTATAACCTTTGATCCTTTAGCTCTAAGAACGATATCTAATTTCTTCTTGAAAACATTCAATGTTTTGGCCTGAACATCTTCCTGCGGCAGAGAATTCCACAGGGTCATATTCTCTGGGTGAAGACATTTCTCCTCATCTCAATTCCAAATGGCTGACGCCAAACAATCTAAGGAGATTGTGCCCCCTGGTCCTGGACTCCCTGGTCATTGGGAACATCCTTCTCACACTTACTTTGTCTAGTTCTATTAGAATTTTCTAGGTTTCGATGAGATGCCCCCTTCATTCTGCAAAACTTAAACAAACATAGTCCTAATTGATCTAGTCCCTCGTTGAACCGTCGAACAGCCCTGATCCATTGCCCTTGCCTGTCACCACCTGATCTTATGGCCTATCACCTTTGGGAAGTGGTTTTTGCATTCTACACAATAAAGTTCACCTGTTTGCAGTGCAGCATAAGATACCACCCTTCACAGCCGCTACATTGCAGGAAGGATGTGGAGACTTTAGAGAGGGCGCAGAAGAGGTTTACCAGGATGTTGTCTGGATTAGAAGATATGAGCTACAGGGAGAGACTAGAAAAACTCCAACTTATTTTCTCTGCAGTGACAGAGGGTGAGGGGAGACTTGACAGAAGTCGATAAAATTATGAGATGCTTAGATAAGATTGACAGTCAGAATATTTTTCCCAAAGTTGAAATGAGTAACATAAAGGGGCATGCATTGAAGGTGAGACGGGGAAAGTTCAAAGCAGATGTGAGAGGCAAGTTTTTTTTTACACATAGAGTGGTAGGAGTCTGGAAAGCACTGCCAGGGGTGGTGGCGAAGGCAGATATGACAGGGGTATTTGAGGGGCTTTTAGATAAGCACATAAAAATGCAAGGAATGGAAGGATATGGGCCAAGGGCAGGCAGAAGGGATTAGTTTAATTTGTCATCACGTTTGGCAAAAAACTTTGGGCTAAAGGGCCAGTTCCTGTGCTGTACTATTCTATATTCTATGTTTTATGTTACATTCTGCACCACAATACAACGCAGCATGGCACTTTTACTTGTGGGGTTCTTTCCAACACTATTTCACAACTTCTAATCTTAACCTACTAGTAAAACAAGGCTAATGTATGCATGGCCATATCACTGCCTCCAAGTTTCCTTCAAACTACACACTGTCTGACTTGGAACTATATCGCTGTTCCTAAGTGGGCTCTTGGTCAAAGTCTTGGAATTCCCTAGATAGACACACCGCGGCGGTACCATCGCTACATGAACTGTCATGGTCCATAATTGTGGCTTACCGCCACCTTATCAAAGGCAAGTAGGGCAGGGCAATAAATATAAGCCATGCTAACAACATTCACGCAACACAAACGACTCCAAAAAAGTCAAAACGAAAACTTGCAATCCATTCTTCAAACGGTGGCAATATTGAGTACTGCTGTACAATCATGCAATATTTCAACGGCTGCAATTCAACAGTTTTAGTGTAATTATACGGTTCAAAATCACATTTTAAATTCTGCCATTAATAGGGCTACATTCAAAGTCTACAATGCCACTTCAAAGCTTTTCATTTTAAATTGATGTAATCAAACCAAATTGTAACAAAACCGTACTAAATATTGTGAGATTGCGGCATTATACTCGAACACCAGTGTGTTACAGTTAGAGTTATTTCTAGGTGTATAACAATCAAACAGAATAAAAAGGCTGCATTCTCAGTAACTATATGCTATTTTCTGCAATGATAGCGGTCTGCATAAATATGTCTTATACAAACTTTCAGTACTGTTGGCCCTCAAAATTCTTCATTACGTGCAGTAGATTTTAGTGACTACTCCAGTCAGTTTGATGGCTATATATTCATACATGCACATTCTGTTTTCATGTTTAAAATGTAAGTTTGAATTCAGCAACACCAATACAGAATCAGAAAGAAAAACAAAAATGCTTGAAATTGGGATCACGAGTAGAATTTCAAAGGAAACCGCAGCGTGGAAACAGTCCATTCAGCCCATCTGATCGATGCTGGCAATTATATTCCACCTTCTTACTTCACTTCTCTCTATATCATCTCACCTCTTGGCCGAGGGTTCCAATCCTACCATATGGGGAAATTTAAATTCAATAAATAGCTGGAGTTAAAAAGTAGATGAATAACAACCGTGTAACCATTGTCGATTGGTGTGAGAAAGCAATCTGTTTTACTAACGCCATTTAGGGAAGGAAATCTGCCATCCATGTCCAAACTGGCCTGTATGTGAGTCCAGTCCTACAGTAATGTGGCTGAATTTTAACTGGCTCTGAAATGGTCTCGCAAGTCACTCAATTGCATTCAAGTATTACAGAGACAAAACAGGAGATTGAAGCCAGGTGATTGTTCCAGATAGACTCATCACCATTCCTGCGCATATTTTGTCCCACTGTTATGGACAAGACCAGACCCCCTCACAATAGTTTAAGAAAGGAGCCGAGACCCTAACTTTTTCTTATTTTAAAGGTAGATGCGAAGTGAGTGTTCCAGATGTGATAAAACTGGTCAAACCACTTGACTTTAAGCAAAAAACAATTTATTTAAACAATATTTAAACAATAAACTTGATTTCTGATAAAGGGTTTAGGCCCGAAACGTCAAGTTTTCCTGCTCCTCTGATGCTGCTTGACCTGCTGTGTTCATCCAGCCCCATGCTTGTTATCTCGGATTCTCCAGCATCTGCAGTACCTTTTATCTCTTATTTAAACAATATAGTTGAGATGCAAACAAAGTTAAGAGGAATTTAGAATAACCGAACCGTTGGAAAAATTAACTGAATAATAGATTCAGTACCATGATAGTAAAATCTCAAAAACACACCACTTGGCAAAAAGGCAAATTCAGTCATAGATTCCTTACATACTGTTCAAGAGAAATTTCAGAGAAACAGATTTCAGTCAAGAATCATTTACTGAAGCTTCAATTCTTCTGGGGCCCAAACAGCTTCTACTCCTCCAGCTAAAAAAATGATAAAGCCTGATCTGGGGGAACTAGCCAGCCCCCTTCCATTGTCACAACTGTTTTGAAAAAGCCTAAAGGCCTCTTAAATTATTGACTTAGGTCAGCTCCATTAGACACTTTGGTGTCTCTGCCTTTACAACCCCTCTTCAAAAAACCCAAGACAAAATAACCTTTTTAAAGTGACAGCATTGTCACACAAGTGGCAGGACATACTCATCAAATGTAACAGCACGGTGGAGTGCAGTTGGGAGTTGCCTTTCAGGTTGCTCACCACCAACTTTAAACCCCATAATCCATCAGGTCAAGTAAGGGCAATTACGATATGTTATGCACTGGTGAACAGCACTTACAGGAAGTACTGAAGGTGGAAAGGGTGCAGAATGTAGTCCAGGTTGGCTACTGCAATGTTGATAAGACTATAAGTTGTAGGAGCAGAAGTAGATCATTCAGCTCATTGAGCCTGTTCCACCATTTAATGAGGTCATAATCCTCAACATCACTTTCCCCATAACTCTTGATTCTTTGTCAGATTAAAATCTGTCTATCTTGGCTTTGACTACATTCAATGACCCAGCCTTGATAGTCCTCTATGGTAAAGAAATCCATAGTTTCACTGCCACTAAGAGAAAAAATTCCTCCTCCTCTCTGTATTAAATATGCAATGCATTTTTCTGAGATTATACCCTGTAATCCTACACTATCTTACAAGGGGACAACCTTTCTGCATCTAGATGTCAAGTCTACTAAGAACCTTGTATGTTTCAATAACGCCTCTCATTCTTTGAAACTCTAATGAGTACAAGGCCCAACCTACTCAACCTCTTCCCATAAGAAAATACTTCCATACATGAAATCAAACCAGTGAATATTCTCTGGACTGCCTCCAATGCTAGTATATTTTTCCTTAGATAAGGGGCCCAAAATTGTTAACAGTATTCCAGCTATGGTCTGACCAGTGTCTTATGCTGTTTTAACAAGAGTTCTCTAGTTTTGTACCCAACTCCCTTTGAAATAAAGATCAACGTTCCATATGACATCCTTAATTTCCGCTAAGCTTGGAAGCTAGCTGTCGTGATTGTAATGAGGTCAGCCACGTGGACCTCAAAGGATATGAGTTCCCTGATTGGGGCTGTTAATCTGGCCCACTCAGGGACCTCTGGCTACCTGATAAGAATAGGAATGTCAGACATCTTGTACACTCTGGGGGCTGGCTCTGAGGAAGCTGGATCAGTGTCAAGGACATTCCACATGTAAGTAAAGAGAGCCTTGATGATGGGACCCTCGCCTTTTTGGAATTATTTCACAGCCTTATTATGATTCATGCATTAAGGCTCCCAATCATTTTTTACAGCAGCTTCCTGTGCTCATCTTCAATTTAATATGACAGCAATAAGCCCTGGCATGACTGCTGCTAGCAGCACAAATTTCTTTCAAAAACTTTCAAAACATTATGAGAGCAAAAAACGGCCATGAAATATGTTTGGCAGACTGTCTCAAGGAAAATGCAAAGGGATTTTATTACTATAGTAAGAGCAAGAGATTACCAGGTAACAGTGTGGTCTATTAGAGACAAAAAGGACAAAAGGAGAGAGACTCCTAAATGGCTTGCCCTGCCAAGGAGTATTGAGAAAAGTTATATTGTTCTCCCTGATTACCCTGGCTAGAATTGGCTAAACTTAACACAGAAGGGACAAATGGAAGGAGCACTAACTTTAACAATGAAGTCAAAATTGTGCCAGACCATGGCAACCCATTGCGAGCTCTGCTAAGCAGATCAACCCTCTCACATCTTTCCTAATCGTTCTCTGCAACACTATATTCTGCATTCTGTTCTATTACCCTTAGGTACTTACGTAAGGTATGACCTGTCTGGTTAGCATGCAAAACTGTGTCTCGGTATATGACAATAATAAAAAATACTAAATCAAATCAAATATACGTCAAGCCAGAGGACAGGGGTGAAGTCTGAAATGGATAATTCTCATCTGCTTTTGCAAACTGCAAAAAGAACAAAATAACAAAGGAGAAGCCCGTCACAGGGAACAGACCTTTCGACCCTCCAAGCCTGTGCCAATCATGATACCCTGACTAAACTAAAAAACAGACCTTCTGCCCTTATTCTGTCCATATCCCTCTATTCCCTCCCTATTCAGGTAACAATCAAGATGCCTCTTAAATGTCGCCAACGTACCTGCTTCCACCACCACCTCTGGCAGTGTATTCCAGGCTCCTGCCACTCTCTGTGTGAAAAAAACTTTCCAAGCACATTTCCTTTAAACTTCCCCCTTCTCACCTTGAACCTTCACCCACCTGCAATTGAAACTTCAACCGTGGAAAAAAGCCTCTGATTATCCACCCTATCTATGCCTCTCATAATTTTGTAGACCTCTATCAGGTCTCCTCCATAAAACTTTCAAAAAATTTCCAGAGAAAACAATCCTAGTCTTTTCAACCTTTCCTCATAGCCAATGCCCTCGAAACCAGGCAAAGGAGAAAGACATTGTAGCTGGAGATTTCAGTGGGAATGGTGATGTTCTACAGCATGTTAAGACTATAAAGAAGGAGGTAACAGATGTTTAAGAGGGCATAAACTTGCATTAATCCACTTGGTCCTAAGGAGATTTATCCCAGGTTACTATGGACAGCAAGGAAGGAGATTGCTGAGGCACTGGCAGACATATTGAATACTTCACTGGCCATTGGTGAAGCAGATGACTGGAAGATTGCTAATGTGGTTCCTTTCTTCAAAAGGGGCAACGGGGGTAGGCCAGATAATTACAGACCAGTTAGTTTGACATCAGCGGTACAGGAATTATTGGAAAACAATTATCAGGGACAGGATTAATTAACACTTGGAAGGACAAGGATTTATCAGGGACAGTCTGAGCAGATTTATTGGAGGGAGATCCTGTCTGACTAAATTAAATGAGTTTTTTGAAAAGATGACTAAATATATTGATGTGGATAGTGCAGTTGTTGTGGTTTATATGGACTTCAGTGGGGCATTTGACGAGGTCCCACATGGAAGGCTGGTCCAAAAGGTAAGAGGCCAGGGGATCCAAGGCAAGATGGCAAACTGGATCCAAAATGGGCTTGCAAAGGGGAGGCAAAGGGCGATGTTGGAGGGTTGTTTTTGTATTTGGAAGCCTGTCACCAGCAGTGTACTACAGAAATCAGTGCTGGAACTATTGTTGTTCGTTATGTACATTAATGAATTTGATGTGAATCCAGAAGGTATGATTGATAAGTTTGCAGATGACATGGAAATTGCTGGCATCGTAGATAGTGAGATGGATGGCTATGGTCTGATATTGATCAAATGGTAAATTAGGTATGGCAATGGCAGATGGAATTTAATCCTAACAAGTGAGTTAATGCATTTTGAAAGATCCAATAAGGGAAGGATACACACAATGAATGGTAGATCCCTAAGAAGTATCGATGAACAAAGGAACCTTGGTGTACAAGTCCATAGATCCCTGAAGATGTCAGCACTGGTAGATAGACTGGGGAGAAAGGAGTATGGGATGCTTGCCTTCATTAGCTGGGGTGTAGCATATAGGAACAAGTTGGATTTGTTGCAATTTCATAAAACATTAGTCAGGTCACAGGTGGAATACTGTGTGCAGTTCTGGGCAGTACATGTCAGAAGGACATGATTGCTCTGGAGAAGGTTCAGAGGCGATTCACCAGGATGTTGCCTAGGATGAAAAGTCTCAGTAATAAGGAGAGATTGTATAAGCTGTGTTTGTTTTCCCTGGTGCAGAAGAGGCTGAGAGGGGATCTTTTGAAGTACACAAAATTTTGAGATGCAGAGAAAGGATAGGTTTTCCCCACATCGGATGTGTCTAAGACCAGAGGGCTTAAGTTTAAGTGAGGAGTAAATGGTTTAGAAGGGATCCGAGGAAAAGTTTTTTTTACCCAGAGGGTGACAGAAATATGGAATATGTTACCTGAGAGGGTGGCATTGGCAACACCTGTACTCTTGCAACATTTAGGAAGAATCTGAACATCACCTAAAATGCCAGGGCAGTAGGCTATGGGCCAGGTGCAGATAAATAGGATCGATGTAGTTTAGTGTTTGTTGGTCAGTGTAGACATGGTGAACCAAAGAGCCTATTTCATGTTGTATGACTCCATAACCTTCAAGGAGGAATGTGTCATATTTCTCTGCCAACATTATTTGAAGAAAAATAAGATTGTTCAGTTTAATAGTTTTAATTATTTAAGCAATAATTTCTGTACTTGCATTCAGAGTTATCAGGTCCTTTGATGAGAGCTTCAAGTCTTACTCTTTAACTATTATTATAATTTCATAATGCAAACAACAGAACAATAAGGTCAGAGATAAAAGGTACTGCATTTTTTTTTCTGATGAAGGGTTTAGGCCCGAAACATCAAGTTTTCCTGCTCCTACGATGCTGCTTGACCTGATGTGTTCATCCAGCCCCATGCTTGTTATCTTAGAACAATAAGGTGACTGATTCACATTGTGTAGTAATCTATGCACTCATAATTGTCTACTGCTCTGGACTGCCACAAAAGTATTAGCGGATATGAGAAAGCGCATGACCCTTCACATCAGCTTTCCTGCTCCTCTGATACTGCTTGGCCTGCTGTGTTCATCCAGCTCTACACCTTGTTTCTCAGATTCTCCAGCATCGACAGTTCCTACTATCTCAGTGAGAAAAATAGTTGGACAGACAAAGGAGTGGATAAAAGTCAGCTGAGAAGAATGAATAGCTCAGGGTCATGTTCCCCTTGCCTGCCACTTCAGCACACCACCTTGTTCCCTGGCCAACATCTCTGTCTTAGACTTGCTGCAGTGCTCCAGTGAAGCTCAACGCAAGCTGGAAGAACAGCACTTCAATTTCCACTTGGGAAACCTACAGTCTTTTGGACTCAATATCAAGTTTAACAATTTTAGGCCTTGAACATCTTCCCCATGCTTTCCCCCACCCCACACACCAGGCCTTGTTATCACATGGTCTACTATTGCACACAACCCATTGGTAGCCACTAACAGTCCCCATTAGAAGCTATTCATTCTCCTAGGCTGACCATTCTCCATTTCTTTGTCTGTCCAAATATCCTTAACTTCACTTCGGTAGTGGGAAAAATGCTTGAATCTATCATTAAGGAAGAAATAACAAGACATCTGGATATAAATTGTCCCATTGGGAATACCCAGCATGGGTCATGCTTAACTAATTTGGTGGAATTCTTTGAGGACATTACTTACATTGTGGACAACGGGGAACCTGTGGATGTGGTGTATCTGGATTTCCAGAAGGCATTTGACAAGGTGCCACACCAAAGGCTGCTACATAAGATGAAGTTGCATGATTTAAAAGGTAATGTATTGGCATGGATAGAGGATTGGTTGATCAGTAGAAAGTAAAGAACAGGGGTAAATGGATATTTTTCTGGTTGGCAGTCAGTGGCTAGTGATGTGCCTCAGGGATCAGTGTTGGGACCTCAATTGTTTACAATTTACATAGATGATTTGGAGTTGTGGACTAAGTGTGGTATGTCAAAATTTGCAGATGACACTAAGATGAGTGGTAGAGCAAAGTGTACAGAAGACACTGAAAGTCTGCAGAGGGATATAGATAGTCTAAGTGAATGGGCAAAGGTCTGGTAGATGGAGTACAATGTTGATAAGTGTGAGGTCATCCATTTTGGTAGGAATAACAGGAAAATGGACCATGTTTTAAATGGTGAAAAATTACAGCACACTGCTGTGCAGAGAGACTTGGGTGTCCTTGTGCATGAATCGCTAAAATTAGGATTGCAGGTGCAGCAGGTAATGAAAAAGGCAAATGGAATTTTGTCTGCCATTGCTAGAGGGATGGAGTTTAAAAACAGGGAGGCTACGCTGCAGCTGTATAGGGCCCTGGTGAGGCCATGCTTGGAGTATTGTGCGCAGTTTTGGTCTCCTTCCCTGAGAAGAGATATACTAGCACTGGAGGGGGTGCAGAGCAGATTCACTCGGTTGATTCCAGAGTTAAGAGAGTTGGATTATGAGGAGAGACTGAGTAGACTGGGATTATACTCATTGGAATTCAGAAGAATGAGGGGAGATCTTATAGAAACATATGTGATTATGAAGGGAATAGATAAGGTGGAGGCACGGAGATTGTTTCCACTAGCAGGTGAAACTAGGACTAGAGGGCATTGCCTCAAAATAAAAGGAAGCAGATGTAGGACTGAGGTCAGGAGGAACTTCTTCATCCAAAAGGTTGTGAATCTGTGGAATTCCCTGCCCAGTGAAGCAGTTGAAGCTACCTCGCTGAATGGTTTTAAGGCAAGGGTAGATAAATTTTTGAACAGCAAAGGAATTAAGGGTTATGGTGAGTGGGCAGGTAAGTGGAGTTGAGTCTCAAAAACATCAACCATGATCTTATTAAATGGTGGTGCAGGCTCGAGTGGCCGGATGGCTTACTCCTGCTCCTAGTTCTTATGTTCTTATGTTCTTAGTCATACAGACATGCTTCACGGAAATAGACCTTCCAGTCCAACCAGTTCATGCTGAAAATAATTCCAAACTAAGCTAATCTCACCTGCCTGCTCCTGGTCCATATCCCTCAAATCTTTCCCATTCATGATGTGGAGATGCTGGTGTTGGACTGGAGTGGACAGAGTCAGAAGTCATACAACATCAGATTATAATCCAACAGGTTTATTTGAAATCACAAGCTTTCGGATTGCTGCTCCTTCTTCAGGTGAAGTGATGAAGAAATAGCACTCCGAAAGTTTGCAACTTCAAATAAATCTGTTGGACTATAACCTCATGTCATGTGACTTCTGACCTTCCTATTCATGCACTTATCAAAATGTCTTTTAAATGTTGTAATTATACTCACATCCACCACTTCCTCAGGAAGTTTATTCTACATGCGAACCATCCTCTGTGTAAAGGTTTGTCCCTCATGCCTTTTTCAAATGTCTCTCCTCTCACCTTAAAAGCATGCGCCCCAGTCTCAAAATCCCCCATTCTAAGGAAAAGATGCCTACCATTAAACCTAACTCCTGTACTCAAAGGACTGAGCAATGAAGGCAAGAGTGCCAAATGCCTTTTTAACCACGCTGTCTATATGTGACACAAACTTCAAAGAATTATATACCTAAACCGCTCGTTCCCTCTGTTTTACAACACTACCCACGGCCCTACCATTAATTGTATAAGCCCTACCCTTGTTTGTTGTACCAAAATGCAATACCTCATAATTATCCAGATTGAACTCCATCTGCCATTTTTTAACCCATTGACCGACTTGAATAAGATCACTTTGTAATCCTCTAAAACCTTTCTCACTGTTCACAATGCCAACAATTCATGCCGTCCACAAACTTACTAACCATGCATTGTATATTCTCATACAAATCATTTATATAAGTGACAAACAAAAAAGGATCAGAACTGATTCCTGCGGAACATCACTGGTGATAGGCTTCCAGTCCAAAAATCAATCCTCCACCACTACCCTCTGTCTCCCGCCATTAACCCAATAATGTATCAAATTGGCGAGCTCACCCTGTATCCCAAATGATCTAACTTTACTAATTAGTCTACCATGTAGAACCTTGTCACAAGATTTACCAAAGCGCATTTAAACAATGTCTACTGCCCTAACCTCATTGTAGATGTAGGGTTCCAGGGATAGGGCGGGAGGGTCGGTGCAGACCTGATGGGCCAAATGGCCTCCACTTGCACCTTAAGGATTCTATTATTCTGTGCAGGGTAGGTAGAAGGACACTACAAAGCAGAGACAGAAGTCAAAAAAAGGTGCTTTGACCCCTAAACAATCATGTCACTTTATGATCTGAACCAGCTATTAATGTTACCCATGAGTTCCCACATACCTCCCTAACTTTCTGAGGACAGGCTAATGAATGAGGATAGTTATAAATCCTGCAAGCTTTAAATGATAATGTAGGCTTATGCTCCAATGCAATAGTGAAAGAGAGCTGCAAGGTCAGAGGTATTGCCTCTCAGTGGGGAAATTAACCCAAGGCACAACTCTCAGTTAATTGCAAAGCACCCAAATAAAATTTCAAAGGTGAACATTATCATCCTTTATGTGAACTGGTCATAATTTGTCACTCAAGTAATATCACGAAAAAGAGATTATTTAGTCATTATAAAAATGTTATCAGCCGTTCGCTCCTTTGTACCTGTCTCCCTTCTATCTCATCCAATGCATTCATCCCTCCGTCTATCCATCCAACCCTCCCTCCATCTCTCCCTTCCTCTATCCCTCCTTCTATACCTACCCTTATCACTCTCTCTATTCCTCCACCATTCCATCCATTTATTTAATACTGAGACAAGATGACACATCACTTATTATTTACATATTTGAGGAAGTAATTTCATTCAGTTGCTTAATGGCTTTTCTTTTCTATTCATTTTGTGGGATGTGGGCGTCACTGGCTGGCCAGCATTTCTAGCCCATCCCTAGTTGCCCTTGAGAAGGTGGTGGTGAGCTGCCTTCTTGAACTGCTGCATTCCTCCTGCTGTGGATTGACCCACAATGCTATTAGGGAGGGAATTCCAGGATTTTGACCCAAAAGCAGTGAAGGAAAGGCGATATATTTGCAAGTCAGGATGTTGACTGACCTGGAGGGGACCTTGGAGATGGTGGTGCTCCCATATATCTGCTGCCCTTGTCCTTCTAGGTATCACACTCCTGACTTGTGCCTTGTAGATGGTGGACAGGAGTTGAGGAGTCAGGAGACGAGTTATTCGCCGCAGTATTCCTAGCTTCTGGCCTGCTCTTGTAGCCACAGTGTTAATGTGGTGAGTCCAGTTGAGTTTCTGGTCAATGGTAAACCCCAGGATGTTGATAGTGGGGGATTCAGTGATGGTAACACCATTGAATGTCAAGGGGTGGTGGTTAGATTGTCTCTTATTGGTGATGGTCATAGCCTGGCATTTGTGAGGCGCAAATGTCACTGCCACTTGTCAGCCCAAGCCTGGATATTGTCCAGACCTTGTTGCATTTGAACACGGACTGCTTCAGTGTCTGAGGAGTCACGAATGGTGCTGAACATTGTGCAATCATTGGCGAACATCCCCAATTCTGACCTTATGATGAAGGGAAGGCCATTGATGAAGCAGCTGAAGATAGTTGGGCCTAGGATACTACCCTGAGGAACTCCTGCAAAGATGTCCTGGAGCTGAGATGATTGATCTCCCAAAACCACGACCATCTTCCTACGTGTCAAGTTTGACTCCAACCACCGGAGCGTTTGCCCCCAGTGCCCATTGATTCCAGTTTTGCTCGGGCTCCTTGATGCCACATTTGGTCGATATCAAGGGCTGTCACTCTCACCTCACCTCTGGAATTCAGCTCTTTTATCTATGTTTGAACCAAGGCTGTAATGAGGTCAGGGGCTGAGTGGCCCTGGTGGAACGCAAACTGGGCATCACTGAGCAGGTTATGTCTGAACAGGTGCTGCTTGATAGCACTGTTGATGACACCTTCCATCACTTTACTGTTGATCGAGAGGAGACTGATGGGTGGTGATTGGCTGGGTTGGGTTTGCCCTGCTTTTTGTGTACAGGACATACTTGGCAATTTTCCACATTGTCGGAAAGATACCAGTGTTGCAACTGTACTGGAACAGCTTGGCTAAGGGAGCGACAAGTTCTGAAGCACAAGTCTTCAGTACTATTGCCGGAAAGTTGTCAGGGCCCGAAGCCTTTGCAGTATCCAGCGCCTCCAGCCATTTCTTGATATCACATGGAGTGAATCAAATTGGCTGAAGACTGGTATCTGTAATGTTGGGGACCACTGGAGGAGGCCGAGATGGATCATCCACTCGGCACTTCTGGCTGAAGATTGTTGCGAATGCTTCAGCCTTATCTTTTGCATTGATGTGTTGGGCTCTTCCATCATTGACAATGGGGGTAGTTGTGGAGCCTCCTCATCCAGTGAGTTGTTTAATTGTCCATCACCATTCACGGCTGGATGTGGCAGGACTGCAGAGCTTAGATCTGATCCATTGGTTGTGGGACTGCTTCGCTCTGTCTCTGTCTATTACTTGCTGCTTTCGCTGTTTGGCATGCAAGTAGCCCTGTTTGGTGGCTTCACCAGGTTGATACCTCATCTTCAGGTATGCCTGGTGCTGCTCCTGGCATGCCCTCCTGCAGTCTTCATTGAACCAGGGTTGATCCCCTGGCTTGATGGTAATGGTTGAATGGGGGATATGCCAGGCCATGAGGTTACAGATTGTGTTGGAGTACAATTCTGCTGCAGTTGATGGCCCACAGCGCCTCATGGATGCCCAGTCTTGAGTTGCTAGATCTGTGTAAAGTCTGTCCCATTTAGCACGGTGATAGGGCCACACAACACGATGGAGATTGTTCTCAATGTGAAGGCAGGACTTTGTCTCCACAAGGACCGTGCAATGGTCACTCTTACCGATACTGTCATGGACAGATGCAACTGCATCTGGCAGATTGGCAAAGATGAGGTCAAGTATGTTTTTCCCTCTTGTTGGATCCCTCACCATCTGCCACAGACCCAGTCTAGCAGCTACGCCCTGTAGGATCTGACCAGCTCGATCAGTAGTACAGTGCCGAGCCATTCTTGGTGGTGGACTTAGAAATCCCCCACCCAGAGTGCATTTTGTGCCCTTGTCATCCTCAGTGTTTTCTCTAAGTGTTGTTCAACATTGAGGAATACTGATTCATCAGCTGCGGGAGGACGGTATGTGGTAATCAGCAGGAGGTTTCCTTGCTCATGTTTAACTTGAAGCCATGAGGCTTCATGGGGTCCGGAGTCAATGTTGAGGACTCCTAGAGCAACATCCTCCTGACTGTATACCATTGTGCCGCTCCCTCTGCTGGATCTGTCCTGCCGGTGAGACAGGACATATCCAGGGATGGTGTTGGTGGTATCTGGGACATTGTCTGTGAGGTATGATTCCGTGAGTATGATTATGTCAGGCTATTGCTTGACTAGTCTGTGACACAGCTCTCCCAATTTTGGCACTAACCCCCAGATGTTAGTGAGGAGGACTTTGAAGGGTTGACAGGGCTGTTTCTGCCATTGTCTTTTCCAGTGCCTAAGTCGATGCCAGGTGATCCGTCCAGTTTAATTTCTTTGAGTCTTTGTCGCAATTGATATATCTGAGTGACTTGCTTGGCCATTTCAGAGCGCAGTTGAGAGTCAACCACATTGCTGTGGGTCTGGAGTTGCATGGAGGCCAGACCAGGTGATGGTGACAGATTTCCTCCCCTGAAGGACATTAGTAAACCAGATGGGTTTTTCCAACAATCGGCGATGATTTCATGGTGATCAGTAGATTCTTAATTCCTGACATTTTTTTTGAATTCCAATTCCACCATCTGCCGTGGTGGGATTCAAACCCAGGTCTCCAGATCATCAGCTGGGTTTCTGGATTAATAACCTAGCGATAATAACACTAGGCCGTCACTTACAATTATCAGCACAATGTGTCTCTGCCTCTCAGCAGGTTTTAAAAGATAGCATGATGCTTTTGAAGAAAAGCAGTGGACATCTCCATGATTATTCTAAAATGTCTAATATACTACACTGTAAAAAAAGGTTTAACTGTCATTGCTCTTTCAAATCCTTTCAATGGAAATGTGACCAATGAAGTGTGATAGTCACACAAGAGAATAGTTACTGCTTTGGGTTACGTGGGTTCTTGCAATTTATGCTCATCTCAAGTAGGACATAGGCCTGGAAGTGAAATCTATTTACAACCATTGCCTTGGTAATGGATACATTGGGACTGTAGTGAATTTCCCACTGTCAACATGCTGGGGCTTACCATTGATCAGAAACTGATCTAGACCAATCACATAAACATAGTGGCTACAAGAACAAGTCAAAGGTTGGGAATCCTACAGCAAGTAACTCACCTCCTGACTCACCAAAGCCTGTTCACTATCTGCAAAACACAAGCCAGGAGTGTGATGGAACACTCCCCATTTGCTTGGATGAGTGCAGCTCCAGCAACCCTGAAGAAACTGAACACCAACCAGGACAAAGCAACCCATTTGACTGGCAAACCATTCACTGCCTTTCACATCCTCTACCACTGATTCTTAGTAGCAGCAGTGTGTACCATCCGTAGGATATACTGCAGGAATTCACAAAGTCTCCTGAGACAGCACTTCCCAAAATTAAAACCATTTCCATCTAGAAGGACAAGGGTAGCAGATTGATGGAACATCACTACCTGCAAGTTCCTTTCCAAGCCATCCTGGCTTGGACATATATTGTCGCTCCTTCAGCCACATTACGTTAAACTCCTGGAACTCCCTGTCTAATGACATTATAGGTCTATCTACAGCAGATGGAGCACAGTAACTTAAGAAGGCAGCTCACCATCACTTTCTCAAGGGCAACTAGAGCTGGCAACAAATGCCAGCCCAGCCCATGGTCCATGAGTGAATAACATTAAAAAATTAAGAATTGGGCTCTTAGGATTATGGTTATGAAGATTTGAGTTAAGACTGGGCAAATTAATTTTACCACTGGATCATAATAGTTTTCAGAGACTAATATTTTCATTTTATTTTAGCCTTAGTTTCATTATTCTACTCAATTCACTTTGCCACAAATCTCTGCAAATGTGTTAATAAAAATGAATTGTGAACTATACAACAGATAAGCTTGGAGAGATTATTTTTGACCTTATAGCTGGTGACATTATTGTCAAAATGTTTAATATTCCTGTACTAGATCCAGTTTTACATTTCATCAGAAAAGCAGAAGAATTTGGTCCATCAAGCAGTATTACACTGCATAGAGTAATCTCTATCAGATTTGGAGGCAGTAAGGACTGCAGATGCTGGAAGCCAGAGTCAATAGATGTGAAGCTGGAAAAACACAGCAGGTCAGACAGCATCCGAGGAAAGTCAATGTTTTGGACTGAGACCCTTTGTTCCGATGAAGGGTTTCGGCCCGAAACATTAACTTTCCTGCTCTTCAGATGCTGTCTGACCTGACTGTTTTTATAGCTTCACATCAATTGACACAATCTCTATCTGATTATCTGTTTCCTCTGAAGGAGACACCCCATCCTCTGGTGGGGAAATGCCATTTTACAATGAGATAAAATTGAAAGGTTAACTGCTTACTTTGTAAAAGCCACTTGATATACAATCATTTACACACCTCTGTGAATCATTGACACATCAAGCAGATATTCTACTTCCATCAGCATTTGTGTTACTTGGAAGTTTTGAATAAGACAGACAGATCTATTGATATTCTTACTAGTGACATTTCAAGGCAAAACAAGTTGAATAGTGATGACAAAATCTGTCTTACGAATAAGAGTCATGGGTTTTTAGATTTTTATCAATATTATTCAGGGCTTGTTAATTTCTCCCTGCTATTAAGAAAGACCTGCATGCGCATCTCAACTTTCTTGGCCATAGGGACATCCCAAATAATTTTACAGTCATTGAAGTATTTTTGAAATACAGTCACTGCAGTGATATAGGAATCACAGCTGGTATTTTAGGAACAGCAAGTTCCCACAAACAACGTGATAATAGTCAGAAATATTTTGTTTAAATCATGTGGATTGTGATTAAGAAATGCAATTAATTTCAACAAAGGAAAGCAATAGAGGGATTCAAAATTAAGGGCATGTTTTAAGTTTCAGGCATTACTAGACTGGGAGCCAATGAATGCCAGTAGTCCCAAGAGTAATAGATGAACAGGGCTTTGTACAGTCTTAGGATAGAGGCATGACGTCATCACCACCACTTATAAGTTTGCATCTAATCCACTCACCATCCTGAAGTATCACCATTTCTTCACTGTCCTTGGGTTAAAATCCTAGTGTTCCTGCCCAAATAACACACTGTACCCAGATCACTTGGACCATCACCTTCTCAAGACCCATTAGGGATAGTCAATAACTGTTGGCCTGACCAGCGATGCTGACATCCCATGAACGAATCATAAGAAAAACCTTAAGGAAATTAAAAGTCAACTACATTGCTATGGATCAGAAGTCACAGGGAAGCCAGACTAGGGAAGGATGGAACCTTTCCTTTTTTAAAGGACATAAATGAGCCATAGATCTTTATAATAATCAATGGTAGTTTAATGGCACTTCTGCTGAAACTAACATAATATTCAAAATATATTCTTTGAATTCAAATTTACCAGCTAAAATAGCGAGACTTGAACCTTCCCCCCCCCCTCCCCGCGGGGGGGGGGGCGGGCCAGGACGGTGGGTTGGTACTCTGGATTACCAGTCTAGTGACATTGTCACTTTCCCTCCACCGTAAGGGTAGAAATGAGGATGTTCACTAAAGATTTGTCCAATGTTTGGCACCATTCGCAGCTCCTCAGGTACTGGACCAGTATGCGTTCAAATGCAATTGGCAAGGCCACCTTTAGAATGCTGCATTAATTTCTGGTCTTCCTGCTACAGGAAAGATGTTGTGAAACTTAAAAGAGTTTGGAAAAGATTGACAAGGATGTTGCCGGAATTGGAGGATTTGAGCTATAGGAAGATTATGAATAGGTGAGGGCACTTTCACCTTGGGCATTGGAGGCTGATGAGTGACCTTATCAAAGTTTATAAAATCTTGACGGGCATGGATAGGGTGAATAGCCAAGTTATTTTCCCCAGGATGGGGGCGGGGGCAAAACTAGATAGCATAAGTTCAAAATGAGGGGGGAAATTTAAAAGGGGTATGAGGGGCAACATTTTCATGCAGGTGGTGGTCCATGACTGAAAAACAAGGTCTGGGAAATATCCAGGATTGGGCTAACAAATAGTAAGAAATATGACACACAAATGCTGTTAAGAGATAATCTAACCTCCAGCCCTTGACATTCAACTGTGTTACCATCTCTGAATACCCATTATCAGATTTTTGAGATTTTAGATTTTATTGTCACTTGTACAGAAGTACAGGAGTACAATGAAAAGTGTTCAGTGTTGCCACACATGGTGCCATCTTAGGTACCAAGGTACAAAAAAAGCTTAGGTACAGGGTAGTAAGAGAAATAAGCGTTTAAAAAGTTAAGCATTACTTCGCAGGATAGTAGAAAAATAAAGAAATAGGTAATAGTTTACATAAAGGTCTTTTGTAGTTTAAACTAAGAAAATAAAGGTATAAGTTAAAAGTTCAACAGTCTTCGATGGGTCCTCCACTTATGACGCTCTCTGGGAGACCTCAGCTGTCTGTGCTGCTGCCACAGATACCATCATTGCTGGTGGAACTGCTGCCCCTCCAATCTCCCTTGGTGCCTCGGGGACATGCCTGAGCAGGATCCACTAGCACGGCGAGCCGAAACACCGCCATGAGCCACCGAAATACAAGCTGACATACCACCGAGAGACAGGCCGAGACCCACCATGAGCTGCCAAGAGAGCGGGTTGACAGCTGCTGAGGGGAGGTGAACACCAAGAGGGGGATAGCACCAAAATGGGAGAGGAAAAGAGAAAAGAAAAGTGAAAAAAGAGAAGGAATTTGGAAGTAACAGAAGGTCAGAGCATCCTACTCCACTGCCATCTTGACCAGAGTCAACATCGTAGGGGCTACCGTTAACCACAACTAGCATAGAAATAGTTACTATAAGAGCAGGTCAGAGGCTAGGAGTACTGCAATGAGTAATTCATCTCCTGACTTCCCAAAACTTGTCCAGAATCTAGAAGGCTCAGGTAATGAATATGATGGAATACAATTGACAGTAATATGCTCGAGACCTGGTTCTTGGTGGGATGCCCTTTGGAGCAGTGATGCAGATTCAATGGGCCGAATGACCTATTTCTGTGCAGTAGGATTTTTTGCTATTATGATATTGCGTTAGCTGACTAAGAATGATAGAGCGCTGGGTGGGGGAGGATGAAGTTTACCTGATGATCCAGGCCAATCCTTTCCCTTTCCTAACCATTACCAAACCCAAAGTTTTGAAGAACATATTACAGGTCGGTGATGAAATAGGTTTATGTTTCAGATTAGAAACTTCAAAATGCTAAATTCTACAAGAAACAGATTGACTTGTTGAGCATTGTCAGCAATTTCCCCTTGAGGTAAAACTTTTTTATAGCTTAATTGTTTTTTAAGCAGCATTAGTATAAAACGCAAGTTTTATAACAGAAACATGTTACCCAAACTTATTTTAAATGTTTGATAATGTCCACCACATTGCTTTGCTGGTAGAACATGTGGTCTATGGGTTGACATTCTGCTACATGATATCAGTAATTCCTGCATTAAAATAGCTTGATTTTGCTTTAGTAAGTAAATACCCTTTTTTAAAAATGAGTCAGTAACTATTTTGAATTAGCCTTTTGAAGAGTAAAGTTTTTTGAAGGAATGTTTTGAAACCTAATAGATAAATAAGTGCCGTGAAGTTGAATTTAAGATCATTTTTATTTTTGATTGGTTTACATGATATATAGTATAACTGGTGAGGCTAACATTTGTTTCCAACGCTAGCTAGTCCTCAAGGAAGTGATTAAAAGTTGCTTCTTGAAGTGAATTTAAGGTATGTTCATAATTCACAGAATCATAGAATTCCTACAATGCAGAAATAGGCTATTCAACCCATCGAGTCTGCACAAACCCTCTGAAAGGCATCTCACACAGACCCGCCTCCCAACCCGATCCCCATAACTCCACATTTACCATAATTAATGCACAAAGACTGCACATCTCTGGACACTATGGAACAATTCAGTACAGCCAAACCACCTAATCTTGAAGGTAAAGGTATATTTCCAAATCAGCACCGTGAATGACTTAGAAGGAAATGTGAAAAATCATGATGTTCCCATGTGCCTCCTGCCCTTGTCCTTCCAATACTTTAGGGATTGAGAGTTCAGGAAATGCTGTTGAAGGAACTTTGGTGAAATCCTGTAATGTATTTTGTGGCTAGTACACACTGCTCCCACAATGCACCAGTGTGGAGATAGTTTGTTTACACGGGAGGATAGGGTGCCAATCAAGTGGAATGGTTTTGGCCTGAAAGCTTTTTAAGAGGAGGAAAGAGAAAAACCAGAAAATTACTGATTAGTTAGCCTAACATCTGTGTTGGGGAAATTGTTGTTGCCTAAAAGCAAGGATGGGATAACTGATCACCTCAAAAAAATTCAGTTAATCAGAGAGAGGCACGTGGCTTCATTACAAATGGGTCATGCCTGACAAACCTCATTGAATTATTTTGAAGAGGTGACTGAGGTAATGGGCAGGGGAATGTCCATGAATGGACTTCTAGAAAGAATTTGATAATGTCACCCAGAAGAGAAGGTTAATTAAAGCAGGAACCCACTGGATTGAAGGCAAACTACTGCAATGGCTGTGAAATTGGTTTAGTAGTTGGTGAAAGAAAGTAGGGATAATGGGTGGGTGCTCACATTGACAGGGTGTGGCCAATAGTGTCCCAAATGATCTGTGTTAGGGCCTCAATTATTCATATTATTTATTCACGACATGGATAATGGCATGGAAATTCATATATCCAAGCTTGCTGATGACACAAAGTTAGACGGCATTGTAGGTAGTGTAGCTATAAAGGAGTATTGATAGATTAAGTGAATGGTCAAAACTGTCACAGATGAAGTTCAATGTCAGCAAAAGTGATGTCATCCATTTTGGTCTGAAAAGGATAGACTGACTACTTTCTAGTTGGTATAAAGTTAAAGACATCTTCTATTCAACATATTATTACCCACCATGTAAATAGGGGGATCTGAGCCTGGGCCTCCTGGCACCACCAGTGTCCCGACAGGTTAATTACTGGTTAATCTGGCACCACACCTTAGGAAGGATATTTTATTCTATTCGGAAGGTTTTAGAGTGAGTATGATGTAGGTTCACAAAAATGATACCTGGAGTTCGGGGGTTAAGATATGAGAAAAGATGACATTAATTAGGCCTCTTTTGTGAGAATTTAGAAGGCTAAAAAGCATTCTTATCAAAATCTTCAAGATGGCAACAGGAAGAAACAGGATAGATAAAGGTAAACTCATTCCACTGGTAGAACTAGGGGGCATAGTCTAAAGCATAGGGCCAGATCATTGAGAAATGATAGGAAACACTTCTGCATAGAAAGGGTGTGATTTGTTTGATTTATTGTTGCCACATGTACCAAAAAACAGTAAGTGTTTTGTTTTGCGTGCTATTCAGGCAGATCGTACCATAGAAAATGCATCAGGGTAACAGAACAGAGTGCAAAATACAGTATTACAACTACAGGGAAGGTGCAGAGAGAGAGATCAGAATAAACATTTGAGAGGTCTATTCAAAAGTCTGATAACAGCAGGGAAAAAGCTGTTTTTGAATCTATTCATACATGTATTCAAAATTTTATATTTTCTGCCCAATGGAAGAGAGTGGAAGAGAGTATCACCAGGTGAGATGCATCTTCGGTAGTGTTCATTGCTTTCCTGAGGCAGTGAGAAGTATAGATGATATCAATGGATGGAAGGCTGGATTGCGCTGTGTTCCTGACTCTCTGTGATTTCACATGGTCTCAGGAAGAGTAGTTGCCATACCAGGCTGTGATGCGTGCAGATAGGATGCTTTCTATGGTGCATCCAGAAAAATTATTAAGAGCCTTTGTGGACGTGCCGAATTGTCTTAGCCTCCTGACCAAGTAAAGGCGTTGCTGTGCTTTTTTGAATGTCGGTGGACCTAGACAGATTGTTGGTGATCATCACTCCCAGGAATTTGATGCTTTCGACCGTCTCCACCTCAACACCACTGATGTAGACAGGGGTATGCCCTCCACTCTGTTTTCTGACGTTAGTGATCAGCTCCTTCATTTTGATGGAGATGTTTTTGTCCATACACCATGTTGTTAGGTATTCTATGTCTTTCTTCCATTCTGTCTCATCGCTGTTTGAGATGTGACCTACAAGGGTGGGGTCGTTAGCAAGCTTGCAAATGGAGTTGTGGCAGAATTTGGCCACACAGTCATGAGTCTATAAGGAGCACAATAGGGGGCAGAGAGTACTGCCCAATGGAACACCAGTGTTGAGGATGAGAATGGGGGAGGCATTGTCGCCTATTCTTACTGCAGTCTATGGGTCAGGAAGTCAAGGATCCAGTTACGGAGGGGTGACCCAAGACCTAGGTCTTGGATAAGGTTCTTTGGAATTATGGTGTTGAAGGTGGAGTTGTAGTCAATAAGTAGGGGCCTGACATATGTATCCTTGTTATCCAAATGTTCCAAGGATGAGTGTAGGTCCAGGGAGATGGCATCTTGCATGGACCAGTTGCGCCAATAGGCAAATTACAAAAGATCAAGGCAATTTGGTAGGCTGGAGTTGGTGTGAGCCATGAGTAACTTCTCAAAGCATTTCATAATTATGGAGGTCAGAGCCATCAGATGGTAGTCATTGAGGCATGCTGCACAATTTTTCTTTGACATTGGGATGATAGTGATCTTCTTGAAGCAGGTGGGGACATCAAATCATAGTAAAGAGAGGTTAAAGATGTCTGCGAATAGTCCCGTTAGCTTTCCATAGGTTCACTTTCAAGGAGGACGATCTAACATCTGTCGCGGTGACCATAGAGGTTTAGAACCCTCTTCCACAAACAGCAGTGGATGTTAGATCAGTTGTTAAGTTTATATCTGTGATAGATTTTTTGTGTTAATCAAAGGTATTAAGGGATATGGACCAAAGGCAGGTATATGGAGCTTGGACACACATCAGCCATGATCTCATTGAATGGCAAAACAGTCTTAAGGGGCTGAGTGGCCTATGTTCCCAAGCATTGGTGGAGTTGTTCTTTTCCAAATCAGAAAGTATTCCACCACACCCCTAACTAGTCTTCTGGGTAATGGAAACTCTTTGTGAAGTTAGGAAGTAAATCATACATCGTAGAATTAACCAGCTTCTAACTTGTACTTAGAGTCATAGAGTCCTACGTCACAGAGACAGGCCCTTAGGTCCAAACTGGTCCATGCCAACCAAAGTGTCCATTCACATTAACCCCATTTCCCTACACTTGGCCCATATCCTTCTAAACCACTACTCACAGGCCTCCAGTCAGACAAGCATCCTTCCACTGTTACTCTCTGCTTCCTACCATTAAGCTAATTGAGTATCCAATTTGCCAACTCTCCCTGGATTCCATGTGACCTAACCTTCCAGAGCAGCCTACCATGTGGAACCTTATCAAAGGCCTCACTGAAATTCATATAGACTATGTCTCCCGCCCTGCCCTCATCAATCTTCCTGGTCAATTTATCAAAGAACTCTAACAAATTGAACAAATTGGTGAGGCATGATCTCCCACACATGAAACTATGCTGACTGCTCCTAATCAAACCTTGTCTTTCCAAATGCATGTATATCTCATCCCTCAGAATCTTCTCAAGTAATTTACCTACCACATATGTTAAGCTTACTGGTCTATAATTCCCAGGTTTATTTTTGCAGTCTTTCTTGAATGAGAGGACAACATTCACTACCCCCCATTCTTCTTGGACCTCACCCGTGGCTAATGATGGTGCAAATATATCAGCCAGGGTCCCTGTAATTTCTCCTCTAGCCTCTTGCAATGTTCTTGGATATAGCTGATCAGGGCCAGGAGATTTATCTGCCTTCGTACATTCTAATACTTCCAACACCTGCTCTACTGTGATGTGGACTGCCCCCATGATATTGCCACTAACTTCCTCAAGTTCCAAAGATTTCACGTCTTTCTCCATGGTAAACACAGAAGAGAAATATTCATTGAGGATCTTGCCCATCTCCTACGGTTCCACACATACTGGTCCACTTTGCTCCTTGAGAGGTCCTATTCTCTCTCTTTTTCTTTTTAATAATTATTTTTCTTCTAATATACTTTTATATACTTACTTAATATACTTCTTTTAATATACATCTCTTTGGATGCACCCCAATCTTCTCAGTCAAAGCTGTCTTGTGCCCCCTTTCTGCCCTCCTGATTTCCTTCTTCAGTAAACAGTATCCCCTATATACCTTCAGGAATTTCCTTGATCCCAGGTGCCTGCTCCTGAGCTATGCTTCCTTCCTTTTTTCTGATTAAAGCATCAATATCTCTTGTCATCTAGGGTTCCCTGCTCCTCTCAACCTTGCCCTTTACCCTCACAGGAACATGTAGACCTTGAACTCTAGCTATCACACTTTTAAAGGCCTCCCGATTGCCAGAGGTCCTTTTGCCTGTGAACACATTATTCCAATCAACCCTTGCAAGCACCTGCCTAACTCCATCAAAACTCACCTTGCCCCAATTTAGAACTTGAACCTGTGGACCAGTTTTGTCCTTCTCCATAGCTATTTAAAAATTTATAGAACTATGGTCACTGGTTCCAAAATACTCTCCCACTGTCACCTCAGTTACCTGTCCTGCTCTATTTCCCAAATGTAGGTCTCTTTTGCCCCTTCCGAGTAGGACCCTCTATAGAATGCTTTGTAACCATAGTTTTCATGTACTGCTCCAGGTTAGTTTCTGGTCAATAATAACGGCTATGATATGAATTATGGGGAATTCAATGCTTATAACATCCTTAAAAGTGCTATGATCCTTCTAACAAGATATTGTAATTATCTGTTATTTGAATGACACTAATGTTAGGTAATATTCTCCAGCCTAAATTGTTCAGGACATGTTACATGCAAGTCATAGAATCCCTATGCTGCAGAAAACGACCATTTGGCCCATCGAGTTCTGCACTGACCCTCAAAAGAGCATCCCACCCAGAGTCATCCCCATAACCCCACATTTACTATGGCTAACTCACCTGGACATTTCTGAACACTGCATGAAATTTTTGAATGGCCAATCCACCTAACGTGCACATCTTTGGATTGTGGGAGAAAACCAGAGCACCCAGAGGAAACCCATGCAGACAC
Source organism: Ginglymostoma cirratum (assembly GCA_024137785.1). NCBI lineage: Eukaryota > Metazoa > Chordata > Chondrichthyes > Orectolobiformes > Ginglymostomatidae > Ginglymostoma > Ginglymostoma cirratum. Next base: position 81,976,417 of record JAHRHZ010000145.1, on the reverse strand, counting down.
AGGGAGAACATGCAAACTTCTCTTAGACAGTCACTCAAGGCTAGGATTGAACCCAGGATCCCAGCACTCTGAGGCAGCAGTGCTGACCACTGTGCTACTGTGCAGCCCTATTGTCTACATAACATTTTCATCAGAAGAATTATGAATGGTCCTGCATACTGGGCAATCACTGATAACCATTCTCATTACAAGGTAATAGTTTAATATAACATTGTGGGCCAAAGGGCCTGTACTTTGCTGCACTGTTCTATGCTCTATGTTCTATTATCCTAAGGAAATCTTGCAGAGGTGTCTCAGGACTGAGATGACTGATCTCTAATCACAATCATATTCCTTTGTCCTAAGCATGACTCCAACCAGCAGAGAGTTTCCCCCAATTCCCATTGAATCCAATTTTGGCATGGGTCTTCGATGACACATTCAGCCAAATGCCTAGATGTTAAGGGAAGTTACTCTTGCATCATCTCTGAAATTCAGCTCTTTTTACCATTTTTGGACCAAAACCATGATAAGGTCAGTAACATGTGGCCCTGATAGAATTCAAACTCAGTGTCAGTGAGCAGATTATTCCTTTGCTAGGGTGACTTAATAGCATTGTTGACAACCCTTTTCATCACTTTTCAGACAATTATTGTTGGGTTTGCATTACTTTTTGTAAGTAGGACATACTTGAGCAATTTTCTACCTTGTTGGGTTAATACAAATGATGTAGCTGCATGGAAAGTTAAGATAGCTATACTGCTAGTTCAGGTGCAGTTTCCTTCAGTACCACTGCCAAAATGATGTGAGAAGCCCCATCCTTTATAGCATCCAATACCTTCAGCCATTTCTTGATATAATATTAAGTGAATCGAATTAGCTGAATTCTGCAATTTCGGGATCTCAGAAGAGGCCAAGATGAACCAGAATTAGAGTTGGGACTACAATTATTTACAATATATTTTAAAGACTTAGATGAGGAAAGTGATTGTGCTACAGTCAAGTATGTGGATGACACAAAATAATTAGGAAGACAAATGATGAGGGTGACACAAAGAATCTGCAGAGGAATAAAGACAAGTTAAGTGACAGTATAAAAACTTTATGGATGGCATATAACGTGGGAAAATATGACGTTAAGTACTTTGGCAGGAAGAATAGACGAGCTGAATATTTTTTAAAAGAAAAAAAGACTACAGAAAACTACGGCACGTCAGGATTTGAGAATCCTTGTGTATAAATCACAAAGCTAGCATTCAAGGTCAGCAGAGAATAGGGAAGGTAAATAGAACGTTGGCCTTCATTTCAAAAGAGAATAGAGATAAAAATAAGGAGGTCTTGCGAAAACCATTCATGGCACAGCTGAAGTACTAAGTACAGCTATGATTCCCTTATCTAAGGAAAGATATATTGGCACTGGAGGCAGTTAGAGAAGGTTCACCAGGTTGATACAAGGTAGGAAGGTGCTGTCTTATGAAGCAACATTGAATGGGTTGGGCCTGTACTTATTGGAGTTGAGAAGAATATGAGGTGGCTTTGTTGAAACATCAAGATTCTTAGGGGACATGACAGGGTAGATATGGAAAAGTTGTTTCCCCTTGCGGGAGAGTCTTGGTCCAGAGAGCATAATCTCGGAATGAGGGGCCACCCATTTAAGACAGTGATGTTTTCTGTCTGAAGAAAGTGAATTTGTGGATTTCTTTACTGCAGAAGGCTATCAAGGCTGGTTCGTTAGTATATTCAAGGCTGAGGCAGACAGATTTTTAATCTGTAATCAAGGGTTATGGAGATACAGCAGGAAAATCGAGTAAAAGATTCATCAAATCAGCCATGATCTCATTGAATAGCAGAGCAGACGTGGTGGGCTGGATTGCCTGTTTCTGCTCCTGCGGCTTGAGGTCTTTCAAGTAAAGCTGTCTAGCGGCAGGTCCACTGGATTCACATTTGGACTTTTAAGAATGGTGTTCATTTTGTTGATGAAGTCATGATTGTTAACAATGACTATTCCAATCCATTAATCAAGTTTAGTCATGCGTATGTCCATAATGCAGTCAGTTATTCAAGTAGCATATAAAAAATTCTGAGGAAGGGTCACCGGACCCGAAACTTTAACTCTGATTTTGCCTTCACCGGTGCTGCCAGACCTGCTGAGCTTTTCCAGCAACTTTGTTTTTGTTCCTGATTTACAGCATCCGCAGTTCTTTCAGTTTTTAAAAATTGGACAGGTCACTTGAAACGCCGCAACATGCTCGCGTTTGATCAACCCCGTGCACCTTCAAGGATTCATTGTCTTCTGTAGACACAAGTTTGTGGCAGGGTAGTTGGGAGCAGAGGAGTTTCAACTGAGCAAAATCTCTTCTCTTTAATATGGGATGGAGGCACACCGAAGTTACAATCAGGTACAAGTGCAAACTTCTTGTTTTCAAACAATACATGGTCAAAGAAAATTATCACATGCTCAGTAGCATTGTTCATTGAGTTGCTGTACCACTTCTGCTTGTGAGTTTATCGTGCATGTCTCTTTTAAATGGGCGCTGTTTATTGTGTAGTTGTTTATTAATGCAATATAAGAGCAGATACGGATCAAATTATAAAAGTAAAGAAATTGGCACACATCAGACCAAGTGCAGCATAGGATGTTATGTAAATCAGCCACCCTATTACCAGCCTAATTAATTTCATCTCGCATGGGGCTGTATCTCAGTAGCCCACTATTGGTATATTTGCAAGTGAATATTGACACAACCTTGGGTTGAACAGGATCTTGAAGAAAATCAGTAGAAAACTTATCTGTTCTTAAATTACTTGGAAGTTGGAGCTGCAAGTGTTCTAGCCATGTATTTTGCACTGATGTAGTTTCCCCATTATTGAAGATGGGGCTATATATGGAGCTGCCTCCTCCTCCTCCTTCTGTCATTTTTTAAGTTCTCAAACTATCACTTACATCTGGGTTTGACAGAGCTGCAGAGCTTGCATTTGAAGCATTGATTGTGGAATCACTTAACTCAGTCTATCACTTGATGTAATTACTATTTGAAATGCAAGTAGCCCTGCATTATCCTTTCATTATGTAGACATCTGACTTTTAGGTGCGCCTGGTGCTGATCCTGGCATGCCCTTCAGTAGGATTCATTGAGTAAGAGTTGCTTTCCTGCTTTTATGGTAATGGCCAAGTGGGTGATGTGCCACATTTTTATTCTCATCTTTTGCTGTTTTCTCGATCTCCAACATTAAAGGTATATAAATATTTGGATATTTACAAGATATTCCCTGACTCAACTATATTCAAACTACCAATAATACTGTGCAGAAAGAAACCCATTATGTCTGCAACAACCTTCCAAAGAATATCCCATTTAGACCCACCACCCCATCTCCATTATACCAAATTTACCATGGCCAATCCACCTAGACTGCACACTACAAGCAATTTACCATGGCCTATCTGCCTAACCCACATATCTTTAGATTGTAGGAGGAAACCAGAGCACTGAGCAAAAACCCACGCAGACACAGAGAGAATATGCAAACTCCACACAGTCACCGAAGACTGGAATCAAACCCAGGTCCCTAGTGCTATGAGGCAGCAGTGCTAATCACTGAGCTACTGTGCCACCCCATAACATTTGATCAAACAAAATAGGCTCACAATTTTGGATAACAAGGTGTAGAGCTGGATGAACACAGCAGGCCAAGCAGCATCAGAGGAGCAGGAAAGCTGACGTTTCGGGCCTGGACCCTTCTTCAGAAAACCACAATTTTGGAGTTTGCATATTGTGAATTAAAACACAGCTAACATCAAGAAAGTGGGAATGGAGTCAGAAAGCCACTGTAGCACTTAAGACTGTCACAAGTGTACAATTTTCTGCAAAGGTTGGTTTAATTTCAAATAGAACATCTCAGTTGAATGAGTTCTGGTGATTTATTGCATGCATGGACCCATGTGTTAAGCCCGGTAAGGAATGAAACAAAATTCCTTTACTGAAAAGGTTATAGATGTCATATTCTTTTGTTTTCATCTAATTACTTTAATCTTAAAGATAAGAGATAACTTGTAGGTGTAAAATACAAGGATGAGGACAACTGTCTGAATTTACACTAGATCGCTTTGAATCCAGGATGAGTGTTAACATAACATTGCTTGTTCCTTATTTTTTACAAAACAGTTGTAAAATTTTCACACAAGGAGGTACTTCAAGAAGTCGTAACACAGAACACTTTTACAAAGCACTTTTATAAATATATGTAAGGCTGCAGCAATCATTTTAAATTCAGCATCATAGCAATTCAGTCACATTATCGAAACAGAAGAAAGGTTTCACTTGTTAAAAATTAGTCTGTTGTTGGTTTTGAATGTTGTCAATAGTATGTACCAAAGATACTGAATAATAAAGGGCAGATTACATGTTTGAATGAACGGGTTCAAATAGAAAACTATCTAGTCAGAGTGGACTACTGTGCTCATCATCTCTTGACCATATTATAACCAAACATTTTTTATAATAATGTCACATTTATTTGCAGGATGTTAGTATCTGGGGAAGGGAGTACTTTCTATTTCAGAAACCCAGTATTAGCATCAAGCTGACTCAGTTCAGGGATAGGATCATTCAGTCTAAGCTCAGGTTGCTTTCACTCTTGCAATCGTACTGTGTAAAGCAATCCCATCCTGCAAAGGCAAGATTTTCAAAAAGAAATCCTTATACTGTCTACAATGCGGCCTCTCTGATAAGATTGCCAGTCTACTACCAAGAGGTACAGGGCAGTTTTGTGTTGTGCAAACTGTGTTGAGACAGCCAAAAAGCAGTATTGTTTTATTCAGACTGGATGGTGGTGAACTCTCTGTGGTCTAAGAGCTGGCAAGTTGAGGTGTGAACAGAACATATATCGAACAGATCCATGTTTGTCTGCAGCAATTTGGGTTGCAATGCACCAGGTGTACTTAATAAACTGGTGACCTAAACCTCCTTTGTTTTGACTGTTACAAAGTCAAATTTGTAGGAAAATAGAATCTGTCTCACTTCCTGTCTCTTGTGTTAACTGGAGTCCAATTTTCTCTGTTTCATTCCTGTACAATTACAAATGTGCGCAAAAAAGTCACAATACCAATGTAAGCACAGGAGGAAGAAATCAATTGACTCTTCATTGATGGAATGAATGGAGTGGATCACTGAATAAAAAAAATGATTTCTATCAAAGTTGCATTTATTCAGTCAATATTGAAGTTTCACTGACCAGAATCTTGAATGAATTTGATTTAGTGTGAATTATTTCATATATCACTTAACTGCCGAGGTGGACATTTGCACCATTTTTCCCAAGCCAGCTTTTAAAGTAACACTATTGAAATAAATAAGATGTATACTTTGGGCCACTTAAAGTAAAAGATTTTGCCTTTTAATAGCTGTTTTTAAACACTTTCCAAATTCTATAGAATTTGCATAACTATTCCGCTAAACTCATCCACAGTTAACAGAAAACAACAAATTCTGCCCCATCTGATCATGGAAACCAGTTCTATGTCATGTACAGTCCTTTGTGCTAACATTTGGCCATTTTGGCTGCAGAGTCCATTGCTAACTCATTGTCCAGTCAGTGAGTCCCAGCTGTTAGTGTTATTAATCTTCTGCTGTAACGGTGGTAATGGGAAGGGCCTGTACCACTGTCAGATGAAATACTCCTTCTTGCCTTCACTAATGGAGTCCTGGTAATTGGCATTGTTCTTCAGTGTGGTGTCGGTATTCTCAGCATATTCCACTCCCTTCGTTTCATTGGTACGATACGTGCCTTTGTGCCTGTACAACAGGCGTCCCATTACAGCAACGATACAAAGGATGACAAAGATCACAATTGCAATAACACCTGCGCATGAGAAAAAAGAACTGAGTTTGAACAGAGAAGTGAGGAGCAGATCCAACAGTAGCAATATCATGTTACAATGAAAACCAGCAATCACTCAGGCAATGGGATAAATAATCCCCTGGAGTCTTTTTGCATCCTCCTCATTCCTATCAATGTTTGTACCTTCTGCAAACTTACAAATATGACAAATAGGAGTTCTGATGAAGAGTCACCCAACTCGAAACGTTAACTCTGCTTTCTGTTCTCAGATACTGCTAGACCCACTGAGTTTGTCCAGAAATTTCTGCTTTTCTTTCAAATCTGCAGCATCCGAAGTTCTTGGCTTTATAATTGGACCCACAGTCAAATCATTGTACATAGATTGTGAACAGTTGTGGCCCAAACACTGATTGTTTTGGTATCCCTTTGGTCACAGCCTGCCAGCCTGAGAATGGCCCATTTATTCTGAGTCTTCCTTTCTGTCAGTCAACTAACCCTCAATCAATGTTACCTCCAATTCTTTGTGCTTTACTAACCTGTTTACTTATCTGTCCTGGATTTTAGCAGAAACTTTCTGAAAAAAATATTATGCCCCTGAGTTTCCCGCTATCAAGTCAGCTAGTAACATACTCAAAAAGCTCTATCAGAATTGTCAAACATGATTCACCCTTTATATATCCACGTTGACTCTGCCCAATCAAACAATTGTGTTTCTAAGTATACCGTTATCACATACTTTATATGGCTTCCAGCTAGTTATGTCAGGCTATCATGTCTGCAGTCACCATTTTCTCTCTCCTTCCTTTCTTAATCAGTGGAGTTGCATTTGCAGCCTTCCAATCTTCATCTGCGGTATTGGATTAATAGAATTCTGAACAGTGCATTCTTATAGCAAACTATTTCAACACTCCAGGGTGAAGGTCATCAAGTGAACTGAACCCTCTTCTGACAACTCATTGTATTCATCCATTGAGTATGTCAGAAAAACTGGCCATCTTTCCAAATTACAGCCAGCTAGTTAGGCAATTCATAGAATCATGGAAACCCTACAGGGCAGAAAGAGGCCATTCAAGTCATTGAGTCCACATTGACCCTCTGAACAGCATCCCACCCTACCCAGCTGCCCACTGTATCCCTGTATTTACCAAAGCAATCCACCTAGCCTGGACATCCCTGGACACTATGGAACAATTTAGCTTGGTCAATCCACCTAACCTACACATTTTTGGAATGTGGGGGCAGACTGGAGCACCTGGAAGAAACCCATGCAGACACACGCAAACTCCACACAGACAGTCATGCAAGCCTGGAATTGAACTTAGGTTCCTGGCACTGTGAGGCATCATGCTAACCACTCAGCCACCATGCACTACCCCCCTTCCCTCCAACCAATTGTCAGCCTGATGAAGTATATGATCAGTCAATCACCAATAACTTGTCCTTAACTGGGCAATAGTTGCTAATCCTCAGCACCAGAAACCTACCAACTTACGATTTGTCACAAGATTAGGTCTGTACTCTTGCAGTTGAACAGTAACGTGATCTACTAAAGAGAACTACATAGAAGGGATGGTAAGAGAGGACACCTTCGGGAATCTTCCAAACTCTGGTATCAGCTGCCCGTGATCTGATGTAACAATGACATAACTTCTTACAGAAATGCTCAGTGATGTTCCTGAGACAAAACGTATGAACAATCCTGTAGAGATAGTGAGAACTGCCAATGCTGGAGTCTGAGATAACACAGTGTGGAGCTGGAGGAACACAGCAGGCCAGGCAGCATCAGAGGAGCTGGAAAGCTGATGTTTTGGGTCAGGACCCTTCTTCAGAATTGGGGGAGGGGAAGGATGCTCTGAAATAAATGGGGGGAGGAGCATTGAGAGCAGGTAGGTAGTGGTGGGGATTGGTCAAAGGGGTGGGAGGAGCAGACAGGTGGAGAAAAGATGGACAGGTCAATGAGGCGGGGATGGGGGGGCAGCGGCTGGTCTTGGGATCAGATCGGGGGGCTGGGGAGATTTTGAAGCCAGTAAACTCCACATTGAGACCATTGGGTTGGAGGCTTCCAAGGTGGAATATGAGGTGTTGTTCCTCAAGTTTCCAGGTGGCGTCGTTGTGACACTGGAGGAGGCCCAGGATGGACATGTCGTCCAGGGGGTGGGAGGGGAGTTGAAGTGGTTCATGACTGGAAGGTGTTGTCGTTTGTTGCAAACCAAGCGTAGGTGCTCCACATAGCGCTCTCCGAACCTCCGCTTGGTCTCTCCAATGTAGAGGAGGTCACATCGTGAACAGCGGATACAATAGAACACATTAGCAGATGTGTAAGTAAACATCTGTTTAATGTGGAAGGTTTATTTGAGGCCTGGGATGGGAGTGAGGGAGGAGGTGTAGGGGCAAGCGTAGCACCTCCTGTAGTGCACTCAATCAGCCATGAGCCACCTGCCAATACTTAGAGCTATCAAATTTCTGTGCAGCAACCTATTCTGGGTCCCAGTCTTGATTTTTCTATCCTCATCCCTGTTTTTAAAATTTTCACATACCTCCCCACAACTGTCTCCAGCACCATGACCATCCTGGAGATCTGTGCTTCTCCAATTCTGTCCTCGTGCATACGTGATTTCTATCACTCCATCTTTGGCATTCAGCCTTCAGCGGCCAAGATCTTAAGCACTGAATTTCTTTCACAAATCTTTTCATTGTGAAGACATGGGGGGAAACATCTTCACTGGTGAGCCTACGGAAATCTCTTCCACGAAGATGGTTGAGGCCAAAAATTGAATGATTTCAAGATGGTAATAGAAATAGTTCTTCGGGTTAAAGGGACTGAAGAGTATGGGAAGAAAGCAGGATCAGGGTACTAAGTAAGATGATCAGCCAGGATTGTACTGAAATGTTGAGGAGGCCTGTTTCTATGTTCTACTTTTCAATGTGAAACTGATGCAAGTTGTTCATCGAGGTCAGTGTCCATGTTTCCTGAGTCCACACATTGATTATTTCAATGATATTATTGGGCCCTACTTTTCTCCCTGGTTATTTTCTTACCCTTTATACATTTATAACAACCCTTTAGGTTTACCTTTAGTTTGGTTTACTGCTTTCTCATGAACTGACTTTCCTAATTTTATTTTTAGGTCTCCTCCTGCACTTTTTATACTTCTCTACGAACTCTGCTCTATCGAGTTAACCCTAACCCTAACTTTAACACCATTGTATTTCCTGTAAGCTTCTCTTCTCTTCTTAGGCACCACTTATCTTCTTAATCTTGACCTTTTGCATCCCTTGACATCCGGGGTGCCCAGTCTTGAACCTATCCTTTGACTTTACAGCAACATACTTGCCCTATACCTTCACGATATCTTCATTGAATGACTCCCACTGATCTGACAATTGTATCTACAAGTTGCTCTTCCCAGTCCAATCGGGACAAACTGCATGCCTGAAATGCACCCTGGAACATTATACCATGCTGATGTTGCTGTGGAAACCATGTAGCTGTTGTAACCGAGCGGCTTGTACCCCCTTAACATTTCTCATCAAGCATTTTTTTTTGCTTCTGATCTCCCAACCACATTAAAGCTTATTGCAACACCATCTACCAATTAATGTGCAGGTTATGTGCATACTGTTGTCGTAGGACCAGACGGAGAATCCATCCAGACATGCACATCAGTCAGTAATCAGAAACTGATGATATACTGATGATAGAAAGAGCAGGGAGTTCTGGTTCCTCAACTTCAGGGGCAGTGGGTCGCAAAGGATAATAATTAGCAACAAGGAAAAGCAACATTTGGGAGTCAAAGGGTTGGCAGAAACAGAAGAACGATTAGGAGCAAGAGACAAATGATCAAATTGAAAAGAGAAAGTGATCAAGTCATGCCAATAACAATTATCCAGTGCCCCCTTGAATGCCACAGTTGAATCTGCCTCCACCTTATTTCCAGGCAGTGCATTCCACACCCCAACTACTCACTGAGTGAAAAGAAGTTTTCCCTCACTTTACCCTTGCTTCTTTGCAGATCATTTTAAGTAAATGCCCTCTTGTTCTTGTTCCCTTCATGAGCAGGAACATTTGCTCCCTTTCTACTCTATCCAGCCTGCTTAAGATATTGAAAATCTCTATTAGATCCCCTCTCAGACTTCTTCTCACCAAGGAAAACAGTCCCAATTTCTTCAATCTATCTTGATAACTGAAGTTTCTCATTTCTGGAATGATTCCTGTAAACCTTTTCTGTATTCTTTCCAACGTATTCATATTCTTTCTATAATGTGATGTGCAGAATTGTACAAAATGCTCCTCCTGAGGTCTAGCAATTGTCGTTTACAAGTTCAATGTCATCTCCTTGGTCTTGTACTCTATTCTCCAATTGATAAAACCGAGGGTACTCTCAACTTTATTTACTGCAACTCTACGTGTTCTGCTATTCTCATCATCTGTGCACATATACACCCATGTCGCTCCACTCCTGAACCGCCTTCAAATTGTTTCCCTCATTTTATCTTGGCTTTCAATATATTCTTCGTCCAAAGAGAATCACCTCATACTTCTTGCATTGAAACTCATCTGCTATCTTTCTGTGCACTCCACCAACTTGCCAATGCCCTTCTAGAGTTCAATGCTGTCTTCCTCACAGTATACAATTCTTCCAAGCTTTATGACATTGAAACAGGAGCAGGAGTAGGCCATTAGGCCCTTCAAGCTTAGTCTGTCAATACGGTCATGGCATATCATCCAAATCAGTACTGTGTGCTTCTGTAAACTTTGAAATTGTCCCCTGTATACCAAGATCTAGATCATTAATATATATCAGAAAAGTAAGGTTCTCAATTCTGACCCCTGAGCTACTCCAATACAAAGTTCCTCCAGCCTGAAAAATATCCGTTGACCATTACTGTCTGATTTCTATCACTTAGCTGGTTTTGTATTCACGTTGCTGTGGACCCTTTTATTCCATGACGTATAATGTCCTTCACAAGTCTGTTGTGCAGCAGTCTTCAGTGCAATACATTTGATCTATGATCATTTTGTCGAGCAAATGTTTGCAAAAGGCAACATCTTTCTCACTTTTGGTGTGGAAAAGAGGTGTCAGCTAGGTAGGATACATAAATATAATTGAATTGTAGCTTTCCTTGAATTTGTGATGCCATGTTAATACTAATTCTCCATGAACAATATGGGAGTGAGGAATGACACTCAACCTGACAGAACATATATTGCAGACCTCAGATTTCTACTCGTCTGCATGAAAAGAGTAAATTAAAACGAATGAACACCAAGTTGAAGAGTGTGGCGGCTCAGTGGTTTGCACTGTTGCCTCAGAGCACCAGGAACCCAGGTTTGATTCCAGCCTCAGGTGACTGTCTGCGTGGAGTTTGCACATTCTCCCCACGTCTTTGTGGGTTACCCCAAGGTACTCTAGTTTCCCTCCACAGTGCAAAGATGTGCAGGTTAGTTGGAATAGCCATGCTAAATGCAGGGTTACGGGGATAAGTAGGGGGTGGGTCTGGGTAGGATGCTCTTCAGAGGGTTACTGTCGACTCGATGGGCTGAATGGCCTGCTTCCCCACTGTAGGGCTTCTATGAATTCCATGTTAATTACATCATTCATTTCTCATAAGTCAAAACAATTGACCAAGATTCAATAAATTTCCTTTGAAACTTTAAATATCAAATCTTAAAATATTTCATTTCAATTTAGTTGTCATTTTCATTTTATTGTACAAGATTAAGTCGTCATATTCCCTGCAATAACTATGCTTCTTAATGACCAACAGCTCAAATATTGATTGAAAATTAAGGTGGAATTATCATTGTGACAAGAGTTAACATGATCCAAGAAAAGAATGACATCCTATGTTTTGAGGGCAACATTATTCATCATAAATAAAAACTTTTCAATGTTTCCCGCAATTAAATTTAAAAAAAGGAAATTCTGATTAGGTTATTCTGGTCATCTTTAATGCAGGTCTGATTTAAAAATATTTGACTCATACTCGATTTCGAGAAGAAAAGGTGTAACATTGTCAATACAGTGAAACTTGCTAAGGCAATTCGGAATAGTGGTTATCAAACAAAATTTTACATAAGAACCAAAGAATCAGCTATCAGGAGAGGTAACCAAAAGCTTAACCAAAAAGGTAAGTTTTATTTTTGTAATGGTGAAGCGATTAAATCAAAAATGAGCAAGAGGCTTGAATTGGAGCAGCACAAAGATTATATACTGTTTAAGCACTGGGGGAGGTTATAGACATAGAGAGGGACAAGATAATGGAGGGGTTTTCAACGACAATATTAAATTTATAATATGTAAATATTTTGGTCCAGTCGCCACTTCACACACTCACCTCCAATGACTGCTGAGTCACCTCTGACTGAATTTTTTAATGGTTGACCCACATCAATCGTCCCAGAATGATCTGTAGTTAAATTTTAAAAAAAAACAAAGTCAGAGTTATCAGAGGTTAATGCGTTGTAATATCTTTCCTGAAATCTTTGGCCATTCCACCTTTTTTTTATATTCATTAGTGCGATGTGGGCATCCTAGGCCAGCAAATGTTGCCCATTCTTAATTGCCAAGAAAGAAGTGGCAGTGAACTGCCTTCTTGAACCATTGAAGTGCTTGGTGGTGAGGACACCCACAGTGATATTTGTGAGATCCCCAAGATTCACAGGTATCTGTCGACCTTGTCCTTGAGATGGTACAGGTCGTGGATTTGGAAGGTGCTTTCAAAGGAATCTTGCTGAGTTGCCTCAGTACATCTTGTAGATGGTACACCTTGCAGCCAAAACTGTGTTGTTGATGGTGAAGTGAGTAAATGTTGAAAGTGCTAGGTGCTAGGGTGCCAACCAAGCAGGATAACTTTCTCTTGAATGGTGTTCAGCTCCTTGAATGTTGATGAAGCTGCACCATTCAGGCTAGAGAAGAATATTCCATTATACTCCTGACTTGTGCCTTGTAAATTGTGGATAGGCATTAGGGAAATAAGAGATGACTTACTCGCTGCAAAGTTCCTAATGTCTGATGCATTCTGGTAGTCAGAGTATTTAAATGGAAGATCCATGTCAGTCTCTGGTCAATAGTAACCAAATGTTGATAGTGGGGATATTCAGTCATGATTATGCTATTGAATCTCAATGATTAGGTTCCCTTTTGTTGGAGATGATCATTGCCTGGAGTTTGCATTATGCAAATTTTAATTGCCACTGAACAACGCAAGCCTAAATATTGCCTAGGTCTTACTGCACATGGATATGGATTCGTTCAGATAATGATAATAGCCTTACTTATACAGTCCTCATCTGTTCATTTTTCATTTGTATTTGAAGTCCAGCTTACCTACACATGGATCCAGAAGAGGAAACTGAGGCACTAAATATGATCTAATTAACTGCCCGATCCTCATTTTATTTCCCAGCAGTTAGTTTCATCAGGCACCTTTGAGAAGGTACAAGCTTCACCTTAAATTCCATTACAATCCTTAACATTTAGAAAGAAACTGAGCAACCTATATTCTGAAAGGTCATGGCATTTACGCAACAATCTGCAAGCATTTGTCAAATAAAGGAAAATAATGGAAGAGACAGAAGTTGTTCTGAACACTGGTGTGCAGATTCTGGGCTTCCCTGGAAATTTTTGCAGCATTACAGGGTGAAATTCCTATTTGTTCCAAAATTTGGAATTCACTGATCCATTCAGTTGAAGGAAAGACGTCAATTAGTCAAAGTAAAATCTAAGTTAGATTGTTTTTTGAGGAGTAGGTGGATGTGAGGTGGGGAAGTGGAATTAAAAATTGTGCTATTTATTGATCCCTTCTAAATCTGGCAGCTGAGTCATGATCCATACCTTTCTTGGCAATAGACCATGTGCATGCACACCCTCAGATGAGGAAATTTTTGCGGTATTTTGCGATGTTGCCTCACAAATTGACACTTTAAAAGGACAGCTGTTAGCACTATTCTTCACCCAGATTATTATAATTATACAAATGCTTGCAAATCTCCAAAATCCTGTTGAATCAATGCTCATCAGGTGGATCTTGGTTTTTGTATAAGGATATTAATCAGATTCTCAAAGGCCATTTTTAGAAGCTGTGAACACCACTTACCATCTGTAATACTTGAAGTAGTTCACTAAACATTTAAAAGAGGAAATTAACATATTGTATAATGGCATAGAGTGTTCTGAGTAATTGCAAATATCAAGGACTTTAGCCATTAACATATGCTATTAGTTTTCCATACAGTTTACTCTCTTAGTACAAAATACTGATGAACTATCACGCCGACAGGTAATTTTCCTTTTTGAGTGAAAATCAGAATGTGTTTTAAAGCTTGGCACATTTGTGCATGTCCAAGAATCTTTCAAATTACACGGCAAATGTACCAATCATTTCAGACTTTCTAAATTCCCTGCAATAGATGCTTTGAACAATATGTATAAACTCCTTTATTTTTTCAGAATTATTTGTTTTTCACTTCTTTAATAAATTCCAGCAGCCCATTTGCTGAAAATAAAAATTTTACACTGAAAATAAAAACTAAATAAATAAATATATTTATTTATGTGATGTTCTGAGAAAGGATCACTGGACCCAAAATGTTAACTCTGAGTTTTTCTTCACAGACGCTGCCAGACCTGCTGAGCTTTTCCAGCAACTTTGTTTTTGTTCCTGATTTACAGTATCTGCAGTTCTTTCAGTTTATATTGTGCGTAAATAAATAATCCGATGTCCTTAAAACATTCATGAGTGCAAACAATTGAAATTCAGATAAACGGCATTCTACTGTATATAGGCTCCAGTCCACTTCAGCATGGAAAATGTTGAAAAGCATACATCTGGATATTTGTAGTTAGCAATAAAGCAATGGTGCACAACACTGGCTTCAAGGAAAGGTACTGTCAAAGTCAAAATTTATGACTGGATAGGAATCTAGCACCAAGTAACATAAATCTTCTGGCCTTCAACCATGGTGAGGTCATAAAGCAGAGCAAATAGCCAATTGCATTGAAGGATTTTCACAGACCACATCCCAGCACTTTGAAAGCATTGATTATTTTTCCGTTTATAATATAATTTTGCAGAAACAAAATAAAGATTGAGACATACATATGGGGTGAAGATAGAAGATAAAATATCTTAAACAATGTAAGACTGTCATTTTGTTTTAAGTTTGCATTTCTTTACCATGAAGGCAAAATTTCACATTCCATATGACCTCAAGACCATAGGTCACAATAGCACAAGTAGGCCATTTGGCCCATTGAGTCTATTCAATGAGATCATGGCTGATCTGATAATCCTAATTATAAAACTGAATTTCAAGGCCAAAGAGATTTTGTTGAAATAATTATGAATTTAGTATGTTGTTAAAACCCAGTGGTACCTCCAACAACAGAATGTAATTTTCCAAGTGGTTTTACAACCAGAAAAAATGTGTAAAAGGAGAAGTTCTCATCTGTTTAATGATTTTTATTTGCTCACAAAGTGAGTAACTCCAATAGTGCACCCTTTATAGAAGCATAGAATCACTGAAAACAATTCCTATACTTCTACATTCACCTGATCATGTGTGGACTCTAGAGAAGTTATGATAGCCAATGCTGACAGTTTCACTATCTACTCTTTTTGTTCCCATTAATATATTCAAATTCAATCAAATTACCCTTTATATTTTAAACTCCATGAAGTACAACTACTTGTTAATTTCTCTCTGTGATTTTACCCTTGAATCCTTGAAAGGCTGAGCTCATGCTATTGTATCTTCCAGGAGACATTTGCCACATCAGGTAATTACGTACCAACGCAGTGAAACTGGCCTGAATCTTCAGCTGGACCATCAGAGAACTCCTTTTTGTCATAATGTCCAAGTGGGGCTGTCCAATGATTACATGGTTATCATTCATATCTCCTCAGATAGTGAAGAGCTCTATGCGGGGTATACAGCAAGATCTGGGCAACATTCAATCTTGGGTTTATAAACATCTCATTAGATTTGCACCATCTAGATGCTAGGCAGTGACCACCTCAAATGTCAGAGAATCTAATCCATCTCCCTTTGATGTTGAACAACATTATCATTGCTGAATGCCCACCGTCAACATCATGAGGAGTTATTATTGATGAGGATCTTAACAGTGCAACCTTATAAATATTAGGGCTACAAGACTAGGTCAGAAACTCACTCCTAACTCCTGGAAGTCTGACTGCCATCTGCAAAGCACTAGTCAGGAACATTCTCCATTTGCCTGGATGGACACAGATCCAACAACACTCAACATGCTTGAAATCATCCAGTTCAAATCCGTCTAGTCAATTGATATGCCAATCACCACCTTAAAAATACATTACCTCCACCACCGAGGCACAGTGGCAGCAAGGTTTGTGATATATAAGATGCACCTTAACAACTCACTGAATCGCTTTCAACAGAGCCTTCCAAATTTATAATCACAAAATCATAGAATCCCAACAGTGCAGAAAGAGCCCTTTGGCTCATTGATGTTGCACCAACCCTTCAAAGACCATCTCACCCAGACCCCTAGCCTAACCCTGTAACCCTACATTTCCCATGGCTAATTCACCTTGCCTACGCATTCCTAGAAACTATGGACAATTTCACATGGCCAATCTTTCTAACCTGACTGTGGGAGGAAATCGGAGCACCCGGCAGAAACTCACACAGACACGAGAAGAACATGCAAACTCCACACCGACAGTTATCTGAGGCTGGAATCAAACCCGGGTAGTGGCACTGGAAGGTGGTAGTGCTAACCAGTGAGCCACAACACCACCCTGCACCTGCAAGAATGATAAGGGAACAGATACTTGGGAACACCTCAACTAAAGGTTGTTCTTCAAGTTATATTCCATCATGCATTGGAAATACATTCCCATTCCTACACTGTCGTTGTGTCTAAGTCCTGTAGTTCCCTCCTTAATATTGCTGTGGGACTACTTACTCGAGGGATGGACTGCAACAGTCCAAGAAGGAGGGCTACCACCACCACCTTCTTCAGAGCAGTTTGGGATGGTTATCAAATTCTATCACTGTTAGTAATGCCCATGTTGATATAAGTAAGTGAAAAATTGCATTGCTGCTATTTCTCTCAACTATTGCTTGTGGTAGTAAATTCCACAGTCTAACCATTTGCTGGACAAAGAAGATACTCCTTAATTCCCTGTAGGATTAGCAGAGATTATTTTATAGCTATGACTATCTATCTAATAGAATATACAGTGGAAGAGATAGGAGTTAGCTCTAGACCTAGCTGTGCAAATTCTGGCCTTCATTGAAGGGAAAAACAAAGTTAACGTTTTGTGTCTGGTGACCCTTCCTCAGTCACCTGACCCAAAACTTTAACTCTGTTTTATCCTTCACAGATGCTGCCAGACCTGCTGAGCTTTTCCAGCAACTTTGTATTTGTTCCTGATTTACAGTATCTGCAGTTCTTTCAGTTTTTTTCTGGCATTCATTGTTAGTTTCTGCAGATATCAGGATGAAATCTCTCTTTGCTCCAAAATTGAGAATGCAGCTGCAGACTGATTCAACCAGTCAAAGGAATTATAGCGATTGATGGCAATAAAATTTAGCTTGCGGTGATAATGGGGCCAGGGAAGATTTGTGTGTTTTTTCTGGATCTCTGCCAAGCCTGGCAGATGGGGCACAATCGATATCTTTCCTTACAGCAGTCTCCTCACATGCAATCCTTCAGAGGAGGTCATCACCATCAGGTTCTGCAGCCTTATCTAACTAGTTGACGTGATAAAGTAATTCTTCACACAAAGTAGTATTGTTCGGGAAACTTTCACAAGTCTGTGGATTCCGGTTGGATCAACGCTAGCTGCTCTGGTCAGGTGGATCTCGGCACAGGAATGTTGGCTGATCATTCTTAAAGACCATTTTATAACTGTGAACACTTTACCATCTGTAGCATTTGAAATAGTTCATCAAACATTTAAAGAGAAAAAATTAAAAAACTGCATAATGAGCTAGGGTAGTCTGAGCAATCATAATTTCAAGGTCTTTATTCATTCTAATCAGGCACCATTTTTGCATATTGTACATGTAAAATCTCTGTTTCTATCGGTAGGTGACCTTCCACATGTTACAAATGAAAATAAGAATTAATTTCAGAACTGGGACATTTGTGAATGAACTGAAATCTTATAAATAATGTAGTCAACGTAGTAATCAATTTCATGCATTTAGAATCTGTAGGGATGTCAAAACCAGGCTTCTGCAGGTAATTTCAAAGTCAAGGGGGAGCTAAAATGGACGAGAGCCTCTCGTCAACCAAAGGTGAATGATTTTGCCTCTGAATACAAATAGAGAATGCATACAATTGAGAGTTTCTAAATTCCTGGCAATAGGACTTTGAACAAAATCTATAAAGTCCTTTGAGTCAGAAAGGACTGCAGATGCTGGAAGCTAGAGTCAAAAACGTGGAGCTGGAAAAGCACAGCAGGTCAGATAGCATCCGAGGAGCAGGAAAATCAGAGTTAAGAATGGTCCTGACGAAGGGTTCTGACCCAAAACGTCGACTTTCCTGCTCCTTGGATGCTGTCTGACCTGCTGTGCTTTTCCAGCTCCACATTTTTTGAATATAAACTCCTTTGTTAATTTGAATTGAATGTCTTATCCCTCTTTTCATAAATTCTAAAAGGCCATTTTGTCTTGACCAAAACTAAAAGATCAGATCGCCCTGAAACATGCAAACATTCTGGAAGGTACTAAGGAGTACACATCGTAGAGAATCAATGTTCTATGGCATGTAGCGTTCAGTCTATCTCATCACTTTTAACCGCAGTTCGCAGCAAAGCAATGACATACGTCATTGACCACAAAGAAAGTCACCTGCAAAAATCTAATCATGGGCAGCTGGAGATTTTCCCCTTTCATATTGTTAATTTGAATCTTGTGCCAAGCCAAAGGGATCTCCAGCACTCCAATGAAAATGATGTTTATGAAGTCGGGTGAGCAGCCAATTGCATTCAATAATTTTCACACTCAGCAAACCAATGAGTTCAAAGACTCGATTATCCTTCATTTTCCAATTTCTTTCATAAAGAACAAAATAAAGATTGGAACATTTTATGGAGGTTAGTGTTTAAAGGTATGGTCACTAAAGTAGTTCAGAGAGCCAAATAATGTTCTGCAGAACCAATCATCGCCAATATTAAAATTTGAACTCAAATAAAACTTGGAATTAAAAGCCTAATGAAAACCATGTAACTCTTGTCAATTGTTGTAAAAATACAACTGATTCACTAATATCCTTGAAGGAAGAAAACTGCTATCCATACCTGCTCTAACTGTGACTCCAGACCCACAGCAATGTGGTTGACTCTTAACTGCCCTCTGAATTGGTCTAGAAAGCCACCCAGTTGTGTCAATCCACTAAAACATCTCAGAAAAGGAACAGAATCCAATAGACCAGCTGACATCATCCTAGGCAGCGGTAATGACAATAACAAACTCAGCCCAGTCGACCCTGCAAAGTCCTCTTTATCAAAATTGTGGGACCGTTATCAAAATTGGGAGAAACGACCAGTCAAGCAACAGCCTGAAGTAGTCATACTCAGAGAATTATACGAACAATAGGACTCGGGTTAGGATGCCCCAGATAGTACTATCACCATCTATGGATATGCTCTGTCCCACTGAAGACACAGCCAACAGAAGGGGTGAAGCAATGCTGTACAGTTGAAAAAGGAATTGCCCTGTGAATCCTTTAACATTGACTTTAGGCTGCAGGAAGTGTCATGGCATTAGGGCAAACATGTTCGAGGAAACCCTCTGTTGCCTCGCATGTACCACCTTCGCACAGTGATGAGGCAGTGCTCCTCTGTGATGGACAGCATTTGGAAGAAGCACTGAGGATGGGAAGGGCGCAGAATGCCAGGCAATGAATATCACCAATAAAAGACAATCTCATTGACATTCAATGGTGTTACCAGCAATGAATCCCCATTATCGACATTCTTGGGGTTATCATTGATCAGAAACTCGACTGGAGTCACCACATAAATACAATGGATACAACAGCAGATCAGAGGCTAGGAACACAGCAGTACGTAACTCACCTCCTGACTCCCCAAAGACTTTCCACTATCTACAAAGATCAAATCAGTAGAGTGATGTCCCCATTTACCTGGCTCAGTGCAGCTCCAACAGCACTCAAGAAGCTTGACACATTGCAGGACAAAGTAGACCACTTGATTAGCACCACATCCACAAACATTCACTCCCTCCACCACTGAAAGCAGTGGCAGCAGTGTGTACTGTGTACAAGATGCACTGCAGAAATTCACAAAAGACCCTTGGCTACACCTTTCAAACCCACAAACACTTCCGTATAAGAGCTAGGCAATGTTCACCTCCAACATGAAAGAATCTAAACCACCTCCCTTTGACATTCAACAACATTACCATCACCGAATCTCAAACTGTCAATTCCTTGAGTGTTTCTTAACTGGCCAGCCATATAATTACTCTCATTACTAGAGATGGTCAGATGCTGGGCGCAACTCATCTCCTGACTTTCCAAAATCTGTTCGACATCGACAAAGAACAAGTGAAGAGTTGTCTGGATGGGCTCAATACCTACAAGATTCAAGTATTTTGACCTCATTTGGGACAAATCAGTCCACTTCAATAGAACCTTATACACCACCTTAAATATTCACATTGATTCACAACGGCAGTTATATGTGCTATAAGCAAGATGCAATATAGTAACTCAGCAAGCCTTGGTTTACAACAAACGTGGGCCCCTCATAATCTAGACGGACAAGGGCAACAGAGATCTGGGGCCAACACTACCTGCAGATTTCCCTTTAAGTCACATTCCATCTTACCTTGGCAATATAATATCATTCCTTCGCTGTCAATGGGTCAAAAACCTTCGGCTCATTCTCCACCATCACTATTTCGCAACTTACACTCGATGGACTACAACGTATCATGAAGAAGGTTCCTCACCACCATCTCAAGGGCTTCCAGAATGGGGAAAGCAAAGGTGATCTTGCCAATGATGTTCATGCAGAATGAAGAAATAAAAAAAAAATGCATCCATGCTATTTCTCTCAACGACTCCTATGGCAGCGCATTCAACAATTTTATCACTCCCTGGGTGAAAACATGTTTCTTTGATTCCCTTTCAGATTTTATTTATTATTATTACTTTACTTTTATTGTTTTATATTTATGACTTTGTAAGCAAGTGAAATCAGCTCCATGTTTGCCTATCAAAGTGTTATATAATCACGTCATTAGAATCTTCATGAGAAGTAAGGGTTTACCCTCAGTCAATGGTTATTAGAACTGTGTAATTTATAAGAGTATTATCTTTTTGGTCAATATCGGTTCAGTTGTAAGATTGCTAGATTTTGAAAATGAAGCTTTAAACATAGGATGAAAGGGGTCATGCAGCCCATGATTGAATTTGTGGCAGTATGCCTGATGTGATTTGATTTAATTTATTGGTGTCACATGCACCTAGTTACAGTGAAAAGTTTTGTTTTGCAAGCAGTACAGGCAGATCATAACATACAAGGACATACAGATCATAGGGTGTTTAGGTAGAGGGAGGCATAAGACGTTACGATGGCACAGGGAGTGCATAAAGGCGCAATCAACATTAGATTTGAAATTTGAGAGGTCCATTCAGCAGTCTAATAGCAGCAGGGAAAAAGCTATTCTTCTGATGGTATGTGTGTTCAAGCTTCTGTATCTTTTGCCAATGGAAGAAGTTGTAGGAGAGTATTACTGGGGTGGGAGGGGTCTTTGGTGATGTTGGCAGCCTTTCCGCACAACAAGAAGTGAAGATGGAGTCCATGGATGGGAGATTGGTTTTCGTGATAGTTTGACATGTGTATACAACTTTCTGGGTTCTGTGTACACAAGCATCCTGGTTGGAAATTCAGTTATTAGGGATCCGAGGAAGGTGCGGATTGTTCATGCTCAGAATCCAGGTCAGTGATTACTAATTCCATAGTGAGTAGTCCTGGATTCTTTTAAAATCCTGGAAAGTTGCTATGCTATTAAGATGTAAACAGTTGTGTAGAAAAATACCCTTTTATTTCTCCAGTGGTAATTAGTCAGGATCAAGGATAATTAGCTTTGTATCTAAGTTGAAATTTTAATTAATGTGTTTCCTGTTGCTTCGGGAAGAAGGTGAAAGAAATTATTTTGAGATCAGGTTAAGCTTTTCTTTAGCCCCAATTAAATCTCAGGTAGGTAGAATTTGTATTTTTGTTACTGGTGATGTGGTAACCAACTGAACCAGCCAAGTCTGGACAGCATCACTTCAAGATTTGTTTCTTAGCGGCTGGTATATGGGCTCGACATGTTTAATAATGGAGTTCCAGTTTGAGTGCCAAGCCTCCAGGAATTCTCGTGTGTGTCTTTGCTTGGTCTGTCCGAGGATGGCTATGTTGTCCCAGTCAAACTGGTGTCCCTCCTTGTCCATGATTATTGAAATGAGTGATAGTCGAGCATGTCTCTTGGTAGCCAACCACGCCAACAAACCAAGAGACATAAATAGCAAGCGGGACAGAATACCGACGCTTCACTGGAGGCGCACTGATGATGTTGCCTAGCATGGAGATGAAATGTTTGTGAACAAA
Organism: Ginglymostoma cirratum; assembly: GCA_024137785.1. Taxonomy (NCBI): domain Eukaryota; kingdom Metazoa; phylum Chordata; class Chondrichthyes; order Orectolobiformes; family Ginglymostomatidae; genus Ginglymostoma; species Ginglymostoma cirratum. Next base: position 81,953,974 of record JAHRHZ010000145.1, on the reverse strand, counting down.
CCTACCAGCTCGGTGAGCAAGTCAACAGCCACATCGACAACCTGAGTTACAAATCTTCTCAAAATTCTTGATTTCTAACTGACTTTGAGAGTTCCCAAGTCATTTAATACAACAAATAATTTGCAGTATCCATAGTTTATACGTTCTTTTTAATGGTAAAATGTAAAAATTCTTAATAACATTCACATTAAGATGTACAACCAAAAGTTCCTTGTACAGATCTTGCATGAGTCATCCCCTTTAAATTACTTTGCATTCACGTTCACATGAAAATAAAACAAAAAAGATGCTGTGTACTTCAATCAATTCCCAATGGATTCTGGGGAACAAACAAAATAGAAGAAACTTTAGTTGCTAACCCTTCATGCTTTATTGTAGGCATTACCTTCAGGCACTGTCCTGCTATGAGACCAGCACTGGGCAGGAGACTGATTTGACATCAAAATATAGGTTAAGGTAAACCTCATCACAATTCCATGAAGAGTGAACTTTGTAGAGATTACAAATGAGTTGATCTAATTCAGGCATTTACTACAATAAAGGGACTTATAGTTATCAAACAAAAAAATCAGGCAGGGAAGAACAGATTCGTAAAATTAAAGCTAGGCTATTTAGAATGGAAATCAGGAAACACATTATCCACAAAAAAATGAAAATGCGGGACTCCCACCTCCAAATGGTTGCGGATGCTGGTGAACTGAAATCTTCAAAATTAAGATGTTTTGATCTTTTGTTAAGTAATGCCATGGAATACAAAAAGTGAGATGAGGAACAGGTAAGCCATGATCTAATTATTTGGAGGAATAGTTTTTTCGTATTGATTAAGGTATGTTACTACTTGCAGAATTTTAGCTTCACTGAACACCTGCAAATGTATATTTTCCAACAAGGATTACAGCAAGTGCTTCAGAACTAGTAATCGGAGGCACCTTTCCTTTCCTTAACATGAAGACCAGTTCAATGAACCCTCTTTTCTCATACTCAAGACCAGCTACTTCAGTAAACCTGTGAGATTTCTGATCTACAGATACAAATGCAGAAATTCTCCAAATGACTAATGGAGTTTTTCAAGTTGCTTATACAAGATGCACATTGTTCAGGAATCAACTCCAAAGAACTGCAGGTTCTGGAGATCTGAAAGAAAATCAGAAATTACTGGAGAAACTCAGCAGCTCTGGCAGCATCTATGACGAGAAAGCACAGTTATCATTTCAAGTTCAGTGACTGTTGATCAAAACATATGCAGATAGTTAAATACATTGCATTTTTTTTTACCTCTATCTATCAATGTTTGTTTTAAAAATTGTACACATTAGGTTTGACTATGTGATCTCTTTGACCTCCTACCTTCCGCAAACCTGAAGTAATCCTAAACTCAGCTACCACGTGTCATAAGTCAGAGCAAACCCCATTTTCTGATTACCCCTTTGCTCTTTGGTCTACCGTGTGTCACAGTCAAGAAAGTCTTGATTTTCAAGTGCCTCCATGGCCTTGCTCTTCCATCTCTCTGTATTCTCCTTCAGCTCAACAACCCTCTAAGATACCTGCGCTCCTCTTATTCTGACTTCCCGAACATCTCTGATTTTACTTGTTCCTCCATTGGCCATGCCTTCAGTTACTTTAGGCCTAGCTCTGGAGTGCCCAGCCTACCTCTCTCTTTTTCACCTTGCTCTACATTCTTAAGTCATTACCTAAAGTCTACCTCCTTGGCCAAGTTTGTGTCATCTGAGTAATATCTTTTTCTGTATCGTGTTGTCATATCTTGTTTTATAATGCTCCTGTGAAGTTTCTTGGGATGCCTTTTTCTTCAGGGGCTATATCCTGAAAGGGCATGATGCCCAAAAGCTTCCATAATTATGTTTGACAAGGTAATGCAATGGTTTTCCATTGCTTTCTGTGAGTGAAATAAGTCTTCAGAGGCTGGCTTCCCATCATCAATCAACCTTTATTTAGAAATGCATACCCTTTGATAATGCCATTGCCTCTCACTGAGTCAGGCATTCAGGAGATCAATATCCCTGATAGTCATCCTTTTATGTCAGCCAAATTTCCCTAACTGGGCCAGATTAAGAGCCCCAATCTGGGAACTGATATTTTATGATATCCAGAGACAGTAGGAACTGCAGATGCTGGAGAATCTGAGATAACAAGGTGTAGAGCTGGATGAACACAGCAGGTGAAGCAGCATCAGAGGAGCAGGAAGGCTGACGTTTTGGACCTAGACCCTTCTTCTTGGCCTGCTGTGTTCATCCAGCTCTACACCTTGTTATCTCAGATTTTCCAGCATCTGCATTTTGTACTATTTCTATGATATCCAGCTGGCTGACCTCATTACAATTACTACAGTGGCTTTCACGACTGCCCAGGAATTTGTCCCAATCTTGCCATCCACCACTGACATATGGTGGAAGATTTATGAATTGATAATTAATCTGTTTAGCCACATTATGAACATGCCTCCTTTGACATCAAGTCCTGGAGTGAAAATTGATTATAGAACTTCTGGATTGGTAGCCATTGTGTCACAAAACATCCTGATTTTGTTACTCTAAAGGTGCTATATTAATAAAAGTTGCTGTTACTGTAAATTTCCATGCATTATTTTCACAATTGCCTGAGAAGATGGCACATATTGAAGAACTACTGGGAAACACATCCTCACATTATGAGCTGGAAAATACTCAGAGTAGCAGTGTCTTGCTCTGGAACTATCAAAAACCTGTGTAGTAATTGTATGATGATCTTTCGACAGCAGGAGATTTTAAATCTTGGACTTTAAGGTATTTTATTGGTGAGCAAAAGAGAACTCCAATAAAAGAATTTCATCTGCGTTATTCCATGCATGAAATTCAGCCATGAAATAATGTTTCATATGGATGGTTCATTCCCCATATGAGAGGTGAAAAGCAATGACCCACTTCAGCCTGGAAAATATATGTATAACATATCATGTTGTATTCATGACGTTGTCAATCACCATTAATGCCAGACAAAAAATTGGGCTGCCAAATCTCCAGTTCCAGTTGTAAGTAATAAATAAGTTAATTATTTCTTTGATTCCCCAGTTGCCTTTCTCATTGCAAGACTTCAATAAGTTAACAAGCTTATTTTCAAAAGTTGCATGTGTTAATGAATCTCGAATTAATTATAAATGCATCAGTTTTGAATTTCTAATTCTTACACAATGGTTTAGGGTTTTATAAAGGGGAACAGGCTGTGTGGGTGGACTTTTGTACACCAAACTTTTACATCCATAGAGGGGTCAAGGTGTAGTTACAAAACAACTCTTCAAATGACTAATTATTTTTCGATGAGGAGTTTAGTTTATGAATAAGTTCACTTGGTGTTTGCTTTGACAAGGTCTTCTAATTACAGTTGTAATTTTGTTCTGCCTGTTTTGCCTGGCACACCACTGAAAAGTAGGACCCTATATGGCTACTTCAAATATCTAGGGAGAAGAGAACGTTGCTGCTTTTATTTACTGTAATGGTTTTATTCTCTCTTGGGATGTGAGCATCATTGGCTGGCCAACATTTATTGCCTGTCCCTAGTTGCCCTTGAGAAGATGATGGTGATCTGCCTTCTTGAAGTGCTGCAGCCTATATGCAGTAGGTAGATCCACATTGCCGTTAGAGAAGAAATTCCAGGATCCTAACCCAATGACAAAAAAACAGAACAAAGGATGCTGGAAATCAGAAACAAAATCAGAAATTTCTGGAAAAACTCAGCAGGTTAGGCAGCATCTGTAGAGAGAAAAAAAAAGTTAATGCTTCAGGTCCAGTGACTCTTCTTTAGAACTCTTCAGTTTTTCCAGCATTTTCTGATTTTGTTTCTTAACCCAATGACACTGAAGGAACAATAACTTATTTCCAAGTCACGGTGGCTTAGAGGGGAATTTATAGATGGTGGTGTTCCTATGTATCTGCTGTTCTTGACTTTCTGGATAGAAATGGTCATAGATTTGGAAAGTGCTATCTAAGGATCTTTGGGGAATTTCTGCAGTGCATTTTGTAAATGGTATGCACTGCTACTACTGTGTGGTGGAGGTAGTGAATGTTTATGTTGTGCCAAATCAGGCAGATTGCATTGTCCTGGATCGTGTCAAGCTTATTGAGTGTTGTTAGAGTTGCATGCATCCAGGCCAGTGGGGAGTATTCCATCACACTCCTGCCTTGTGTCTTGTACATGGTAGACAGGCTTTAGGGAGTTTGGAGGTGAGCTACTTGCTGCAAGGTTCCTAGCCTCTGGCCTGCTGTTATAGCCACTGTATTTATATGGAAAATGGCAACTTCCACGGGTGTTGGTAGTGGTGGAATTACTGATGGTAACAACATGAAATATCAAGGGATGGAGGTTAGATTGTCTCATTTGGAGATGACTATTACCTGGTATTTGTCTGGGATTCTGTTTGCTACATTTTATGTCTGGGATGTGAAGTATCTTCAAAAGGCAAGGGATGAAGGGATATCTGGAGTTTCACGCTAGAAATCACTTTACAGGAATGTTCCTGAAATCACTGTTCTAGAAATCAATCTCAGAATGCAATCTCTATATTGGCGACAGAACAGTCATGCTAACAGTCTCATTAACGGCACAATGAGGTGGAGAAAGAAATAAAGAAATGTTTACAGGATTGTCAGAATGTCATACAGGTCTGGCAGTGTCTGTGGAGTGAAAATACAGTTAACATTTTGAGTCCGTGACCCTTCTTTAGTTTACTTTGTTTTCTCTCCACGGATGCTACCAGACCTGCCGAGTTTCTCTAGCAATTTCTGATTTCAGATCATCAGCATCCACGGTGCTTTGTTTGAATTTATTGCCTGATAGGTATGTTGGCTTTGAAATATGATCATGCCCATTCAATCAGGGTTCAGATTGGTTTGCCCAGCACACCGTAAGAGTTTGCAGTCTGAAGATAGTGCTCAAGGTACAGTTGACTGGTTTCAATGAAAAAGTGACACAAATAGCATGGATTTTATTCTTATAACCAGCTGAAGTCACCACGAAAGTGCCCTACTCAACACTGCCATCACCCCCTCCCCACCTGAGATGTGGCAACGCTCATGTTAAACTGGCTGCCAGTCATCTCTCTCTCTCAAATCAGGGTCACGCTTACACACAGACTAGAGCTGTTCAGTCACCTAGTCTGTATTTGGTGTCTCCAACGGGTAGGCCACATTGGGTGCAGCAAATACAATACATAAGATTGGAGGAAGTACATGTGAAATGCTGCTTCACCTGGAATGTCTGTTTAGGCCCTTGGATGGTGAGCTGGGAGGAGGTGAAGGGGCAGGTGTTGCACCTTCTGCAGTTACATGGGAAGGCGCCGTGGGAAAGGTTTGGTGTTGGTGGTCGTGGAATGGACTAGAGTGTCCCAGAGGGAATGATCCCTGCAAAATGCAGAAGGAGGAGCGAGGCGAAGATATGCTTGGTGGTGGTGGTGTTCTGCTGGAGTTACCTGAAATGGTGGATGATGATTCTTTGAATGTGGAGGCTGGTGGGATGAAAAGGCAGGACAAGGGGGAGCTGATCATGTTGTTGTAAGTGATGGGGACGGGGCAAGGGCTGAAGTACGGGTGATAGGTCGGATGCAGTTGAGGGCCCCGTCAACCACAGTGGGTGGGAAACCAAAGTTATGGAAGAAGCAAGCTGTGTCAGCAGCATTGTTTTAGAAGGTGGTGTCATCCAAACAGATGCAACATAGGTGAAGGAATTGGGAGAATTGGATGGAATCCTTGCAGGATGTGGGGTGTGAACAGCCATTTCAGACACTTCCCTTCCTTTCCTTGATCTCTCTGCCTCCATTTCATTGAATAACCTGTCCACTGCCATCCACTACAAAGCCACTGACTCCCATAGCCACCTTCAGTATAGCTCCTTACACACCGCACATCTTTCACTCTGTACACTATTACTCCTCCCAGAATCCATATTCTTCCATTGCACCCCTTAACCACATCTGACCTACCACTCGTACTTCCCTTCAGCTCTGACGAAGACTCATTTAGACTCAAAACGTTAGTTTGCTCTCTCTCCATGGATGCTGCCTTACCTGCTGTGATCTCCAACATTTGATGTTGTCAGTACAGATTCCAGCATCTGCAGCAATTTGCTTCTTTAAATATAACATGCTTCCTTTAAATAGTACCTGTGAGAGGGCCTTCATGCCAATTAGTGACTTTCTTTTTTATGAGGTTAGCGCTATGATGAGCAACTTCAGGACCTTAATTTGCATGATACAGACAGGAAAGTTGGAGTTGAGGATTATCAGAACAGCTGTGATCTCATTGAATGGTGGAGCAGACTGAATGGGCCTACTTCTGCTCCTATGTCTGATGGTCACATGGATATAGAGCTCCGAATGTTGCTGTTGACCTGAAATCCTGAGACAATGACAGTCTGTTCATGGCAAAATTGTGAGTGGCCCCTTTCCAACCAAGTCCTTGATTGGTAGACCATTTAGCATCTGAAAAATGAATTCTACAGAACCAGATTTACCAGCCATTATATTAACGGGGCCTCAAGAAATGGGAAATTATAAAGCATCATTATAGTCATTTGTGTAGTGGAGTCTGCACTCTATTTTTGCAAAAATATTCAGAAAAAAAATATGAATTTCACAGATGTTGAAGTCTCGAGTTTATGTTTAATTGAATCTCTTTTGAATGTCTTTAAGAATGTGCAAGATTCACTGTTGCAAGTACAGCACCTTGTTACTTTTCCTGGCAGCCTTGAAGAGCCTTCAATAGAAAGAGTCATATTCTCCAAAACATCGCACATTAAAACATATGAGATATCATAGAATCCCTACTGTGTGCAAACAGGCCATTCAGCCCATTGAATCCACACAACCCCTCTGAAGAGTACCTCACCCAATACCTGTAACCCTGCATTTCCCATGACTAATCCACCCATCCTACATATCGCTAGACACTATGGGAAATTTAGCATGGCCAATCACCTAGCCTGCACATCCTCAGACTGTGGGAGGAAACCCAAGCAGACATGGGGTAAACTTACAAATTCTACACAGCCTGTGGCTGGAATTGAACCCGGGTCCCTGGCACTGTGAGGCAGCAATGCTAACCACTGAGCGACCATGCTGCCCAATTATTAGCAGAAGTATGCCATTTGACCCTTCAAGCTGACTGTGCTATTCAGTAAGTTTATGACTGATTTCTTTGTGTACCAAGGATAACCTTGATAACCTCTGAATCCCCTGCCTAACTTGAATCTACTTAATACTAACTCAAAAATATTCAACACAATATTCTGAGGCAGAGAGTCCTGAAGTTGCACAACCTCTGACAGAAAAAAAAAATCCCCTTTTCTCTATCCAAAAGGGGTGTCTTCTAATTTTAAAATAGCACCCCTTACTTCTGGGTTCAGTCCCAAGACTAAACATCCTTTCCACATCCACCACATTAAGTGCATTCAGGAGCTTATAAACTTCTATCAAAACAGCCCCTGCTCTTTCGTTGTGGTTGTGTCTGCTGCAGCTTAGAGCCATTGACCCCTGTAGACCTGTTGTCATGGGATGTCATATATGTCTGTCTTATGCAATCCTCACAATGCCACTGCAGCTCCTCTTCAACAACACTGTAGCATCCATCACCCAATTACATCAAGCCTGACTCCTCCTTGCCCTGCCGTTTTGACTTCTAGGAGTTAAGTTACTGATCTTGGGCACGATGTCATTGCTTTCTCTCCACAGATGCTGCCCGATCTGCTCAGTTGCTCCAGCAATTCTTGTTTTTGTTTCAGATTACCAGCAATGAGAGTTCTTTGTTGCATGATTATTTATTCTCTCGATTATCTACATTGGTAAAATAGATAGGGTTTCTTCCTGGAGTCCAGTAAGATGAAGCGTATGTAATTCAGTAATCCACATATTCTTATTTGCAGTCCATGACCTTAACATAACATTGCATTTTGATTTGACTTTTAAGTCAATTTTTATGTGAATTTACATCCAAACAGCCAGAAATTGAGCTTTAAATTATTTTGCTACTGTTCTGGTTGAAAATGATTGCATTCATGAATACTATATATCCTATAGTAAATCTCAAAGGAGTGCATTTTTAGTTTATGAATTAATTTGTCAATGTTAGAGTTGTAAGAATACATGTCTTATAAAAGTTGACATTGGCAAACGTACCAATCCTTATCGCACATGGCTGTTCACATCTGTATTTACACAATTGCTGTTTCCTTCCTCAATATTTTGTCATGATCTGAAGTATTTATTTCTACTACAACTGTAAGGTTATCTAGTGTATAACATATTAGGAACTGTGGTTATAGATAACCCAAGCAAAAGGCTGGCAGCAGAATTCTCTGCTTTCACATCCAGCCCTTTGCTACTCTGACAAGCTAAGACCATGAACAATGAAGCTCTTAAGTTATTGACCTTACTCATGGGTCGAATTGCAAAGATAGCAAGAAAGAAAGAAAAAGAGCAATTTGCTTTTATATAGTGCCTTTAATATAGATAAATGTCCAAAGGCACTTCACAGGAGCGTTATCAAACAAAATTGGAAACTGAGCCACATGAGACTACAATAGGGCAAATGAGTACAGTCTGTTCAATGAGGTTGGTTTCTAGGAGAGTTACAAAGGCGAAATTAAATATAGAAAGATAGACAGGTTTTATGAGGAAATTCCAGAGTGGCCATTAGTTTAACACAGTGTGGAGCCGGAGGAAAACAGTGGGCCAGGCAGCATCAGAGGAGCAGGAAAGTTGATGTTTCGAGCCAGGACCCTTCTTCAGAAATGGTGCGGGGTAATGGAGCTCAGAAACAAATAGAGACAGGAGGGTTGGGGCTGGAGAAGGTAGGTGGGATAGTGGTAGGTGAGTGCAGGTAGGTAGTGGCGGGGATTGGTCAGTGAGGTGGGAGGAGCGGATAGTGGGAGAGAAGACGGACAGTTTGTGTCAGGTCAAGGAGGTGGGGATGAGAGGGAGGGTTGGACATAGGATGAGCCGGGGTGGGGAGATTTTGAAACTGGCAAAGTCCACATTGAGACCATTGGGTTGTAGGGTCCCAAGGCAGAATATGAGATGGCGCGCTGTGTTCCTCCAGCTCCACACTGTGTTATCACTGACTCCAGCATCGGCAGTTCTTACTATCTCTGGCCATTAGTTTAAGGTTACTTTTTGGGTGACTCAACCTCAAAGGTTTCAGTCCACTAAAATTTCCACCTAGATGAGTTATCTTTTTTCTGACATCATTATCAACGACATCATTTTTGTCTAAGCTTAATTGCCTTTGAAATGAGTTACTTGCTAGGCCTATTCAGAGGCCAATTAAAGGTCAAATACATTGCTGTTGATCTGGAGCCCCATGTAAGAAAGGCCAGACAAGGATGGCAGATTTCTTTCTCTAAAGGGCAGCAGTGAACCAGATGGGTTTTTATAATATTCAATGATAATTTCATGGTTGCCATCACTGAAACTAGCTTTCAATTCCAGATTTTTAATTTGGATTTAAATTGCACCAGTTGCTCTGGTGAGATTTGAAACTAGATCCCGAAGCATTAGCTGAGACATTTCCATTACTTATCCATTGTGATTTCTTTTCTGTATAAACTCTGTGATAAATGTTATAAAGGATTGTAAAATAATCTTTTGGACACTCATGTAAACAATCTGGATCATAACTTCACAGGAATAACACGAGCATGGTATGAATTGATACCAATTGTCTGCTAAATTGTATCGTCCTTTTCAGAATTTGCCTCTCTTCATGTGATTTTTACATCTTTTGGGTTACTTTGGCTCATTACAAAATGATTTGTTCTCAGAGTTGAGCAATGGGACCTTCACAATAGAGCTGATGATCATTTTACCTGTAAGAATTTAAACCATTAATGATTAATGGTTATGATCTCTCTTCCAGATACTCAATTTGAAATTGTTTCTCAAGAGGTTGAAGGAGTGATTTCGCTTTGTGTACTAATTTGCTCTCAAGGCTTTAACCTGAGGCTATATTTAGGTACAGTAAAAAAAATTGCAACGGAAATTTAATTAATGTCTGAACTTGCCCAATTTCCACACAAAATCATTCAATATCATGCACAAGGGATGTTAACACAGGTGAAATCGTATATTTATAGCATACCAGCAGCAGCCAGTCATAACCCACGTTTCTTCTGAAATTCCTCCAAACTTCTCACCTCTTGTTCACATCAAGCAGCATTGTAATTCTGCCATTCGTTTAGTTTTCTAAAAGGGCTACTTACAATCATCGACTTAACTGAGATCTGTGTTGATGCCCTTCATTTTCTCTCATCCTACCACCAGACCTCTACTATAACAAATAGGTCTGGATAACAAATATCTCTTGTGAAGGTAAATCTTTGGGTCCCAGTGCACTTCTCCCAATTCCAGCTTTGTAACACAATATTCAGGGGAATTGCCTTTATTCATTCTCTGAACTTGGCTCTGAACTTTGTTCCATCTTAGAAAGAAAGACTTAGAGGCATTGAGTTGTACAGAATGGAAACAGACCTTTTGGTCCAACTCATCCATGCCAACCAGATAGCCTAAATTAATCTAGTCCCATTTACTAGCATTGGCCCATATTCCTCTAACTCCATCCAGATGCTTTTTAAATGTTGTAATTGTACCAGCCTCCACCATCTTCTCTGGTGGCTCATACCATACACACACCACCCTCTGTGTGAAATGTTGCCACTTAGGTCCCTTTTCAATCTTCCCCTCTGACCTTGCATTCATGTTTTGCATTTCTTGACTGCTCAACATCTCAAAGTGCTTTTCAGCCACTTAAGTACTTTTGAGGTGTCGTCATTATTGTAATACAGGAACATAGCAGCCAATTTGAAGACTGTAACCTCTTACAAGCAGCAATGTGATAACGGCCAGATGAACTGCTTTTGTGTGATGTCGCCTTGAGGTTTTGAAGGGTCACAGTCTAAGGATATGGGGGAAGTGTACTCACCTAGAGATGGTAAACCTGTGGAATTTTCTGCCACGAAAAGCAGTTGAGGCCTGAACTGTGGATAGTTTCAAGAAGGAGTTAGATATAGTTCTTAAGGCTTTAACAGGATTGGGCTGACGGGCTAAAGTTATTGATGATATTCGACATCTGCATGACCTTGAATTAGTCCTGTGAGCATTCCTGAACATGTTGCAAACGGCACAATCAAAGATTGTTTCTTGTATATGCTTTTTTGTGCTGGTTGTTTGTTACCCTGTGTAAGAGAGAGAGTTTTGTTCTGAATTTTTGGAATTCACCACAGACTGGGATTGCAAATAGTGCCAGGTATAAACCTAAGCCTTCAAATCAGCTGTTGATTGAAGGTTCCCCGACGTGCCAGAGGGTGTGAGGCTCATCACTTTCTTTTCCTTCCTTCTTTGTTTATTACTGAGTAAATGTTCATCGTTCAGTATTTTTCTTTTCCATTCTTCTCCACGTTTTATTATCACTCAATAAACACTTATATTTAAGCAAATTGCTGTTGTCATGTCTTCTCTTAACTACATTCAACTGAATCCAAAAAAAACCATTTAGATACACCCTGTAATCCAAAACATTTTTGGTGACAAGGATGGGATTTGCGGAAAATGTTTCGGAGAAAGGAAAAGAAACCTGATGCTCCGGAGATCTTCCGTATTCCAGGGTGGAATGCGATAGATTCTGGATTTGAGTCTGTAGCTAATATGTTAGCACAATCAGGGCCCCCAGAAGAATGGGGACGGTTATAACCGGGAAAAGAGAGAACTGGAGGCCAGGTTTCTGCACTGTGCAAGTGTACTAAACCTTGTAGAAGTGTTAACTCTTTGTGATCTGGTTTGAATGCACCTTTCTTTATTTGTTGCTAAATGTCATCTTGTACCATTTGTGTGCTTTTAATCCCTTGAGCTTGAGATCTGGGGATACTTTGAAGTTTAGTTTGCATTTGGGGAATATCTGGTTATTTGAAATTGTGGTGTGCGCCTATGTGTGAGACATGTATGGCTAATGTGGTGTCCTGTTAAGAAACCACCAGCGGTTATAAAAACCAAAAGAACTTGAGGTGGTTTGTTGTTCAGCAGATGTTTCATTACGCTGCTTGGTAATATCGTCAGTGCAACCTCTCATGAAGTGTCGGTGTGTTTTCCCGCCTGGTTTTTAAACTCTGGGGTCCATTGCAATGGACAGGACCAATGTCATCTACAAGATCCCCTGCAGAGACTGCGAGAAACACTACATCGGATGAACAAGAAAGAAACTAACAACAAGAGTACATGAACACCAACTGGCTACAAAAAGACACGACTAATACTCACTCATCTCAATCCACATGGACAAGGAGAACCATGACTTCGACTGGGACAACACCAAGATCCTAGGACAGGCTAGGCAGAGACAAGCATGAGAATTCCTGGAATCATGGCACTCCACGAAGCATGCTATTAATAAACACATTGAACTCGACCCCATATAGATTCCATTACGAAGAAAGCCCGGAAGCGAGGCAATCCATCGCAGCGGACCCCAGAGTTTAAAGACCATTGGGAAAACACACCAACGCTTCATCAGAGGCCGCACTGAGGATGTTACTAAGCATGGTAATGAAACGTCTGCAGAACAACAAACCAGCTCGGCGAGCCAACCAACCTCAACACCCCCAGCCGAGCTACAGATCTACTCCAAAACCTTAAACCAAAAGAACTGCGAATGCTAGTCACTGAACCTGAAATGTTAACTCTGATGATAATGGAATAGTGTAGGTTAGATGGGCTTCACGAGATAACAAGGTGTGGGGCTGGATGAACACAGCAGGCCAAGCAGCATCATAGGAGCAGGAAAGCTTGACGTTTGGGGCCTCAGATTGGTTTCACAGGTCGGCACAACATCGAGGGCCGAAGGGCCTGTACTGCGCTGTAATGTTTTATGTTCTATGTTCTATGATATTTTCTTCACAGGTGATGCCAGGCCTGCTGAGCTTTACCAGCAATTTTGTCTTTGTTTCCACCAGTGGTTATATAAGGCAAATATCTGTGAAATGTTGATTCCAAAGCTTGGTTTATAAAGCTTGGTAAAAATTTGGAATTGGTTCCGTATTGTGTTTGGACTTGGGTAAATTTTAATTCCAGAAATTACCACGTTTGGGATTTCATTTTCTGGCCTGAGTGAATGTCCAGAAATTGTTTTAACACATGAATGAATCTTTCATTCCAGATGATAAGATTGGCTCATTGTTAATATCCAAGAGATAAGGACATTGGAATGTTGAAAATGCAAATTTCAATGGGTGAGGAATTTAGGCAAGGCAAATTTAACAAAGGGGTTCGCTTTTCCTTCCTTCAAGGGGGAGGAGAAACGGATGACATAATTACATGCAGGAGTTTATGCCCTACTCCTTTTTTAAATCTATAGTCAATTAATACTAATTAGCCCATTCTGCTTGACATGGAATGGATGGAGCTTGTCTTTTTTTAGAAATTGGAGACACTGAAGCTGAACCCATTTGCAGAATTTCAACGTCACAACACAGTGATGGATGAGGTATCCTTAATTCATCAAGCCATTCATCAATAACATATTTCAGTGTTGGGGACGTACCGTGGAAACATTAATTTTCGTGAGTGTCAGGAATCTTGGAACCACTGAGCCTGAGTACAGTTAAGCATATCATGACAAAAACTATACTAAGACTCACATGTCGTGGTATTCTAAAACATTTAAATGGAACAGTTACCTGGAAATTTCAAGGGATTCTGCAAAATTTTGAAGTACATGCACATAGTCTCAGTGGTTCCAATGCATGAAAATGGTTCATGACTTTAAGAAAGTAAACAGAATATTGAATTTGGATAAACTTATGTAGAGATATATCAAATATCTAGAATGAGACATCAAGTAACTTTTAAAAAATGTGGGTGATCTTAGAGAAAGAACAAAGTATGTTGTGCTTAAATCAAACAGAGATGTTTGACTCCTGTTTTAAAACAATGTAAGATTATGTTCCATGGACTACAAATCTGCACAGATCTCTGGAATTAGATATGATGGTAATAGTTAAATTGTGAAATTGGATGAGATGAAGTAATGAAGGGCGGAGACTGTTGGCAAAAGACAAAAAAAAATTAGAATAATGTGTTGAAATGGCAATTGAGGTTAGAATGCATTTTAGTGAAAAGGAAGTTTAGATGAGAGTGCCAAACTGATAGCTTTCTCTTATTGATGTTTGTGTCCTTGTCTTTCTTTCTAAGATCAAGCCACTACCCCAAGGCATCGGGACCATATGTGGAGAGATAAGTAAAACCTCATAGATCATTTGATAAGGTCAGGTGGGAATCAAGAATGTGACGGGGTCTTGGGACATCGATGTGCAAAAGTGAATTTTACGTTGGAGGTAACAAACATGAAATGGTAAAAAACATGCACTGAAGAACGGGTCTCAGACATGTACACCTACTTGATAAAAGAATTAGTGTGGCTTGGAAGAACACAAAAACATAGTTTAAACGATAAGACGCTGACGCAGAATCCATGGACAAAATGACTTTAAAACAATGAAAGTAGTATTAGTGAAAGGGATGTAAGAACAATCACAATCAAAATAAAAACTGTAATTGGCTATTATGTCAAAACGTTACAGAAATGAAAGAATGAAAGGATTCTGGGAGGAGTAATTTTGGAGTGAGTGAAAGGGCCATCGGATGAAATAAGATACCCCATCTCGAGCATTGGTATTACTAAACCAGTAGGTGAGATTGTAAGATAACAAGCATGGGGCTGGATGAACACAGCAGGTCAAGCAGCATCATAGGAGCAGGAAAACTTGACGTTTCGGGCCTAAACCCTTCATCAGAAATGGGGGAGGGGAAGAGGGTTCTGAAATAAATAGGGAGAGAGGGGGAGGCGGATAGAGGATGGATAGAGGAGAGGATAGGTGGAGAGGAGGCAGACAAGTCGAAGAGGCGGGGATGGAGCCAGTAAAGGTGCGTGTAGGTAGTGGGGTAGGGAGGAGATAGGTCAGTCCAGGGAGGACG
>JAHRHZ010000145.1:70983063-71090720 GCA_024137785.1 Ginglymostoma cirratum | reverse complement strand
CAGTCTCGTCTGAAGCTGCTTAATTTTAAATATAACTGAACATTTAGGCCTTGTACTGGAAATGTCTTATTTAAACAAAGTAATGTAAGTTACATACTCAAAATGAGTAGAATTTCTAATTTTCAAACAAAAAATTTATTGATGAGTTTGACTGAAATTCTCTGTAGTGTTAAGATGATTTCCCAGCAAAAGCCACAGCCAAGTGGCCCAAAGAAACTTGGTCTTGGCAACCTTGGCTTCAGTCCTTTTCCTGGTCACGTTAACTGAGGCCCTGTCAGCCATCTCAAACAGGTTTCACAGAACTGTTTCAAAAATGAGGCTTTCTGGTCAGCATTTATCCTGTAAACCTACGCTGATAATTTGACAATTTATTACTATTTGTGAGACCTTGCTGTGGGCAAATTCATTGTGACTCCTGCTTTACTGCAGAAGTTTCACATTTGCTTTAATACCTCTTGAGATTATGAAAGTTGCTTTTTTTTTTGCTACTCAACATTTGTCAACTCTTAGAAAAATGTTTTGTTGCTCTCTTTGCAAATAAAGGAGATATTTGTTGATCTGGTTGGATAGGTTTACTTGGTCACATGAATCCTTTAAATAATCTTGAGCAATTTTCTTTCATTATTTGACTGGATTTTTCAATCAGTGATGAAGCTGGTTGCTGATCTCAGTTGTCCCCCTTCCCAAACGGTAGTTTAAATCTAGCACCAAGGTGATATCTTGGTGAGTAGAAGCAGTGATGTCAGGAAACCAGAAAATCAAAAGTGTGTAATCATTTTAATTGATTCCACCAGCTGACAACCCAAAGGGGTAAGTGCTGAGGCCTCAGTTTTCTGGGATTGATCTGCATTTGGTGTCAGTAAAAACAGAAGTCACCCCTGCTCCTGAATTCTACCAATGTAAGCTCACACCTATAATTACAGTTATCATGGCAAAAAGAAAGGGATTAATCAGTGTGCTTGCATGCATGTTGCCAGCCAACAGCATGCATTGACTTCACGTGAATTTGGGAAGTAGGCCATTCTGCCTCTTGGATTTGCCCTGCCCTTTTAATCAGACAATGCCTGATCTGTTTGGGATACAAATTTTGTATTTTCGTCTCCCTATGATAACTTTGACTTCTTTGCATAACGAAAGTCTCTCTCTCTCTCTCTCCCCCCACTCTCTCTCTCTTCCCCCTCTCCCCCACTCACTTTAACAATATTAATTTACCCTGCTCCTGAGGTATAGTTTGAGTCACACATCCCTGAGTGAAACAGAGATGGTCATCTCTATCCTAAAAGGGCAATCCCTAATTTTTCAAACAGTGGCCCATGGATCTGGACTCACCTACATGAGGAAACATGTTTTCCAAATTCACCTTGGCAAGACCATTCAGGATCTTATGTACTTTAATCAAATTACCCCTCACTCTTCTAAACTATAGTGGAAACATTGTCTCATTTTTTTCTCACGAGATAACCTGTTCATTCCAGTAAACAGATGAGTAAACATCCTCTGAACCACCTCCAACACATTTACATTGTTCCTTAGCTAAGGAGATCAAAACAACACACAGTTTTGGCAATGTAGTCTCAACAATGTCTTGCATAACTGGTTTCTTCTGGAGTACTGTGTTCAGTTCTGGTCACCCTGTTATACAAAGGATATTATTAAGCTAGAGAGGGTTTGGAAGAGATCTATCAGGTTGTTGCCGAGCTTGGAAGGTTTGAATTGTAAAGAAAGGCTGGATAGGCTGGGACTTTTTTTGCTGGACCGTAGGAGGTTGAGAGATGACCTTATAGAGGTTTATAAAATCATGAGGGATGTAGATAGGGTTAATGATAGGAGTCTTTTACCTAGGATGGGGGATTTTAAGACTAGGGAGCATATTTTTAAGGTGAGAGAAGAAAGATTTTAAAAAGAGATGGGCAGATTTTTACACGGAGAGTAGTTCGCATGTGCAGTGAACTTCTCAAGGAAATGGTGAATACGGGCAGTTACATTGTTTAAATTACACTTAGATAAATACATGAATAAGAAAGGTTTGGAGGGATAGGAGCCAGGAGCAGGCAGGTGGGACTGGCTTAGTTTGGGATTGTGTTCGGCATGGACTGGTTGGATTGCAGGGTCTGTTTCCGTGCTGTATGACTCTGACTCTGAGATTTCATGGAAACGTTAAGATGTCATGTTGATCTTTATAGGAAATGTATGTGTCATACACACTTTTGACCTTCTTATTAAAATTAAAAGTTTCTGTGGCACAAGCTTGTGATTAGCATTGTATTTTTGATTTAATCAGTTTCTCCTGTTTGGTAGCCTAGTGAATTGTCTTGTAGTGGTAAAGTTAATGGAATGCCCCTTTAACTCATTGTCGCGAAGTTTTCTGTTCTGCTAGTTCTGTAGAAGTGAATTTTTATTTATTCATTCAAGATGTGGAATCACTGGCAAAATCAGCATTTATTGTCCATCTCTAATTGCACTTGAGAAGTAGTGGTGAGTTGCCTTCAATCTCTGCAGATTGAGTGGGTAGGTACACTAATGGTGATGATAGCTAAGGAGTTCCAAGATTTTGGCTCAATGTCGATAAAGGAACCCCAATAGAAAAGCCAAGAAGTTTGTGTGATTTGGAGGTGAACCTGATAGTTATGTTGTACCCTTATGTTTGCTGTCCTTGTCCTTCTCCAAGATGAAATCTTTGCATAACTTTTTAAGAACTTTGTGTGTACATATATTTAAAAAAAAACAATTGTAATTGGCACATCAAAGCACAGTTCATAAAGTTTGAATGCCATACACCTTATATTTCTATCCTTCAACATAACTGGCATATTTTGTGATACATTGTTCAATCTGATGTTCCACCCACCAGTTTACTTTCTAGTACCATTTTCAGCCTCAACATTCTTAACAAGATTAGTATTAAAAATGAATTGTGCTTTAACATGTTATTTACATTTTGTTTCTATCAAATGTACATCTAAAGTTATTAAACTTTAAAGGTACGCAAAGAATCTTTAAGCAGTCTGTAGGGGTAGGTGGAAGTTTGAATAACTTGATACAAGTCTTATTCTACTAAACAAGTTAATACCACATTCAAAATAGGTAAGATTGTTTTTCTTTAAATAAATCTGGTAAGCCATAGGAACAATTACTTGGAAATTCCGCATTATTGCAGTCTTAACTTGTTAATCATTGTATGACTTCTGTGCTGCCAATTAAAGATGCATGTTTAACAATATGTAGCACAATGGAATGTACAAATTTATGCAACAATAATCTACATGTTCCGATAATTTTACAGGAAAAGATAAATCTGATTGTCCTGAAATGCAGTAATTCAGTAGGTCATGAATGAAATAGTTGGATCCCTGCGATTATGTTGCAGTCTGTATTTTGTTTTCTTGTTTTCAAAATTATTCCATCATCTTTGATCTTTGCTGAGTTTTTCTGTTCTGAGATTTGTGACCACCACCATAATATTAAGCCTTGTTCATGTTTACTTTGTATCCTAGGAGGAAGGATTTTAGGAAGTAGAGTGATGTACTTGTTTGTCATATGATAGGAAGTGACAATTCCTTTTTGAAAAATAATGGACTGTGTGCGTATTCTGTTAAACAATCTGATGTATTGCGTAGAGGATAATTGATACCAGTATATTGCAGGGTAGCAATCTTGTCAAGTAGTTGAGATTATATCAGCAACTGAGAACAAACCTTAAATGATTTATGAACATCAATTGATCCCATCACTTTGAGTATTGCTTTCAATAGACTTGCTGCTTTTAACCTTGTTGTGTTTGGCCCCGTCCTGAATGTACTGACTCTTGATGGATATAATTACAAGGAAGATATCAACCTTGCTACATTTTGCCCACACCTCATTCTTAATGCATCTGTGTAGAAACTGAGTGCGCATAGGGTATTCCTCAATGGAAAAGTCATAGCAGATCTCAATCTGATACCCACCAGCTGTTCACACGTGAACTGCTAACAGGGTTCGCTAGATGGTGTTTATGAGCAAGAAGTGTGGTTCCTCACTTTTTTTTTGCCTCCCTTTTTCAGGGGTGTTGAGAATTGTTACACCTTACCTGCTGTTGCAACAGAGTGCTTAGCTGAGATGAGACCAAGGATCAAATCAGCCAGGATGAAATGCAGGTATTCACTGGGGCTATCATAAATTTAGGTCCCCAGAACTACATTTCTTCAATGATACTGACGAAGGATAAATCTGGGATGCTTGACTCAGTTCCATTCTCATCAGTGCATTTATTACTAAAGCCATCAGTGCAGTTCAGCTATCTCCATATACTGTAGAATGCAATGCATCAGTTGCACATTTTTGAAGGTTTTTGTGAAACTAGAAAATAAAAGATTTGAAAAAATTTCAAATGCTCTTGATAGGTGACAAGCTGCAACATGACTTAGGACCTGAAGGTGCGTTAAATCTCATGATAAGGTTTACTGTATTCTCATGTTTTTTTTGCTATAGTGTGCAGAAATGCATGTAATTATAAATATCATACATGATGAATTTCAGATGGATAAATAGCGTTAGTAAACTTTTGAGCATGTTGAGGATTACTCAGGAGCTTCATAGAAATTTAAATTTAACTGGATGCTTTTTAATTTATGTATTTCTGTGTTTCCTTTGAAAAAAAAATTTTGCCATTACTTTAGGCTGAGGAGACAGCACAGCTGGAGCCTTTTGTAATAAACAACAGCGAGTACGTGATACTTGTGCAAGAGAAAAATGGGCATATGGCCCTGTGTTCAAACCTACGTGAATATTTACATTTAGAGATATAAATGTACAGTTTACGAAGATACACTTTATATAAAATGTAGAAATTGCAATATCATGTGTTAATGTTGTAATGCAATCGAGGGATTCTATTTAAGCTGCAGTATGGAACTTTGTTAGCCCCGGATCTCCTGGTACCATGGAATGAGGCCATCTATATTATGGAGTGTATTTTACTGTAGAGCTAACAATAGACACATTTTTGCACATGCACAAGATTGTCCACATGTTGTTTAGAAGTCGGTGTCGGCATTTTTTTTTTTTAACTGATTTGTTAGACCTTCATTCTATTATTGGAGCTTAGGTCATTGATTGGATACTGTACCGCTTGCCTACACATCTTACCTTCAGCCATTTTGCTGTTAGTGGTCCTGTTTTGCTGGTTGTGCTCTCTCTAATTGTAACAGTATTAGATTTATTTTACACTTCTGTTGAGTTAAGAAAGCCCAGTTGTAGCACTATAAAGGGGCTTTTACATGAGAAGTTGTTTAACATTTTCTGAACTGTAATCTTAATTTGTCCGTCCTTTCTTAATTGGGGATGGCACGGTGGCTAAGTGTTTAGCACTGCTGCCTCATAGCGTCGGGGACCCGGATTCGATTCCACCCTAGGGTGACTGTCTGTGTGGAATTGCACATTCTCCCTGTGTCAGTGCAGGTGCTCCAGTTTCCTCCCACAGTCCAAAGATTGCAAGTTTGGTGGATTGGCCATTCTGAATTACTGTTCAGGGATATGTGGGTTAGATGCGTTGGCCATGGGAAATGCAAATTTACAGGGCTGGGGTGGGGAGTGGGTATGGCTGGGATGCTCTTTAGAGGGTAGGTATGGGCTTGTTCGGCCGAATGCCCTGTTTTCACACTGTAGGGAAATGATGTAGTGAGTATTTTCAGTGTGAAACATGTCATTGGCTGAGCTTGATCCCTTCCTCAGCTCTTTGATTTCAATTCCCATTACAATTCACCTTGTGATCTTCTGATTGCACTAATTGTATTCTAACATCTTTTTCTCAGAGGCAGCTTTCCTACCTGTGATCTTGCTATGTCTTATAGATTTTCAAAAATTAATTCTCTGACTTTTATTACAATCCATTTAGCCCATAGTTGTGGTGACAGCCTTGTTCTCAACTTATTGCAATTGTATGGTGATGTGTTTTAAAATGCTCTTTGGCAGGGAGTTCCAGGATTTTGACCTAGTGACTATGACGGTATAGTGATTTATGTTCATATCAAGGTGGCATGTGATTCTGAAGTAAGTAGAAGTGATAAACTCCTTTTGTCCTTGTGGTTCTGGATGGTGGAGGTCCCCCATTTGGGAGTTGCTGCCTTAGAAAGTTGCTGCAGTAGAACAAATACATAAGCTATCTATCCTTGGGAAAAGTAAGTGTCTAACTGTGATAGAAGAGCAGAGGAATTTGGGGATACTAGTATAGATCTATTTAAGGCATGCAGGATCAACACGATGGGAAAAGCGGGTGATTATCAGGCTCGTCCCTGTCTGGGTGAAGAAATTTCTCATCATCTCAGTCTTAAATGTTCTATTCCGCATGTTTAAGCTGTGACCCTTGGTTCTGGACTCTGCAGTCATCTGGAACATCCTTCCTGCATTTACCTTATTTAGTCCTGTTAGAATTTTACAGGTTTCTATGATGTCCACCATTATTCTTCTAAACTCCAGTGAATACAGTCTTAACCCATCTACTTTCTCTTCAAATGTCAATCCTGCCATCCCTAGAATCAATCAGGTAAACCTCTCAAAAAAAACAAAAGTAAATCAGAAACATAAACAGAAGTTGCTGGAAAAGCTCAGCAAGTCTGGCAGCATCTGTGAAGAAAAAATCAGAGTTGATGTTTCATGTCCGATTCTGAGGAAGGGTCGCCAGACCCGAAATGTTAATTCTGATTTTTTTTTTTTTCCCTTCACAGATGCTGCCAGACCTGCTGAACTTTTCCAGCAACTTCCGATAAGCCTTTGTCGCACTCCCTCCATGGCCAGAACATCCTTCCTCGCTTAGATAAGGAGACCAAATCTGCACACAATACCCAATACCCTGTACAATTGCATAATATAAAACACAGAACTGTGGATGCTGGAGATCTGATCAAAACCAGAAATTGCTGATGAAACTTGGCAGGCCTGGCAACATCTGTGGGGAGAAAGCGGAGTTAACATTTTGAGTCTGGTGACTCCTCACCAATTTTGCCAACAGTCTCTGCTTTTGTTCCTATACAATTGCAGCAAGACATTCCTGCTTCAGTATGCTCATGTTATTGTTATAAAGGCTCACATGCTGTTTGCCTTCTTCACAGCCATCTGCATTGTCTTACTTTCAGCAACTGCGAGACTAGATCACCCAGGTCTCATTGCACCTCACTCTTTCCTAATTTATCAGCAGTCAGATAATAATAAGCCTTCCTGGTTTTGCTTACAAAGGGGATAATTTCTCATTTATCCAAAATATACTTCATCTGCCGTACATTTTTCCACTAATTCAACTTGTCCAAATCACACTGAAGCGTCTGTTTATTCCTCCCCATTTCACTCTCCCACCCAGCTTTCTGTTGTATGCAAACGTGGAGATTTTACATTTACTTCCCTCGTTTAAATCATTAATATGTTTTCAGAATAGCTGGTGTCCAAGCACTGACCCTTGCGGTATCCCCAGTGATCACTAGTTACCACTCAAATGAAGCCCTGTTTATTGTTTCTGTTTGCTTCCTGCCAGCCAGCTCTGTATCCATGTCAGTACACTACCTCCAATCCTAAGCATTTTGATTTTCCACTGGTTCCCCCGATTAACTCTTTTAGTTACATGCTTGACAAATTCCAATGGATTTGGGGTTAGGAAAATTATTATTGGTATCCATAGAACTGATAATTTGTAGGGGTGGGGTGGATTTGGGAGTGAACCCTTGTTCTTTGGTAATAACAACAGGGATAAGGGAATGTTTCACCAAAGGACATGAAAATGTGCAGTGAGAAAAGTCATTAAGAGGACCGTCTAACTCTTCACGTCTCAGGTGAATAGCACTGAAGAATGATGCTTTTCATCCTACAGTTGAGTAAGAAAGATTCAATTGGAGCATAATATAAATGGTATCATGGATGAGGGACTTCAGTTGTGTAGAGAGACTGAAGAGGTTGGGCTTAATATCGTTAGAACAGAGACATTTAGTGGGAGATTTGGTGGAAACATTCACAATCTTCAAAGTTTGGTAAAGTAGTTGAGCAGGTACTGTTTCCAGTGGCAGAGAGATGGTAACCAATCAATTTTTTAAAGAAAACTATTGTAATTGGTAAAAGGGCCAGAGGCAGCATTAGTAAAGTTTTTTTTTTAAACACAGTAAGTTGTGATCACTGATTTTAAAAAGGTGTTAGAAGCAGATTAATAACAACATTCAAAAGATAATAACAAAATACTTGAGGAAAATATGACAAAATTGCGGTGAAATAAGGCAGTGCTGTTAATTGTTTCAGAGATAGTAGGAACTGCAGATGCTGGAGAAAGGTCTAGGCCTGAAACGTCAGCCTTCCTGCTCCTCTGCTGCTGCTTGGCCTGCTGTGTTCATCCAGCTCTACACCTTGTTATCTTAGCACAGTTAATTGGATTGTTCTACTCAAGAGTGGCACAAACGTGATGGGTTGAACAAGCTTCTGTGTTGTATCATAATATGACATTGGTAAAGACAGTAGCACCTCTTATTTGGAGGTTGAGCAGGATAATTTGCATGGATGTAAACAGGATAGTCTTAAATGTGACAGGCAGGGTGTGAGCTGAAAACTTGAAAATATTACAGATAAGAAATCAACTGCATTTTATAAAGTGCATTTAAGCAGTGTTAAGAACAGATTGATTTCCACATAATGTTCTCAATAAAGGTCTTTTTTAAAATCTCTTGGTTCATAAAATGAAGCACACCTAGTGTTAAAATGTTCAAAAGCAAGGTTATTAACATTGAAGTATTGTGATTTGTAAGAACTATACATGAATAAAAAGTGAGAGGAATTGCAAACCTATTTAAGTAGATGAAATTGTGCTACCTATTCAAAGCAAGACATGAAATAAGTTAGATTTTCAAACCAAAATGCATGGTGTCGTGATATGTCGGAACTCAGTCATAAGATTCCTTTGTAGTTTTCCGTATACACAATATCTTAGTACATGGTTTTGTTACTTGCAGTGTTGGCTAATGGGAAGCAAAGTGAAAGAGAAGGATCTATTGTACAGACCATTTTCTTATTGCAGTAACTTTGCATGAGGTTAAACACCACCTTCAAAATAAAGTGTGTTATTTATGCTCTCTAAAAGCTTCTGAATCATTAACATTCGGTAATGTTATCCAAAAATCATAAGGTAAATGAGTCATTTTGCTAAATAATTATTAGTCAGCTAGAGTTCCCAGCACTTCATTGCAACTTGCCCTTCACTATAATACTGTTTTCTTATGGCTCCCAAAGGGAGCATTATTTCAAATGATTACCATATTAGTATGTGGGAAATAAACTGAAACATTTCAGTGATACTATGTTTTCAGGCATAATGAAAAATGATGCTATATCTTTCTTGTGACTTTTTTTCTTTCTAGTGACTGTGTTTTTCTTTCTATTTTAATCCGCAGTTAACATTTTCAAATAATTCTGGGATGCTGGGGAAAGCTGGTTTCCCCCATTGAAATTTGATACAGCGGTGCACTCCATGTGGACTTCAGTTATGTACTGAAGGCTTGGAGAGAAGCTTGAACCCATGGCAAGAGTGCTACAAAGTAAGCTGGTAGTACATGTTCAAGTTTATGGCATAATCATGAGAATCCTTCCCACTTAAAAAAAAAGGTCATGGGATGTGAATGTTGGTGGTTAGGCCAGCATTTATTGCCCATCCTTAATTACCCAGGAGAAGGTATTGGTGAACCGCTGTTGTGCTTGGGGTGCAAGAGCACCCAAATTACTGTTACGAAGGAAGTTCTGGGATTTTGATCCTGCAACAGTAAACAAATGACAGCACAGTTGCAAGTCAGAATGGTCAGTGTCTCGGTGGGGGACTTGCAGGTGGTGGTGTTCCCATGCATCTCCTGCTGTTGTCCTTTTTAAGGTGTCAGAAGTTGCAGGTTTTAAAGGTGCTGTTGAAGGAAGCCTGGTGAGGTACTACAGTGCATCTTGTGAACTGAGCTGGTTTGTTCTGGATGCTGTTGAGCTTCTTGAATGTTGTTGAAGCTACGTGATGTATGCAAGTGGAGAGTATTTCATCGCAACTCCTGCCATGTGGTTTGTAGATTGTAGACAAGGACTGAGGAAACAGGAGGCTAATTATTTGCTACAGAATTCATTGTTTCTGGACTGCAGTTGTAGCACCAGAATTTGTATGGCTAGTCCAGTTCAGTTTCTAGTCAATCTGACCTCCAGGATGTTGATATGGGAAGTTCAGTGTTGGTAATGTAATTGAATGACAAGCGTGAGTGTTATATTCTCCTCTGTTGGAGATGGTCATTGTCTGGCAGTTATGCATATAGATGTTATTTAATAGTTCTCAGCCCAAGGCACAGATGTTGTCCACACCTTGCATATGAACACTGACTGTTTCAGAACTTCTAAATATTGTGACTGAAGTCTAACATTTTGAAATTATCAATGAGTGCTCCCAATCTTGACTTTATGATGGAGGGAATGTCATTGATGAAGCAGATGAAGATGATTGGGTTTTGGACACATCTCTCAGATACCACTTAGAAGGTTACTTGCAACTGAATGTGAATTGGAAGTGTTGGTGACATGGGTTACATAGCATGTGTGAGTGGAAATTTCAGCATTAAATGTGTAGCATGTTTGTGGGAAATAGGGAATGAAAAATGCTACATAAATTGAGGAAGAGAAGAGACCAACAGTAAAGTGATAGTTAAAATCAACAAGCTGAAGTTGCAGACACATGTGAGGAATAAAAGATATATGGCAGTGTTGCAGGGTCAAAATTAACTATTTTAATGACAAACAGCGTATAAGCATAAAACAAAAAACAAATAGAGTGAAAGGGGTGAAAATATGGTAAAAAGTCAAAATTAATGGCTCTTAAACGCATGTATCTGGAATAAGATAAACTAATTAACAGCATAATTAGAGGTTAATGAGTATGATCAGCCTTATGGAGACATGAATTCAAGGAAATCAATACTGAGATTTAGATATTCAGGGGTGTGTGATTTGACAAAAAGACAGGTAGAAATCAAAGGCTGATGGGCTGGCTTTGTTAGTATGACTGCAAGAAATTACCTAGGATCAGATTATGCTGAAATCATATGGGTGGATTTAAGAGATAACAAGGGGAAGGATGCACTAGTGGGAGTAAGCTTTCGGTCTGTTGGCAGTAGCTGTTCTGCAAGACAGAGAATAAATCCAAGGACAATGAGGGCCTGTTTAAAAAAAAACACAGTACATTGCTTATGGGTTACTTTAGCCGATGTGTAGATTGGGAAAATCAAATTGGCAAAGGTAGCCATGAGGAAGAATACATAGTATACATTTGGGGCAGTTTCCTAGAATAATATGTTGTGAATTCAATCAGGGAACAGGTTATTTTGGATCAGGTAATGTTTAATTAGGCAGTTTTGAGAGACCTCAGAGTAAAAGATCCCCTATGAAACAGTGACCATAACATGGTCAAATTTGGTATCCATTGAGAGTAAACTTAGTCAGAAACAACTATGCTAAATGTAAATAAGGGAAATTACATAGGGTTGAGGGCAGAATTGGATGAAATGGACTGGGAAAGGAGTTTAGCATAAAAATACAGTTGAGGCACAATGGCAGACGTGTAAGTGATTAGTTCTTTATTCCTGGCAGATATGTATCCCTGAGATGTAGAATCCTTCTAGGAAGGAGATAAACCAACCATTGTTAATCAGTTAAATTAAGGATAATATCACATTGAAAGAAAAAAAAAGTGACATGTGGCAAAGATTAGTGGTGAGCCAGAGGATCGGAATGCCACATTGAGAGTGAATGTACTGACTGTAATCTTACACAAATTTGTAGATTCTGGAGTACCCCAGATGATTGGAAAACTAGAATGTAACATCCTTACTCAAAAAGGGAAGGAGACAAAAACAAAAGGTCTTGAAGAATGGTCATTGGACTCAAAATGCTAACAGTTTTCTCTTCAGACATGCTGTCAGACCTGCTGATTTGTCTCAAGCAATTTCTGTTTTTGTTCAGATCTCCCACATGTTAGAGACTGTTAAAGAGAATGTAATAGCAGATTATTTAGAAATGCATAATGCAATCAAGCAGGGTCAGCATGGCTTCCTGAAGGGGCAGTCCTGCCTGCCAAATTAGAGCTGTACGCAAAGGTAACAAAAAAGATAGATAAAGGGCAACCAGTAGATGCAGTATATTTGGATTTCCAAAATGTGTCTCTTAAAGGACCACACGGAAGAATACTTAATACGATAAGAGTCCTTGATGTCAGGGTTTCACTTTAGTTTGGATAAAGGATTAGCTAACTAATGGAAGACAGAGCGTAGATATGAATCACAGAAAAGCTGCCATCTGAGTTCTTGATTTTGTTGAGAAGTTGAATAGATTGGGCTTGTACTCATTGGAGTTTAGAAGAATAAAAGTTGGTCTAATTGAAACACGTGAGATTCTGAGGGGGGTTTACAAGGCAGATGCTGACAGATGTTTCCTCTTGAGGGAAAGTCTAGGACCAGAGGCTATAATCCGAATGAGGGTTCGTCCATTTGAACCAGCTATGGAGAAATTTCTTTTCTCTGACAGTAATGAATCTGTGGAATTCGTTTTAGAGAGGATTAAAAAGGCTTGGTTGCTAAATTGTATTCAAGGCTGAAATAGATTTTTATTTAATCAGTAAGACGATTAAGAGTTTTGGAAATAAGGCAAGAAAGTGGAATTGAGGATTAGAAGATCAACCAAGATTTCATTGAATGGCAGAGCAGAATTCATGGGCTGAATGGCACCTGAGTCCTGTGGTCTAGGGTGCACTAAAGTGGGAGGGAGATGGGTGTTATTTTGAAGGAGAGCAATGCCGGTGGGAATTTAGAATGAAAAGGCAGAAGACTGCTCATCTGAACTAATGTGGGGATGGGAATTAATTACTGGCCTGAATTGAAGGAAGTAATGGAGGAGAATGCACCTGTGAACGTGAGAGGAACACTTCAGCGTCGCCGTAACAAGTGTATAAGCAAGTTATGTGCTTTGTGATGAAGTCTTCCAAGGTCAGAGGGAAAATCTTTACATTTCTATTATCATCTGCTACACAGGTAGTGGAATGATGATTGCACTTTCCTCATCAGTTATGACATGCCTATGCCTGACTTTGCTTTACGTACTGGCATGTCACAGGCCAACACCTGAGGCTATTTGAAATCAGCCTATTTGAGAATGGTTAGATAGCTTTTACTAATTTTCTAGATGACACAAATGCTGTCATTGTGGGCTTTAGTTCAGAAGTACTGTTTGGGTTCTCTGGCGGTATCTGTACAGGTGCAGGAAGAGGAGCTATAGTAGTAGATGTCTGACTATGTTCATCCAGACAAGAACAAACCAAACAAAGATTTTTCTACTGACCTGATTAATGAAGGTAAACCTTTGGACGGGTATGACATTGTTAGCTGTATTGATGGCTGCGGAGAGGACAAGAAATAGATATTATAGTGATATAACCATGAAATATGTCATTTGTGTTAGGGTTGTTACTGATTGCCATGCAGTGCTTATATAAGATGAACTAGGCTTTTGATTATGCAGAAAAAGTCATCCCAAAATAAAGTACATTTATGAGTAAAGGAACTGTGTGGAAGATGTGTTTTCTTAAAAAAACAACTTGCACTGATAAAACAGTTGATATATGTTGTGGTAACAAAAATAACCTGAAGTACATGCATAGTATCGTGTGAATTTACCAGTATCCAGATCTGAAAACGTACTGGGTTTTTACAGATAAAGATTATCGCTGGATGATATGCTCAGAGACAACGGCACATAATTTTGATGTCAAACACTGAATGCGTTTCAGGGTGGAACTCCTCTGTGGTGTACAGGGATTTATTTGTGAACAATTGTGTGCAATTTCAGTGACAACTATTGAGCAAAATGGTATTAATATTTGTTGGCTGTTTTCTTGACTGGTGACTTAGAGTTGGGTCCTGGTTTGTGTGGGGTGCTGTTTATTTGAAGAGCCCAGGCACTTTTGGCTCATTGTGCAGAGTAGTATGTGAAGTGCATTAGGGAGGTACTACGGTAAATGTTAGGAATTTATTTAGTTATCCTCAGATTGGTCCTTCCCCTAAGTACTATCTTCTGTTTCCATTGAGGAGTTTGCTATATTGTTCCTCATCTAATCATATAATAGCATAATCTGGGCGTATATCAATAGTACTTCATCCTGCCAAACAAACTGAATATTGCCTTTTCCATGCCATTTCAACATTTTCAGCAGGTGGATTGAAAACACTCCAATAAGACTGGGCCAGATACAAATCTTTAAACTGATCTGTTTTACAGAATGCATGTGAATGATGTTGTTATTCTACACAACCACAATTTATTTCATTTTACGCGTCTTCTTATGAAATGTATCCTATGTCAGTGGGTCAACTTAACTTTTCGTTCTGACTGACTTTGAGCTGAAGGGAGTAAGTTATTAGCCTCTGTTCCCTTTTCTGTTTTAACTGAAATAATTGACTTTATAACAGTGGTTTTATTCTTTCTCTCCATATGTTCCCAAGGGTTTAGAAGACTCTCATACATACTTCTTTTCCGTTCAAATATTTGCCAATTTGGCTTGTAGCCTAAATTGACCACAAGCTTCTAAGAGATCACAAAGGGATCTTGATCAGTTGCGTCGATGGGCTGAGGAGTGACTAATGGAGTTTAATTTAGATAAATGTGAGGTATTGCATTTTGGTGAAACAAATAAGGGCAGGACTTATAAAAGTAGGGCCTTGCGTAGTTTTGTTCTGAATAGAATGTAGCATGGTGCTCAGTGGTTAGCACTGCTGCCTCACAGGGCCAGGAACTTGGGTTCGATTCCACCCTCGGGTGACTGTCTGTGTGGAGTTTGCACGTTCTCCCTGTGTCTGTGTGGGTTTCCTCTCGCAGTCCGAAGATGTGCAGGCTAGGTGGATTAGCCACTAAATTGTCCATGTGTTCAGGATTGGGTCTGGGTGGGATGCTATTTGGAGGGCCAATGTGGACTTGTTGTGCTGAAGGGCCTGTTTCTGCACTGTAGGGACTCTATGATCTATGACCTAGGGGTTCAGGTACATAATTCTTTGAAGTTTGCGTTACATGTGAACATGATGTGGAGGTGCTGGTGTTGGACTGGAGTGACTTTACTTGAGGAAGGAGCAGCGCTCTGAAAGCTTGCAATTTCAGATAAACCTGTTGGACCATAATCTGGGGTTATGTGACTTCTGACCTTGTTCACATGTAAACAGGGTGTTTAAGAAGGGATTTAGAATGCCTGCCTTCGTTGGTCAGACCTTTGAGTCCAGGAGTTGGGATGTCATAATGAGATCGTGCAGGATGTTGGTGAGGCCTTTTCTGGAGTATCGTGTGCAGTTCTGGTTGCCCTGTTATAGGAAGGATATTATTAAGCTGGAGACTATTCAGAAGAGATTTACCAGGATGTTGTTTGGAATGAAGGGTTTGAATTATAAGGAGAGGCTGGATAGCCTGGGACTTTTTTCAGTGGAGTGTAGGAGGTTGGCATGTGACCTTATTAGAGGTTAATAAAATATTGAGGGATATAGATAAGGTAAGTGGCAGGTGTTCTTTCCCTAGGGTGGGGGTTTCAAGACTGGGGGCATGTTTGTAAGGTGAGAGGAGAAAGATAAGGGACGATTTTTTTTTTTATACAGTGGTTCGTGTGTGACGTGAACTTCCAGGAGAAGTGGAGGATGCGGGTAGAGTTACAATGTTCAAAAGACATTTGGATAAATACATGAATAAGAAATGTTTGGAGGGATATGGGCCAAACACAGGCAAGTGGAACTAGTTTAGTTTGGGATTATGGTCGGCACAGACAGGTTGGACTGAGGGTTCTATTTCTGTGCTGTCTGATTCTCTGTGGACAGGCCTTAGTTGGGTGCCCAAAAGTACTACCTTGTGTAGAATGCTTACCAGAAGTAAGAATTAACATGACATTTTTTTTCGTAATTATTTCATGTAAATTGGGAATGTAGGAACAGGAGTAGGCTATTCAGTTCACCGAGCCCACCCCAGCAGTCTTGTCATACTTATTATTTCCTCAACACCATTTTCCCAAGCTGTCTCAATATTCCTTGAAGTCACTAGTCTGGAGAAACCCACCAGTTTGTGATTTGAACCTGCTCAATTCTGGTAGAAGAAATTCATCATCTTCTGTGTTAAATAGCCTGCCCCTTATCCTGAGCTTTTGTTCCCTGGTTCTACAGTCACTAGCCAATGAAAACACACTTTTACTTCCACCTTCTAATGTCCAGTAAGTATTTTCTAAATTTCAGTGATATCACTTACATTCTTTGAAACTCAGGGGAACACAGACTCATTTTTGTCTGCCTTTCATCATTGGATGATCCCGCCATTCAAGGGATTAATCTGGTGAACCTCTATTGCACCCCCTCTGTGGCAAGTGTATCCTTCTTTAGATAAGGAGTCCAGAATTGTGCAGGAGAGGTTTCACCGAGGCAGGGCATCTGCACCAGGACATCTTCACCTCTGTACTCAAATCATTTTGAAATTCATGCCAACACACTGTTTGTCTTTCTGATTGTTGCTGCACCTGCATTCTAGCTTTTATAGTCATCGATTTTAAAGGAAGGAAAGAGGCCCCCTGGTCCATCATGCGTACGTTGGTCATCAAACATCCGTCTATTGTAATCCAGCTTCCCAGTGCTTGGTTCATTGCTTTGTATGCCATTGTGTTTTGAGTATAAATCAACATAGCACTTAAATATTTTGAGGGTTCATGCTTCTAGGCAGTGAGTTCCTGATGCCTACAATCATCTGGGTGGTTTTTTTCACCCTCAAATACTCACCAAACCTTCTACTTACCTTTAAAGTACTCTTTCCCCCCCCCCCCCCCCTGCCACCATGCTAACAATGACCCCTGTACTAAGGGTTTATGTTTCTCCTTGCCTAACCTGTCTGTTTCCCCTAGAACTTTGTACACTTCAATCTCCCCTCAGCCCTCGCTGTTCTAAGGAATATAACTCCATTCTACTAGTCTCTCTTTATAGCTGAATCACTCCAGCCCAGGTAACAACCTGGTGAATCTCTTCAGTACCCTCTCTTGAGCAATTATATCCTTCTTATAGGGTGGTGACCAGAACTTTACACTGTACTCCTACTGTGGCCTAACTAACGTTATATACTGCTTCATCATAACCTCCTAGCTCCTGTATTCACTGCCTTAACTAATAAATGTAAGTATCCTAAAAGCCTTCTTAACCACCTTATCTATCTTTCCTGCTGCCTTCAAGGATCATGGACGCTAAGGCTGTCTGATCCTCTGTAGTTCCTATGGTCCTACCATTCAATTCGTACTCCTGTTACTTGTGAATGCTCACAAAATGTCTCTCACTTTTCAGGATTAAATTCTTTTTGCCACTGTTCAGCGCATTTGATCAACCTGTCTATATTGTCCTGTAGCCTAAGGCATTCATCCTCGCTATTTAGCACATAACCAATTTTTGTGTTATCTGCAGACTTATTGATCATACCTCCTACATTCACTCCGGCTCATTAATATACACAACAAACAGCAAGAGAGCCAGCATTAAATCTGGTGGTATGCCATGGACACGTTTCCAGTCACTAAAACTACAATTGTTCCCTACATTGAAATAATTTAGATTGTTGCAGACTGAGCACTGATCCTTGAAGTACTACACTGCTAGCAACTTGCCGTCCTGAGAATGATCCTTTTTGTTCATGCTGTTTTCTATCCATTAACCAATTCTCAACCAATACTAGTAAATGTCCCCAATCCTATGTGCTCCAATTTTATTTGCTAACATTGCGCTAGTAGCCTTGTGAAATCCAATCACAATTCATCCGCTGATTCCCTTTCATAAGTTCATGTTAACTCTGCCTAGTTTTGCTATTCTTTTCTAAAAGTTCCATTATCACATTTTCTCTAATAGATTCTAAAATATTCCCTCCTAAGGATGTCATGGTAGCAGGTTTGTAGTTCTCTACTCTCCCTTTTCCTCCCTTCTTAAGGTTATTCTATTTCATTTTCATACCCTTTGCATAATAAGCATCTGTTCTGTTGTTGACATCAAACCTGTTGCATTTTGTGTTTTGTGAAACACCGCCTCATTAAACAAAATATGATCTATCAACACAGATTTCTATATGGGATTTGACTTGACCTGTAACAACATTAACTGGGATCACAGCATTACTTCCTTTGTCTGATCAACGTCAGGATGATTTTAAGCCTCTGAAAATTGACAAGCTTAAAATTCAACGTTGAAGTGTAACTCATTGTGGGGGAGAAAAGCAATAGAAAAGTTACAAAATTTGAATTTGACAGTGGTTTCATGAAGCGTGGGTGTAAATTATACAAAATATGTTTTGTGAAATGTTTTGATTGCTCAAATAATGTAAGAATGTGACCGTCAAAATATTTTGATTGTGCTGTAGGAAGTAATACATTGCAGTCCATAAAAGTGGATAAAGGCTTCAAAGCCAAAAGATGTAAAAAAGGGGAGGGAATTCTAAGTTTTTAAATAGTAAATGTAAGAATTAAAGTTGATCGTGTTCACATACATGTGATTTTTGCGCCAATATTTAATGTAATAATATTAATATACATAGTTTGTTGTGTGAAAATAAGCAGGGAACATATAAACTGTTATAAAAACTTCTATAGGTATGTGAAGAGAAGGCGATTGCTTAAGACAAATGTAGATAGCTTGAAGGCAGAAACAGGAGAAGTCACATTGGGGAACAAAGAGTTGGTAGACCATAAAATACATATTTTGGTTCTGTCTTCAGAAACAGAGATAATGTCCCAAAAATGTAGGGGAATGCAGGGGCTGGTGAGAAGGAAGAATTGAAAGTTATTGGATAAATTGATGGGAATAAACTTGTCTTTATTTGAGTGGCAGGCCGTGACTAGTGGTGTATTGCTGGGATCAGGGCTTGGCTGTTCAAGATATATATGAATGATTTTTAAATTAGGGAAGTAAATGTAGTATCCCCAAGTTTGCAGACGACTGAGAGCTGGGTGGGATGATAAACTTAGGAGGATACAGAGAAGTTGAGTGAGTGGGCACATGTTTGGGAGATGATAATATTTTGTGGGTAAATGTGTGTGTGTTTGGTTAGACTTAGGTCTCGTTGTGCATCATAATTTGCCTTCCTGTTTTTGCAACCAATGTGTCTTTGTACACCACTAACTGAATGTAAGCATGCAGGTACAGCAGGCAGTGAAGAAGGCTGAAGTAGATTGGCCTTCAAGGTGAGAGCACTGGGGTACAGGGGCAGGGATGTCTTGCTGCAATTATATAGGGCCTTGGTGTGACCACAGCTGGAGTGTTATGTGCAGTTTTGGTCGTCTTATCTGTCTGAGGGAGGACATTGTGAATATGGAGGTATTGTAACAAAGGTTTACCAGGCTGTATCCTTGGATGGCAGAACTGACGTATGAAGAGCGACTGGTGTGGTTATGATTATATTCTTTGAAGTTTAAAGGGATGATAGGAGGTCTCTTAGAGGCGTGTAAAATTCTAACAGGACTAGACTGGGTAAATGCAGGAACGATACTTCTGATGACTGCAGAGTTCAGAGCCAGAGGTTATGGTTTAAGCCTATGGAGGGCCATTTAGGATTGAGATGAGGAGAAATTTCTACTTTCACACAGTAGTGAGCATGTCGAATTCTCTGCCACAGAAAGCAGTTGTTGCTAAAACATTGAATGTTTTCAAGAAGGAGTTAGGTATAGTTGGTTAACTCGGTTGATTGGATGGCTGGCTTCCAATGCAGAGTGATGCCAATTTTGGGTTCAGCTTCCACATCAGCTAAGGTACTGTGAAGGATTCTGCATCTCAATCTCCACCTCTCCCTCACTCAAGGTATGGTGACCCTCAGGTTAAACCAGCACCAGTCATCTCTATCTAATGAGAGAGCAGCACTCTGGTCCAGTGGAACTGTGGGAACTATGACTCCGTTGGTTGAACAGTTGGTTTGTGATGCGGTTGACATAACTCTGCATGGGTTCAGTTCTCTTTCTCAACCTCTCTCCTTGCCTGAGGCGTGGTGACTCTCAAATCAGACTACTTCCATTCGTCTCTCTTTGATGAGACATCAGCCTTGTGGTCTGGTAAGACTATGATGACTTTTTATACAGTTCTTAGGGCCAAAGGAACCAAGGGGTATGGGGTGAAAGCATGAACAGGGTACTGAACCGATCAACCATGATCATATTAAATGGCAGAGCAAACTCGAAGGGCTAAATGGCCTATTCCTGTTCCTATTTTCTATCTAAATCTAATGTATTAGCTCCCGCAAATTGCTTTGTTTTACCAGTAGTGCAGAGGATCCCTTCCAGTTGATAAAAATGCATTAGTGGTCTGAGATAACTTCTTACCATACCATGTCTACCTTTGAACCGGCTGCCAGTGTTTGCTTTTTCTCCATGGTGAATTAGTCTGCCAATTTTTGAGTAGAGGCCAATAATTTATTAAAAGTTTTGCATATACCACTTAACTTCCTGTGCACTTAACTTCCTGCACATCACACTTTTTCCATTTCATTCTCTTGAATAAAAAAGAAAGTACCTCCCATTATAAATTGAATTTCTCATGTAGAGTATTCGGTTTGTTAACTTCAGACATAAGTTTGGATTCGATGTTTTGAATATGTTTTGAGGATACGCTTAAAAAGTTTTAATCAGATAAAGTTCTTGTTAACCTTCTGCTGATAATGCAGTACATTATCTGACTCACTTAGATCTGCTATTATTTAATAACCATTATGAAGTCTGGGGCAGTAATCAATTATTTTCCATGGAAAGAAAATTTTGATATTTGACAATGAAGTGGAACACTAGCTTGTTTCCACAGACAAGACCCTTAAAATGCTGGAATGTCAACATGTGAAAGAATTCACACTGTAGGCATTGTTAAGGAGTAAATGTTCAATGATTCTATAGTTGGAGTTTCTTTCGTTAAGAGAAAACTACCTGCAATGTGCTGTCAACAAGGGAAATAAGTGAGTGGGAAATTTGGCATGAAGTAAAGTATGCTTTCAGTAATGGTCTACTTGCAGGTAATCAGCAATCCACTCAAGCAAATTAGGCTATGTGCCTAATATTGGTTTACTTTCTCATAAATGTTGACCGCACGATTTTATACCAGTGTCAATCAACAAACCATTTAGTAAATATGTAGGGTACTGTCAGAACTTCCCTGCTGTGGTTAGAAAGTTGGGCAGGATATTTGTGAAACTGAATTCCATTTCTAAGGTCGACTTAAAGGCTATAAAATATAAATGTTTCAAAGTCTTTTCTGGCAGTACTCCATGTTACAATCAAAACATATTCCACGATCTCGTGATTGTATATGGTGGTTTGATCATCCTGAAATTTACTTTAAGTTCTCAGTCAGAGCATGGGTTAATTTAAAATCTACTTGAGACTGCTTTGAATTGTTCAATTGCCATTCATTCAGGCAAAACATGTGTTGGTTGAACTTGCATGGTACCTCAGTTGTTGAAAGTTACAGTATGTTATACAACATGAAAAGAAAATGAAGCAAATACTCAACAACTAAATCAGCACCAATGGGGAAGTGAACAGATTTACTATTTAGGGTCAATGAACTTTGAGTGTTGTTTTACTCCATGTTGTCAAGGGTGATTGACATGGCCAACAGAAAGTGGATGCACCAGTGCATGAGTTGAAGTTGGGACCAAGGCAGTTAACAGCATGGGCAGAGGTTTACTTCGTGTGTGGCCTGTTTAACAGGCGGATACAATATGAGACTCTGGGACTGGTGTGCGTCTTCTAAGTGAAAGCCTTGTCCGTCAATGTTGCTGCAGTCTGCCAAGCTACGCAATATCTTTGTCTGTTTGTTGACCTTCCACACCTTTGATTTCTTACTTTCGTTCTCTTTCTTCATGCTAATCTTTTACCCTGTATCCACAGCCTTTATAGATCTAGGTTGACATTCCTACTCTTGTGCAAAAGGTGTCCTTCTCTGTATTGCAAAATTACGTACGTTATTGCAGACCTTTGGAAGGCTCCATTGATATTTTGGGCTGCTATTGATGTGGGATAACTATGTTTGACAGCCACTCTATAAAAGGATCTCCAAAGCTGAAGCAGAGGAGGGATAACGTCTGTTAAAGAAATACCGCATTCTATTCTTCCTTTAAATAATTTTCCAACTTAATGAACTAAGGGATTTTGCCCAGAGGAACACTGATTGCTCTGCAAGCATTCAATGGCTAACTAGTTGTTAACAGACTGGTGACTGAATTTTCACCCGAGGGACAGGAGGTCCTACTTTAGAGAATTGCAAATCAGTTAGAAGCCGACAGTCTACCAAAACCTTTGTATGGAGCAAAGCAGCATTGGTTTAAGATTTGAATCTGTATTTAGATGCCATACTATGCACTGAACTGGCAGGCCCAGTAAATGAGATAGGAAGCTTGCATACAGCTGCCATTGGGAGGGAAAGGCATCCTAGTTGGAAGAGGATTGGCATGAGGTAAACCCTTCGATGGACCCATTAAGAAGAGAGGGCTAAACAAACAAATTTGCTGGAAAAGCTCAGCAGGTCGGGCAGCATCTGTGAAGGAGAGAACAGAGTTCACGTTTCAGGTCAGGTGACTCTTCCTCTGGAGCAGGTGGGATTTGAAAATAGCTTCTGCCCAACAGATAGGGACACCACCACTGCACCACAAAAGCCCTATATTTGAAAGTCACGTTTTGGAAGAATGGAGAGAAGATTTGAACTCATCACAGGATTCGGAATCCAGAATGTTCATCGTTAAAGCATAGAAACCATTCATTTGTGAAGAGAATTGAACATGTGATAAATGGGCACAGTATTGTTGAAAGAAATCTGTTTGAAAGTTAGGTTTTAGGATGTAATTTGTGTTAATTGCTGATTGCCAAATTTGAATTTATTTGGAAGAATTGAATTGGAATCTTGTAGGTTTGGAACTCGAGCACTGATTAGAAGTAATTTTCAAGGAGTGTAGTCTATGGATTTATATGTGATTATTAACTGAAGATGCCCAATGCACTGGCTGACACCACACAGGTTTCATAGTGGCTTAGAGATAAGGAGAGGATGCGCATGTTCTCTGGCATGGCACTGGAGCTCCTGGTGCAGGTGATACAGAGAAGGTTGAATTGTCTTTTCTCTCCCTCTGTTCTGCAATTGCTGGTGCAGCTATGCTTGACTTCAAGTTGTTCACCTTCTCCTGCAAACCAAAGGGGACATCTAGTAAGATGTTTGGAACCCAGCCCACTATTTCTCGGTGATGTTATGATCCTATCAATGTAACAATAGCTAAGTTGGATCCCACAACCTGACATAAGTTTAATTTTTGCAGTTGTTTACCGTGATGGTTAGTGACTGAAAAATATTCACATGAAGCTGCATATTAAAACTAAGTTTATTACACAGAAGAAAAAATTAGCAGTATTGGACATAGGAAGAAGAGTAGGCCGTTTGAGTCACTGAATCCATTCTGCCATTCAACATGATCATTATTGACCCACTATCTCAATTTCATACTCCTGCTCTCTCCCCATACTCTCCAACAACTTTAGCCTCCAGAAGTTGTCCACAGCCTTCTGTAGTTGAGAATGCTACGTGTTTGCTGCCATCTAAGTCAAGAAAGTTCTCTTCATCTCATTTTGAAAGTGCCTACCCAGTATCCCAAGATTGTAATTCTTTGTTTTGGTCTGCTGAGACAGAGGAAAATGTAACCCCTAGATACAGCCTGTCCAGCTCTTCTAGAAATGCATACCTGAGACACCTTCTCATTCCTCTAACCTCCAGTGGTTTACAGGCTCAGTCAACCTGGGTCTCCTCATATGACAAACCTATTATCCCAGGAGTGAGCTGAGTGAATGTTCAATGATTTGCCTGGCAAGTAATCATTTTATTACATAAGATGACCAAAACTGAACGCAGGACTCCAGTTGTGGACTCACCACAATCCTCTAGATCTGTAGTAAGACATCATTGTTCCTGTACTTTATCCTTTTTCAATGAAGGTTGCCATGCTGTTTGCCTTCCTAACTGCTTGCTGCACCTCCATGCCTGCTTTCAGTGACTGGTTTACATGGACGGTCAGGTTACTTTGTAGCTGAACATTTCCCAAGCCATCACAATTTAAGTAATACTCACCATTTTGTTTTTCCTACCAAAGCGTACAATTTCATGATTATTAGACTGCATTTGCGTATTCACTCAACATGTCTCACTCAACTTTAAAGTCTCCTCACCATTCTCAATTCCACTAGATATGTGTCTCAGAAGACTTAAAAATGTTTCATGCGATTCCCTCAATCAGGCTATTGCTATTTAATGAGAACAGCAGGGGCCCAAGCTAAGATATTTGCAGCTACCCCATGTTGATGAACCACAAAGGCAAAAAAAAACATAATGCGAGTTATACACAGGCATCCAAACAGTCGTCAGGATTTGGGGCACAAGATACACCAGGAGATAGGTAAGGCGTGTAGGAAAGGCAAGGTTGCAGTGATTATAGGGGATTTCAATATGCAGGTGGGCAAATCAGGTTGGTAGTGGATCGCAAGAAAAGGAGCTTTTTAAATGTTGTCCCCTGAAAGTTTTATAAACATATTGGAATAAATTTCTCCACACCATGAACATTTGTCTACAAAACAATTTTAGTGTAAATCAGAATTTTGAGATTTTTGAAGCCTGTTGTAAACAGGTTTGTCAAGTATGAGAGGTTTTCTGAAATGGCTTGCTATTACTTGAACATAGATTCAATGTCCATTATTTTGAAATTTTTTATTGTGTTCTATATTGTGTTATATAATGTGTTGTGAAACTGTAATTTATGGGGCAATGAGATGATTCTGATGCAGTCTGAGTGTATGCTATTGAATGAATGCTACCAAACTTTAATTGCTTGCTTTACATGTAAATAAAACCAGATAAATAAAATTATGTTAAATAGTAATTACTTTGCTGCTGGTACAACAAAGGGTATATCATCACCTGGGTGATTGTGTGCCATCAGTCCAAGGTTGAACTTTTTTCTCCATGCCTCTCACTTCCTTTACCCAGCTCGGTGCTGTCTTGTTCATTGTATGTTATTCCTGTGTTTGTTTGCCCTCCCAAATGTATAACTTCGCACTTTGCACTTCTCTTGATTGAATTCCCTTTGCCACTTATTTGCTTACCCTAACAAGCCATTTAGTTTGTCAGCCATCTTTTCTATCTCACTGGCCAATTATTGGCAAATATGTCTTCCACTTTTAAATCTAAATAATTGAGTTTTTGACAGGGAATGAACAAAAATTTCCTCAATTAAATTTTGAGAAGACCAATACCTTGTTTTATTGCATATTCCTTTCCGTCATAGTTGTGTGAAGCTGGATTGCCTACATTCAAACTCCTGGACTGAGATGAAGCATTACCCCTGACTGACTCTGGCAGGATCCTCCGACTGACAATAATCCTCTTTGACTTGAC
The DNA here is from genome assembly GCA_024137785.1 of Ginglymostoma cirratum. NCBI lineage: Eukaryota > Metazoa > Chordata > Chondrichthyes > Orectolobiformes > Ginglymostomatidae > Ginglymostoma > Ginglymostoma cirratum. The sequence goes on along the minus strand of JAHRHZ010000145.1, from coordinate 71,065,257 downwards.
TGTAGGCTTGTTTCCCTTAGATTTTTGAGACATGGCCATTTGGTTGAAGCACATTCAGTGTGTTTGTTGCACAAGTTGCTGGCACATTCTGTCGGTGTGTGGCACAAGTGTTGTACGGCAACGTGTCTACCCTCTTGGCTGACAATGATGACAGCCATGACGAACTGCCTGGCTTTGTGTCTGTATACAGAAAAGAGCCCTGAGGAGCACCCTTCTCCAATACACGAGATGAGTACCTGTCCCTGCATTCAAAGTACTCTTGCAAAAGCATTCAATAAAATGTATTTGTGTGCTCCAAAGTGTAGCATTGAAGTGATTAACTAATTGTATTCTAAGTGAGTCTGAGATTTCCATGGCTTGGTGAGGCTGGTATATGTCCGATTTCAACCTCCGTAGATGGATCGCAGCTGGTTTCTGCCCATGGAGTCTGCCCTGAGACATTGGATGCTGTTGGAAGTTTTGGAAAAGCAAAAAGCGAGTTGGAGTTGCCAGGTATTACCTTTGACTTCCATGTTGGAATTGTGTGAATATCTTGGATTTATTCGCAATTAGACAATCTAGATCCCCTTTATCCCTTTATTAACCAAGCTTGTTGTCAGACAGGATTAAGAACAGGTCCAATTAACTCCCTCATTCCTGTTTAACCCTGTTTTAAAGAGCGAGGCCCAAAACGTAATAATATTGTACACAATCATGGATACTCCTAATATTAAATTGGACCCTTGCATGTTCAGCAATTACACCTAATTATATTAACATTAAAGGCAAGTATTGTGGCCAAAAACGTGCTAATGATATAAACTAGGTGAATAAATTTAGTTCCACTATTTAGTTTTTATAAAGTGCTTATTTATCAGCATAATATGGCAAGACAGGATACTAAGATTTGTTTCAAAAAACACCTTTCACACCTCCAGACATGACACAAAACGTTTGCAGCCAATGTAGTACAGTTACTATTGTCATATATATCAATATGAAATGTGATGGCCAGTTCTCTCTCAGCTTCCACAAACAGTTGACTTTTTGTTGTCACATGTACCTAAGTACAATTAAAAGTTTTGTTTTCCGAGCAGTACAGGCAGATCATATCAAACAAGGACTTGCAGATCATAGGGCGCTTAGGCAGTGCGAGGCATACCAGGTTACAGCTACATAGAAGACATACAAAGCGAGGTCAATATTAGATTTGAAATTAGAGAGGTCCATTCAGCTGTCTAATAACAGCAGGGAAGAAGCTGTTCTTGAACACACACACACACACATCAGCAGGTTCAAGCTTCTGTGTCTTCTGCCTGATGGAAGAGGTTGGAAGAGAGTATTACCAGCTTGGGAGAGGTCTTTGATGATGTTGGCAGCCTTTCTGCAGCAACGAGAAGTGCAAATGGAGTCCTTGGATGAGCGGTTGGCTTCTGTGATGGACTGGGCTATGCAGGCAACTTTGTTGTTTAATTACAGTCCTGGGCGCAGCAATTGCTGTACCTGGCCATTATGCATGCAGATACACTGCAGAAAGCATTCTATCTGTAAAGGTTGGTGTGGGTCTTTATGAATATGTTGAATTTCCCAAGCCTCCTGAAGAAAAAGAGGTATTGTTGTGCCTTGTGACCGTTGCATCTATGTGGGAGGTCCAGAACTGATTGTTGGTTATCGTCACTCCTAGGAACATGATGCTGTCGACCTCCTTTACCTCAGCTCTGTGTTGATGTAGATAGGAGCGTGTCTTCCTCCTTTCTTCCAGAAGTCAATGATTTTTTTTTTGTTTGTTTTGCTCACAATGAGAGAGAGATTGTTATGACACCAAGCACTGTATTCCCTTCTTGTATTCTGACTCTTCATTGTTTGATATCTGGTCTACAACAGTGGTTTCGTCAACAAACTTGCGGATGGCGTTCGTATGAAATTTGGCTACCCTTGTGAATGTACAGGGAGTACGGTAGGGAGCTGAGTACACATCCTTGCGGTGCGCCATATAGCTATTAGTTGAAGTAATGGAGGACATGATTGCTCAAATTCACATCTTACCATGTGAATTAGAGGGGTTTCTAAGAAATATTTTGGGGATGAGATTGAATACCTTTTGAATGAGAACTTGTTGCACCATTCTCTGATCCTCTGACTCAGTGTCCCAGTCTCTGGCCTTCTCCTCTTTCATTGTTTTCTTGGGATATATGGAGTAGCAGATTTTTCATAGCAGAATGTGTGCTGTAGCAACTTTTGATCGACAATGGTATTTAATCCTGATTGGTGCGAGGCGATGCACTTTGGAAGAAGAAACAAGATGAGGGACTTTTTAATGAATGCTAGAACACTAAGTAGATCAGAAGAATAGAGGGATCTTGGAGTAGTTATTCACAGATTCCTTAAGTTAGCAAAATATGTGAAGGATAGTTATGAAGGCAAGTGGGACACTTGCTTTCATCAGTCATGGCATAGTATATAAGAACAAAGAGGTAACGTTGGAGTTATGCAGAATGTTGGTTAGACCACATCTGGAGTACAGTGTGCAGTTCTGTTCAAATCTTTACAGGAAGGATGTGATAGTGTGAGAAGGGGTACAGAAGAGGTTCACCAGGATGTTGCCTGGGATGGAGCAATTGAGCTATAAGGAGAGATTAGATGGGTTGGATTGTTTTATTTAAGAGCAGAGAAAGTTGAGGGGACATGATTGAAGCATATAAGATTTTGAGGGATATGGATAGGGTGAGAAGGAAGCAGCTATTCCCTTTGGTTGAGGGTGTCAATCAAGAGGTTATGTAGTTTTAGGTAAGGGGTAGGCGATTCAAAGGGGATTTGAGGGGAAAAAAAACTTTTTTCACTCAGAGGATGATGGGAATCTGGAATGCACTGCCTGGGAAGGTTGTGGAGGCCGGAAACCTTACAACCTTTCTAAAAAATTTTGAATGAGCACTTGAAATATCATAACATTCAAAGATATGGGACACATGCAGGAAATTGGGATTAGTGCGCCTTTAATAGTAGTTATTGTCAGTGCAGACTTGAGGGGCCAAAGGGCCTTTTCTATGCTGTGTGACTCCAGGACTATGACTCGAATGAAGAACCAATTATGTTTGAATTTTATCTTAATAAGTTGACAACCTAGACAGGAGAGATATATGCTTTTGTATGAAGCTTTGTCATCTTATTTTTTGTCAAATCAGAATGTAGATTTGCTTCACAGAGGGGGGCTCTTGGTAGTACCGACTGTGACAAAGAAATATCTCTCCAATCCCATTTTAACGTTCTTGGTTTGTAATCATCTGTGTAATGGACCTCAAGTACGTTTATAAATGTCTTCCTGATACCTTAAGAATTTCAGCTTCCATCAGCCATTCAGGTAGTTTTGACTCTATACAGTATCTTGATGTGAAGTTATTGCATCCTTTATGTTCCAAGCAGTAAACATTTGTTGTCTGTCTCAAAATTGGCAACCCTTGTGATATATCTTATAAAGGTATAAAGGTAAAGTTCTTCACATGCTGGATATCTGAAATGAAAACAAAGTGCTGGAAATATTCAACAGCTCTAGCAGCATTTGTGAATAAATTTTTAAGTCAATATGACTCTTCACAGCAGGATAAAGGTACAAATGTGATGAATTTTAGGCCTTTGACAGAAGTTAGGAGGGAGAAGAACAAAAAGGAATGTCAGAATATCGTAGAGAACAAGAGAGATTGAATGACAATTATGTCATAGAACAAAAGGCAAAGGGAATATTTTTACACCCTTGTAAGTGATTGTTTGCCTGACTACATCTAATTGGATATTGTATAGAGCAGACTTTGAAATATAGTCAATACCTTATGAAGGCTAGTAGTTCATGTGATTATGAATTGTTCCACCTGATTGGGAAGCTGTAGGCTATGTCAGATAGAAGTTGTTATCTATGACAAATAGAAATTTGACACTTTTTTCCTTTTTCCACTATTTTCCAACAACTTTTGCTATTTGTTTCATCAGAGCATGGATCAGATTCATTTAGCAAACAGTGAAGCAACTTTTGTAACTGAGGGGAATTTGAAATCCTAAAAATGGGTGAGCATCATCTGTTCAATCCTTTGCAAAAGAATTATTGATTTTATGTTGCTTTCTTATAATGGAAAATCTATTTGTCTACCCACTATTCAATTCTGTTTATATGTATTTGCAGTGATTCACTTGCTTGTTTTCCAGATGTGAAGTCAATCATTTTGTTTGGGGTAGTCCTCAACAAAGAGAATAATGCCACTTTGATCGATATCATAAGCTTGAAAATGAAGACAAGAATGGAATAGGGCCACACATGCTTCCCTGAAGGTCCATTATCTAGCTATTGGGATGAGAAGACAAATCACATGCACATTTCTTATTGTTTGGGATTTTCATCCTCTGTGGCAGTCACTTTTCCAGTTAAACACTACAACAGATGCTCAGAAGAGACTGCTTTAGTTGTGCACTGGGTATCAAGAAACTTCATTTCAGATTTATCTCAGCATCAGAGGTTGATTGATTTGCTGAGAACCAAAATTGGTGGTTTGGTAAGATTTAGCTTTGTCTGAAATATTGCAACAACTTTCATGTTTTTAGGCAGTGGTTGCAGACTGCAGAATCAAGAAATTGTACTTTTCAGCTGCTGGTGGTTCATGAAATTTCTGCATTAAGTTGTCTTCCATATGGAATATTGCACTGAAATTTGTAAATGTAGTGGTTCCTTGATCATCTCTGACAATGTCCTGGACCATGGGACATTGGAGCAGAAATTAGGCCATTTGGCCCATCGAGTCTGCTCTGCCATTCAGTCATGGCTGATAAGTTTCTCAACCCTATACTCGCACTTTCTCCCTGTAACCTTTGATTCCCTTGACAATCAAGAACCTATCCATCCCTGTCTTAAATATACGCAATGACCTGGCCTCCGCTGCCTTCTATGGCAATGAATTTCATAGATTCACCACTGTCTGGCTGAAGAAGTTTCTCCTCCTGTCTGTTCAAAAGGGTCTCCCCTTTACTCTAAGGCTGTGCCCTCAGGTCTTGGTCTCTTCTGCTTTTGGAAACATCTTCCCATTGCGGTTCATTGAGGTTTGAAGGGTCATTGGGAAGTTACCTCGTTTGCAACGAGTGGGAAAACTTGTCTCTGGCACCCACCTTCCCTAACCAAAGGATACCTTATTTTCATCCCTTGGGAAAATGGGTTTATCAAACATTAGCTTTCAAGTCTGGCTGTTTTCTCCTCATTCCTCTTTACTATACCCAGATCCCCTTGTTCTACTTGGAGCTCTTGATCTCCAGTTGAACTTGCAGTGGGAGTGGGACCTTTGTGGAATCTTAGCGTCCAGATTGTGTTTAATTTATGTTTGTTAATAAGTGTTTTATCTACTGATCATATAATGAACTGCAATTATAAACAGGTCTTCCTGGTTTTTTGTTATGACAGAATGTGTAAGTGTTCACACTAGTTATAGATTAATTAAACAATAAGTAACAAAGCCACCGTTTTTCTTTTGAGATAAGTGTTTATTGAAGGATCAAAAAGAATGTTTATAACATTATTATTATTCTTAATAAGATGTTGGGATTCTGAATTCATAAGAGCTACTGGCATAGAATTAGAAGGTTCTCTTGTACTACTTATCCAAGACCATTAAAGCTTAATTCAATAGTAAAGCTTGTTGGATCTGCTAAGTACTCTGTATACCTGTCTATCCTAATTTAGGTATTTAGATAATGGAGGTTCATTCTAAATGCTTGCCTTTTGGACTTTTAGAGTAACATGTCTGCATCCAGCCCTGTTGAAGGGAAATTTTGGCCAAACTGGATTCGGGCAGTTTGAATGTGATTCTATCTAGCTTGAATTTGACGTGCCATTACTTATCTGGGGGAAACAGTATTATGAATTTACTTAAGTTATTAGAACGAGGAGAAGAAATGGCCCAGAGTTGACACTGACTTTGATTCTGAACCCTTTGGAGTCTCACAGCATCAGCTTGGGCACAGAGGTTTTCTGGTAATAATCAGCTGCTCCCATCTGTCAGCTGACTGATGGATCAGTACTTTCCTGTTGAACATCACTTGAAAGAGACACTGACAGCAGCAAGAAAAAAATATTTTCTGGATGGAGGTCTTCAAGTTTATGAATAAGAGTAGTTCAGTAACGCCGCTGCTGACTGGGTCCTGAAGGACATTGCTGCTAGAACGGGCCTATGACAGATAGTGAGAGAAGCAATGAGGGGAAAATCTCTTTTATCTCCTCACTAATTCAATCGTTCTAAACACATCTGACCTTGATGCTATTGGTAATTTCCTTTAGGAAAGGAAATTTACCATCCTTTCTTACCAGGGTCTGCACCTGACATTGTATCCACAAAAACAAAGGTTCATTCTCAAGTATTTTTTTTTAAATGGCTGAGCAAGCCATTCAGTCCAAAGCAGTTAGGGAAGCCAGAAAATGCTGGGCTTGCCATAGCCCATGAAAGAATAAATATCAACTAATTTCACAGAGAAGATTTAACAAGGCTATGCACCGATTTATGAAATCCAGTATTCTTTATGAATTGCTTTTCAACTTACCCTGCTACATTGAGCAATTTGTGTACTGTGCAGGTCCCTCTGTTCCTGTACGTCTTTGGAATTGTGTTTTTTTTGTATAACGTTACATCTTCTTGGCTGAAGTTGATAGATCGTGATTTTGATGGCTGTTATAGTCAGCTTACTATTGTATGCGTGTTGCTGTATTCTGAAAGTCTGGATCAGATTTGCAGCGCAGCTTAGACCGAGAAACACTGCGCTATTTAAGACTAAACATTGAAGATGTGATGGAGAAGAATTACAGTACACAGGAATCTCATGAATAGAACAAATTCCAGTGACAGTGAAATCACGTGAACAGAACACGTTACACGACATGAAAAGTCCTTATTACCAACTACTATATTACTTTTTTTTTGCCATCATAGATCTGGGCAACCAAGTCCAGCACAACTAGCATTATTGGTCCAGTTATTTATTGGTTCGGCCATTTTCAGCACCCTTGGATATCATATTAATCAGATAACTCAGTCAGATCTACCAATATCTTGAGTACGAGGACAACATACAAAAATTCTGGTCCCCACCACTGTCTCCTCCAACGCCATATCCAAAGATTCTTTGCTTTTAAGATGAAGATGCCTCTGCTGTCAACTGCTTCTCTCCGTTTACCAGTGTTGTCAAGCACTTTGTCTTTTCCTATCCACCCTACATAATTCAGTCCTCCTTGCCCTCTTCAAGATCAGTTTTTCAGAATGACCTGTCTTCTACTGACTTCATCCCAAGCTACTCAGTTCCTGACCACATAATGACTGTTAATGATTCTTGTGCCTGTTGACATTTTTTAAATGGTCTGCTTTCCTCAGGCACCATATTTCTTTCTATAAATCTACTACCATGAATTAACCTTAGCCAACTTTTGCTCCCCATCAATCTTCTCAAATAATAACTCTATTGGGTTATTAAGCATATGTCAGTTCCCAACCATTTTGTCCTTGTTCCGCAAAACTCTCGGCTTGAAACATTTGTCTATGATTTCTGTCTTGCTAACAATATGGGTAAACAGTCACAACTTGGTCCTGTGTCTGTATTGTGTTATTCCTCCCCATTTCTTTAGCATCTGAAAAGTTGCAAAAGGATAACCACTCTATCTTTCCCATTTACCCTTCCTCCACTGTGCATGAGTACTGAGCATGTGTGGTTCTATTCTATGCCAACTTATCTGTAGCAATAGCTTCTAGACCCCCTCGAGAATTTGTCCTTGACACCCTTCTTCATCTAAATTCAGCCCAATGGTGGTGATATTATCCACAAGCAAGGAATCAGCTTCTGGATGGCTACCAAGCCACTCAACTCCACTTTAATTTTTTTTAACCTATTTTCTAATCAGTCTTTTCAGAGAGGTTATTACACACCCCTTGAACAGGTGGGACTTGAACTCAGACTTCCCAGCTCAAAGGTAAGGATACCACCACTGCACCACAACAGCTCCTTACTCTACTTCTTTAATTCCTTTGTTACCCACAACCTTCAGCCGTTAGTCAGTCTGTCTAATATTAAATTATCAAAAATAAATATTCCCTTCAATTTGGGTGAAGGTGAATGGTGTTTGTGGGTTGCAACTCGACGCATCATGTTCTGGATATGTAATAAATATTGCTCTGTACCATTGACCACTTGCCCACAGAAACATTTGACCAGGCCATTCTCAATATGTTTGATCCAGAATTAGCTTTTAAACCCCAATATCAGTCTTTTATCAAAACTATTAACTTCCCCTTCCTTGCTTGCCTCTTTTCCTATCTCATTCCCATCACATTGTAAAAGGCAGATCGGAGTGAGAGGGAGAACTAAGATGACAAACAACTCTGATCTCTCTGTCTTCCGCCCTCTTCACTGTTCTTCTGAGACTCCAGGAACAGCACCTCATCTTTTGGTTAGAGAATTGATGCAGCCTTCTGGACTGAGCATTGAGTTCATCAATTTCTGACCGGAATCTCTGCTCCTATCTTGGACAGCAGATGCTGGCAATGGTTCAGCTGTTGCTATTTACAGGTCCTTATACCAAAGTCTTGATTCTTGTCTGATTATCACCTGCAGTTGCCTTGCGCCATCTTCCCTTTTGTTATTTAATGTCTTCTGCTTTTCACCCTACTACAGACATTCCCTTTTGTTTTTCCCTCCTGCAACCATGTGGACTAGCAACCACTGATTTTGCAGCCTCTGTACTTGTTTCAAACCTGTTGCATCTCTAATATCTTCTGGTTGTGTTAATGATTTTTTGACCTGAAACATATCTCTACAGACACCCCTTGTCCTACTAAGCGTTTCTATCATCTTCTGTTTTTTTTAAAATCTATTATACAAGCACTGAAATGACTGCTAGCATCCCCTTCTAAACAAATGGACTCGTGGTAGTTGTTAGTTTGCTTATAGTACTCGAAAGCAATGTACAAGCAACTGCAATCAGTACGCAGATGGGACAGATGCTGCGTACTAATCTTTCAGTAACAGTTGCCTGGATTGGTCCATGATTAATTTTAAGCTCTATTAGGGAAAATTAAATTGGATAATTTGGTCATTTAAATAATGTGTTTCTATTGAAACCTGTAACATACACGCAATTTCTCAGGGGGAGCATTATCAGGAGCTAAAGAATAATCTCGCTTCTTTACTTTGCTGAGGCCCTTTGAAATTTGCATACAAAATACCCTGTCCGTGACTTCTAAAATAAGACAGTGAAAGAATTAATTTTCAAATTATATTGACAAAGTATTATGATAAGTGAACAAGCACTGTTTATACATTGTCAGTTTTTAATGTAAACCATCCGCCATTTGCATGAAATTACATCACAATGTAGATTAGAAATGGTGAATTTTCATAATAATTTCTTTTCTTCCACTGTACCCAGTATGCATTTAAAAATATGTTTTTGGTGACTCCTGTTATTTTCTCCTTAGCAGCAAGATTGATGATTAACACCTTGGGTAGTATGGAACTATAGGTATAAATATGCTGTGATGTGGGTTATAGGAAGTGGGTTTGCATCTTTTTAATGGTAATTTTTGTTGGTGGCTCTTCACCACAGGTGGGAAGAGTACAATCACAGGTGAATCACAATGGGTTGTTCTTGCATGTAGGTTGCATAAGTGTGTCATGGACAGTCATCAAGCTAGGCTGCCTGTTTACTTTTTCATGAATGATTTGTTGAAGCTCTGAATAATCTAAAGGAAAGTGAGAAATAAAATACCCCTTTGGGTATTGAGTTTCCCAGATGACTCAAAATGTGAACTTGTGTCTCTACTGTTTTCTACACGAATGAGGTGCTGTATAAAGGCTGAAAATGCTCAAACCTTAGAGTGCCTTTTTTCAAAATGCTTGAAATGTTGTCATACAGTTGACCATCATCAGTAGCTATAGATTAGTTTGTTCATTCGATACCCATGTTGTTGTGGTTTTAAGATCTTTGCTTGTGAAATTTCATTTCAAGTGGAGGTCTGCCACAGAAAGTATTTCTTCATTTAAATTCTGACTGGATGAACTCGAGGAGTGAAACGGCAGCATGTTCTCGGAAACCAAATAACGTGCTAACCTTTGCAATGAACATGGACTCTCCCTGCCCACACTAAAACCATGCTGTTCAACCCACTCAATGGTACCCATGACACAATTCAAGTATAAAACCAATTGGTGTGGAAACATATTCAGACAGGTGATTGCTTGAAAAATAACATTTTCAGCTTGAGGTAGTGGTTATTTTTTCCAAAGCTCACTTGTGCAGTTTCTCAGGAGGTTCACAGCTTTGAAAAGTAAGTTATTGCTTGTTTTCAACTTGGAAGTAATCATTTTTCCTGCTAAATGTGTGTGTGTAACAGTTTTTCTGCTTTGTGTCCCCACAAATTTATTTTTTTCTCTCAGTACTGCCAGATCTCCACAGGATGTGACAATTGGCTGGTATTTCTATTCCAAGTATTTTGACTGAAAGAAAAATATTGCCTCCAGATCTCTCAATGTACTTTCTGTACACATGTGTATTAAGGAATTTGTTATGCTTGTTATCATTTTTTGGTTTTAGGTAATGACTGGTGCTGAAATAAATACCTGGGTTCTAAAGCTCATGATCTCCACCCATTTTCTCTGCTGTTATCATCTTTAGATCCAGTTTTCTGTTCATTGCTCAATAAGCAAAATTTTGTTATATAATTACATTCTTAAGAAAAGGTCGAATACCCTTAAATACAGGTCAAAACAGGTTTCAAGAGTTCAGTCTTGGAATGACAGCTACACGAAGAGCAACTGAGGGGTCAAATAGAGGCAGAGGACACCTCTGCATAGCTCCTTAAGCCTAAGCTGCCTTTCAGTTAGATCACAGCTGACCTGTACATCACTGTTATTACATATCTTTTATTAATCTAACCAAAGTTAAAATTTCAAAGCAGAAATTGATGCATGTTAGGTAAGGGTATCAAGGAATAGGGAAGTAAAAAATGATCAAACTGAAATTGTAGGGTAGTTGAATATTGACCATGTCATCAAAGCTTTTTGTTTTGCATCATGATAAACACAAGTACCCAACATTTCAAACCACCACATTAATTTAAGCCACAAGAGAAAGTGGGCTGATTGGTTAGCAAGTCAACATCTGTGAAGGGGAATTGGAGTTAACATTTGATGTCTGGACTCAAAATGTTAACTTTGATTTCTCTTCACAGATGTTGCCTGACGTGCTGAGCTTTTCCAGCAGCTTCTGTTTTTGTTTCTGATTTACAGCATCCGCAGTTCTTTTAGTTTTTATTTGGTTAGCAAGTCAATTCTGACTGGCAGAGGTGTTTGCATGGAGAAAGCAATAAGGAACATTAGGCTCCCCAAGCTCCTTGCTTAACCTGTTATTCAGATTGTTGAGGTACTTAGCCTTTCCAGTGTAATTTGAGGTAGACTGGGCACTTTTTCAGTTTGTTGGTGGGAATGTTTGTTTATTTGTGATTCTGAGTGGTACCTGACAAATAATCATATCAGGATAACTGTTGGCCTGCTAATCATTCTTATGCATTTCCTTAGTAAATGGCTTTCTTGTGCCTTTATCAGTCCAAGTATGTATTACTGCTTAAGTGGCCGCAGGACACCTAGTGGAAGGCTACTGATTTTAATGGAAGAGACTGAAGATTGCCTTGCAGGATGACCTTAAACTTTTTTGGCCCAGTCTGGGTCGGCTGATTTACAGATGGCAAAGGCTTCGACAGGGTGGTGAGTAGGAGGATGAATGCTGTCATCACAAGAGGACAGGAGGTTTGCGCTGCACACATGTTGCTGGACTAAGTGGAGTGTCATTTTAGCAATCCAGATTATTTGTTAGAGGACTGAGTGCTTGATAGCTGTGACTCACCTCAAGTCCTTTAGAACATTTGAAATCTGCGTATTGGCAATTGAGCTCACATGGCAGCAAGCTGACCTTACATTATATTGGTTTGAGCTTCCTCTGATGTATCTAGATGTTGATGAGTTCTATTTATGCTGCAATCAAAGCTGAGGTCTTGACTGTCAGACACTGCATCACGTTGAGTCTGCACATGTGCAAACGGAGTTGGCAGCATCATGGTAGTACTGCATATTGGAAAAAATGGCCGTGTGCAAGAACTAACTTTTTAAAGAAGCATAGACTCAAATTTCTATTTAAAGTGCAACCTGGGACAAATTGATGCAGAGCTCTTCCATGCGACTTAGCATTGAACTCACGCTTTCTGGTACTTCCTCCTGTGCACTATACCAGCAAGTCTTTATCTGAATCCACTACAGTGTTTGTATGTGATCCACCTTCTGGCAGGCTGACAGGGTTGGCATAGATACCAGCCATTCTCTTACCCTGGTTGCCAGTAACTTTTTTGTAGTGTCAGTGTCTTAAGCAGGTGACTCCTGAGTGAATAAAGGTGTTTTTTCTTCAATGTAGAGTTCCTCCTGTTCCATGTCTTGCTGTTGCACTGCTGCCTGATCAGATCACATTGTAGAGGTATGTGACAGGAGAAAAACACAATGGTAGGGATCTGGTGTGATATGAGAAGGAAAATTTGGTCTGAAGGTAGACTCACCTTTTCAGTACTCTGTACTGACCACAGCCTCAGTGATGGTAGCTTCAATAATGCAATCAAAGTCTTCTGCACATTGGTAAGGACAAGCAACCATGCTTGCTCTCTCACTTCTGAAAAGACCTGCCCCCAAACCCCCACCCTTAAAAAGAACTCTACCAGCCCACCCATCTTGCTGGTTATACTCATTTGCCTCTGGTTGTGCACCAACATTTCTGCAACAGAGAAGCAAATGTATCGTTAATTTTGCTGCAATTTGTGGATGATGTGGTTGTAATAATTAAATAGTTGATATTATGTGTAAGCAATGCAATGTGGGACAGACCTGCAGTGGTGAGAAGTATATTGAGGTGAGGTGTAGCTATGAATGTCAGGTATGCATCATGAATGATAGAAATTGATGGTAGGCATGCTGGTACGTTGATGGTGTGTGACGCTTGCGCAATTGATTTGATATGCAAGTTGAAGATGCCTTCGTGGACCTTCACCACTTGAGTTGAACCTTTTATAGCACTGTGTCCGGGTTCTCAAGGTATAACTTAGGCTTTGCATACCACAGCTGTCTTATTTAGCATCTTCTGCCAAGGTATCCATTGTAGTGTCTTAGACAACATTAAAATATATGCTCTTCGCTGTTGAATCATAATCACAGTTCTTCCCACACAGACTCTTCCGTAAACAATTCCAGTGTCTGTGCCAGTCAAAATGCACCTTTCTTTTAAGAGATGCAGGCTGGCATTAAGTAACACGACAAGACAGGCAGCCACTCAACAGCTCTAACTGTATGCAAATATCCTGCAAATTAGCTGGCACAAGAAGTTTGGCTCACTGCCGACGTCAGAAGCATTAGATGCTGTTTAATTGCATGTTGGAATCCTCATGCCTGATTTTTGGGGGCCCTCGAATTTTTCTCCTTGCAACTTTTACATTGGCTTCTAAGTATAATTAATCTAAATTTTTCTTCGCTCCCAGGAATCATAGGGTTAAATTTAAGACATTTAGTTTGTTGAATTTGTATCTTATTATTTTACCTTCTTAAATGCTTGACTCCAATAGGTCCAGCTTCTGATTGCAAAGACTGATCCGTTGTAGAATAGCTGTAGTGGTCTGGAGTAAATGTATCTACTTTTCTTGTACAATGAAAATGCTTTTTATTTTGCAAATGAAGATGAACAATTTATTATTTTGTTTTAAGAGTGATTTTATCTGTGGAATGCAATGAGGTCAGAATTGTCTGTGAAATAACTGCAAAATTAGTTTAATATTTGGAGTTTTACATTTGGCAGGCTTTTGTCCAGGTAACTTTCTCAGACATTTCCTTGGGTATTTGCCTGTAGTTACTTTTGCCAGGAAGTTGATTTGTGTCGTGGGCACAATGAGAGAAATTATACTTGATCTAAAGAGAGAATGTGTTTTTTTGTGTTTTCTGAATAATTTTCTCTTCCATATTCTTATGTACTTTTGGAGAATATACTGAGCCTATTGTGGCTGGCTGCATAGTCTGTGTTATAATGACGGCCTACATCCAGTAATGCCTACTGTTTACAACGATAGTATTACCAAAGCTATTCACAGAGGTTGGGTTTGTTTCAACAGAATCTTGCTGATTTTTAGAAAGGTATATTAATGTTTTATCAAAGCCTTGGATAACAGCTATATAAATTATTCTATACCAGATGAATAAAATAGTGGTGTGATTCTTTCAACACAGATATATAAATAGCAAGGCTGTAGTGTATGTAGAATGAAGATTGATCTTTACCATTCTAAATACATTGGAATTATATTGACAACAGTAAACTGAGATAAGCACTTAAAGGGACGGTAAGAACTGCAGATGCTGGAGTCTGAGATAACACAGTGTGGAATTGGAGGCACATAACAGGCCAGGCAGCATCAGAGGGGCAAGAAAGTTGACGTTTCAGGTTGGGAGCCCTCTTCGACCCATTTCTGAAGAAGGGTCCCGACCTGAAATGGCAACTTTCCTAATCCTCTGATGCTGCTTGGCTTGCTGTGTTCCTCCAGCTCCACACTGTGTTACCTCTCAACACTTAAAAGGTTACAATAAGATTTTTGATACTTTTTCAAACAGTGGGTATTTTCTAGCCATTTTTACCTAAATCATCTGAGATTTTTTCATGATTTTCCATACATGTAACTGTCCTATAGTATTCCCAGTCACAAAGCTAAATAGTCTAAATTGATGCTTGAGGAAGAGGGTCATGTAGTGGTCATGTCACTGGACTAGCAATTTAAAGGCAGAGGCTAATGATCTATGGGGAGTTGATGTCTAGAGATAATAGCACTAGGCCTATTAATCTCGAGATCAAGGTAATGTTCGAGGGAATCAGAGATGAATTCTGCTAAAATAGATGCTGAAATTTGAATTCAATTAAAAAAAATCTGGAATTGAGGGTCTAATGATGACTGTGAAACTGTTGTTGATTGTTGGAAAAGTCATCTGGTTCACTATTGTCCTTCAGGAATGGAAATCTGTAGGCCAAATCAAGTAAGGACTGCATATGACTCTACACTTGCAGTAATGTGGTAGACTTTTAACTGCTTTCTGAAATGGTCTAGCAATCCACCAAAAAGTCTCAAAAAAGAAATGAAACCGGATAACCACTGACCTAGGTACTGGAAATGATGGCAAAGACTGTACTATCAACCCTGTGAAGCCCTATTTAGCAACTTGTTAGTAAATAATAACTAATTAGGAGTGGGCAAGTAGGGGCTGGCCCTGCCAGCAGTGCCCTTGTCCTAGGAATAAAGAAAAACATATATTTCCTGAGTTTTGCTCTCCTCTTCATAATTACACAATGTAGGCAATTAAGATCAACTGGGGGATGAATTGGAAAAGAAAGTTTGCTTACTTTTGTGTCAGCGATACCATGAAATCCTGTTATTGCATCCTGCTTTCCAAATGGGCAAAGGGCTTCTTAAAATATGATGCTCTTTCAATGACTTAATTTTGCCTTTTAAATATTTTTAAAGATTTGCAAGAGTAACCAAGTGCAACTTAAAAAGAATGATGGGTTCGGTAGAGTAGGGCTGGATCTGTTATCTCAGTGTTGCCACTGAGCTAATAATCAAGGGACCGAATTGAAGATCTGGGATCCCACCATGGTATGTGCTGGATTTGGAATTTGCACTTCAAATAAATTTGGCATTAAGAAGTCTAATGGTGAACTTGAAACCATTATCAATTGCCGAAAAGAAGACATCTGGTTCAAGGAAGGAAATCTGCCATCCTCAGCTGGTCTGGCCTACATGTGAATCCAGACCCACTGCAATGTGGTTGACTTTTAACTGCCCTCTGAAATGGCCTAGTAAGCCAATCAGTTATAGCAATTCATCAAAAAAATCTCAAAAAAAGGAATGAAACCGGATGACCACTTGCCATCAACTTAGGCACTGGAAATGACAAAGACAGATACAGCCCTGTCAATCCTGCAAAGTCCTCTTTAATAACATTTGGACGCTAGTGCCAAAATTGGGAGAGCAGTCTTGGACTATTCAGCCAATAGCCTTAAATAGTCATACTCATGTAGTCATACCTTACAGACCATGTATCAGACGACTAACATGTCCTGTCCCTGCAACACTGGTGGCTCTGTGGTGTACCCAGAGTTGTCTTAGAAGTCCTGAACGTTGACTCTGATGTCTCAGGGCATTAGGTCAAACATGTTGAAGGAAACCACCTGATTTCCATGTGCCCCTACTTCAAGTTGAAGACCACTTGGAGGAAGCACTGAGGGTAGCAAGGGTGCAGAATGGAATCTGCATGGGTTATTTGATGCCTTTCACCAAGATTGGCTTGGTGGCACTGACTGAGCTGTCCAACTTCGAATGGACATAGCTGCTAGATCTGTGACAGTGGTGGAGGAACCAATGAGAGGGGAAGAAATATTTGATCTGCTCCTCACCAATCTTCCTGCCGCAGATGGATATGTCCATGAAAGTATCGATGGTCTGCCCAGTTCTTGTGGAGATGAATCACCCTTTACCATATTGCAGGGCATTACCACTATACTAAACAGGGTGGATTCTGAACAGATCTAGCAGCATATGCCCCACTCTACCATTAGCACAAGCCAAGTGATCAACCCTGCTTTAGTGAAGAGTGGAGGAGGGCATGCAAGGAGCAACACGAGGTATACCAAAAATATGGTCACCCTAGTGAAGTGACTAATTGCATGCACAACAGACGAAGCAGCAAATGATAGACAGTGCTGCATAGTTGCATGACAAACTATCAGATCAGAGCTCTGCAGTCCTGCCACCACCAGTCGTGAATGGTGGTGAACAGTTAAATAACTCACTTGAAGAGGAGGCTGCGCATATATTCTGATCCTGAATGATAGGGGAGCCTAGCACATCAGTACAGAAGGTAAAGCTGAAGCAACGAAAACAGAAATTGTTGGAAAAAAATAGCAGGTCTGTCAGGGTCTTTGGAGACAAAGCAGACTTAAGGTTTTGGGTCCAGTGACCCTACTTCAGAACCCTCAGTGCAAGTGGTAGACTCTCCATGGTGGCATTGGCACTGCAGCGGTAACCATCACTGCTGGTGGTTCCCTTTTATAGGTCCTGGAGTGAGCAGAAAGGAAGGCTCTGGGACACCCCCCCCCCCCACCCCACCTCCAACCCCGCCCAACCCAAAATAAAGAAATCATGCTTCCTTGCCTGGAAACCGACCGAGGCTTGTTTAACATGATTGGTTCCTCATGGTGGGGGCCCATCTTAATGCCAGTGAAAGAAACCAGTGATGATGTGAAGTAGTCACTAACTGGCCACTTAACTGTCCATTCCTGGTCTTCAGGTGCCTGCGCCCCTGTCATTCCAATTTCTGGGACTGACTTGTGGTAGAGGGAAGACCATCAGATTTCCCTTCCAAAACCTTTTGCTACGATTTTGAGTTCTCCCAGCACCTAGCCTGTCTCCAAAAGGCTGGTAAAATTCAACAAATTTGTGTTTTTCTTAATTCCCAGACATTGCATGTGTAATTATGATTTCCTTTTCAAGGGAAAGGCATGCTATCTTTGTAAGGCTGTTAGACCTTGACCTAGAGACCTATCAAAACAATGTTCATGTTTCACATGAATTATTACCATTGCACATCCGGCTGTTCAGTTGCATGCTACACCTTGACAGGAGAATTGTGTTTTGCCATTATTGAGCAACAATTTGTTCATAAATCTACCGATGAACGTATTCAAAACAAATGTTCAAATGCAAAATGTTTTTATTTAATCAATAGTCAATGAGTCTAGTTTGTGAAATTATTTAAATAAATGTGCCATTAATTGTGATGCAAAAAATAAAAGTTGCAGTGTAAAACAAATTGCCCACATTGAAAATTGCTATTAATGTCCTAGTTTTCTCAGTGAATGGGGTCAATTCGAAGCATATGTTAATTTGATTACCTGTGCATTAGGAATCTTGTTGCAGATACAACATACTGTGCTTAGTTAAGGATCATAATGCAGGAATCTTTTGGTGGCTACACATCATCTATTGAAGAATCTTTTCTGTATAAGTATATCTTCAAGTATGCAAAATCATGCGCCTTTTTTTTAAAGGATATTTCAGCCTGAAGCAATTATGTTGCTTTATTACAAATTGACTCCACTGACAGAAGTGAGTACTTTTGAAGAGTGGCATCATATGAACTCATGTTCTAAACATGAAGGGATGATTTAACTATTGTAGTAATTCCTTGTGATGCACATGTTATTGAAACAGGATGACCTGGACAAACTTTAAAGCTCTAATATTTTATGCAATATCGTTAACTGTGTATATTTTTAAACCCCATCCGGTCATCCTGGTGATACGAACGGTAAGGTATGCAGCTGTGGTATTTCCAGATGAAGATGGTGTGTGGGTGGGGGACTAACATTTAACTAGCAGACTTCCTTTTTCTAATCGACTAAAGCAGCTATGTTTCAGGCTTTGTCACCTCTGTACTTTCTGGCCAGGTGTGTCTCAGTTTAAACCAAGGGCAATTTTATTAACTCTGTATGCAGAAAAAAAAAGTACTTGAACCATGACTGAATATTGTCTGTCAGTATTTTCAACTGAGCCCTCAACATATTTGTGTGACTTTTTTTTAATCATCTTTGGTTGGTGGATTAATAGTTGTGTGAAAGTAGTGGATAGGGCAAAGTCCCGTGAATGCATTAAACATTTGAAAATATTGTCACTTGTAATTCCTGAGTCTTTTGTTTATTTAAAACAGCCCAAAGTGAACTGATGTAGGTAGTAATTATTTATGCATAGGATCAAGTCCTAGCTAAATGTTAACTAACAAAGGCTCGTCATATTTATAGCACTGTGGTATCAAGATCCTTGAACATTTGTATCGTTGCACTGGTAGGAAGGTACAATTCTTTTTAAATTCCATGATTTAGTCAAAACAGTTTGGATTGGTAATTGAGGCAACAATGAATTTAAGGCTAATCATTATTAAAGAGACTTTTTTTTCTAATTTCAGACAGACAATATTTTCAGAATGACTACAATCAGATCAATATTCAGGAGCTACTGCTATTATAAGACTACAATATTATAATATGTTGAGTCTTTTAAAATGCAATTTCAGTGTACCAGAATATATTTTAAAATCCTATAAAAATGATGGTGACTGATATTTATAATTACACGACCTTTAACTAAATTATGAAATCGGCTCTTGTGCAGTAAGACAACTATGGGGTACTATGTGATCTTTTTAATAACATAGCATGATTAATTTAAGTATTATATCAAGGAGTTCAAATGCCTAAAGTAATCCTTAGGTGCATCGCTTATCGTAATACACACCTGCAAGTTCATTATTGTTTTTTATGAGGTGAGACAGGACAGTAATCTAATAATACATTGCTGTGGAACTATTGCACTTAAGGAAATGGGCCATGGTATTATTGTTTTGTGTTAGCGTATAAATCATTTTTACTACAAAATAATATTTTAAATCTATTTGCAAAAACATGTTGAACACAAAGTCTGCCTACGTATGTGTGGGGAAGTGAGGAAGGAAACTACCTACCACAGCAAAGGAGACGTTTTACCCAGCTGTCAAACACAAATAGTTTTTAATGAAAAGACCAGTTTATTAATATTTTGATTGATTTTATAATGCATAACGCCAGTTTTTATCAGATTTAAGTATGCACCTGTTGGAATTCCTTTCTTTAGATTCAACAACATTAAATTATAAAAGGCGATTGAATTTGGGTTAAAAACCATACATCTTGGAGTACTAGTGTTGGTCAGGTGTAGAGTGGTGATTTATTGCCGGTTTTCTTATTACTGAAGTTGTCAAGTGGACTGAAGACTGTTTATGGGTGCACGACATTCCAGTGCATCACAGGATCATGTGTTAGGAAACAAGTGCTTATTAATGTAATTTTGTGGATTCCGTTTTTTCTTAAACATACGAGAACTAGAAAACATTGCAGCATTGATCCTGATTGACAATGTTGTTGGAGTTGGTTAGTTAAGATCTTAACACTCAGTTAAGATCAGATCAAGCACGAAACAGTCAAGAATTCTGTTAACATAGAAATGTTAGTCTGGTAGTTGTTGTTTTCTGCATATTGCACTGAAAGAGTTGCATGTAATATTCAAAAAACAAAGTAAAGAGAGAAATGGTAAGTAATATACCGGAAATCAAAGTGTGCATTTTGGTTTTAGCTTGCCATTGATTAGAGTCCTGAAGATTGATAAAATCAAGTGGGACATCAGCGAAAACTACTCTCCCATGTTTTGTGCTGTGTGGTTAACACTATGGTGCATCATATTATTGGCTATATAAGTTGTGACTTTGCTTCATTTGGTGCTTAAGAAACCCCAATTTACAGCCTAGCTTTTAAAAAAAATAAGTACTTGACTTGCAATAACTGCTAACTTCATTTAATGTTTTGTTTTACTCATAGGTACTTGTAGCATGAGTCTACCACAACCACTATGAGTGTCCTGATGATTGAACCCTTTTATGGGGGTTCCCATAAACAGCTACTTGACCTTCTTCAAGAGGAGATCAAGGGATGTTCTGTCTTTACCTTGCCAGCTAAGAAATGGCACTGGAGAGCTCGTACTGCTGCACTCTACTTCATGCAGACAATACCACCCAGTGAAAATTACAGGTATGCAAACACAGGGGAGAGCCACAAGAGCTTAACTGCCTTGGAAGTGGTTATTATGTGGGATAGCCGGGGAACTCCCTGTACTCTTTCTAAAGCTTTATTAACTCGATCTTCAATGTCAATATTGTGCCAAACGTTTTGTCACAGTAGCTGTCACATTCTCTAACACTCTTTCTGTTTATTGAATATTTTCATGGCAGAAGGAGTATTAAAATGTGATGAAAGCTGTTCATTTCCAATGTGCGATTTTGACGCTGCATTAAAGAGAATGTTGTCATCAGTGTCCTTTCTAAAATCGATCAGTTGAAAAGTATTGTGATTAAATTTCAAGCACCTTTTTGAATGTTTACAGTGGAAGTTTTATTTAAACATTTCCAAGAAAATGTGTGGAGAGCACTGATGATATTTTGAGAGAACTGGCTTCATGGAGATACTGAATCTGATGTTGTCAGAAAGCTGTAGTAATATAAGCAATTTAAATTACACGTTCATTGTAGAACTCTAGGTTAGTGACTAAGTCTGTTGTTAATTTGGCTCCCATACATTTTAGGACTGAGACATCCTCTAAGTTGCTTCACTTAACAATGTAATCAAAAGTTATTGTTTCAATAGAAAATATGAAAAAAATGAACAAATATGTGGGAATGCTATTTGTTCGTTCTAATTCATAAATAAGAGTGTTGTTTCCTATTCATTAACCGCAAATCTGCCAATAATATAATGGCTACATAACAATTATTCATCTTTCGTTGAGAATGTGGTCACACATCAACTAACTGGACACGTTGGTCATTGCTTTGTTCCAAGCCAAACGTTTACTTGCAAGAATGAAGACTGAGCGCAGATAAATAACTCCATGAACCTTAGAATAGGTACACGATATCATTCATTACTTTTGGGTGTCTATTCATGTTTAACAAATTCACTTTTATAATCTTTATTGGTGGTGACATTTACACTTCAAGTAGCATTGTAGGCTATCCTTTTCCAGTCATTCATTATTAACCTGCACCTAGACCTAATTTCACTTTTAGATTATCCAGATGTAGCCTTGTGAGAAGTATAGCCATATTTTTTAGAATGCTGAACCTGAATCCCATTTTTGTTTTAAGTTAGTCCAGGGAATATTTTGAACACAGAATTGTTCTGGTTTTGTGTTACGATTAGTCAGTTCAATTTAGTACTGACCGGTATTACCAGTCTAAAATGAGATGGAAAACATTGATCAAAAAAGTTACTAAACTTATAAATGTTACAAAAGAAAAGAGTTTGTGTATGCCAAAGTTCCAAAAGGAATTGAACAAAACTTTGTATCAGGCAAGTTATTTTCAGTTTATATGATTCTGTCCAATTAACATGTCAGAAATGTGATTACTTAAATTTACTTATTTACCACTTAATACAGCTTGACTGCAAGCCATTTGGCCTTCAGACTTGTTCCATAATTCACAGCTGGGACATGGAGCAAGAATGCCTTTGGTGGACTTACCTTTTTCTTTCCTCGGTGTACAATTTCCTTGACTTATTAGCCATTTCCTCCAGTTACCTGGTGAGATATTACAAATGATTATCTGTTGATTATTTGTATTTTCATCCAATGAGCTATGTCCACTATTTGAAAACATGTGAAAGTTTAGGGCCTTATTTGGTATGTACAAAAAGTAGCCTGGAACTAGGTCAGAATAAACAAGGAGAACATTTCCTCTCTCTGCTCTTTGTAGCAATATGATAAATGCATTTTTATAATTGCATTCATGAATACAATGTAAATAGTCAATGGAGAACATTAGCATTCCAGACGTCTCTGGTCTCGGTACAAATCTGTACCAAACTAATGGATCTCTGCGATGGTACAGATAGCCATACCTCTGGCATGGGTAGCAGATAATGTGCTGTTGCTTCTCTGAGCATTATACTAAAATGTAAAAGTATGACATTGGTTGAAACAAGGTGTCATCTTAGCTGTGATGCTACATGTAGCTGATTAGGCTGCTGGCTCTTTGAGCTCATACTTGTAACACAAAATGGCTGCTTAAGCACAACTTTAGATTCAATCAGATCCTATTGAAATAAAGGTCTTCGGAGGTAGAATGTTGAGGAAGTAAGACTAATGCAAGAATTTAATGCCTTAAAGTTGTGAGAAATGATGGCTGTTTTCTGCCCTCCCCTGCCCTGCCACCAAGTACATCTTTTCCTTATAAAGTCATACTGCAGTGCTATAAAACGTTTATAGAGGATACACGATGGGGGGCAATGGTATGTTTTTGTGAAGAACCGAGGCCAAGTGTTGTGTCTGTTTTGTACCATGGGTGTTATTTCTTTTTCATTATGCCTTGTTAAAAATGCTTATGAATAGTTTCTTTAAGAAATTTATTTTATTGGTAAAACAGAGCCGGAGGTGCAAGTGGAATGCCCGACTTCAAGGTTGAGCAATGCTTGCTGGCACCGAGCACCACAGTCTGGTGCAGGTACTCCGTTGTCAGGTTTGAGAAATCTTTCATTTCTTTTTTAGTTTGCAGTTTCATTGTTTGCTTTAGTTGCTGTGTCTTATCTGCTGTTAATTTGCTGCAGTGCAGCAGGCTTTTATTATTTAAAGTCAGCGCCTCCTTTAGCAGGCGGATATTTTCAATTGGATTTCCGTACACTTGAGTTATAATGTTGCTGCATACTAGGTAATTTGGAGAATAATTGGGAATACTGGAAAACTGATTATATTTGTTAAAGGACGAGCTTCCCATATGAACATACGCATGTCGTTGAAAAACTGAAATATCATCCTTTACATCCGCCACATCATCTGGTAAGAATATTTTTGTAGATTAAACCATCCTAATGCAATTCAACCAAACTACTATAAAATGACCGATTTGAAGGGCTTGCAACCAGTCACATCAATTTTTAGTTAGTAATTACAAATATGTCATGTATTAAATACAATAAATAAAACTCTGTGGCATTAGCAAGAGTGTTTCTCAGCACAGCCTTTTTCTTCCTGTCAGCTGATATAGCATTATCTGGTTTGGTTAGCATTAGATAAAGATTCCTTTTCCTGCATTGCCTCGTGAGCCTAGATAGAAGAATCTGTTGCAGTATTACATCGTTAACTGGAGGTAGAGCCTCTTTAGAGTCATAGAATCATCGAGATACACAGCATGGAAAAAGGCCCTTCGGTCCAAGTTGTCCATGCTGACCAGATATCCTAAATAAATCTAGTCCCATTTGCCAGCATTTGGCCTGTATCCCTGTAAATCCTTTCTATTCATATATCCATCCAGATGCCTTTTAAATGTTGTAATTATACCAGCCTCTACCACTTTCTCTGGCAGTTCATTCCATACATGCACCACTGTCTGTGTGAAAATGTTGCCCCAGAGATCCCTTTTCCCCTCCCACCTAAACCTATGCCCTCTAGTTTTGAACTCCCTGACTCTGGGTAAAAGACCTTATTTATTTATCCTATCTATGCTCCTCATAAGTTTATAAACTGCTATAATGTCACCCATCAGCCTCTGATGCTCCGGGGGAAAATAGCCCCAGTCTATTCAGCCTCTCCCTGTAGCTCAAACCCTCCTATCCTGGCAACTCTTTGCTTAAACCTTTCTTGAATTCTGAATTTTAAAAGCCCTACCTGGAAAATTGTACTCTTAAAATAATTATATTCAAATACAATATGTGCGTTTTTGGTAAATTACCGGAAGGAATAAGAAAGAGACGTGCCTATTATCCTCTGTCTTTGGGATTTTTACCTTTGGGAGAAATATCACAATTTTATAACCATCACAAAGTATAAAATTGCAATTTACTACAGGGTGTGATTAATCAGTAAAGCTCTGAACATGCACTGCATAGGCCTAGGAAAATATTTTAGTGGGTTTGCCAAACCTGGTTGGCCTGTCAGATGAAGCAGTGATTTCTTTCCACCTTGCTTCTCCACTTTCATATTTCTTAATCAAAAATGTTCAAATGAAATGAAAGCTCTTACACTTTTTTACCTTGTGCTGCTCACAGCACATATGCCGGAGATTTGTTTGTAATTCTTGAAGATTGCATGCCAATCATAGATTGGTATAGAAGATATAATAATTATATTCCTTGGGTAACCTAAGAAAGATTTGTCAAAGTCATTTGCAAAGCAGAAATTAGAGCATGCCAATGCTTAAAATCTGGGTCCTGAGGATACATTACCAATTTTCATATTATTTTGATATATTTATGTTTAGAAGTGGATTTTGAATAAAAGGAAAAACTGGCATTCATATAGTAGTTGACCAAGTCTCAGGATGACCCAAATACTTTGCATATTCTAGTCTAAAAATTCTACTGCCGGACAGTCTTTAGAACCATGTCGACTGGAGTTGTGCATCGGGACCATTTGGATTCCCTGATGCAGCAGACTCTGTGGGAATTGCCTGGGAACTGGAAACCTCTTGTTGACAATAACCTGATTTTGGAACATTCTGAAAATGCGTTTAAAAGTTAGAAACCTTGGGAAGTTTTAACTCAGTTAAGCTTAATAGCTTCCCCAGAAAAAGTTAAATCATATCATAGAATCCCTACAGTGTGGAAACAGGCCCTCCGGCCCAACAAGTCCATACTGACCCTCGGAGCCTCCCACCCAGACCCATCCCCCTATAACCCACCTAATCTACACATCCCTGAACAATATGGACAAATGAGAATGGCCAATCCGCCTGCACATCTTTGGACTGTGGAAGGAAACCGGAGCACCCGGAGGAAACCCACGCAGACACGGGGAGAACGTGCAAACTCCACACAGACAGTCGCCTGAGGGTGGAATCGAACCCAGGCCCCTGGTGCTGTGAGGCAGCAGCGCTAACCACTGTGCCAAACAATTTAAAATCCTATTCCGACCTTTGGGTAACTCTTAGCCCAATCTCTCAACACACCATTGATGTCCTAAATTACACCTCCCCAGATCCCTTTCTCCTATCTGGCATCCTACCCATCTGGCACCTAATGATCTCATCCATCTGGCACCCTGCTGTAAGCACTCTTCCACCTGGTACCTTACTCCTCACTCAACTGCTACCATAACCCCACACTTCGCTTGCATTTTTGCCCTTTCTTAAGAGCTGCCTAAGTGATTGGCTGTTTTGCTGGACATTTAAATCCCAGAACATGGCACACCTACTGCTCCAAAACTTGGTGAGTATTTTCTATGAAGAATTTCTACGTTGCTGGACTTTTGGACAGTTTCGTTACAGAATTTTCCCTGTCCAAGAATCCAATGCAGAAGACATCTAAAAATGAGTGGGTAATTTTTAAACCAACTAGAGTCGGATATAGAGTTTCTGACCCTGATTGGGACATCTGGGCTTATGTATTATATCCGAGCTCCAACTGCTATTATATTGGTCAACATGGCAACAAATGTGTATACTGTAACATCCCACAGACTGAAAATTAGATGAATGATCTGCTAAATCTGGTTTTAATTGTATATGATGATAGGACATCGTTTACCAGTACACCAAGTAATTGTCTGCACTTTGAACAGTACTGTTGGATCTATTACATCCGTGTGAACAAGCAAATAGAGATCTGGTTTATGTCGGTTTAAAAACCGATACCTCTGACAATGTAACGCTCCTTCACAACTGTAGTAAAGAGTCAGTTTACGTCTCATGTTCAAAGCTTAGAGTGAAGTTTGGACTTGTATCATTTAGATTTAGAAGTGAGAGTATTATGAATTGAACCAAGCTGAGCTAGATAAATAAAGCATATTGCTAGAATGCTTTTTGAAGTGTATGTTCTTCCTTGATCTCCGGGGGGAAAAAAAACCAGGGTTACTCATTGAATCCCTACAGTGTGGGAGCAGGCCATTCAGCCCATTGAGTTCACACCGACCCTTCGAAGAGCATTCCACCCAGACCATCTCTTCCCCAACTCCCCCACCCTCCCACCCCCCAACCTATACCTGTAACTTTGCATTTCCCATGCTTAATCTACCTAGCCAATAAATTTCTGCACACTATGGGCAATTTAGCTTGGCAAATCCACCTAACCTGCACATCTACGGACTATGGGAGGAAACCAGAGCCTCCGGAGTAAACCAACACAGACACGGGGAGAATATGCAAACTCCACACAGACAATCACCCGGATCCCTGGTGCTGTGAGGCAGCACTGCTAATCACTGAGTTGCTTTGCCGCCCCTTTCTCCTTGCAAGTTTTCCCATAATTCTTTTGTTCTGGCCTGGTACTACTTGTAACCATTTTACTGTTTGTTTTGGTGCTCTCATACAATTACTTTATACATGCCTACATAACAAACTTAGGGCAAAAGCAGAAAAGGGGTTGCATTCCGCCAGGTGAGAAGGATCATTTGGCTACTTAGTTCTGAAAGGATCAAGTATCCGTGCACGATGATGACCACGTTTTGTTTGCATGTGGCCTTTGTACACCTTTCAAAGAATTATGTGATCATATCTACGTGGATAATAGCTCTCCTCCAAATTCACATGTAGAAATCATTGCTCATGCTTTCCTCCTCCCCCTCAACCATTTCCTGTGTTTCTGGGGTGGATTCTGTACTGAATATTGAAACATTTGAAAGAGGCTTCATTCAGTGCAATTACTTAAGCAGTTTTAGTTTGTATTACCGATTATGAAACTTTAAAACGCGATGACTAACAGTGTTGTGTGGGAGGGGAAAGTCCCTGCAGTCACAGCCTCATGGTGCGTCTGTTACTCCTCAATGTGTGTATTTTTGGCTCCATTTAAAAAAAAATGGTTTTCACGGTGTGTTTTGTCAGATAACAAATTTGAAGTCATCATCATCATCAGTGAAAATTAAGAACATGTCAGTGCCCCACAGAGGCTAACTTTCAAGTTACACTGCTTAAAAGTCTCTAGTAAAATGTTGTGGTTATGGTTTTGAGGACAGTTTTTTGTGGTGCTTTTATAGAATGGCTGACTCCCAGAACATGTGCTTGTATATTTAAAGTATTTTTCTGTTGCACAGGTAGGGACTTCATTAAACTTTGAAGATTAAACTGCAGCAGAACGACATTTGAGTAAGAGAGAACACATGGTGCAAACCTTGAAAAAATTACAGAAAAATTTCCACAACAGAAATACCAGAAAACCACCAGGTTAATAATGATTTCCTGTCATGAAATATTTTTGTCACATGTGTCTGCCCACTGACTTGGCAATATAGTTGTTCAACATTTTGTGGAGTGAAACTGCAATCAGATTAAACTCAGGGATATTGCTATATATCTGATAGCTTAGAATTTTATTTTGTGTTTCTTTTTTAGTCATGAAACTGTTTCATTCTGTGCCATAGTAGGTTTTGAATTCATGATGACTGGTGGTATGAGCTCTCTTTTGCATAGCTTGTATTTATTTGTTATTTTCTTGTGATTTATGATTAATGAGGGGAAATTTCATTAACTACCTGTTTCTTTGAAATCATGACCAACCCAATTTTTTTTGATGTGTAAACTAATGGAAATTTTGAGTGAAAAGTTAAACGAAAGGAATTGAATACTTAGAATTTGGCACAATTTATGAAAGATTTGTCCTCACCAGGACATCACTAGCTAGCCTCTCTGATTTTTCTAAAGTCAGCTTTAATTATCTCTCTGTGGCAAGATCCAGGTCCACATTCAGCCTTCCAACAAGAGTTCACCCTGTTGGGATGGGCGAGTCAGTTAATTGGCATATCGTAAGTACTGAAAGGATGAAGGATGGAGCTGTCTGGATGTTGTCACAAGTTTAACTTTACTAAGTTTGCAACAGCTTCATTTTTATATTGCAAATGAAGTATTTGAAAATACTTGAAATGAAGTAACGAACTAAACACATGGAGAGTTAGAAACTGTGTATAGCATGTGATGAAGTGGCATAACACAAATCCTATCATGCCAGGTGAGCTGATACTATTGTATGAAGGAAAACAGAAGTTGCTGGAAAAGCTCAGCAGGTCTGGCAGCATCTGCGAAGAAAAAAATCAGAGTTACTTTTCGGGTCTGGTGACCCTTCCTCAGAACTTTGTTGTTGTATGAACTGGGTGCAAGAAGGATTGCCCTAAAGAATTGTAATACAGTATATCAATCAAGTAGTACCAGTTAAAGTCTATACTGTGTAATTTTCTAGGAAGAGAATCAGGAGGAAGTGGTACACTGTCAAGAAGCTATCAGGATTTTACTTCTTAACAGGGCAGTTTAGTAGACAGATGGCCCAAAGGTGCATACCATGAAGTGTTACTAGTTGATGAGTTTCACATTTATTACTGGTCCATGTGTAGCCTCTCGTTATATACACATTCATTTTGCAACTTAGATTAAATACAATCATTGTAAAACAACCTAGTTATATGGTGATCGCCTGTTTGTAACAAGGACGCAACAACCCTGTAATTGTACATATGCACCTTCAATTTTTGACGTAAAAGGATTATGTTTCTGCTTACATAATAAAATGCAACATTTTGCATAGCCTAGACAGGGTAAACACAGGAAGGATGTTCCTGATGACTGGGGAGTTCAGAATCAGATTCCACAGGCTGAGGAAATGGGGTGGGCCAGTTAGGACTAAGATGAGGGAAGGGAGACAGAAGAACAGACAGGCATTCTGTAGCGTCAGACTCTTGAATGGTATGTTGCCTCCCTGTTGGACACTTGTTTTTTAAAAAAAAATTGCTGCAGCAGGAATTTAGAGAGTTAGTTAGTGGAGTAAAGATCAAGGCTAGGTCAGGTGAACGCATGGCTAATGGGCTGGTGTAGGAGGGAGAGTTTTAGATTTTTGGATCATTAGGACAGCTTCTGGGCTAGGTGGGACCTGTACAAGCTGACAGGTTGTGCCTGAGCAAGGATGGGCCCAATATCCATGCTGGGAGATTTGCTCATTCTTATGGCGAGGTTTTAAACTGGTTTGGCAGGGGCTTAGGCACAGTGTAGATGTAAAGTTGGGCACAAAATATTATCAGATGTAGAAGGGATGCTTGGCAGAGAAGACATGGACCTGATAAGGTACATGGGAGGTCCAGAAGGCTGTATCAAATTTATTTCAATGCAAGGAACTTGGCAGGTAAGGTGGATAAACTTAGAGTGTTGACCAGCATGTGAAAATCTGACATTGTTTACAATCACTAAGACATGTTGAAGGAAGAGCAGTACTGGCAGCTCAACATTCAAGGTAGAAGTTTCTAGATAAGTGCATGAACAAGCAAGGATTGGAGAGATATGGATCATGGGCAGGCAGAAGGGATTAATTTAACTTGGTGTCAGGTTCAGCACAATATCGTTGGCCAAAGGACCTGATCCTGTGCTGTACTGTTCTATGTTCTAAGTATATTAAGAGTAAGAGAATTACTAGGGAAAGAGTGGTGCCTACTGGAGACTAAAGGGGCAATCTGTGTATGGATCTTGAGATTGTGGGTGAAGTATTTAAATGAATATTCTTCATCTGTGTTCACAAAGATGGAAGACATTACATCCAAAAATTTCAGGTGGGATGGCAAGATTTTAGACCATATTAAGATAAGTGAGGAGGTAGTATTGGAGATTTTAGCAGGCCTGATGGTGCATAAATTCCCAGGCTACTATGGGAGGCAAAGGGAGGAAATTTCTGGAGCACTGGCAGAGATATTTAATACTTTGCTGGTCACAGGTGAAGTGCCAGATGACTGGAGGATAGCTAATGTGGTAGCTTTGTTCAAGAAGAGCAGCAGGGATAGGTCAGGTAATTACAGACCAATTAGTCTGACATCAGTGTTAAGGGCATTATTGGAAAATCTTCTGAGGGGCAGGATCAGTCAACGCTTGGAAAGGCAGGGCAGATCCTATCTAACTAATTTAATTGAGTTCTTTGAAAAGGTGACTGAATATATTGAGGGTAGTGCATTTGATGTGGGTTCTGTGGACTTCAGCAAATGCGTTGACAAGATCCCACACTGAAGGCAGGTTCAAAAGGTACGATCCCATGGGATCCAAGGCAAGCTGGAAAACTGGATCCAAAATTGGCTTACAAGTAGGAGGCAAAGGGTTGTTTTTGTGATTGGAAGCCTGTGACTAGCAGTGTACCACAGGGATTGGTGCTGAGACCCTTATTGTTTATGTACAGTAACAATTTGCTGTGAATGTAGAAGGTGTGATTAGTAAGTTTTCAGATGACGGGAAAATTGGTGATGGTGTTGAATGTGAGGAAAGATGGTTTCAGGCTGCAGGTCACTAGGGAGTACTGAGTAGCAAGGCACTTTGGTGTACAACTCCATAGATCCCTGAAGGTGTTAGCGCAGATAGAATAGTGAGGAAACCATACAGGTTGCTTGCCTTCATTAGCGGGGGCATAGAATATAGGAGCAAGGAAGTCTTGTTATAGTTTCATCAAACGTTGGTTTGGCCACAGATGGAATACTATGTATAGTTCTTGTCACCATGCTATTGGAAGGATGTGATTACACTGAAGAGGGTGCAGAGAAGATTCACCAGGATGTTGCCTGGGCTGAAAAGCATCAGTTATGAGGAGAAACTGGATAGGCTGGGTTTGTTTTCCTTAAAACAGAGGACACTGAGGGGGGAAATCTGATTGAGGCATATGAAATTTAGTAACACTGATGAAGTAGATCATGAGAATCTTTTATCCATGGCAGGAACGTCTAAGACCAGATAGCACAAGTTTAAGGTGAGGAGTAAGTGGTTAAAAGGAGATCTTTTCTGCCCAGAGCATGATAGAAATATGGAACGTGCTGCCTGAGCAAATCATAGAGTTAGGTACTCTTTCAACATTTAAGAAGCATCTGGATGCCAGGCCACAGTAGGCTGTGGATCAAGTGCAGATAAACTGGTGAGTATAGTTTGGAGTTTGTTTGTTGGTGTAGACGAGGGCTGAAAGGCTTGTTTTTATGCTGTATATCTGTATGAACTGTACAAAATAATGCATGCCAGACTGGTCATGGGTTGATCACCCTTACTTATTCCACTCCGGAACCACAAGCCATGGTAATAAGAAAGCTTTTGTTATTCTAAATGAAGACTTGAATCCTTGCAATATCTAGACATTGAGGATTTACAAAATAATGTTCAGCTATTGTGAACCTATGAATGTCTCATTTTTCTGGAAAGACGTCAGTCCTTATTTGTAGAATGGAGACAAATAAATGTTTCATGTGTGCAGTAAATGGAGGGGTCACCTGTTTTCCGCACAGATCCTGACTAATGGTCTACAGGTTTTTTGCTTTTAGTCTCAGATTTTGAGCAGCTATACTTTTGTGCTTTGTGGTTCACTTTTCTTGCTAATTGAATCTAAGTACAGTAAGGTCACAATAAGTAGAATTGCAGGGGACCTGCTCATAAGTTGTGTTAAACGAAGCTTTGACAAAGCTGGGGAGGTACCTGTGCAACAGCAACACAGTTCTGAGGAAGGGTCACCTGACCCGAAACGTTAACTCTGTTTTCTCATTCATAGGTGCTGCCGGACCTGCTGAGCTTTTTCAGCAACTTTGTTTTTGTTCCTGACTTACAGCATCCGCAGTTCTTTTGGTTTTTATTTAGGTACCTGTGCAATGTAGATTTGTCTACAAAATATCGTCTATGACAAAAGAAGCCAAATGGAAACATAGGATGGAATCTAACAAAGGCCTCAATGACGTGAGCTATGGCAGAATGGGTGGCAGAGTCATACAGGAAGTCCGGTGAGGCTGTCTTGTGTCAGGAGCAACTTCCTGCTGCTCTGCATTTGCCAACGGGTGAGGTGAGTTTCAACAAACAGAAGTTGCTGGAAAAAGTCAGCAAGTCTGGCCGCATCTGTGAAGAAAAGATCAGAGTTAATGTTTCGGGTCCAGTGACCCTTCCTCAGAACTGATGGTAGCTGGGAAAATGACAGTTTATTTGCGGGAAATAGGGAGGGGTGATGGGGTACGGAGTGAACTATAGGATAGAACCTAAAGAGAGAGAAGAACAGTTGAACAGACAAAGAAGTTGATAATGATCTGGCTATGAGGGTGAATAGTTGTTCATGAGGATTATTAGTGACTAACAATAGGTGGTGTGTCATGGCAGGCTATGTGATGATAAGGCCTGGTGTGTGGGGTAGGGAGCTAAGACATGGGAGAGTTTAGGCCCTAAAATTATTGAATTCTGTATTGAGTCCGGAGGGCTGCAGGGTCCCCAGGCAGAAAATGAGGTTGTGTTCTTCCAGAGGTAACAGTGTGGAACTGGAGGAACACAGCAGGCCAGGCAACATCAGAGGAGCAGGAAAGTTGACATTTCAGGTCGGGACCCATCTTCAGAAATGGGTTCTTCCAGCTTGCGTTGAGCTTCGCTGGAACACTGCAGCGAGACAGAGATGTTAGCCAGGGAACAGGGTGGTGTGTTGAAGTGGCAGGCAACAGGTAGCTCAGGGTCTATTCTGCGAGGAGACTGTAGATGTTCTGCAAAGTGGTCGCCCAGTCTGTGCTTTGTTTCCCCAATATAGAGGAGACCACATTGTAAGCAGTGAATGCAGCAGACTGGATTCTGGGCAGTGCAGGTGAAGTGTTGCATCACCCGGAAAGTATGTTTCGGCCCTTGGATACTGGGGAGGTAAGGTGGTAAATGGGCAGGTGTTTCACCTTCGTCGGTTACAGGGGAAGGTGCCGTAGGACTGTTGGGTTGGGGTGAGTGGGTATTGGGGATGTGTGGACCAGGGTGTCCCAGAGAGAACGGTCCCTGCGGAAGGCTGACAAGGGAGGGGAGGGGAATATGTTTCTGGTAGTGGCATCTCGTTGGAGGTGATGGAAATGGGTCTGATGGTCTTCTGGATGTGGATGCTGGTGTGATAGTAGGTAATATACAAGGGGAACACTATCACTGTTGTGGGAGGGAAGAGAAAGTGTGAGGGCGGAAGTGCGGGAAATGGGTTGGGCCTGGTTGAAGGCCCTGACCATAATGGTACTAGGGAATCCTTGGTTGAGGAAGAAGGTGGACATTTTGGAGGCTCCCTTGTTGAAGTTGGCCTGATCTGAACATATGCAATGGAGACTGAGGAACTGAGAGAATGGGATGGAGTCTATACAGGAAGCAGGGTGTGAGGATGGATAGTCCAGGTAGCTGTGGGAGTCGGTGGGTTTATAATGGATATTAGTGGCCAGCCTAATCACTGAAATGGGAACAGAAATGTCAAGGAAGGGAAAGGAGGAGTCAGAGATTGACCAGGTGAAAGTGAGGATAGGCTGGAAATTGGAAGTGAAATTTTTTGAACTTTTCCAATTCTGGACAAGAGAGGGAAGCAGCACCGATACATAGGAGAAAGAGTTGTGGGTGGGAACTGGAATAGGACTGGAACAAGGAATGTTCCACATACCCCACAAAGAGACAGGCATAACTAGGGACCATGTGCGTATTGATGGCCACACCTCTTATCTGAAGAAAATGAGAGGAGTTAAAAGAGGAGTTGTTGAGGGTGAGGACGAGCTCGGCCAAGTGGAGGAGGGTGGTGGTGGGTGGAGATGGTTCATGTCTTTGCTCGAGGAAGAAGCAGAGAGCCTTAAGACCCTCCTGGTTGGGGGATGGATGTGTAAAGGGATTGCACGTCCATGGTAAAGAGGAGGCGGCTGGAACCAGCAAACTGGAAGTTTTGAAACTGGCATAAGGCATCAGAGGAATCACAGATGTACGTGGGCAGGGATTGGACTGGGGACAGAAGACTGAGTCATGGTAGGAAAAGATGAGCTCTGTGGGGCAGGAGCATGCTGAAACAATGGGTCTGCCTAGACAGTCCTTTTTGTGGATTTTAGGAAGGTGGTAGAAGCAAGCTGGGGGACTATCAACTTGGAAGCAGTGGGGCAGGGGAAAGATCACCAGATGAAATGAGATCAGTTACCATGGTAGATACAATGGCCTGATGTGTCGTGGTGGGCTCATGGTGCAGGGGAAGATAGGAGGAGGTATCTGAGAGCTGGCACTCAGCCTCTGCAAGGTAGAGGTCAGTACGCCAGACTACCACAGCACCACCTTTATCAGCAGGCTTACTAACAAAGTCAGGGTTTCATCTAAGTGCACAGAGTGCAATCAGTTCGGCGGGAGATAGGTTGGGGAGGGGGTCAGAGAAATTGAGGCGACTAATATTACGTTGACAGTTCTCAATGAATAGATTGAGTGGAGGTAAATGGCCAGAGGGAGGGGTCCAGGTGGAGGTAGAGTGTTGGAACTGGGCAAAGGGGTCTGTGGGACGGGAAGAGGTCTCTTGTCCAAAGAAATGGACACGGCGGCAAAGACAGCGGAAGAAGAGTTCGACGTCATGTCGTGCCTGAAATTCGTTAAGGTGGGGACATAGAGGAATAAAGCTGAGGCCTTTAGCATCAGAAAGTGGAAGGTTAGGAGGGATGGTAAATACCCAACAGGAGGTAGGGTTGGGAGAGGGGATGGAATCAGAGGGAAGAGTGCAAGAAGCAAGTTCCAGAGGGCCAAGGGTATCTTTGAGTTGTTGCATCTTGTGGGCCTTGATGCCTGAAAAGAAAAGAAGTTTCTTGTTAGCATGATGAAATAGCCAGAGAATGAAGTGGATCTGCGGAGTGGTGCAACCCTGAGCCAGCGTGATGCGATGCTGTTGGAGAGAAAGGTCGAGAGTGTGCATGTGATGCTGCGTGGCACTGAGCGTGGATTGTAATTCTTCCTAGGCAGTGCAGAGTTGTTAATTAAAGGAAATTATAGCTTGTTAAATGCCTTATTAGTGGCACAACTCATCTCATTAATACTCAGCTTCAATGAACAAACTCAACATCAAAAATTCTCAATGTAATGTCTAAGCAAGTACCAGCCATCTTCAGCTCAGTGCTTCCTCAAAGAATTTAATCTTGGCTTCACGGATACCAACTCCATGCACTCCTTAAACATTGGCATCAGACATTGCCAGCCTCGATGAATCCTCATAGCGCATCTCCAATTCACTTGCAATATGCTTCTGCACTTTAGTCATACACCTCAGGTTGCACCAGCAATTGTAATGCTGCTGCAGGCACATATCCCCAGCTCATGGACTTGATTAGGCTGCATCTCCAGCCTGCTTGCTTGCTGTCTTAGTGCTCACTCACTGTAGGTCTTCCTGGATGCTCACAGCATCCAGGTTTGCTTTGCCTTGCATTGTCTTTTTACACTTTGCCTCTCAGCCAGTGATACCAGGTTTACAGTACTGCTGTCTTGCTATACCATTTTCAGTATAGCCAGGAAGCTTGTTCTGGTCAGCAATCCTCAGTCACATCAAAGGGGATTGCCTTCAGTGGGATCCAGCATTAAAGTCGAGGAGAGCCTTCGATACCAGTCCTTGGACACAGGCATTCAAATTCAAGATCCTCTTTTCGGAAAGCCTGTCAAAGGGAATGTTGGACAGCTCGCTTGACTTGATATCTTGTCTTTTTGTGGGCTGTTTTCCTACAGTTCTGCACTTCAGTGTTGCACTGTGGACTGCACTGGCAACAATCATTGTAATCGTTGTAAGGAGACACACACGCCTAGTTTATGAACTGAATCAGGATGCATTTCCAGTCTGTTTGCTTGGTGTCATAAAGCCCACGCTTTGGTCCTTCCTGGATGCTCACACAATGCAATGTGTTACCTAGCCTTTTTGTGTTTTTCCCCCTCAATCAGAAACACCAGACTAACAGTATTGATGCACTCCCTTTTTTTTATTCACTCTTGGGATGTGGGCGTTGCTGGCTGGCCAGCATTTATTGCTTGTCCCTAGTTGCCCTTCAAAAGGTGGTGGTGATCTGCAGTTCACTTGCTGCAGGTTGACTCACAATGACCTTAGGGAGAAAATTCCAGTATTTTGACCCGTGAGAGTGAAGGAATGGCAATACATTTCCAAGTCAGAATAGTGAGTGATTTGGAGGGGACCTTGCAGGTGGTAGTGTTCTCATGTACCTGCTGTCCTTGCTCTTCTAGATGGAATTAGTGATGAGTTTGGAGGTACTATCTTAGTACTCTTTAAATCTTGCTTTGGTCACCATAAACCTATGCTCTTTACTTTTGGACCCGCACAGTCTAGGAAAAAAGACCTTGGCTATTCACCTTATTCATGCCCCTTGTAATTTTATAAACTACTGTAAGGTCACCTGTCAACCTCTGATGCTTGAGGGAGAAAAGCCATTTCTAGCAATCAAAGGCAAAACTCTGTCTAGGCCTTTCTGGGTGCTCAGGCAAGGACATCTTGCAAGTTCAGCCTGGGGGTTGGGCTGCAGTCTAATGGGATGGCCTGAAAGTCTGACTGGGGGATGAAGCGTGGCCATATAGGGGATGGATCACACACAATCCAGAATGTTTTCAGGGTCAAGTCAGAGTTTTTTTTTTTTTTTTTTATTGCTGCAGGCAGGGAGGTTGGTGATTAGCCTGATTGTATTGGGTGACTGAGGGAGTATTCATAGTCTTGGGCCAATTGTTGATTAGTAGAGTATGATCTAGTGCGATATGGAAGGGGGCTGCGTGACATTGAAACCGGGTTCAGTGGAAGTTGTGGTTATTCTTGCCTTGATATGGGAAGGTGCAGTGCAAGAAAGAGGGCAACACCTTGTTTGTTATCAGCAGTGGGTCATATAAGTCAATCAATTGCATCCATACAACAATCAGAACACCCTATCATGAACCAGCAGTCTTCACGTTCAGAGAAGAATTCTGTTCTCTTAATGTACAAATTATTTGCATCCACATAGTGAGGTAATGCAAGTCTGCACGAGATATCTTGGGAACTGCCATGACTTGTATATCTGGTACCAGTCACAGCTACTAGTCTTTGGACCATACAAAACTGGTTTCTTGGTGACCAGTGATAGTGCCTCCACATCTGACTCATGCCACTTCAAAGAAATCCACAGACTGCCACTGATGATATATACAATGTTTCCCACATTTCAACCAGGACCATTCAGAACACGCTATAGGTCTCCTGAGGTTGAGTGCCTAAACTGGTCAAGCAGTGTCATTCGTTATGCCACAAGTTGGGTGTCCCATATCACAGTGGTGTGAGGAGGCAATGGAGAAGGAGGATCAACACACGTTGCAGCAACCTGAAGTAATATGGGAGAAGCTGAAAGAAGAACTCTTTCTAGACTTTCTATATTCCTTTTTTTATTAAAATAAACCAAATGTTATATGCATATATAAGCACAAATTATTGAATCTTGAACTGGTTATGAATGCTAAAGTGATGATACGTTAAATAATTGGATTTGACAATAGACAATAGGTGCAGGAGTAGGCCATTCAGCCCTTCAAGCCAGCACCACCATTCATTATGATCGTGGCTGATAATCCACAATCAGTATCCTGTTCCTGCCTTATCCCCATAACCCTTGATTCCATTATCTATAAGAGACAAGGATCAGCTGGTGGTGCTCTTACCTCTTAACCAGAAGGTCACAGCAGCTATTTATGAATTAATTTTTGTAAATTAGCAGTAGGAATGTGGAACTCCATTTCTCAACCCTGCTCCACGATTGAATACGATTATGGCTGATCTGATTCCTGCCTACCCTCGATAGCTTTTGTTACCTTACTAATCGTGTGTATATTTAGCCTTGCTTTAAAAAGGCTCTCTTTCCACTGCCTTTTGAGGAAGAATGTTCCACAGACTCATGACCCACTGCAAAAAAATATATTTATTGCTGCCTTAAATGGGCCAGTACATTATATGTATTTACACACACACTTACCCTCCACAACAGCAGCATATGCATGAGAATACCTACTATCTGTGGGAACCCTGTTGAGCCTCATGCTAACTGACTTGGAACTATACTGCTGTTATTTCACTGCTGGGTTCAAATCCTGGACACCCTTTCTAACAGCACTATGGGTCTACCTAGGCGACATGGACTGCAGTGATCCAAAAAGGCTGCTCACCAGCCTGAGACTTTGCCCTCTGGTCCTAGACTGCCCCATGTGGGGAAATATCCTCTCGGCATTTGCCGTGTCAAGCCCCTTAATCTTGTATGTTTCAATTAGATCACCTCTCATTCTTCTAATCTCCAGTGAGGAGAGTCCCAACCTGTTTAGCCTTTGCTCATAAGACAGTCCCTCCATACTGGGGTTCTCCTAGTGAACCTTTGCTGAACTGCCTCCAATGAAATAACATCTTTCCTTAAATAAGGGGATCAAATCTACGCCCAGTACTCTAGATGTGATCTCACCAGCACCTTCTACAGATTTCCCTACTTGTGTACTCCAAACCCCTTGAAATAAGGGTCAGCATTCCATTGGCTTTCTTGATTACCTGTTGCACTCAATGCACTAACTTTCTGCGTTTCATAGAATCATAGGGTCACACAGCACAGAAACAGATCCTTTAGTCCAACTTGTCCGTGATGACCAAATTTCCCAATCTAAGCTAGTCCCACTTGCCTGTGTTTGGGCCATATCCCTCTAAACCTTTGCTATTCATGTACCTGTTCAAAAGTCTTTTAAATGTTGTACCTGTACAACCTGTACAACTGTACCTGTATTTACCACTTCCTTTGGCAGTTCATTCCACATGCGAACTAGCCTCTGTGTGAAAAGGCCAGGCAGTATCAGAGGAGCAGGAAAGTTGATGTTTCGGGTCTGGATCCTTCTTCAGAAATGGACTCTTCAGAATAAGGGTCCCCACCCGAAACATCAACTTTCCTGCTCTTCTTATTATCTTTGTGTGAAAAGGTTGCCTCTGAGATCCCTTTTAAATCTTCCTCCTCTTAAGCATAAAAATATGCCCCTTAGTCTTGAAAGACCCCGCTGAAGGGAAAAGACACTTGCCAATCACCTTATCTATGCCCCTCATGATTTTAAAAGCCTCTATAAGGTCACCCCTTTACCTCCTTTGCTCCAGGGAAAGAAGTCCCAGTCTATCCAGCTTGTCCTTATAACTCAAACCATCCAGTCCTGGCAATAACTTTGTAAATCCCTTCTGAACCCTCTACAATTTTAGTTATATTCTTTCTGAAAGAAGAGTGACCAGAACTGTATGCAGTACTCCAAAAATGGCTTCAACGACCTCTACAATCTCGGCATAATGTCTCTACTCCTATACTCAGTGCAGCTGACCACTGAAGGCAAGCATGTCAAATGGCTTCTCCCCCACCCTGTCTACCTGCTACACAACTTTCAAAGGACTGAACCCCTAGGTTTCTCTATTTGACAGTACTACCCAGGGCCTCACCATTAAATGTATTAGTCCTGCCCTTGTTCGTTTTATCAAAATGCAATACCTTGCATTTATCCAAATTAAAATCCACCTGCCACTCCTCAGCCCTTTGGTCCAATTTATCAAGATCCCTTTATAATCTTAGCCTTCTTCACAGTTGATTTATACCACCAGTTTTGGTGTCATCCTTGAACTTACTAACCCTGCCTCCTAAATTCTCATCTAATTTGTTTATATGAATGACAACCAACAGTACCCTGGAGTCCCTTTGTGTTGCAGCTTTTTGCAGTTTTCTCTAAATAATATTCTGTTCTTTAGTTCTCCTATTCCCAAATTAACAACTTCACATTTTTCCACATTATACTCCATTTGCCAACTCTTTGCCCACATAATTAAACTTATCAGTATCTCTCCGTAAACTGATTGCATTCTTCTCGCAACCTCCCTTTCCACCTATTTTAGTGTCATCTGCAAATTTGGCCACAGCACATTCGCTTCTTACCACCATGTCTTAAAGGTCAGCCTAACTAGCAATGTTCATATCCCATTAAAGACTTTAAACAGCACAGAGTATGTGCACTATCTGTCATGCACACAACTATGTTTACATAATTTATTCCACTTTACACTATTTGTTAGTTTTTCAGTTATGTGTTTCTGATTTCAACCTCTACTGTAAATCATTCATTTACTCTATATATGCTTCACTTTTAATTTATTTTTTGTTTCCAATAATTCTTGAACCATGCAGGTGTAGTTTATTTTATTATTCTGATTTCCTTACCTAAAAGTATTATGTGCAGGCAAGTATGTGAATTATGAAATTTGAACAAATTTTGAACTGAAACTTGAAGAGTTGTTCTGATATGTAAAAAATTACTTTAGATGCGGCACCTTGACTCACCATTGACTCATGATTGTAGCAATCATGCTTCTAGATTAGTGTGTTGAAGTGCATGGTGGACTTCAATATGTAACTTTGGTAGACCTTGCATTGCAGCCCTTTAGGAACTGCTGCTTAATCAAAGTTGTACTCATTGACCAGAATAGTAAACCATTTGAAGAGGAGCTGACAGTTCTGATTGACCAGATTAGAATGCAGTTGAAATGCATGTATGATAATGTGAGGTGTGTTATAACAAATAATGCTGATGAACTGTAGTTGCCTTGTGCATTTATAACATAGCGTCTGTAACAGAGATTTGTCTTAAATCTTAAGCAAGAATGTAACCTGCGATGATTTGTTTTGGATGCATACAGCAATGATCAAGAATGGAGTAGGAATGCCTGTATTCATCAAGGACAATATTGTAGTTCATTTTTTGTATTTATTTGTGGGATGTGAGTGTCATTGGCTAGCATTTATTGCCCATCCCTAGTTGCCCTTGAGAAGGTGGTGGTGAGCTGCCTTCTTGAACCACTGCATTCCACCTGCTGTGGGTTGACTTTCGATACCCTTCTGGAAGGAATTCCAGGATTTTGACCTAGCGACAGGAATGGTGATTATATTTCCCTGTCAAGATGGTGAGTGGCTTGGAGGGGAACTTGCAGGTGGTGGTGTTCCCATGTATTGGCAGACCTTGTCCATCTAGATGGAAGTGGTCATGTGTTTGGAAAGTAGTGTCTAAGGATCTTTGGTGAATTTCTGTACTGCATCTTGTAGGTAGTGCACATCGCTGCTACTTAACACTGATGGTTGACAGAGTGAATGTTTGTAGATATGGTGCCAGTCGAGCAGTCAAGTGGGCTGCTTTGTCTTAGATGGTGTCAAGCTTCTTGAGTGTTGTTACAGATTCATCCATCCAGTAAGTGGGGAGTGTTCCATCATACTCCTGACTAGTGCTTTGTAGATGATAGCAGGCTTTTAGGAGTCAGGAAATGAGTTACTTGTCTTTCAGAGGGTTTGAAGAGTATTTCTATTTGATTAAAGGATCAGAAAATTAATCCAGTTTGCTTGATATTTCCTGCAGTCTCTCAAAAAGTGGCAAAGATGAGCCGGGGAGCTACAGGCCAGTGAGCCTGACATCAGCAAGTTATTGGAGAGGATACTGAGTGACAGGATCAACGAACATTTGGATAGTCGAGATTTGATTAGGGATGGTCAGCATGGATTTGTGCACGGGAAGTCATGTCTGACAAATCTTTGGAAGTTTTTCGAAGAGATAACCAAGAAGATAGATGAGG
Organism: Ginglymostoma cirratum; assembly: GCA_024137785.1. Taxonomy (NCBI): domain Eukaryota; kingdom Metazoa; phylum Chordata; class Chondrichthyes; order Orectolobiformes; family Ginglymostomatidae; genus Ginglymostoma; species Ginglymostoma cirratum. The sequence continues at coordinate 71,023,223 of JAHRHZ010000145.1, read as the reverse complement.
ATAGGGGAGTGGATGTTGTCTATATGGACTTTAGTAAGGCCTTTGACATGGTCCCGCACAGCAGGCTAGTCATGAAAGTTAGGTCACATGGAATCAAAGGAAAGCTAGCTAATTGAGCCAGTTTTGAATCCAATGTTAGGAAGCAGGGGCTGATGTTTGAAGGTTGTTTCTCGGATTGGAAACCTGTGAGTAGTGGTGTGCCACAGGGATTGGTGCTGGGACCTTTGTTATTTATTATATACATAAATGATCTGGATGTGAATGTACAAGGCATGATTAGTAAGTTTGTGGATGATACAAAATTAGGAGGTATCATTCATAGTGAGGAAGATTATCAAAAATTACAGAGGGATCTTGATCAGATGGGGAAGTGGGTTGAGTATTGGCAAATGTAATTCAACACAGATAAGAGTGAGGTGTTGCGCTTTGGAAAGTCAAACCAAGGTAGGATTTATACAGTAAAATGGTAAGGCCCTGAGGAGTGTTGTGGAACAGAGCGACCTTGGAGTACAAGTTCACAGTTCATTGAAAGCGGTGTAACAAGTGGACAGGGCAGTGAAGAAGGCATTTAGCAAACTGGCCTTCATCGGTCGAGGCATTGAATATAGGAGTTGGGACTTATACAACTGTAACTAAGTTGTTGATAAGGCCGCAGTTGGAGTATTGTGTACAGTTTTGGTCACCGTGTTGTAGGAAAGACATAGTTAAACTGACAAGTGTGCAAAAATCATGTATGGGGATGTTGCCAGGACTAGTAGGCTTGAGTTACAACGAGAGGTTGGCCAGAATAGGACTTTATTCCTTGGAATGGAGGAGAATGAGGAGTGACCTTATTGAGTTATATAAAATCATGAGGGACATGGATAAGATGAATGCATATAGTATTTTTCCCAGGGATGGGGAATTGAAAACTAGAGGACATTGGCTTAAGGTGAGAGGGGAAATATTTAAGGAGGTCCTGAGGGGCAACCTGTTCATGCAGAGAGTGCTGTGTATATGGAATGGGCTGCTAGAGAAGGTGTTTGAGGCAGGTACATTTAGGCAACATTTAAAAAAAACATTCGGATAGGTACATGGATGGAAAGGATTTAGAGGGTTATAGACCAAATGTGGGCAATTGGAATTAGCTGAGTGAGCGTCATGGTCAACATGGACCAGTTTGGGCCGAAGGGCCAATTTCCATGCTGTATTACTCAACGACTCTATGACTGTATCACTTTAAGTGTGAAGGAAATTAAAGAGTGAAACTGTAAGCAGCTTTCAGTGAATTGTAGAAATGATGTAGCAGTGATAGCTAGAAGCTTCAATTGCCTAAAAACAGCCAAAAGACAAAATGACTGGAGCATTTCTAAAAGGTACACAGGAGAACGTTCTCGCAAAACAAAGCAAAGTAAGTAAGAAGACTTTGCTGGGACTAGTTCTAAGAAATGAAGTAGGGCAAGCAAAAAGTTTTTCAGTGAGAGAACATCTGGATATTACTGAGCATAATATAATTGGTATTAAAACATTTATGAAAAGGCAGTGATGCAAATCAAAGGTGAAAACGGAAGAGAGCCACTTTTAGTGATTTGAGAAGCAGCTTAGCACAATGGACTGGATAAAATAGATTGCTGTGGGAACCAATACATGAGCTAGAGCTTGGGTGTAAACTAAACAATTTTTATTATTCACTCATGAAATGCGGGACATGGGATTTGCTCACTGGCCAGCTTTTATTGTCCATCCCTAGTTGCCCTTGAGAAGGTGGTCGTGAGCTGCCTTGAACCATTGCAATTGATGCGCTGTAGCTAGACCGACAATGCCCTTATGGAGGGAATTCTGCAAGGTGAAAAGATGTGAAACAAAGGAGAGTAGAAAAATAAAAGGGTTATACCATCAACACTTACAGTTTTCACACCTCTTAAAAAATATTTTCCTTTTCAATTCTTAGTCGGAAAGTGAATACCTTTCCACTGTCCTCCATCTGTTATCTTCTTGTTGCCCACTTAGTTAATCTTCAGCCTTTCTGTATCTTCCATGCAGCTTACCTTAATATTTAATTTTGTGTCATCAGCGCACTTAGACACATTCTTCTCTGTCCCTTCATTGAAGTCATTAATACAGATTTTAACTAACGGAGACCCCAGCACTGATTCTTGTTGCACACAACTAATCACAGCCTGACACCTTGAAAGTACCCTGTTGTATCCACTTCTTGCCTCCTGTCCATTAATCAATTCATTATCCATGGCTAATATATTCCCCCGCAACCCCTTGAGCCCTTATTTTGCTGACGTGGGGGGAGGTGATGGCATAGTGGTATCTTACTTGACTAGTAATCCAGGGACACAGGTAATTCTCTGATGGAATCTGAATTCAAAAAATATCTAGAATTTATTGGCGGCCATGAAATCATTGTAGATGGTCATAAAAACCCAAATGTTTCACTCATGTCATTTCGGGAAGGAAATCTGCTGTCCATACCTGGTCTGATCTACATGTGACTCCAGACCCACTGCAATATGGTTAAATTCTAAACCATCCATTGAAATGTCCGATCAAGTCATTCAGTTGTAAAAAACTACTAAAACAACTTCACGAAATGCAACTGAATGGACTACCTGACATCGACCAGTAACATGGGTGCATCTGCACCTAATGGACTGCAAGACGGCAGCTCACCGCTGCGTTTTCAAGGGCAGTTGGGCATAAGCAATAAATGATGTACAAACCAGTACATTCCTTGAATGAATATTAACAAAATAATAATCTTTTCTATAGTACCTTATAAAATTACTTTTGAAAATCCAGGCATACCATATCTACTACTGCTTCCTAGAACATAGAACGGTACAGCACAGTACAGGCCCTTCGGCCCACGATGTTGTGCCAAACTTTTACCCTAATCCTAAGGTCTATCTAACCTCCACCTTTACCTTAAACTATCATCCATATGACTATCTAGTAGCCGTTTAAATGCCCCAATGAGGTCGACTCCATTACCCTCTCCGACAATGCATTTCATGCCCCTACTACTCTCTAAATAAAGAACCTACCTCTGAAGTCTCCCCTGTATCTACCTCCACTCACTTTAAAACTATGCCCCCTTGTACTAGCTACCTCCACCCTTCCTCTTTATCTAGCCCACTGGTTGCAAACTCATTAAGATTCTCATAAATTCTAATAAATTCAACAAAGCACTCAGTGCAGGGAAGGTTAAGGGAGATATGATAAAATGTGTTAAAAATTAGGAAGGGTTTTGTTACAGTATGTAGGGAGAAATTATTTTCTCTGGCAAATAAGTCTGGAACTAGACACCATACATTTAGTTGGTAGAATTTCTCAAAGGGAAATAGAAAATTTCTTCATTGTATTCTTAATATCTGGAATTCACTGACTGAAAGGACGTCAAAGAGTCATAGAGTTGCACAGCGTGGAAACAGAGTCTTCAGTCTAACTCATCCATACCGAACAGATATCCTAAATTAATTGAGTTCCATTTGCCGGCATTTGTCCCACTAAACCCTTCCTATTCATGTACTATCCAGATGCCTTTTGTAAGGTGTAATTGTACCAGCCTCCTCCACTTCAACTATCAATTCCTTCCATATACGCACCACCCTTTGCGTGAGAAAGGTGCCCCTTAGATCCTTTTTATATCTTTCACTTTAAACTTATGCCCTCTAGCTCTGGACTCCCCAGCCCTGGGAAAAAGACTTGGCTATTCACCCTATCCATGCCCCTCATGATTTTATAAACCTGTATAAGGTCACCTCTCAAACCCTGACGCTCCAGGGGAAAAACACCCCTGTCTATTAAGCCTCTCCCTAATACCTCAAACCCTCCAATCCCAGCAGCATCCGTGTAAATTTTTGCTGTACCCTTTCAAGTTTAACAAAATCTTAGCTATAGCAGGAAGGTTAGAATTGAGTGCAGTATTCCAAAAGTGGCCGAACCAATGTACTGTACAGCCAAATCATGACATCCCAACTCCTACACTATATGTACTGGCGAATAAAGGTAAATGTACCAAACACCACCTTCACCACCCTGTCTACTGTGACTCCACATCCAAAGAATTATGAACCTGCACCCCAAGGTCTTTTTGTTTGGTAGCACTTCCTAAAACCCTACCATTAAGTGTATAAGTCTAAGAGATGGGAGATCTTTAGACCAAATACTTTACATCTGTCTTCACTAAGGTGGATACAAGTAACCTTCAGGGCATTAGGGGAACAGAGGGTCAAGCATAAAGGAAGAACTGAAGGAAATCCTTATTAGTCAGTAAATGGTAATGGGGAATTGATGGGATTAAAACCCAATAATTCCCCAGGACCTGAAGACCTGCATCCCAGAGTACTTGAGGAAGTGGTCCTAGAAATAGCGGATGCATCGGTGATCACTTTCCAGCATTCTGTAGACTCTGGAAGAGTTCCAGTGGACTGGAGGACAGCTAATGTAACCCCACTCTTTAAAAAAGGAGGGAAAGAGAAAATGAGGAATTATAGGCCGGTTAGCCTGACATCAGTGGTGAGGAAAATGCTGGAGTCAATAGTTAAGGATGTAATAACTGAGTATTTGCAGTGACAGAATTGGTCCTAGTCAGCGAGGATTCACTAAAGGGCAGTCATGCTTGACAAATATTTTTTGAGGATGTGACCAGTAGAGTGGACAAGGGTGAATCAGTAGCTGTTGTGTATCTGCACTTGCAAAAGACTTTTATAAGGTTCCGCACACGAGGTTTGTAAGGAAAATTAAAGATCATGGTATTGGAAACTTACTAACCATTCCTATATTCACATCCAAATCATTTATATGAATGACAAAAAGCAGTAGACCCAGCACTGATCCTTGTGACACACCACTGATCACAAGCCTTCAGTCTGAAAAATAAGCCTCCTCCACCACCTTCTGTATCTTACCTTCAAGCTAATTTTGTATCCAAATGGCTAGCTCTCCCTGGATTCCATGTGATGTAACTTTGCTAACTAGTTTACCATTTGGAACCTTGTCAGATGCCTTGCTGAAGTCTGTATAGATGATGCCCACTGCTCTGCCTTCATCAATCTTCTTTGTTATTTCTTCAAAAAACTCAATCAAGTTAGTGAGACACAATTTCCCACACACACAGCCATGTTGATTTTTCCCTAATCAGTCCTTGGCTTTCCAAATACATGTAGGCCCTGTATGTCAGAATCCAACAACAGCTTAACTACACTGATGTCAGGCTCACTGGTCTGCAGTTCCCTGGCGTTTCCTTCCAACCTTACTTAAGTAATGGCATCACATTAGCTACCCGCTAGTCTTCCAGCACCTCACTCATGGCTATTGATTATATAAATATCTCAGCAGGGGACCCTGCAGTTACCTCCCTAGCTTCCCACAAAATTCTGGAATATATCTGATCAAGTCCTGGGGATTTATCCATCTTTGTGCTTATGTCCAGCACCACCGCCATTGTTACATGAATACTTTTCAAGATACTACTGTTTATTTCTCCAAGTTCGCTTGCTTCCTATCCTTCTCCACAGTAAATACTGATGCAAGATACCCATTTAGTATCTCCCCCATCTCTTGTGGTTCCACATATAGACGACCTTGTTGATCTTTAAGGGGCTCTCTACACTCCCTAGTTACTTTTTTACCCTTAATGTATTTGTAGAATCTCTTTGTGTTCTCCTCAACTCTATTTGCCAACGCTATCTCATGTCCCATTTTTGCCCTGTTGATTTCTCTCTTGTATACTCCTACTTCTATTCCTTGAGGGATTCACTTGATCCTAGCTGTCTATACCTGCTACATGCCTCCTTTTTCTTGACCAGAGCCTCAGTTTCTCTAGTCATCCAGCATTTCCTACACCTTCCAGCTTTGCCCTTCACACTAATACGAATATACTGCCTTTAGACTCTCTGTATCTAATTTTTGAAGGCCTCCCACTCTCTCAACTACCCCTTTACCTGCAAATAGCCTCTACAATCAACTTTTAAAAGTTCTTGCCTAATCCCAAAAGTTATACCAGATGGTGAAGTCTGTTCTGTTGTCTTTGAATAAGACTACTTCTGCAATGTTGTGGGCAAGAAATTGGAATGTGGAGCAAGGTTGGACTTATTTCATAGAACCAAAACAGACATAACAGTCAAAGGGCCTCCTTGTGTACTTTGACTTATTCTGATTCATCTCTCTGCAAACACCACTGAATCTCAGTATATGCTCACACGCTCACTTACCGATTGCTTGGTGAGTTCTAATTAGGTGCTGCCTTTACCTGCTGACTGAAAATGTGACTGTCTAACTGCAAGGTTTTCCGTCATAAAAGGCACTACCCTTTGACTTACCAGGCATTGACTAGGAGATTCACCGATATTTTAAAAGTCTTTGTTATCTACAGATGTCACACTTAGATTACATTGTTGTTTGCATTTTAAAACTGCGGTGAATGCATATGTGTTTCCAAACACAAATCAAAACCAGCTAGTAGATTTTCATTTTCAATGCTTTCAATCAACAAATCAGCACCTTACATTTTTGGAGCACCCTTAACATAATGAAACAATTCAAGGTGCTTAGCAGGAGCATTATAAAACCAGGTATCAACCAGACATGTTTTAACTCAACAGTATTGTCTTACAAGTCTTGGACTTTAATGCATAATTGACTTCTACCTGTTTTATCTATCTGAATACTCCTTACTTGCAAAATGTTGGAGGCATTTGTGGGAAAAGTGGAAAATACTTTTCTAGCAATGTTTAGCTCCACTGATTACAATGACTCTGCTTTTTAATGTTAATTCTGTTAATCATGTATAGCAATAAAAAGGAAGAGAAAGCTGCATGGTTGATCTTTGTATACTGTATTGCTTTAATATTCTGAAGCCTAAGTGATTTGCATTCTTGATTTAAGTCTGTATATTTTTGTAGCATTTAGGATGGCAGCCACCTGGATGTTCATATATTGTTTAACTTCAGATTCAGAGTGCAAAATCAACTTTAGGGCGTTGGTTTGCATGTTCCAGTGATTGATATTGTCTTTGTATTCACAGCATGATAATCTTTATTCTCTCAATTTCATGATTTGAATGTATATCTAGTAAAGGAAAGAAAGGACGGACGGAAAAGGTCTCCATTATAATTTTCAAGTTACAAAATTCTGACCGTGATGGAAGAGTTCAGATGGTTTTCTTAACTTCCTTTCGATTCCAGGTAAAACCCTTTCCCTTACTTACAAAGGGAATCTTCAGAGAGCAGAATATCCTGCTTCATTATTATTTGCAGATTGACCTTATAATAGAATTTTCTCATCTGTTTTTATTCAGCTTGGTGTATTACTTGGCAGTAGCTTCTTTTGTATGCAGTACTTAAAGCTTAAATAGTACAGGAAATGCAAATCATTCTCACACTGAAGATGTATCGTGACGTGATTGTGTGGCAGTACGTACGGCTCTTGGCTTTGCCACATTAAAGACCTTTTATTAAAAGAACACATGAAAGCTTTTGCAATTTCAGTTAGAACTGCTTCAAAGCTAGTAGATTTCAATCCATTGTAAGCCACAGAACTTTGTATTTAGGATATTTGTTACTATTGTGTTTTTTCAGCTCTGTGAAGTTTTGAGACTTAATGTTTGCTTAATTTACTTGCACTTTTTAAATTCATCCATGTAACGTAGAAAGGTTTGCCGAGGATACGTGGCCAGATCTACATATAGCTTGATTTTCGATTTGGGAGTTAACCTATACCAACAATAATAGCACAAAGTTTTGAAATCCGGGAATATTTATGACTGCACTATTTTTGTCACAAACTAAAAGGCTCAAAATCTAAGCTGAAGACATTTCAGTTTATTGTCCCCTGATTTCTTCTTTGATTGTCACATGCTCCCGGCTCTCATTTTTGCCTTTGGTGCTGAAGTGATGAATAATAGAATGGATACAGCACAGGAGGAGTCTGTTTGGCCCATCTGGCTGTCTGCAAGAACAGCTCATCTCGTTACATGTTTCTATCCTTTTCCTGAAGCCTTGCAGATTTTTTGTCTTCAGGAATTTATCCGATTACGTATTCAAAGCCACACTTGAATCTGCCTTCACCACGCTCTCAAGCAGTGCATTCCTGATCTTAACCACTGACTGACTAAAAGTGTTCTGTCTCATACTGCTATTTTATTCTTTTGCCAATTGCCATAAATTGATTTCCTTTGGTTGTTGACCCTCCTATCAACAAGAACAGTTTCTTTCTTTCTATTCTGTCGCTAGACAGAGGGGAATTAAAATTGAGGCAGAAAATCAGACATAATAGTATTGCATGCCGGAGCAGGTTGATTTAATGTAGTTGGCAAAAGAAATAAGTGACTTGAGAAAAAATGTTTTACATCGTGAAGGATGAAGATCCAGAATATATTGCTTGAGAGTATGGTGGAAATATGAGGTCTCCTCCTGCTCCTACGTAATCAGTTGCTCTGTTCTAATCACTTCTCATACTCTTGGAACACGTCTATTAAGTCTCTTGCCAACCTCATCCTCTGTAAGGAGAACAACTCCCCACTTCTATAATCTATCCATGTCCCATGAATCCCCTCATTCATGGGACATGAGAATTTCCTGTGCGAGGTTTGTGATTTGTTGTTGAAATTTAGTGTCAGTATTGCAGAATATTCAGTTCAACATCTGGTGGTAGAATAGTCTTGTCCTTCACCTTTTGGCACCATTTTAGTCAACACTGTTCATCTGAGCTCAAACTTGCCCCTTCTCTAAGAATGGCTCTGTGCCCTTTACTTCAAGAAATGTGAAATGGTCAGTGCATTTCGCACACCTTCCATGGTTGCCAAGAAATTTGAAGTACTAAATAATTCAACAGAACTGGTGTGTAGTTCAAAAATGGATTTATCAGATATAGGAGTTCACTAAACCTAAGGGACAGTGGCTTGTGAAATCTGTCACCACTGAGCATTGCTGAGACCTGAAGGCCTCTGGATTTATATAGAGTAGTTTATTTACAGTCCACAGTTCCATGGGGAAGAAGTAAGTTTTCAGACACTGAACTTCACAATGTATCTACTCCCTTACTTGCAGCTCAATATCTGTATCTCTTCCAGGGTTTGTTAATTGCATGGCATCAGAATGGTTCAGTTGTTATTAATAGCTTGGCATGTTCTTTGCTTTCCATTTGTGTTGCTTAATATTGCTGATACACCTTGCATCTTAGCCAGTTACCCCTTCCTTCAAGAGAACAGCTCGCAATTGCATTGGATAGGTGCTGACCCTGAGACAGTGACAAGTTAGAGTTGCTAGCAGCTTATATGCTGGGAATGATTGGCAAGGTGTTTAGCCAAAGGAGAAGTATTGATAGTCATGAAGTTTCAAACTGAAGCATTGGCACTGCAAACAGGGTAGATTCAGCACCTGCTGGCGTAGTGAATAATTAGTGGAGAGAAGCAAAGTTAACCTTTGATAATGAAAGATCATCAATGAAAGCCTTGGGATGGATTTTGTTTTTGTTCCTGCTGGGTGTGTTTTGGCACATAAAATAGTGTGGGTTCCCAGACCACCTCTTCCCAACTGTGAAAATGTAGAAAGTAGGAGCAGGAGATGGACCTTCATGCATGCTCTACCATTAAGTAAGATCACGACTGATGCCCTATCTTAATGCCATATTTCTGCTTTTTCTGCATACCTCTTGATACCTTTTAAAATCTGTAGTTGTATCCATCTCTTTCTTGAATAAATTCAGTGACTTGGCCTCCACAGCCCACTATTGTAGAGAATTCCACAGGTTCACTACCCTTTTGAGTGAAGAAATGTTGCTCATCTCAGTCCTAAATGGCTTGCTCCATATACTAAGACTGCAACCCCTGGTTCTAGACTCCACAACCAGTGAAGACATCCTCTCTGCATCTAGTCTTTGAAGTTATAAAATGTATAACATTTTATACATTTCAGTCAGATCTCCTCTCATCCTCCTAAACTGTCAAATCAATCTTTCCTCATAGGATAGTCCTGCCATCCTTGGTATCAGCCTAGTGAACTTCTGATTCTCTCCCTCTATGGCAAGAATATTCTTTTAGTTAGGGAGACCAAAACTGCATGCAATAGTCCAACCATGAGCTCACTCCTGTAATGTGCAGACTAGCTGGGCACTTAGGCAGCTGTCTCCAAATAAATAATTCATGGACAGTTGAGCTTGTTAAAAGAGCTTGTTACCCTGGCCGTGCCATAAAATTGTTAGCGTGGGCAGCCCTTTTCTTTATAATGATTTTAACATGATCGTATCCTACTTTTCTGGCTATCTGAGAGCGCTGTTTGCCCACTGGGGCCATTCTCCAATGCTATTAACTTAAACCCTTCCTACGTACCTTAATTTTGAAACTCACACTGCTGCTTTCCCTCTGATGCTGCTTGGCCTGCTGTGTTCATCCAGCTCTATACCTTGTTATCTCAGATTCTCCAGCAACGGCAGTTCCTACTGTCTCTGCTGCTTTTCTCTCCTCCTTCCATAAGCAGAGCAAACTCTTCCCCATCTGAAAACTGCCTGACTTATCTCACTCGAGGATCAATGCCTGTATTCTTCGTTGGCCTGTCTGCAGTACCAGCAACACACGCTTCCAGTTTCTGCAGGGAATATTGGAGCTGTCAGTCCATCGAATTGGTCAATACTTCCAGATGCTGGGTTTACTTTCCACTGAGTGATGAAAGTCTCATTGCCACCCACAGCACATTAGTATTGCTCGGTAAACGTTTTCTTTGCTGGTGATCTCTGATTTTTTTTTTTGTCGGACAGCAAAAAGCAGTCCATCTCCTCTGTAATGTTCACCCCTTCAACTCTGGTTCTCTCCATAGATATTACCAAACTGCTAAGTATGTTAATCCAGAGACCCAGGTATTGTTCTGGGAACTCAGGTTTGACTTCCACCATGACAGATGGTGGAATTTGAATTCAATAAAAGAAAACTGGAGTTCATCCAATAATGACCATGAATGCGTTGTTGATTGTCAGAAAAACCCATCTGGTTCACTAGTGTCCTTTAGGGAAAGAAACTGCCATCCTTACCTGGTCTGGCCTACACGTTACTCCTGACGCATAACGACGTGCTTGACTCTTAACTGCTGTCTGGGCAATTCGGGATGTAAAATGAATGCTGGCCTAGCCAATGATGTCCTAATCCCATTAGTGAATAAAAAATATTTTGTTTTTAGATTTCTGTTGCAGATTTCGAGCATCTGTAGTATTTTGCTTTTGTTTTGATTCAGCCAATAAATCACTTGCTTTAGTAGTTGAAGTCATGAATAAACTGAAATTCAGGCCTACTAAACACATACCAACTAAATGTGGTCCTATTAAGGTAATTTCAATTGTATTCAGAGTTGTAGGCCACAAGCAGGCAGCCTTTATGACAGAACTCAAATGTTTTTAGGAAACTTGAGCTGTTACAAAAGTAGGTTATGATATGGTATGATACAAAGCCAAAGGTAACTGGATACAAGAGCAGGATTAGTTGGTTGCAATTATGCCTAATGGTGAACTTTAACACAGAAGTAGTTCTAATTGTTTTTCCAATGGATAAACTTTGCTAGCAAGGAATTACTCGGGATGTCTTTGGAGTCAGATGGAAACACGAAAGTTACATAGGACATAGAACATAGAACAATACAGCACAGTACAGGCCATTGGCCCATGATGTTGTGCTGAACTTTTACCCTGAACCTAAGGTCTATCTAACCTTCACCCCGACCTTATACTATCATCCATATGCCTATTTAATTGCTGCTTAAATGCCCCTAATGAGGCCGACTCCACTACCCTCTCCGGCAATGCATTCCACGCCCCTACCACTCTCTGAGTAAAGAACCTACCTCTGACGTCTCCCCTATACCTTCCTCCACTCACTTTAAAGCTATGCCCCCTCGTAATAGCTATCTCCACCCGAGGAAAAAGTCTCTGGCTGTCCACTCTATCTAAACCTCTGATCATTTTGTACACCTCTATCAAGTCACCTCTCATCCTTTGTCATTCGAAAGAGAAAAGCCGGAGCGCTCTCAACCTTTCCTCGTAAGACCTTCCCCCCCCTCCCCCCCCCCATTCCAGGCAACATCCTGGTAAATCTTGTCTTCACCTTTTCCAATGCTTCCACATCTTTCCTGTAATGAGGTTACCAGAACTGGACACAATACTCCAGATGTTGCCAAGCCAGGCTTTTGTATAGCTGGAGCATGACTTCACGGCTCTTTAACTCAATCCCCCTATTAATGAAAGCTAACACACCATACGCCGCCTTAACAGCTCTATCCACCTGGGTGGCAGCTTTCAGGAAACTGTGGGCATGAACCCCAAGATCCCTCTGCTCCTCCACACTGCCAAGAATCTTTCTGTTAACCCTGTATTCTGCTTTCAAGTTTGTCCTTCCAAAATGAATCACTTCACACTTTTCTGGGTTAAACTCCATCTGCCAGTTCTCAGCCCAGCTCTGCATCCTATCAATGTCCCTTTGTAACCTCGAACAGCCCTCCGCACTATCCACAACTTGACTCACCTTCGTATCATCCCTGAACTTACTAATCCACCCTTCCACTCCTACATCCAAATCATTTACAAAAATCACAAGTAGAAGAGGACCCAGAACAGATCCTTGTGGTACACCACTCGTAACTGAGCACCATATTGAATGTTTTCCGTCCACTACCACCCTTTGTCTTCAAAGGGTCAGCCAATTTTGAATCCAATCTGCCACATTTCCCCCTCTCCCATGCCTCCTTACTTTCTGCATAAGCCTACCATGGGGAGCCAGGTCCGTTGTACCCTGAAGGTGGCAACGCAGTTCGATAGTGTGGTCAAGAAGGCATAAGGCATGCTTTCATTCAACAGACGGGGCATTGAGTACCAGAGTTGGCAGGTCATGTTGCAGTTGTACAGGACTTTGGTTCGACCACATTTGGAATACTGTGTACAGTTCTGGTCGCCACATTACCAAAAGGATGTGGATGCTTTGGAGAGGGTGCAGAGGAGGTTCACTAGGATGTTGCCTGGTATGGACGACGCTAGCTATGAAGAGAGGTTGAGTAGATTAGGATTATTTACGTTAGAAAGACGGAGGTTGATGGGGGAACCTGATTGAGGTCTACAAAATCATGAGAGGTATGTACATGGGTGGATAGCAAGAAGCTTTTTCCCAGAGTGGGGGACTCAATTTCAAGGTGAGAGGGGAAAGGTTGAAGGGAGATATGTGTGGAAAGTTCTTTACACAGAGGGGGGTGGGTGCCTGGAATGCGTTGCCAGCAGAGGTGGTCGAGGCGGGCACGACAACATCATTTCAGATGTATCCAGACAGATACCTGAATGGGCAGGGAGCAGAGGGATACAGATCCTTGGAAAATAGGCAACAGGTTTAGATAGAGGATCTGGATTGGCGCAGGCTTGGAGGACGGAAGGGCCTGATCCTGTGCTGTAATTTTCTTTGTTCTTGTTCTTTGTTCTTATCAAACGCCTTACTTAAATCCATATATACCACATCCACTGCTCTACCTTTATCCACGTGTTTGGTCACCTCTTCAAAGAATTCAATATGGTTTGTGAGGCATAATCTACCCCTCATTAATCCATGCTGACTATCATGAATCCAACTGTGCCTATCCAAGTGATCATAAATCCTATCTCTCAGAGCCCTTTCCAGTAATTTTCCCACCACTGACGTAAGACTAACTGGCCTGTAATTTCCGGGGTTATCCCTATTCCCTTTTTTGAATAAGCGAATGACGTTTGCCTCTCTCCAATCTTCCGGCACTATACCCGTGGACAGTGAGGACGAAAAGATCATTGCCAAAGGCCCTACAATCTCTTCCCTCGCTCCCATAGATTCCTTGGATAAATCCCATCTCGCCCGGGGGGAAATTATCTATCTTTAAACTCCTCAAAATTCCTAGTACGTCTTTCTTACTAACATCGACCTCCTCTAGCCTACCAGCCTGTTTCACACTGTTCTCTTCTACAACTAGGTCCCTCTCAGTTATGAATACTGAAGTAAAGTATTCACTAAGGACCTCTCCTATCTGTTTAGGCTCAGTGCACAAATTGCCTTTACAATCCTTGATCGGCCCTACCCTTTCCCTGGTCATTCTCTTATTCTTCACGTACATGTAAAAAGCCTTGGAGTTTTCCTTGATCCTATCTGCCAAGGTTTTCTCATGCCCCCTTATAGCTCTCCTAATTCCTTTTTTCAGCTCCTTCCTGGCCAACTTGTATCCCTCTAGAGCCTTTTCTGATACTTGTTTCCTAAACCTTACATAAGCCTCCTTCTTCCTCTTAACCAGTCGCTCGACCTCTCTTGAGAACCAAGGCTCCCTCACTCGACCGCATCGTCCCTGCCTGCTAGGGACAAACATATCGAGCACACACAGTATGCATTCCTTAAACAATCTCCACATTTCTGGGGTGCTCTTCCCTGACAGGATCTGTACCCAATTTATGTTACCCAGTTCTTGCCTAACAGAATTATAATTACCCTTCCCCCAACTATAAACCTTACCCTGCTGTATGTACCTGTTACTTTTACAATAGTCATGGAAAAGGATAGAGTTATGATCACTACCGCCAAAATGCTCTCCTACCAACAGGTCTAACACTTGGCCCGGTTCATTGCCAAGCACCAGATCCAAAGTGACCTCTCCTCGTGTTGGTCTATCTACATACTGTGTCAGGAATCCTTCCTGAACGAATTGGACAAAATCCGCTCCATCTAAACTGTTACAACTAAAAAGTTTCCAATGAACATTTGGAAAGATGAAGTCACCCTAAGTTGGAATGTCAACCAGCACATCATGGTGAGGGGTCTTTGACTGGCAGTTAGATAAGTTACTAAAGGTACTTCACAGATTAAAAACATTGTCTGGGATTTTCTAGTGTCCAGCTAGTCATTATTTCAGTCGATGGCAGTTATGCATGGGAATCCTGTGGAATTACCATCATAGCAGACTCCAAAGAAATTGCCCGAGAAATTAAAGATTCTGCTGGGTAATTCTTCTAAATCTGGAAACCTCCAAAAGACTTCATTTAAGTTGGAGAATTTGAAGGGTTCAGAGGCTGTTAAATAAATAATAACTACTCGGGAAAAGTTAAGTACGTTATATTAAATACATGGTAACTATTCGAGTGAAGCCACATTTACTTCACACACTCCAACTTACAGATGACATACACCTCAGATTCTAATCCTGTTAGCCCTCCTTGTCCCCTGTAGATCTGATCCTGCCTCACTTCACTTGATCCCAATGCCATCACCACCCCCCCACCGCCCCCCAACCCACCATTCACATACACATACCCTTCCCAAAAGATGTATTCTGCCTGCACCCTGCTGGGACCTACGCAACCCATCCCAACATGGGACCCAGACATGGCCACCCCAAGCCCAGTGGCCACGCCCCCTCACTCCCAAATGTAGCGAGACACCCACCCATGCCCTGTCCCACCCCTTCAAGACCTGATTTCTCCCACCCAACCTGAGCTGCCGTAAACACTGTATCACTTACATGGTTCTCTTGTCAGCTTGTACCCTAGTACCCTATCTCCTGGCATCTTATCACCTACCCATAGCATCCTATACACTGCCAAGCAAGCACGCTGTTTACCTGACACACTAGCACCATACCGAGATGGTATCCTGACGATCTGACACCCTAACCTAACACCTTGTGTACTTAATGTTTAACACTACCTGTCAAAGTAGTAGTCTGTGATTCTGGATTTAAACATTGCAGATTACAACACCTGACTGTTTTTGAGAAAAGAGCATTGTTTGTTTAGCCCTGACATTTCTCCACTGCCAGAGAACTGCCAGAATGGTAGTACAATTGCATATTTCTGAAGATTCCACATTTCAAAAGGTTGAGTTCTCTCCTTAAAAAAAAAATGGGTTGAGAGGCAATCTAATGCTTGGAAAATCCACCTCATTAGTGAAGTAATTCACTGGAGGATGTTGCACTATGCCTTTTAGTGGGAGCACCAGTGTAGAGGAGTATTTATGCTGAACTTGGCAGCTGGTTTAAGTGAATAGCAATTTATACAGAGTGACATCAACTCACCTTGGATATTTGTGCTGTGGATTGGATGCAGTTTGAGCCATACATAACTTTGATGTTCTAAATTACAGTCGTGGTCTCTTTATCTACCAGTCGGAGACTATTTGAGCTGAAAATTATGGAAAAATTCCGAGATAAGTGACTCTTTGAGTAGTTCTTTGATTTGTCAATGAAATAATAAAGCCTTTGGAAGTTAATGTGCAATAAGAAAGGAACAGGAAGGAATTTCTCTTTTGAGGAATATGTAAGATGAATTGTGGATATATAAAACATCCAGGATAAGGCTCAGAAGAAAATGTTTCCCGTAATTATCATAAAGCGCCGCACTGCCTTCATGCTGACTCTGAAGCTGTGGGATTGTGTCCAAGTTGCATACTCTGATGCATGGGAGAATCCCTCTCTTTATCTTTTCCAAAAAAAGGTGTTGTTTTCCCCCTTATTCGGTTTTCTCTGCAGCAATGTGATGGATGTAGACAGTGGCTTAGGAGTGTCATTGCTGAATATGCAGCAAAAATTGCTTGTAGTATCAACTAAGGATCTCATTATCCTTGTTCTATCTCAAATAAAGGCTCTGCGGTTCGATATGATGGTAGATATTCCACGTGTGCTATTAGGCCCTTGTGTGCCTTCATCTGAAACCTCAAAGATTTTAATGTGGAAATTATGTAGGCCACCTATCCTGAATTTTGGCACAGCAGTATGCTAATTTTGACAGGGATGCTGAAGGACTTCAAGAGGGTGTAGATATTTTTTAAAGATTTACATTTTACGTAGCTCCTTTTATGACTTCAGCATATTCTAAAAGCTTTTGCAGCCTGACCTTTTTTGAATCATACTGTGGGATCTTTTGCATCCACCTGAGAGAGCAGATGGGGTTTTGAATTAATGTTTCAACCAAACGATGACCTCTCTGACAATGTAATGTTATAGAAGTGTGATGATCTGACATCTTTGGAATCTACACAGCCATACAGCTGTGTAAGTAAGTAGGTCTGTTTTTTTAAAAACAAAAGGAAAAAGGACTCATCGACCTTATATCTAGAAATCCTAGATTTATCAGCTTTTGTCTCATAAAGCCAAAAGGATCTTCTTCCTAGCAGCCCAGTAGAAACTTGGAAGATAACTAAGCACAGTTTATATTTGGCAATTGCTATAACTCCACATTTTGAAAGAATGCTTGAAATTTCCAAAGCGGCTTGTAGATTTTGCAAACTCAGGTTAGCTGAATGGTTGCAAACTATGGAGATGTGGGACGTTAATAAATGTTACCAAAGGTATCTATTTAAATTAAATTCCCTAGCCTTGATGCATACAATGATGATGCTTTGCCCTGATTTTTTTTTCCTGAATCCACATTACCAGACACATTCAGTGTTATACATCTATTTTTGCAAAGTAAAGGAAGCATTATTACTCAAGAAAATATAAGTTGATACATCATTTTTTTTAAACAAGCAAAAACAGAAAATGCTGCAGAAACCCAGCAGGTTTGGCAGCATCTGTGGAGAGAGAACAGTTAACATTTTGAGTCCAGTGATCCTCCTTCAGGAAGGGTGCTGAAGACCCGCTGAGTTTCTTCAGATATCTCTGTTTTTGTTGTTTCAGTTCTTCAGTATCTGGCATCCTTCACTTTAGTTTTGTTATTTTTAAAATTCATTCATGGAACGTGAACGTCACTGATGTCATTGCCTAAGCTTTAAAATACTGGACAAGCTGTATGAGCTGGGTTGATGAAATGCATCTTTTAAAGAATAGATGCGTAGAAGAACCAAAGGTAAGAAAATAAGCATCAGCATTCTAGGCTTGAGTTAAAATGCAAAAAAAAAAAACGTTATTATACAAACTTAAACATTATCAATACTGACTAAGTAGGTAAGATAATGATTTTAAACCATGCACAATGTAGGTACTAACATTCGGGATTGACGGAGTGGTAAATGTGATTTAACAGGCAAACTGTGGTTAACTACTTCTCAAAGTCATGTTAAATGGCCAATGTGTTCATGACAGACCCCACCCAGATGTTAGATACGCTGTGGGTCACCAAATCATATAAAGGTTCTGCCTCTTTTGTAAGGGATTCAAATTTTTCAATTTCATTGAAGCCCTGAAAGGGCATCAAAGTCTCTCTTAACTCGGATTGCATCGGTGATTGCTTACATCCTGATAGTTCAGTCTCTTCTTACAAGACTGAGTTTCTAAGGCCTTTTGAGACTGCCCAAGATTCAAATTATTGCCACAGTTTCGACTTTTATCAAACAGCTAGCTTACCAAGCTAAGCTCCAAACTTTCTTGGCCACACCAAGAAAGTACTGCATGTGGCTTCGTTTACCCCTTTCCCAGCATCACTGAATTATCAGTGACTCCCAGGGATTTTTTTAAAACCTCGGAACCATTTTCCATGTCACAGACCAAGCACTCCCTGGGACGACTTCTGACCCCTAACTCTCTGCAGCCTGCTTGCTGCACCCATTACCATGATGATCTGAACTATTCATAACCTGACTTTGAGCTTAAGTGGCCAACATTTACATTTTCTTCTTTGATGTGATGAAATGACTGGGCTGTACATCCTTTCAAAGTTTACTGAATGCTTTTTACTAATTTACCTTTTACTTCTAAAGCGAACAATCTCCCCTAACTGACAATGTCTCCAGCTAAGTAAGTCCACCTGCTGGTTTTGATCCTACCTATCTAGCTGGTAACCTCTTAAAAAGCATTACTCAAGCCTTTTAAGTAAACAGTGCTTCGATGTGCTTTACGTGCATTCATCCCATTTTCTACTGTTCAACTCTAACGCCTAAAATTGAAATTTACTCTGAAACATCATAGTCAGGAACTAGATATTTGGAACACTGACATGACCAGCATTTATCACCCAATCTTAATTGCTGTTGATAGTGTGAAATGAACCTCCTTGAACTATTGCAAGCCTTCTGGTGTAGGTACTTCCCCATATTGTAAGGAAGGAAATCTCAAGATTCTGTACTAGTGACATGAACGAAGAGCAACATTGCTTTAAGTCAGGTTGGTACATGACTTGTGAACATGAGGTGTGGTGATATGCTAAAAGTTAAAGGATTCCATCAAAGAAATGCTGTAATAAACTGTAAATAAATGTACAGCTGTATGCTTCCTTTCCTTTAGTTGAATATCATAACCTTTATAGTGTTGACAAAATCTAAAAGTTTTATATAGTCAAAACTGCTGGTTGACCTCCTTTGATAGATTTGAAACTCCTTTTACATAGTTTTTTTTGCTATTGTACTGTTTCATGTTTTCTGGCTGTTCACGGTAATTCATCAAAACATACAAGATTGTTAACCCAAATGAAATTTACTGAAGTTTGAGAAGATTAAATTAGTGTTGAAAGTTTTGTTAGTTTATTGTAGTCGAAAAGACGCTATCTGCACACTATGTTCTTTTCAGGGCGCGAATATAAAGCACAGGGTGTGGGGCGCCTGGCCCCTTGAGCCACATTTATACAAAAATTCTTCATAACTTGGCATGTTTAATGCTGCCATTTCTCTTGCCTAGATTTTGATCCAGATCTAGGCTATAGACGTTCTGAAGCGATGTTAAATCACAACATTTCCCACCCACCCACCCACCATTACCTCCTCCAAAGCCCAAAAATCTTCTGTTTTAAATGAGCAGGGATAAAGCCTCACTATTCCAAAAATAGCCCAGTCTCTGTCTCTCATATGATATTGTGTCCAAATGTATAAGCCCAAGAGTATGTATTAAACTTGAATGTTCAAACATTGCACACTTCCAATTCTCAAGTTATCTGGAACCCTTGTCACTGAAGACAAGACATTAATCTATTTTCAGCAGCTTTATTTATAATTTCATACACAGTTAATAGTGATTTAAAACTGCCTTTAATGTTGGAAAATTAATAGCAAGTGTGAATTATTGCTGGCAAGTAGAAATTTGCATCAAATATTACTGATTTTGTGTGTGAATGCTGGAAAATGACCATCTGAAAAATACATGGTAATCTGACCACCTACACAAAAATTTCCTCTTTGAGTCATGGAGGTTTACAACTTAGAAACAGGCCTCATGAAATAAGTAGTTGGTAAGGACTCCCCAGACGGCCCAATGGAGCCTCCAGGGACTTTCTCAGGGAAAAAAGACTTTCAGTGTAGCCATAAAAGCAATATTTTTTTCCCCCATTTGATTAAAAATTAAGGTTGTACATCACAAATTGTCAGAAAGGATATGTTGTATACCCACGAGGCTACAAACAACAAAATTTACCACTTTGTCCATCTCCTGGTCTGCTAAATGATGCTGGTCTCTTCGAGATCATACCATTTACATTAAAAAAAATTCCACAGTTTGTTGCCAAATTGCTGAGTATACACTCTTGGAACATTAATTCTTGTATTTCTGTCTCACATTGGCTGATGAATCTCTCAATTTTCCTTTTTGAAGCATTTCTTCCAATTCAGCCACACAAAGCAGTCACAGGATGTGCAGGCTCTTTTTCTTTGTGATGCGTGCAGTCTGTTTTCAGGTCAGACTCACATCCTGAAGAAACAAGAGAACGCAGAAAGCTGAAGTTCAGCTGCAGTTCAGGAAGCTGGCATCACAGACCTTTTCTGACTAAGTCCAGTTCTCATCTACAATTATTTTCAAAATTCCAACTGGCTGCTACATTATCCAAACATTAGTCAGTAATTCATAATTCGTCAGAATTCTATTGGAATGGGCAAAAATGCTGCCAGACATGCTTACAAGAGAGAAAAAAAGCTACATAGCAGAAACCTTTTAATATCGAATGTTTATTGTCATGGCAGTGTTCTACTAAATCATTGCCTATGGGATATTTAAAAGAGTAACTGTCGCTACCGGTGCTGCTTTTTAAAAGTCACTTAGTATGACTTATTAGCTTTACCATTGTCTTAGCTAGCACTGTTTTCCTTTTGGGGTACCCAAGCCTCATTTTTTAAAATTGCAGAATCACATCCTTTACTGCCAACAAACACCAACTGAATATTGTCTTAGTTTAGATCAATGCTGTAATTATAAATAACTGTCATTAACTTAACATTGATCATTTTTTGTATATTTTCTGAAGTAGTGTCAGTACTGATACCATTAGATTTTGAAGGAATTACTCCTTGGGTGTGATATTACATAAGGGCTAACACTGTCCTGACAAGTGACTAGTGAGACTTCTTCAGCCTCAGCTCAGTGGATTAAGGAAGGTGTGTCAAATTAAACCGTAAACGATCCTGTTCATGTCCTGACTGTAATTACCAAACCAATCAACACAGAGACCAAATGTTTTTGCAAAGGGACTTTTTTAAAAAAAACATTGATTTTGACAGGCTAAGATTGTTTTAGAAACCACAAACCACGCACTTGTTTTATTTCTGGAAGGCTGGAATGAGAGTGAAGAAACAATGTTAAACTTGTCTTAAACCTTCATCAGACCGCACTTTAGTACTCCATATAGATTTGGTTGCCATGTTATGGAAAGGATACAAGGGCATGTGCCTAACGGAGAGGGTCAACATGCTGGGTCCATTGAAGAAAATGCTGCGGCGTGACCTAATACAGATCCTTTAAAATTATGAAAGATGTCGATAGAGTAGATATACAGAGTATTTCATTTGTGCGGAAAATCAAACTTGACGCTGTACACACAAGTTAGCCACCAAGAAATGCAACAGAAAATTAAAAAGAAAAATATCCTTCAGAGGATGATGATATTATGCAACTTGCCACAGAAGGAATTAGAAGCAGGAGTAGGCCTTTTGGGCCCTTGAATTTGCTTTGCCTTTCAACTAGATAATGGCTGATCTACCTCAATGCCATTTTTCTTTATTGTATTCTTCAATGCCTTTAATATAGTCTGTCTTGAACATATTCAATGATTGAACTTCCACTGCTGCCTGCAGTAGAAAATTTCAAAGATTCACAATCCTCTGAGTAAAGAAATTCCTCCTTAACTTAGTACTAAATTGCTTATCCCTGGTTCTAGAAACCCCAAGCCAGGTAAACATCCTTCTGCCATCTACCCAAGCCTTATTGGAATTTTTGTATGTCTCACCTCTCATTCTTCTAAACCCGAGAGAATCGTGGCCCAGTTTCTCTTATCCTCAATAAATCTCTCAATCATCCTGTCAATCTTCACCCCATCTGCTACCTCTACCATCACCACCTCCACCAATAATATACTAGCATTTTTCTCTTTTGTACATATCAATATAAAAAATAATTAATTATTCAACGCTGCCCTGAACCCCTCTGTACGCAGTGTCTTCTTTGTCCCATCTTGCCTCTTACCACCACTTGCCATTTACATCTATTGAAGATTTTTGGTTACACTTATGTATATGTCTGTTCTACTGTCAAATTTTCTCCTTACCAGTCATACTGTTCTCTTTGTTTCCCCTCTCAACTTCCTGGCTTGATTCTTGCTTGAAGATTCAATTTTCCAGGCATTATTCATTTTTTTATGTCTTGTATGTCATATTTTCTATCTATGTTATTAATCGCTCAATCAAGGAGTCTGGCTTTGGTGCCCTGCATTTTCCTTTTGATGGAATGTACCTAGCCTCGACTGAAAAATCTCTTTCTTAAAGATCACCTATTTTTCCATTGTAGTATTTCCTGTCAGTCCTTGGATACGTTTTACCCTGGCTAGATCCCTTCTGATCCCATTGTAAGTAGCCATCTTTAATTCAGAAATTCCACTTTATGTTGTTCCTTGGTTGTCAAAATTATCACCTTTTCTCGAGTGTTCTGTCACAGACACTTACTCCACTTAACCCACCTCATTTCCCAGCACCAAACCCAACAGCTATTACCTCCATAGTTGAATTGAGAATGTATTGATCAAGGAGCCCTTCTGAACAGATTCCAGAATTCTTCCACCTCCTTTACCTTCACTCTTTAAAATTAGTTCCAAAATATCAATTTGAGATAAGATCCTTAACTTTCACCATTACAATTCTTGCTCATCTCTTTGATTTCTTTAAAGATTTGGTTCTGACTCTCCCTTACCCTTCTCACTATTAGAAAGCAAGTAGAATGCCCCTATTGCATGATCATATCCATTTTGTTTTTGAACTCTGAATGAATTAATTCTGTCCTTGCTGCTTCAAGGGACCCTAATCAGTACTGTGATTGCACATTCATTTCTACATCCCTACTATTTTGCACACTTCTTGTGTTCAGGAAGGAAAAGTGCCCAGACTTCACCTATTCAAATCACAGTTGCTTTATTACTATATCGTATTTCCATTCAGCTTTTTGCACTTGTAGCTCACCAGCCTTATTCAACGCATTTTGTGTGTTTGCATTTGTGCATTGTAAACCTGTTTTGTTTTATTCCTCATTTTCTTCTTAGTCTGGTGCTATCCAAAGCTTTCACTCTTGTCTATCTTGTTCCACTTTTCTACTTCAGTATGGCAATTAGTTTAAATCCTTGCTGTGAGCTAGTTTGAAGTCAGACCTGTTGAGATTCAACCCATGTATTTTAAAAAGGTGCCTCCTGCTCCAGAACTGGTCTCAGTGCTCCAAGATGTAAAGCTCTGACTCTTGCACCTTGTCTCATTGCATTGCATCGATCATCCCTATTTTCGTTTTTCTACTTTTCGCTAGCGAATGGCACTGGGAATGATTAGAGATTGCTACCATTGAGTTCTGCTTTTTAACCTTCCTTTCTAGCTGCTGAATTTGAACTGTAGGACCTCAAATCTTGCCTACTATAGGTCATTGGAACTTGTATGTAGTACCATTTCTGTCTCTTTCCCTTGACTGTGCTGAATATTCTGCACCATCACACATTAGGGACGGCTCGGTGGCTCGGTGGTGGCACTGCTGCCTCACAGTGCCAGGGACCCGGGATTGATTCTATCTTGGGTGACTGTCTGTGCGGAGTGTGCACATTCTCCCCATGTCTCCATGGGTTTTCTGTAGATGCTCTGGTTTCTTCCCACAGTCCAGAGATCTGCAGGTTAGGTTGATTGGCCATGATAAATTGCCCATAGTGTCCAGGGATGTGTAGGTCAGGTGGATTAACCATGGGAAAAGCAGGATATGTGGATAGGATCTGGGTGGGATGCTGTTTGGAGGGCTGGTGTGGACTTTGTGGGCTGAATGGCCTGCTTCCATGGGATTCTGTCACTGTAGGGTCAAAACTGGGGATATTTTCTGATTGCACAGCATTCAGCACCATTTGTGACTTATTAGATATCTAAGGTTTTGGGGTAGATTTGTAGCTTGGGTTGTAGATGTTGAGGTTGGTTGACTCGCTGAGCTGGTTCATTGTTATTCTGCAGATGTTTCATTACCCTGCTGGGTAACATCATCAGTGCATCCTCCAATGAACCGTCAGAGATAATAGGTACTGCAGATGCTGGAGAATCCGAGATAACAAGGTGTGGAGCTGGATGAACACAGCAGGCCAAGCAGCATCAAAGGAGCAGGAAAGCTTGACGTTTCGGGCCTAGACCCTTCCTCGAAACGTCAAGCTTTCCTGCTGCTTGGCCTGCTGTGTTCATCCAGCTCCCCACCTTGTTATCTCCAATGAACCGTAGTTGTGTTTTCCTGCCTGGTTTTTAAACCCTGGAGCCCGTTGAGCTGGATTACCTCACTTCCTGTTTTCCTTTGCAATGGAGTGTATATGGGGTCAAGTTCTATGTGTTTGTTGATGGCTTTCTTTGTGGAGTACCAGGCTTCTCGGAATTCCCGTGCCTGTCTCTGCTTTGCTTGTCCCAGAATCTTGGTGTTACCCCAATTGAATTGGTAGTTTTCCTTATCTGCTGTAACAGCGGCTTTGTTATGCTTTGCTGTTCCCCCTTATGCAGCCCCCTTATTGCTCATGACTGACATTGTTTGGACTGTGTACCTTCAAGTTGTCATCACGTCCTGCAGTCTCCAGCACTGAGCACTGATTTGTGATTAGCACACTCTTGGTGGATTTCTGCTTTTGCTGCGTCTTCCTGATGTTCACCTCTCTCTGGCTGTGAAATGGCCACCTCCTGGAAGTTTATGGTCCAGGAGTTTTGATTCTTCACAGTGACTCCAGCTGTCCCTCAAGTTCCAAGTATCAGGCTTGAGCTCAGACAGTTGCTGGTGCACATGAAGTGTCCTGAAATTTTGGTATATTGTAGGAATTAGATGTAACAGGTTTAAACAAAAAAGTATCTTTTACAGTCTCATTAGCAGCATGTTAAAATTGTTAGTTTTAGTAAAAAGCTGTAATCCTCAGATCTTGCTGTCTGCTGTTTCATTTCTTGGACTATTAATCTTTTAAAATACTGGAAAAGCATCATATTTCTGTGTCCCAAATTTCAAGAGCCTTCTAGAGAAACTGTACTCCATAGATCTTGTCATGATCTCCTTCTCACTCACTTCTATCTACAGGTATTTCTTTTCATTAAACTTAGTTAAATGGTTACATTGTCCGAGAATTAAGCAATCTGAAAGGATACCACTGTAGACATGGTATAGATACACTCATGAGAAAACAAGAGTAGTTGAGGGACAAGGGAATAGAGGGCTATTCTGGGGGGAAAAAAATGAGGTAGAATGCAAACTGGCTATAGTGAAGTACTTTACAAGTGTGGATTACTTGGCTGAATGATGTATTTTGTTACTGTACATTCCAGGTAGTTCACTTTATTCAGTATTCATGGGTTATGATTCAGTAAAGTACTGCTTTGACAACAAACTCTGGAAAGTCAAAAGTTTCTGCTGTTTAGCTATATCTGTTGAAAACATGTTTGGCAATTTTTTTCATTTAAATGGAATTCTGCTTTATTTATACTGTACAAGGCTAATGTGACCTAATGAGCAATGAGACCTTAAATATTTACTTTTTAATCCAGAATATGCAAAATAGTTCTTTATTGTTTAAGACCAGATGTTGAATTCTGCTGAATACCATTCTTTCCACTATTCTTAGTTTTACTCAAGAAAGCAAAAAAAATGAACTAAAATATTATTAATAATGAGAAAGTGTGGGCCAGCAGCCATAACATTGGAGTATTATCTCTCAATCAATTTTCAAACTACTTCTGAAATGAGTTTCTTAATTCCTGATTGGTAAATGATTTGGTACAAACCTCTTTTTTTTTGTTCTTTGATAACCCTTTAATTCTTGTTTTTAAATTGATCTGTTCCTCACTCTCTTCAGTGCAGCTGTGTGGCCAGTTGTTCAAGACTGCGTGAGAACAGCCTGGGTTAATATGACCTTGTTTCTTCTTCACCACCACCATTTCATTTCATGGGACAGGGCACAGCCTTCAATCTACATTCCTCTTTGTTGACTTCTCAGGGATTGGGATTGTGGGAAGAAGTCTGAACCTCAACATTATGTTGCATGCTGTTGATACCTGAAATTGCTAGTTCAATTCTCCAGGAGTTTAATGAAGCCAATTTGAGGAGGAGTGAAGGAATGAGTGAAGCATGCTCCATCATGGATTTCCTGATTAAAAATCATAAGTTAAATATTCACGTTGAAACCACTTGCATTTATTTTGAACTTTGACATATAAAAATGTATTTAATGAGGAAAAAAAATAAATTTTAGGGGCAAGATGGACTGTTTGGATGGGTGGCCAAATGCTTGACAGGAAAGGTAGGCGGGAAGGAAGGTTTTAAAGGAGCCAGAAATGGTAGAAGGATTAGGTAGGAAATTCCAGAGCATGTGGCCAAATGGTTTCAACAGGAGATTGGTTGAGGCAGAGATAAATAATGTTGTAGAGGTAGACATCCGGTATCTTTGTGTTGGAGGGATATAATCTCTTTCTGAAACTGAGCAAAGGATGCCAAATGTGAATTAACTTGTTCAATCTGCGACGTGGCTGGGTGTAGCATGTGTATGAAATCTGTGGTGATAGTCAAAGATGATGATTTCTGTTTGATGTTTGACTGGAATAAATTCCAAGCTATTGAAAGCTGAAGTAACCTGACAGCACTGAGACAGCGAAGGACCCAAGAATGATGGTGGTGTGGTGGACCTGTGTCACTGGCGTTTGAATGAAAGATGAGTCAGTCTGAACATAATGAAGCCAGAGAGCAGCATGTAGATGACCGAGAAAGTCAAGGATAGATCATTGTGTGTTCTGGAAGTAACAGTTTGCTGATAGGCAGGAAAACTAATGTTGAAGATACTTTGGCAATAACCTAATAGGTAAAATGTTGAATCGAGTGAGGACCGTTACACTGTGTTGGATGACAGAGATGGATTGAGAAGTTACACAGGTCAAACGTTGCACAGAGGTTGCAGTCGTTCAGGAGAATAATACATATCATCGACAAGGATGTCATTTGCATCTTTGCTTAGGGCTACTGTAGCCTTGTTAAAATGTTGTTGAAACTTGAATGAAGAGTGTGGTGTAGAAGGAAGAGCAAAAGTGTATGGTGACCATAGACTATAACATTTATGTTTGGTCAAGTGATTGCTGCATGCTTTTTGGAGGGTTTTCCCCAAAAGGCCTGGCAAGATTTATCATCATGATTTACCAAACTTGCCTTATTAGCTATTGTCACTTACCAATGTCTTCAACATCTTCCCACATTCACTGTCTTTTCCTTCTTGTAACCTCCCATGCTTTTAATCCTAGATAACAAGGTGTGGAGCTGGATGAACACAGCAGGCCAAGCAGCATCATAGGAGCAGGAAAGCTAGATGTTTCTGGCCTAGACCCTTCATCAGAAAAATGATTTCTGATACACTTCTCTGATACACTTTTATCACTTTTAATCCTGCTTGGCCTCTACTTCTCTGCTGTCTACTTCTCTCTCCCAGGGCACCTCACCGTCTTTTGAACACCTTCATCGGCATTAGCAGCTGCGCCATCCATTTCCCTCTCACTCAATTCCTCAATTTCTCTCGTTCCAGAAAAAAAGAGCCCACACCAAGGCTGAGGGACCCAGAAGGGTGGAAAAGTGCCCAAAATCAGGTTCCTCACACTTTGAAGAGAGAATCCTGATCCTTGCAGGAAGTCAAAACAGATACCTGACAAATTCAGCAGAATGCTGGCTGTGAACAGACTGCAAATTGCTCAGGAGGAGAAAGCATTGCGGGTCACAATGCATGGCCACTGGTGTACATCCCCTTGTCCATGAGTGTTAGGATCCAAGATCTGCCATTTCCTGACAAATGATTGATGGCACTACTCTGATCTACTTGCAGTATGTTTGGGAAGTGCAGACCTGCACTGCAGACCACACTAGAAACTTGCATTGAGAGGCTGCTGTATGGGCATATTGAATTGTGTGCCTGTTGATGTGTGCAGTCGTCAGACTAGGCTGCAACTCGGATCTACTGCATGCTGTCCTAGCACTTTGTCATTTAGTGCCTACCTGCATGCTCGCAGCATCTGTGCCTTGTTAAAGAGTGCATTCACACAGCCAGGCAGTTTGTCTTGCTAGTCAGCAATCCTCAATCAAGTGGCTGGATGTAGCACTTTGCTACTATCAATCTCTCACCTGCAGCAAATGCCAGCAGTTTATGCAGCATGTATGGCAAGCAAACAGCTATGTCCCAAAGTCTTAGGGGAGTAGTCCACACTGGAGTCCACAGAGGCACAGTCATTGAGGCAGCAAGTGCAGCATCCAATGCCAGTCTAGGAAATGTCTCAGTGAGGTGTGGTCACCCTGGTCAGTGTGTTCTTGGTCAGGCTGTTCATAGCAGTCTAGTCTGGCAGTCTATAAACAAACAAGGTGTACAATTTGTCCTTTTCTTGGCAGATAATCTTCAGAGATTCGAAGAGTAAACATAGGTAATGTCTTGATGTCATAACTCTATGTTGGTTTACTGGATTAACGCGTCACTATATGGTTTGTGCTGAGTCCCTGATATTTTTCTGACTGAACCGCTGTGATGGGAAAATCCCTTTACACATTACAAGAGTATCACGTATTACTGCCCCATTACGTCCAATTCGTCCAATGAACATGGCATCACATAACTCATTTGAAGTTTTGTTGATAAAAATGATCTGTAATTAAATTTGAAAATGCATAAATTGAAAAAAAAGAGAAATCTTTTACATTCATGAATTACAAAGGTCTTTGAATTTTTTATTCCCATTGTTGCATATGATCTACAATATACAAAATGTTTCATGAGAAATGTTTGCTGATGAAACTAAAGACTGTGGATGATGAAAATCTGAAAAATCAGCAGAAAACATTCGAAATACTCAGCAGGTTAGGCAGCATTCATGGATACAGAAACATGAAATGTCAACTTGTTTTTCTTTCCTCAAATGCTGCCGATCAGCTGAATGTTTCCAGCATTTAATATTTTTATTAAGAATTTGAAAATCACTTTTGAAATTGTGGTACTTGTGAGTGTCTTTTGATAGTTTCATACATTTTAGAATTGTTTAAGGATGTTGCATTATATACCAGTTCAGGTATTGGTGTCTGGTACACATTTAGGATGTTAAGAACATAGGATCAATTGATGTACTGTGACTTACTGTGTTTCCTTATTGCTATCAAGGACACAGCCAATATGTAAACTTTGTTTTTAACATTCATTTCTTTGCATTGAATTTAGTATTTATGCTGAAAATGTCAGTTTTTAAAAATAGTAAGTTGTATTTGTTATTTTTCACAATTATCCGTTGGTATTTTCAGAGGTTGAAGATTAATTGACTTCAGTTAATTTTAAAAATCACTATGTCCAAATAAATTTATAGCAGGCACTAGAATCAGTCGTCAGCAGTGTGCAGTTCAGTTTGCTAAAAGAAGCATTTTTTGAATATCCATTTCATTCATAGCAAAATATTTGGCCATTCAATAGCAAGATTCTACAAGAAATAGGAACTTTTAATAAGACCAACAATCCAAGTATTCCCTATTCAATCTTATCTTAGTTCCACTTGTCCTTCAGATATTGCTTTTCTTTCCTTTTGAAAAAAAAAATCTTGTTTCCCTTTTTTTATGCTGCATTACAGTAACAGAGCTCAGAAAGACCAATATGATGCCAGTGCTTTTTAGCTGAAGTTCATAGCAGTTGCCTTAAAAGATCAAAACTTTCTGTGCAGCACGATGGTATTAATGCTCAGCTTCTGATGTGTCCCTGTAGGATTTTTTTTCTCCTTTGGTGTGGGGGAAGGGAATGATGGATATCCTATGGAACATTCTCAATATTTGCAAACACTGTTGTCCTTGTTTTATAGAGTCCTGTTCACAAGCTCAGTCCTTAACCTGGCTGAACTGGTTGCCCTCCGACCTGACCTTGCCAAATTGAAAAAAGTCCTCTACTTTCATGAGAACCAGTTGGTATATCCTGTCCGGAAAAGCCAAGAAAGAGACTTCCAGTTTGGATATAACCAAGTCATTTCATGGTAGGTGAGGTTGCCTGTCATTAGTTTTGTTGATGTTACTTGTTGGCTTTCTCCTGATGAGAAGCTTCCAAACCTATTGACAAACTTATCATAACAGAATAGGCAGTTCGCTTTGTCATTGGGAGTACTTGTTGCTAACAGTTTCAAAATAAGTCTATTCCAGTAGAGCTATTTAAATTGTAATTTTGCAGTACATCTTAATGAAGAACAGTATAGTTACAATAGTAGTTTCCTTGCCTTAACATTATCAATGCTGTTCACAATGTGTACACACTCATAAAATTATACTAATAGCCCATAGCAAAGTTCTCCGGTAAATCAAAATATGCTTTTGCAAAACAGGGGTAAGCATTAGTACATTTGTACGTTAGTTAAATATTACTTTGTGCGTGACAGACAAAATATATTTTAAAAAAATTTTTATCTGTATTGTCTGAAACTTGGTGAACTTATAGAGTCAAAGTCATACAGAATGGAAACAGACCCTTTGGTCCAACTCGTCCATACCGACCAAGTTTCCCAAACTTGAATTATTTCCACTTGCTTGTGTTTGACCCATTTCCCTCTAAACCTTTCCTATTCATGTATCTGCCCAAATGTCTTTTAAATATTGTAATTGTACCTGCATCTACCATTTCCTCTGGCAGTTCAGACCAGATATGAACGACTCGCTGTGTGAATCGCTTTCTCTTCTCACCTTAAAAATATGTCCCCTAGTTTGAATTCCCCTGCCATAGGGAAAAGACCTTTGCTATTCACCTTATGTATGCCCCTCATGATTCTATAAACCTCTATAAGATCACCACACAACTTCCTATACTCCAGGGAAAAATGTTCCAGCCTGTCCAGCCTCTTCTCATATCTCAGAACCTGTAGTACTGTCAACACTCTGGTAAATCTTTTCTGAACTCTCTCTAGTTTAATATTTATAGCAGGGTGACCAGAACTGTACACAGTACTCCAAAAGTGGCCTCACCAATGTCCTGTACAACTTCAACATGATATCCCAACTGCTACGTATTTTGGTAGGAAGACTACTGAAAGACATTAAAAAAATAGTGGGTGTAAGTTATAAATGAGGTGTAGGTGCGAAGGTCCCTGGGTGTATATGCACACGGATTATCGAAGGTAGCAAGATGGGTGAAGATAGCAAATAAAGCACACAGTACTCTTGGCATTGTTAGGGGCGTGGAGTACATGTCGAACTTATCTAAGACTTTTGTTAGACGTAGACTGGAGTATCGTGTACATTTCTGGGCACTGAAATGTAGGAAGGAATGTGAACAAAACAGAGTGCAGAAGCATTACAAGAATGGTTCTAAGAATGAAGAACTGAAGTTATGATAGACTGAAGAAATTGAGACTTTCTCTTTGGAGAGAAGAAGGCTAAGAGGAGATCTAGTAGAGGCATTCACCATCGTAAGTGAACTGGATGGAGTAGATTGGGAGGAACTTTCCCACTCAAAAGGATCAAGATTGAGAGGGCATAGAATTGAACTTATTTGCAAAAAAAATATAATATGAGGTGGGCAACATGATGGCTCAGTGGTTAGCACTGCTGCCTCAGTGCTCGGAACCCAGGTTCAGCTCTACCCTTGGGCGACTGTCTGTGTGGAGTTTGCACGTTCTTCCTACGTCTGCGTGAGTTTCCTCCGGGTGCCCTGGTTTCCTCCCACAGTCCAAAGACGTGCTGGCTAGGTGGATCGGTCACGCTAAATTGCCCATAGTGTTCAGGGATGTGTAGATTAGGTGGGTTGTAGGGGGATGAGGTCTGGGTGGGATGCTGTGAGGGTCAATGTGGACTTGTTGGGCTTGTTTCCACACTGTAGGGATTCTGTGATCTATGAAAAAGATTTTCGCACATCAAGTAATTAGGATATTGAATGTACTGTCTGGAAATGTGGTTGAAACAAATTTGATTCAGACATTCAAGAGTTTAGTAGATGATTATTTGGATTGAAATAATGAGCAAGGGTATTGAGAGAAAGCAGGAGATTGGCATTAATCAATGGTGTTTATTTGAAGAACCAATGCAAACACGGTGGGCTGAGTGGCTTTCTTCTGCACTTTACCACTTCTGTGATTTGATAGGAATCTAAAGGATAGGAACAGGAGTAAGCCATTCAACTGCTCAAGACTTCTCTGTCATTCAATATGATCATGGCTGATTATTGAGTTCAAAACCCTAATCCAACTCTCCCCCCACTCACCCCAGATGCCTTGACCTCTTTAGCCACAAGAGCTATAACTACCGCCTTCCTGAAAACACAATATTTTGCCTCAACTACTTTCTGTCAGTGAATTCCACAGTCTCACCACTCTCTGGGTGAAGAAATATCTCCTCGTCTCAGCCTAAAAGGTTTACCCTTATCCTTAATCTATGACCCCACCATTGGGAAAAATCTTTCTTGCATCTAACCTGTCTAATCCTCTTAGAATTTTGAAGGTTTCTATAAGTTCCCCCCACCCATTCTTCTCAATTCCGGTGAATACAATCCAACCAACTCAATCTCTCTGCATTTGTCAGTTTTCCCATCCCCAGAATCAATTTGCTAAACCCTTGTTGCACTCGGTCTAGAGCAAGAACATCTCTCCTCAGAGAAGGAAACCAAAATTGCACATGACATTCCAGGTATGGCCTCACCAGTGCCCCCTGTGTAATTGCAGCAAGACATCTTTGTTCGTATCCTCAAATCCTCTTGTTATGAAGGCCAACATACAGTTTACTTTCCTTATTGTCTGCAGCACCCAGGCTTTCCTGCAAGCTTACTTTCACTCTATTTTATCTTTCTTAATTAATCCCTTGGTCCTCCTTTGCTGACTTCTAAAATTTTCAGTCCTCAAGAAAAACAAGATAATTAATGTGATCTCTTCTTATGAAGTGGACCTTGGAGTCAGGGTAATATTCAATAAATATAGGGGTTAAAGTTGTAAATGCTGAGTCAAGGTGGGATAGTTAGAAGAAGTTTCTGAAGGTTGGTTAAAAATCCTGAGAGACATTTTAATCGTAGAGAAAGTAATGATGCTGTGGATGTGTTTGGGTATATAAATCCAGGAATGCAATTCAGGAAATAAGACTGGAAGAAGTTTGAGGGGAATATGGCATTTCTGATTACGATATGGGGCAGTTTTGCTTTGAAATGTGTATGGTGTGCATTAAACTTATCAATATTGGATTTATCCCCATCAAACCTTCTCAGCATTGTAGACCGAGAAAAATAATACATCTTTAGTAAGTAAAAAATATTCCGTGTACCTGTGGAAGAACTTGAACAGAGCGTCAGGGGTAAAATGAAAATTGGAGAAAGCCAACTGATCTCACTTATGGTCTATCTGTGAAATAGTTTCTGTTTTTCATTTTAACAGAATCGAAAGTTAAATCACCACAGACTAGAGTAACATCTTTTAGTCTATATCATGTGGCCGCTCTGTAGACGGGGATTGTCTGGGACATGACTCGAAAAAGAGAAAGCAGGGAGGAAGGATCAATAAATAAATGTATGTAGCGGTGAAATCTGTCTGAAAACCAGTTCTGCAGCTTAATTCTCAGAAGCAGGAAATCATTTCAAACCTGAATTATAATTGTTTTACTAAAATGATGTCAGTGTTCTTACTTTGCATTTCAAGGGTCTTCTCTCTTTCTCCACCCCTTCCAATTCCCTCCATCCCTTGATCAATTCATGTAGATATTTTTCTGGAGTCGTTGTGTACACAGAATACAAAATCATTTGAAGCATTCAGTTTTGCACCTTGCAAAGCTGATAACATTGTAATAGCTCTAGTATTTGGGGCCATACTTCCTCGCTGCATGGATTAAGTCAGGAAACTGAATGTATTCATTGTTTTGCATCATGTCTCTGCTACTTTGAGTTTGTTTATGGAGGGATTATGGGTGCAGCTGCCACTTTATACTAAACTTCCACAGCAGGGCAGTTGCACAGTGCGATAAGTGTTAGCTCATTTCTGTACTTTCTCAGGTTTAGCACAGTAAAAACATTTCTGCCTAATAACCATTTCTGACCGAAACTCTGGATTTTGCAAACGTCTGCGTTTGTGGTACTTTACCTGCACCACCCCTCTGTGATCACCTTTGATAACCCCAGTTTCATTTTAGCATATTATTAATTTTTTTTTTAAAACAAAGCGCCTTTTTCTCTTTAGCCCTAATCACAGTCCATTTATATTGTGCTTGGGGTGTTGAAGATTGCCTCAGTTGGTTTCAGTGTGCAACACCATGACTGGTATTATTTCTTCAATGTTCGTTGTGCTTTGCTGGCTCAATACATTTTATTCCTTCCTTTTTTGTTCATCTATCCTTACCTCTACTAAAGATGCTGACTCGTGCTGGGATATGGTGCTTTGGGGACAGGTTGCTTTCTGGTACTTTGCCCCAGTGCAAGCACTCACTGTAAGCAGGCTGCTTGACAATGAAGGCATCGCAGCTCAAGCTGGTCCTCTATTTGCACAGCATTTATGCATCACTGAATGCAAGATAGTAACAGGATCGCAGGCTGTATTTCTTCTTCCTGTCAAAAACAGTTGATTCAGAATAGATTGTAGGCCCAGAGGACAGATAATTTTGCTTAATACAAAACAAGCATCAAATCAGAAATGATTGTGGTGGCTCATTGTGTTAATAGTGCCATTCAGTCTGACCGTTTTGTTGCGTTGGAAAGTAGAGGTTACTCCATGCTGTTTCTATCCATTCACATGTTAAAACTTAAGATCATAATGCTCTAAGATATAGGAGCAGAATTTGGACATGTAGCGCATTACGTCTGCTCTGCATTCAATCATGGCTTATGTGTTTCTCAACCCCCATTCTCCCACCTCCCCGTAACCCTCGATCCCCTTACTAATCAAGAGGGTTAATGGCAGGATTCTCGGCAGTGTAGAGGAACAGAGGGATCTTGGGGTCCACGTCCTTAGATCCTTCAATGTTGCTACCCAAATTGATAGAGTTGTAAAGAAGCCGTATGTTGTGATGGCTTTCATTGGCAGGGAAATTGAGTTTAAGAGCCATGAGGTTATGCTGCAGCTCTATAGAACTCTGGTTAGACCACACTTGGAATATTGTGTTCAGTTCTGGTCACCCCATTACAGGAAAGATGTGGAAGCTTTACAGAGGGTGCAGAGGAGATTTACCAGGATGCTGCCTGGACTGGAGGACAGATCTTTTTCTGATGAAGGGTTTAGGCCCGAAACGTCAAGTTTTCCTGCTCCTATGATGCTGCTTGACCTGCTGTGTTCATCCAGCCCCATGCTTGTTATCTCGGATTCTCCAGCATCTGCAGTACCTTTTATCTCATGAGGAAAGGTTGAGGGAGCTATGGCTTTTTTCATTGGAGCAAAGAAGGATGAGAGGTGACTTGATAGAGGTTTACAAGATGATAAGCGGAATAGATAGAGTGGATAACCCAGAGACTTTTTCCCAGGGCAGAAATGATTATTACAAGGGGGCATAATTTTAAGGTGGTTGGAGGATGGTATAGGGGAGATGTCAGAGGTAGGTTCTTCACGCAGAGAGTGATGGGTGTGTGGAATGCACTGATGGCAGTGGTAGTGGTGTCAGATACTTTAGAGACTTTGAAACAACTCTTGGATAGGCACATGGAGGATAGTAAAATGCAGGGTATGCAGAGTAGATTGACCTTTGTAGGATAATAGGTTGGCACAACGTCGTGGGCTGAAGGGCCTGTACTGTGCTGTACTGTTCTATGTTTTATGTTCTATGTTCTATGTTCTATCTCTGTCTTAAGTCCACTCAGTGACTTGCCCTCCACAGCCTTCAGCAGCAATGAGTTCCTCAGATTAACCACCCTTTGGCTGAAGAAATTTCTCCTCATCTCAGTCCTAAAGTGTCATTCCTTCACCCTGAGGCTGTGCCCCTGGGTTCTAGTCACTCCTACCAGCAGAAACATATTACCCACAGCCATCTTAACCAGGCTACTCAGTATTTTGTAAGTTTCAATCAAATCCCTCCTCATCCTTCTAAATTTCCTCAAGTACAGTGCTAGATTCTTCAACCACACCACATATGACAAGGCCTTCATCTCGGGATCATTCTTGTAAGCCTCCTCTGGAACTCCCCCAATGCCAGCACATTTTTGCTTAGATATGGGGCCCAAAACTGCTCAAAATGTTCCAAATGTGGGTCTGACTAGAGCCTTATACAGCATTAGTAGTATATCTTTGCTCCTATATTCTAGCTCTCCTGAAATGAGTGCCAACATTGCATTTGCCTTATTAACCATCAATTGAATCTACGTGTAAACCTTAACTGAACGAGGACTTCTAATCTCCTGTCAGTACAGTGTGGAGCTGGAGGAGCGCGGCAGGTCAGGCAGCATCAGAGAAGTAGGAAAGTCGATGTTTCAGGCCTTGACGTGAAATGTCGACTCTCCTGCTCTGATGCTGCTTGACCTGCTGTGTTCCTCCAGCTCCACACTGTATCGATTCTGACTTCAGCACATGCAGTTCTTGCTGTCTTGGAGTGGCTTATAACACACTGCGAAGCCTCTTCCAAGGATGCCCACTTTGAAAAAGTTATCACCTTCCGTCTGGAAAGACCTCAGTGAAGGAGTCCTGATGAAGGTTCTCGGCCTGAAACGTTGACTCTCCTACTCCCCTGATGCTGCCTGACGTGCTGTGTTCCTCCAGCTCCACACTATATCAACTCTGATTCCAGCATCTGCAACTTTTGCTATCTTCCAAGTCTCCCCGCGCTTCAGATTTCCAAAGCCTTTACCCATTTAGAAAAAAATCTACGTATGTGTTCTTCCTGCCAAAATGTTTAATCTCACATTTTGCCAATTGTATTCCATCTGCTGCTACTTTGTCCACTCGCCTCCAGGGTTCAAGTCCTTCTGCAGCATCTCAACTTCAACACTACCTGCCCCTCCACCTACCTTTGTGTCACCTGCAAACTTCCATCCACAACCTCATCACTTCAGGTGACCTCCCACCCACAACCTGCGACCTCATCGTTCCCCAACCCCGCACCACCCGCTTCTATCTCCTTTCCCAAAATCCACAAACCTGACTGCCCTGGTCGACCCATTGTCTCCGCCTGCTCCTGCCCCACCGAACTTATCTCCACATATCTGGACTCCATTTTCTCCCCCTTGGTCCAGGAACCCCCTACCTATGTCTGTGACACCACCCACGCCCTCCACCTCCTCCAGAACTTCCAATTCCCCGGTCCCCAACACCTCATCTTTACCATGGACGTCCAGTCCCTATACACCTGCATTCCCCATACAGAGGGCCGAAAGGCCCTCCGCTTCTTCCTGTCCCACAGGCCTGACCAGCCCCCTCCACTGACACCCTCATCCGCTTAGCCGAACTCGTCCTCACCCTCAACAACTTCTCTTTCAATTCCTCCCACTTCCTACAGATAAGGGGGGTGGCCACGGGTACCTGCATGGGCCCAAGCTATGTCTGCCTCTTTGTAGGTTACGTGGAACAATCCCTCTTCTGTACCTTCACTGGCCCTAAACCCCACCTCTTACTTCGTCACATTGCTGACTGTAACGGCGCTGCCTTGTGGTCCCACAAGGAGCTCGAACATTTCATCCACTTCAGCAACACCTTCCACCCCAACATTAAGTTCACCTGGACCATCTCCAATACCTCTCTCTCCTTCCTGGACCTTCTCTGTCTCCACCTCTGACAACCACCTAGAAACCAATATCCATTTCAAGCCCACCGACTCCCATAGCTACCGAGAATACGCCTCTTCCCACCCACCTTCCTGCAAAAATGCCTCCCCTATTCCCAATTCCTTCACTTCCACTGCATCTGCTCCCAGGATGAGGCATTCCACTCCCGTACATCTCAGATGTCCTCATTCTTCAAGGACCGCAACTTCCCCGTCTCAGTGGTCGAGAACGCCCTCTACTGTGTCTCCCGCATTTCCCACAACTCATCACTCACACCCACTCCCCGCAATAAAAACCAAAACAGAATCTCCCTCGTCCTCACGTACCACCCCACCAACCTCCGCATCCAATGCATCATCCTCCGACACTTCCGCCATCTGCAATCTGACCCCACCACCAAAGACATTTTTCCCTCCCCACCCTTTATCTGCCTTTGGAGGGACCACTCTCTCCGTGACTCCCTTGGCTGCTCCACACTCCCCTCCAGCCC
Source organism: Ginglymostoma cirratum (assembly GCA_024137785.1). Classification (NCBI taxonomy): domain Eukaryota; kingdom Metazoa; phylum Chordata; class Chondrichthyes; order Orectolobiformes; family Ginglymostomatidae; genus Ginglymostoma; species Ginglymostoma cirratum. The sequence goes on along the minus strand of JAHRHZ010000145.1, from coordinate 70,984,702 downwards.
CACCACACCCAGCACTTTTCCCTGCAACTGCAGGAAGTACTACACCTGCACCCACACCTCCCCCCTCACCCCCATCCCAGGCCCCAAGAAGACTTTCCACATCAAGCAGATGTTCACCTGCACATTTGCTAATGTGGTATGCTGCATCCGCTGTTCCTGTTGTGGCCTCCTCTGCATCGGGGAAACCAAGCGGAGGTTTGGGGACCACTTTGCAGAACACCTACACCCGGTTCGCACTAAACAACTGCACCTCCCAGTTACGAACCATTTCAATTCCCCCTCCCATTCCTCCGACGACATGTCCATCCTGGGCCTCCTGCAGTGCCACAGCGATGCTACCTGAAGGTTGCAGGAATAGCAACACATATTCTGCTTGGGAACCCTGCAGCCCAATGGTATCAATGTGGACTTCACAAGCATCAAAATCTCCTCCTCTCCCCCTACCACATCCCAAAACCAACCTAGCTCGTCCCCACCTCCCTAACCTGTTCTTCCTCTCACCTATCCTCTCCTCCCACCTCAAGCCGCACCCCCATCTCCTACCTACTAACCTCATCCCGCCCCCTTGACCTGCCCGTCCTCCCCGGACTGACCTATCTCCTCCCTACCCCCACCACCTACACTCACCTTTACTGGCTCCATCCCTGCCTCTTTGACCTGTCTGTCTCCTCTCCACCTATCTTCTCCTCTATCCATCTTCTATCCACCTCCCCCTCTCTCCCTATTTATTTCAGAACCCTCTTCCCCTGCCCCATTTCTGATGAAGGGTTTAGGCCCGAAACGTCAAGCTTTCCTGCTCCTATGATGCTGCTTGGCCTGCTGTGTTCATCCAGCTCTACACCTTGTTATTTTAGCAACAATGTCCTCAGTTTCTTCATCCAGGTTGTTAATGTATAACGTAAATAGTTGTGGCCCCAACATGGACCCCTGTGGAAGTCCACGAGTTACCGGCTGCCATCCTGAAAAAGACCCCCTTATCCCTACTCTCTCCGTTCTGCCAGTCAGCCAATCCTTTATCCATGTCAGTGCCTGGCCCCTGACACCAAGGGCTGTTGGCTTGTTTGACAGCCTTTTGTGCAGCATCTTGTCAAAGGCCATCTGGAAATCCCACTCGATCATGTCCACTTGTTTTCTTTTGTCTAACATGCTCGTCACCTCGTTAAAAAAATTCTAACAGATATATCAGGCATGACTTCCCCTTGATGAAGCCATGCTGACTCTGATCAATTTTACCATGCACCAAGAAATATTCCGCAATTTCATCCTTCATAATGAGCTTGGAAATTTTACCCATAGAACATAGAACATAGAACAATACAGCGCAGAATAAGCCCTTCGGCCCTCGATGTTGCGCCGCCCTGTGAACTAATCTAAGCCCATCCCCCTACACTATCCCATCATCATCCATATGCTTATCCAAGGACTGTTTAAATGCCCCTAATGTGGCTGAGTTAACTACATTGGCAGGCAGGGCATTCCACGCCCTTACCACTCGCTGAGTAAAGAACCTGCTTCTGACATCTGTCTTAAATCTATCACCTCTCAATTTGCAGCTATGCCCCCTCGTACTAGCCGACGTCATCATCCTAGGAAAAAGACTCTCACTGTCCACCCTATCTAATCCTCTGATCATTTTGTA
>JAHRHZ010000145.1:70875131-70983050 GCA_024137785.1 Ginglymostoma cirratum | reverse complement strand
CAGTCTCGTCTGAAGCTGCTTAATTTTAAATATAACTGAACATTTAGTCCTTGTACTGGAAATGTCTTATTTAAACAAAGTAATGTAAGTTACATACTCAAAATGAGTAGAATTTCTAATTTTCAAACAAAAAATTTATTGATGAGTTTGACTGAAATTCTCTGTAGTGTTAAGATGATTTCCCAGCAAAAGCCACAGCCAAGTGGCCCAAAGAAACTTGGTCTTGGCAACCTTGGCTTCAGTCCTTTTCCTGGTCACGTTAACTGAGGCCCTGTCAGCCATCTCAAACAGGTTTCACAGAACTGTTTCAAAAATGAGGCTTTCTGGTCAGCATTTATCCTGTAAACCTACGCTGATAATTTGACAATTTATTACTATTTGTGAGACCTTGCTGTGGGCAAATTCATTGTGACTCCTGCTTTACTGCAGAAGTTTCACATTTGCTTTAATACCTCTTGAGATTATGAAAGTTGCTTTTTTTTTTGCTACTCAACATTTGTCAACTCTTAGAAAAATGTTTTGTTGCTCTCTTTGCAAATAAAGGAGATATTTGTTGATCTGGTTGGATAGGTTTACTTGGTCACATGAATCCTTTAAATAATCTTGAGCAATTTTCTTTCATTATTTGACTGGATTTTTCAATCAGTGATGAAGCTGGTTGCTGATCTCAGTTGTCCCCCTTCCCAAACGGTAGTTTAAATCTAGCACCAAGGTGATATCTTGGTGAGTAGAAGCAGTGATGTCAGGAAACCAGAAAATCAAAAGTGTGTAATCATTTTAATTGATTCCACCAGCTGACAACCCAAAGGGGTAAGTGCTGAGGCCTCAGTTTTCTGGGATTGATCTGCATTTGGTGTCAGTAAAAACAGAAGTCACCCCTGCTCCTGAATTCTACCAATGTAAGCTCACACCTATAATTACAGTTATCATGGCAAAAAGAAAGGGATTAATCAGTGTGCTTGCATGCATGTTGCCAGCCAACAGCATGCATTGACTTCACGTGAATTTGGGAAGTAGGCCATTCTGCCTCTTGGATTTGCCCTGCCCTTTTAATCAGACAATGCCTGATCTGTTTGGGATACAAATTTTGTATTTTCATCTCCCTATGATAACTTTGACTTCTTTGCATAACGAAAGTCTCTCTCTCTCTCTCTCCCCCCACTCTCTCTCTCTTCCCCCTCTCCCCCACTCACTTTAACAATATTAATTTACCCTGCTCCTGAGGTATAGTTTGAGTCACACATCCCTGAGTGAAACAGAGATGGTCATCTCTATCCTAAAAGGGCAATCCCTAATTTTTCAAACAGTGGCCCATGGATCTGGACTCACCTACATGAGGAAACATGTTTTCCAAATTCACCTTGGCAAGACCATTCAGGATCTTATGTACTTTAATCAAATTACCCCTCACTCTTCTAAACTATAGTGGAAACATTGTCTCATTTTTTTCTCACGAGATAACCTGTTCATTCCAGTAAACAGATGAGTAAACATCCTCTGAACCACCTCCAACACATTTACATTGTTCCTTAGCTAAGGAGATCAAAACAACACACAGTTTTGGCAATGTAGTCTCAACAATGTCTTGCATAACTGGTTTCTTCTGGAGTACTGTGTTCAGTTCTGGTCACCCTGTTATACAAAGGATATTATTAAGCTAGAGAGGGTTTGGAAGAGATCTATCAGGTTGTTGCCGAGCTTGGAAGGTTTGAATTGTAAAGAAAGGCTGGATAGGCTGGGACTTTTTTTGCTGGACCGTAGGAGGTTGAGAGATGACCTTTATAGAGGTTTATAAAATCATGAGGGATGTAGATAGGGTTAATGATAGGAGTCTTTTACCTAGGATGGGGGATTTTAAGACTAGGGAGCATATTTTTAAGGTGAGAGAAGAAAGATTTTAAAAAGAGATGGGCAGATTTTTACACGGAGAGTAGTTCGCATGTGCAGTGAACTTCTCAAGGAAATGGTGAATACGGGCAGTTACATTGTTTAAATTACACTTAGATAAATACATGAATAAGAAAGGTTTGGAGGGATAGGAGCCAGGAGCAGGCAGGTGGGACTGGCTTAGTTTGGGATTGTGTTCGGCATGGACTGGTTGGATTGCAGGGTCTGTTTCCGTGCTGTATGACTCTGACTCTGAGATTTCATGGAAACGTTAAGATGTCATGTTGATCTTTATAGGAAATGTATGTGTCATACACACTTTTGACCTTCTTATTAAAATTAAAAGTTTCTGTGGCACAAGCTTGTGATTAGCATTGTATTTTTGATTTAATCAGTTTCTCCTGTTTGGTAGCCTAGTGAATTGTCTTGCAGTGGTAAAGTTAATGGAATGCCCCTTTAACTCATTGTCGCGAAGTTTTCTGTTCTGCTAGTTCTGTAGAAGTGAATTTTTATTTATTCATTCAAGATGTGGAATCACTGGCAAAATCAGCATTTATTGTCCATCTCTAATTGCACTTGAGAAGTAGTGGTGAGTTGCCTTCAATCTCTGCAGATTGAGTGGGTAGGTACACTAATGGTGATGATAGCTAAGGAGTTCCAAGATTTTGGCTCAATGTCGATAAAGGAACCCCAATAGAAAAGCCAAGAAGTTTGTGTGATTTGGAGGTGAACCTGATAGTTATGTTGTACCCTTATGTTTGCTGTCCTTGTCCTTCTCCAAGATGAAATCTTTGCATAACTTTTTAAGAACTTTGTGTGTACGTATATTTAAAAAAAAACAATTGTAATTGGCACATCAAAGCACAGTTCATAAAGTTTGAATGCCATACACCTTATATTTCTATCCTTCAACATAACTGGCATATTTTGTGATACATTGTTCAATCTGATGTTCCACCCACCAGTTTACTTTCTAGTACCATTTTCAGCCTCAACATTCTTAACAAGATTAGTATTAAAAATGAATTGTGCTTTAACATGTTATTTACATTTTGTTTCTATCAAATGTACATCTAAAGTTATTAAACTTTAAAGGTACGCAAAGAATCTTTAAGCAGTCTGTAGGGGTAGGTGGAAGTTTGAATAACTTGATACAAGTCTTATTCTACTAAACAAGTTAATACCACATTCAAAATAGGTAAGATTGTTTTTCTTTAAATAAATCTGGTAAGCCATAGGAACAATTACTTGGAAATTCCGCATTATTGCAGTCTTAACTTGTTAATCATTGTATGACTTCTGTGCTGCCAATTAAAGATGCATGTTTAACAATATGTAGCACAATGGAATGTACAAATTTATGCAACAATAATCTACATGTTTCGATAATTTTACAGGAAAAGATAAATCTGATTGTCCTGAAATGCAGTAATTCAGTAGGTCATGAATGAAATAGTTGGATCCCTGCGATTATGTTGCAGTCTGTATTTTGTTTTCTTGTTTTCAAAATTATTCCATCATCTTTGATCTTTGCTGAGTTTTTCTGTTCTGAGATTTGTGACCACCACCATAATATTAAGCCTTGTTCATGTTTACTTTGTATCCTAGGAGGAAGGATTTTAGGAAGTAGAGTGATGTACTTGTTTGTCATATGATAGGAAGTGACAATTCCTTTTTGAAAAATAATGGACTGTGTGCGTATTCTGTTAAACAATCTGATGTATTGCGTAGAGGATAATTGATACCAGTATATTGCAGGGTAGCAATCTTGTCAAGTAGTTGAGATTATATCAGCAACTGAGAACAAACCTTAAATGATTTATGAACATCAATTGATCCCATCACTTTGAGTATTGCTTTCAATAGACTTGCTGCTTTTAACCTTGTTGTGTTTGGCCCCGTCCTGAATGTACTGACTCTTGATGGATATAATTACAAGGAAGATATCAACCTTGCTACATTTTGCCCACACCTCATTCTTAATGCATCTGTGTAGAAACTGAGTGCGCATAGGGTATTCCTCAATGGAAAAGTCATAGCAGATCTCAATCTGATACCCACCAGCTGTTCACACGTGAACTGCTAACAGGGTTCGCTAGATGGTGTTTACGAGCAAGAAGTGTGGTTCTTCACTTTTTTTTTGCCTCCCTTTTTCAGGGGTGTTGAGAATTGTTACACCTTACCTGCTGTTGCAACAGAGTGCTTAGCTGAGATGAGACCAAGGATCAAATCAGCCAGGATGAAATGCAGGTATTCACTGGGGCTATCATAAATTTAGGTCCCCAGAACTACATTTCTTCAATGATACTGACGAAGGATAAATCTGGGATGCTTGACTCAGTTCCATTCTCATCAGTGCATTTATTACTAAAGCCATCAGTGCAGTTCAGCTATCTCCATATACTGTAGAATGCAATGCATCAGTTGCACATTTTTGAAGGTTTTTGTGAAACTAGAAAATAAAAGATTTGAAAAAATTTCAAATGCTCTTGATAGGTGACAAGCTGCAACATGACTTAGGACCTGAAGGTGCGTTAAATCTCATGATAAGGTTTACTGTATTCTCATGTTTTTTTTGCTATAGTGTGCAGAAATGCATGTAATTATAAATATCATACATGATGAATTTCAGATGGATAAATAGCGTTAGTAAACTTTTGAGCATGTTGAGGATTACTCAGGAGCTTCATAGAAATTTAAATTTAACTGGATGCTTTTTAATTTATGTATTTCTGTGTTTCCTTTGAAAAAAAAATTTTGCCATTACTTTAGGCTGAGGAGACAGCACAGCTGGAGCCTTTTGTAATAAACAACAGCGAGTACGTGATACTTGTGCAAGAGAAAAATGGGCATATGGCCCTGTGTTCAAACCTACGTGAATATTTACATTTAGAGATATAAATGTACAGTTTACGAAGATACACTTTATATAAAATGTAGAAATTGCAATATCATGTGTTAATGTTGTAATGCAATCGAGGGATTCTATTTAAGCTGCAGTATGGAACTTTGTTAGCCCCGGATCTCCTGGTACCATGGAATGAGGCCATCTATATTATGGAGTGTATTTTACTGTAGAGCTAACAATAGACACATTTTTGCACATGCACAAGATTGTCCACATGTTGTTTAGAAGTCGGTGTCGGCATTTTTTTTTTTTAACTGATTTGTTAGACCTTCATTCTATTATTGGAGCTTAGGTCATTGATTGGATACTGTACCGCTTGCCTACACATCTTACCTTCAGCCATTTTGCTGTTAGTGGTCCTGTTTTGCTGGTTGTGCTCTCTCTAATTGTAACAGTATTAGATTTATTTTACACTTCTGTTGAGTTAAGAAAGCCCAGTTGTAGCACTATAAAGGGGCTTTTACATGAGAAGTTGTTTAACATTTTCTGAACTGTAATCTTAATTTGTCCGTCCTTTCTTAATTGGGGATGGCACGGTGGCTAAGTGTTTAGCACTGCTGCCTCATAGCGTCGGGGACCCGGATTCGATTCCACCCTAGGGTGACTGTCTGTGTGGAATTGCACATTCTCCCTGTGTCAGTGCAGGTGCTCCAGTTTCCTCCCACAGTCCAAAGATTGCAAGTTTGGTGGATTGGCCATTCTGAATTACTGTTCAGGGATATGTGGGTTAGATGCGTTGGCCATGGGAAATGCAAATTTACAGGGCTGGGGTGGGGAGTGGGTATGGCTGGGATGCTCTTTAGAGGGTAGGTATGGGCTTGTTCGGCCGAATGCCCTGTTTTCACACTGTAGGGAAATGATGTAGTGAGTATTTTCAGTGTGAAACATGTCATTGGCTGAGCTTGATCCCTTCCTCAGCTCTTTGATTTCAATTCCCATTACAATTCACCTTGTGATCTTCTGATTGCACTAATTGTATTCTAACATCTTTTTCTCAGAGGCAGCTTTCCTACCTGTGATCTTGCTATGTCTTATAGATTTTCAAAAATTAATTCTCTGACTTTTATTACAATCCATTTAGCCCATAGTTGTGGTGACAGCCTTGTTCTCAACTTATTGCAATTGTATGGTGATGTGTTTTAAAATGCTCTTTGGCAGGGAGTTCCAGGATTTTGACCTAGTGACTATGACGGTATAGTGATTTATGTTCATATCAAGGTGGCATGTGATTCTGAAGTAAGTAGAAGTGATAAACTCCTTTTGTCCTTGTGGTTCTGGATGGTGGAGGTCCCCCATTTGGGAGTTGCTGCCTTAGAAAGTTGCTGCAGTAGAACAAATACATAAGCTATCTATCCTTGGGAAAAGTAAGTGTCTAACTGTGATAGAAGAGCAGAGGAATTTGGGGATACTAGTATAGATCTATTTAAGGCATGCAGGATCAACACGATGGGAAAAGCGGGTGATTATCAGGCTCGTCCCTGTCTGGGTGAAGAAATTTCTCATCATCTCAGTCTTAAATGTTCTATTCCGCATGTTTAAGCTGTGACCCTTGGTTCTGGACTCTGCAGTCATCTGGAACATCCTTCCTGCATTTACCTTATTTAGTCCTGTTAGAATTTTACAGGTTTCTATGATGTCCACCATTATTCTTCTAAACTCCAGTGAATACAGTCTTAACCCATCTACTTTCTCTTCAAATGTCAATCCTGCCATCCCTAGAATCAATCAGGTAAACCTCTCAAAAAAAACAAAAGTAAATCAGAAACATAAACAGAAGTTGCTGGAAAAGCTCAGCAAGTCTGGCAGCATCTGTGAAGAAAAAATCAGAGTTGATGTTTCATGTCCGATTCTGAGGAAGGGTCGCCAGACCCGAAATGTTAATTCTGATTTTTTTTTTTTCCCTTCACAGATGCTGCCAGACCTGCTGAACTTTTCCAGCAACTTCCGATAAGCCTTTGTCGCACTCCCTCCATGGCCAGAACATCCTTCCTCGCTTAGATAAGGAGACCAAATCTGCACACAATACCCAATACCCTGTACAATTGCATAATATAAAACACAGAACTGTGGATGCTGGAGATCTGATCAAAACCAGAAATTGCTGATGAAACTTGGCAGGCCTGGCAACATCTGTGGGGAGAAAGCGGAGTTAACATTTTGAGTCTGGTGACTCCTCACCAATTTTGCCAACAGTCTCTGCTTTTGTTCCTATACAATTGCAGCAAGACATTCCTGCTTCAGTATGCTCATGTTATTGTTATAAAGGCTCACATGCTGTTTGCCTTCTTCACAGCCATCTGCATTGTCTTACTTTCAGCAACTGCGAGACTAGATCACCCAGGTCTCATTGCACCTCACTCTTTCCTAATTTATCAGCAGTCAGATAATAATAAGCCTTCCTGGTTTTGCTTACAAAGGGGATAATTTCTCATTTATCCAAAATATACTTCATCTGCCGTACATTTTTCCACTAATTCAACTTGTCCAAATCACACTGAAGCGTCTGTTTATCCCTCCCCATTTCACTCTCCCACCCAGCTTTCTGTTGTACGCAAACGTGGAGATTTTACATTTACTTCCCTCGTTTAAATCATTAATATGTTTTCAGAATAGCTGGTGTCCAAGCACTGACCCTTGCGGTATCCCCAGTGATCACTAGTTACCACTCAAATGAAGCCCTGTTTATTGTTTCTGTTTGCTTCCTGCCAGCCAGCTCTGTATCCATGTCAGTACACTACCTCCAATCCTAAGCATTTTGATTTTCCACTGGTTCCCCCGATTAACTCTTTTAGTTACATGCTTGACAAATTCCAATGGATTTGGGGTTAGGAAAATTATTATTGGTATCCATAGAACTGAAAATTTGTAGGGGTGGGGTGGATTTGGGAGTGAACCCTTGTTCTTTGGTAATAACAACAGGGATAAGGGAATGTTTCACCAAAGGACATGAAAATGTGCAGTGAGAAAAGTCATTAAGAGGACCGTCTAACTCTTCACGTCTCAGGTGAATAGCACTGAAGAATGATGCTTTTCATCCTACAGTTGAGTAAGAAAGATTCAATTGGAGCATAATATAAATGGTATCATGGATGAGGGACTTCAGTTGTGTAGAGAGACTGAAGAGGTTGGGCTTAATATCGTTAGAACAGAGACATTTAGTGGGAGATTTGGTGGAAACATTCACAATCTTCAAAGTTTGGTAAAGTAGTTGAGCAGGTACTGTTTCCAGTGGCAGAGAGATGGTAACCAATCAATTTTTTAAAGAAAACTATTGTAATTGGTAAAAGGGCCAGAGGCAGCATTAGTAAAGTTTTTTTTTTAAACACAGTAAGTTGTGATCACTGATTTTAAAAAGGTGTTAGAAGCAGATTAATAACAACATTCAAAAGATAATAACAAAATACTTGAGGAAAATATGACAAAATTGCGGTGAAATAAGGCAGTGCCGTTAATTGTTTCAGAGATAGTAGGAACTGCAGATGCTGGAGAAAGGTCTAGGCCTGAAACGTCAGCCTTCCTGCTCCTCTGCTGCTGCTTGGCCTGCTGTGTTCATCCAGCTCTACACCTTGTTATCTTAGCACAGTTAATTGGATTGTTCTACTCAAGAGTGGCACAAACGTGATGGGTTGAACAAGCTTCTGTGTTGTATCATAATATGACATTGGTAAAGACAGTAGCACCTCTTATTTGGAGGTTGAGCAGGATAATTTGCATGGATGTAAACAGGATAGTCTTAAATGTGACAGGCAGGGTGTGAGCTGAAAACTTGAAAATATTACAGATAAGAAATCAACTGCATTTTATAAAGTGCATTTAAGCAGTGTTAAGAACAGATTGATTTCCACATAATGTTCTCAATAAAGGTCTTTTTTAAAATCTCTTGGTTCATAAAATGAAGCACACCTAGTGTTAAAATGTTCAAAAGCAAGGTTATTAACATTGAAGTATTGTGATTTGTAAGAACTATACATGAATAAAAAGTGAGAGGAATTGCAAACCTATTTAAGTAGATGAAATTGTGCTACCTATTCAAAGCAAGACATGAAATAAGTTAGATTTTCAAACCAAAATGCATGGTGTCGTGATATGTCGGAACTCAGTCATAAGATTCCTTTGTAGTTTTCAGTATACACAATATCTTAGTACATGGTTTTGTTACTTGCAGTGTTGGCTAATGGGAAGCAAAGTGAAAGAGAAGGATCTATTGTACAGACCATTTTCTTATTGCAGTAACTTTGCATGAGGTTAAACACCACCTTCAAAATAAAGTGTGTTATTTATGCTCTCTAAAAGCTTCTGAATCATTAACATTCGGTAATGTTATCCAAAAATCATAAGGTAAATGAGTCATTTTGCTAAATAATTATTAGTCAGCTAGAGTTCCCAGCACTTCATTGCAACTTGCCCTTCACTATAATACTGTTTTCTTATGGCTCCCAAAGGGAGCATTATTTCAAATGATTACCATATTAGTATGTGGGAAATAAACTGAAACATTTCAGTGATACTATGTTTTCAGGCATAATGAAAAATGATGCTATATCTTTCTTGTGACTTTTTTTCTTTCTAGTGACTGTGTTTTTCTTTCTATTTTAATCCGCAGTTAACATTTTCAAATAATTCTGGGATGCTGGGGAAAGCTGGTTTCCCCCATTGAAATTTGATACAGCGGTGCACTCCATGTGGACTTCAGTTATGTACTGAAGGCTTGGAGAGAAGCTTGAACCCATGGCAAGAGTGCTACAAAGTAAGCTGGTAGTACATGTTCAAGTTTATGGCATAATCATGAGAATCCTTCCCACTTAAAAAAAAAGGTCATGGGATGTGAATGTTGGTGGTTAGGCCAGCATTTATTGCCCATCCTTAATTACCCAGGAGAAGGTATTGGTGAACCGCTGTTGTGCTTGGGGTGCAAGAGCACCCAAATTACTGTTACGAAGGAAGTTCTGGGATTTTGATCCTGCAACAGTAAACAAATGACAGCACAGTTGCAAGTCAGAATGGTCAGTGTCTCGGTGGGGGACTTGCAGGTGGTGGTGTTCCCATGCATCTCCTGCTGTTGTCCTTTTTAAGGTGTCAGAAGTTGCAGGTTTTAAAGGTGCTGTTGAAGGAAGCCTGGTGAGGTACTACAGTGCATCTTGTGAACTGAGCTGGTTTGTTCTGGATGCTGTTGAGCTTCTTGAATGTTGTTGAAGCTACGTGATGTATGCAAGTGGAGAGTATTTCATCGCAACTCCTGCCATGTGGTTTGTAGATTGTAGACAAGGACTGAGGAAACAGGAGGCTAATTATTTGCTACAGAATTCATTGTTTCTGGACTGCAGTTGTAGCACCAGAATTTGTATGGCTAGTCCAGTTCAGTTTCTAGTCAATCTGACCTCCAGGATGTTGATATGGGAAGTTCAGTGTTGGTAATGTAATTGAATGACAAGCGTGAGTGTTATATTCTCCTCTGTTGGAGATGGTCATTGTCTGGCAGTTATGCATATAGATGTTATTTAATAGTTCTCAGCCCAAGGCACAGATGTTGTCCACACCTTGCATATGAACACTGACTGTTTCAGAACTTCTAAATATTGTGACTGAAGTCTAACATTTTGAAATTATCAATGAGTGCTCCCAATCTTGACTTTATGATGGAGGGAATGTCATTGATGAAGCAGATGAAGATGATTGGGTTTTGGACACATCTCTCAGATACCACTTAGAAGGTTACTTGCAACTGAATGTGAATTGGAAGTGTTGGTGACATGGGTTACATAGCATGTGTGAGTGGAAATTTCAGCATTAAATGTGTAGCATGTTTGTGGGAAATAGGGAATGAAAAATGCTACATAAATTGAGGAAGAGAAGAGACCAACAGTAAAGTGATAGTTAAAATCAACAAGCTGAAGTTGCAGACACATGTGAGGAATAAAAGATATATGGCAGTGTTGCAGGGTCAAAATTAACTATTTTAATGACAAACAGCGTATAAGCATAAAACAAAAAACAAATAGAGTGAAAGGGGTGAAAATATGGTAAAAAGTCAAAATTAATGGCTCTTAAACGCATGTATCTGGAATAAGATAAACTAATTAACAGCATAATTAGAGGTTAATGAGTATGATCAGCCTTATGGAGACATGAATTCAAGGAAATCAATACTGAGATTTAGATATTCAGGGGTGTGTGATTTGACAAAAAGACAGGTAGAAATCAAAGGCTGATGGGCTGGCTTTGTTAGTATGACTGCAAGAAATTACCTAGGATCAGATTATGCTGAAATCATATGGGTGGATTTAAGAGATAACAAGGGGAAGGATGCACTAGTGGGAGTAAGCTTTCGGTCTGTTGGCAGTAGCTGTTCTGCAAGACAGAGAATAAATCCAAGGACAATGAGGGCCTGTTTAAAAAAAAAAACACAGTACATTGCTTATGGGTTACTTTAGCCGATGTGTAGATTGGGAAAATCAAATTGGCAAAGGTAGCCATGAGGAAGAATACATAGTATACATTTGGGGCAGTTTCCTAGAATAATATGTTGTGAATTCAATCAGGGAACAGGTTATTTTGGATCAGGTAATGTTTAATTAGGCAGTTTTGAGAGACCTCAGAGTAAAAGATCCCCTATGAAACAGTGACCATAACATGGTCAAATTTGGTATCCATTGAGAGTAAACTTAGTCAGAAACAACTATGCTAAATGTAAATAAGGGAAATTACATAGGGTTGAGGGCAGAATTGGATGAAATGGACTGGGAAAGGAGTTTAGCATAAAAATACAGTTGAGGCACAATGGCAGACGTGTAAGTGATTAGTTCTTTATTCCTGGCAGATATGTATCCCTGAGATGTAGAATCCTTCTAGGAAGGAGATAAACCAACCATTGTTAATCAGTTAAATTAAGGATAATATCACATTGAAAGAAAAAAAAAGTGACATGTGGCAAAGATTAGTGGTGAGCCAGAGGATCGGAATGCCACATTGAGAGTGAATGTACTGACTGTAATCTTACACAAATTTGTAGATTCTGGAGTACCCCAGATGATTGGAAAACTAGAATGTAACATCCTTACTCAAAAAGGGAAGGAGACAAAAACAAAAGGTCTTGAAGAATGGTCATTGGACTCAAAATGCTAACAGTTTTCTCTTCAGACATGCTGTCAGACCTGCTGATTTGTCTCAAGCAATTTCTGTTTTTGTTCAGATCTCCCACATGTTAGAGACTGTTAAAGAGAATGTAATAGCAGATTATTTAGAAATGCATAATGCAATCAAGCAGGGTCAGCATGGCTTCCTGAAGGGGCAGTCCTGCCTGCCAAATTAGAGCTGTACGCAAAGGTAACAAAAAAGATAGATAAAGGGCAACCAGTAGATGCAGTATATTTGGATTTCCAAAATGTGTCTCTTAAAGGACCACACGGAAGAATACTTAATACGATAAGAGTCCTTGATGTCAGGGTTTCACTTTAGTTTGGATAAAGGATTAGCTAACTAATGGAAGACAGAGCGTAGATATGAATCACAGAAAAGCTGCCATCTGAGTTCTTGATTTTGTTGAGAAGTTGAATAGATTGGGCTTGTACTCATTGGAGTTTAGAAGAATAAAAGTTGGTCTAATTGAAACACGTGAGATTCTGAGGGGGGTTTACAAGGCAGATGCTGACAGATGTTTCCTCTTGAGGGAAAGTCTAGGACCAGAGGCTATAATCCGAATGAGGGTTCGTCCATTTGAACCAGCTATGGAGAAATTTCTTTTCTCTGACAGTAATGAATCTGTGGAATTCGTTTTAGAGAGGATTAAAAAGGCTTGGTTGCTAAATTGTATTCAAGGCTGAAATAGATTTTTATTTAATCAGTAAGACGATTAAGAGTTTTGGAAATAAGGCAAGAAAGTGGAATTGAGGATTAGAAGATCAACCAAGATTTCATTGAATGGCAGAGCAGAATTCATGGGCTGAATGGCACCTGAGTCCTGTGGTCTAGGGTGCACTAAAGTGGGAGGGAGATGGGTGTTATTTTGAAGGAGAGCAATGCCGGTGGGAATTTAGAATGAAAAGGCAGAAGACTGCTCATCTGAACTAATGTGGGGATGGGAATTAATTACTGGCCTGAATTGAAGGAAGTAATGGAGGAGAATGCACCTGTGAACGTGAGAGGAACACTTCAGCGTCGCCGTAACAAGTGTATAAGCAAGTTATGTGCTTTGTGATGAAGTCTTCCAAGGTCAGAGGGAAAATCTTTACATTTCTATTATCATCTGCTACACAGGTAGTGGAATGATGATTGCACTTTCCTCATCAGTTATGACATGCCTATGCCTGACTTTGCTTTACGTACTGGCATGTCACAGGCCAACACCTGAGGCTATTTGAAATCAGCCTATTTGAGAATGGTTAGATAGCTTTTACTAATTTTCTAGATGACACAAATGCTGTCATTGTGGGCTTTAGTTCAGAAGTACTGTTTGGGTTCTCTGGCGGTATCTGTACAGGTGCAGGAAGAGGAGCTATAGTAGTAGATGTCTGACTATGTTCATCCAGACAAGAACAAACCAAACAAAGATTTTTCTACTGACCTGATTAATGAAGGTAAACCTTTGGACGGGTATGACATTGTTAGCTGTATTGATGGCTGCGGAGAGGACAAGAAATAGATATTATAGTGATATAACCATGAAATATGTCATTTGTGTTAGGGTTGTTACTGATTGCCATGCAGTGCTTATATAAGATGAACTAGGCTTTTGATTATGCAGAAAAAGTCATCCCAAAATAAAGTACATTTATGAGTAAAGGAACTGTGTGGAAGATGTGTTTTCTTAAAAAAACAACTTGCACTGATAAAACAGTTGATATATGTTGTGGTAACAAAAATAACCTGAAGTACATGCATAGTATCGTGTGAATTTACCAGTATCCAGATCTGAAAACGTACTGGGTTTTTACAGATAAAGATTATCGCTGGATGATATGCTCAGAGACAACGGCACATAATTTTGATGTCAAACACTGAATGCGTTTCAGGGTGGAACTCCTCTGTGGTGTACAGGGATTTATTTGTGAACAATTGTGTGCAATTTCAGTGACAACTATTGAGCAAAATGGTATTAATATTTGTTGGCTGTTTTCTTGACTGGTGACTTAGAGTTGGGTCCTGGTTTGTGTGGGGTGCTGTTTATTTGAAGAGCCCAGGCACTTTTGGCTCATTGTGCAGAGTAGTATGTGAAGTGCATTAGGGAGGTACTACGGTAAATGTTAGGAATTTATTTAGTTATCCTCAGATTGGTCCTTCCCCTAAGTACTATCTTCTGTTTCCATTGAGGAGTTTGCTATATTGTTCCTCATCTAATCATATAATAGCATAATCTGGGCGTATATCAATAGTACTTCATCCTGCCAAACAAACTGAATATTGCCTTTTCCATGCCATTTCAACATTTTCAGCAGGTGGATTGAAAACACTCCAATAAGACTGGGCCAGATACAAATCTTTAAACTGATCTGTTTTACAGAATGCATGTGAGTGATGTTGTTATTCTACACAACCACAATTTATTTCATTTTACGCGTCTTCTTATGAAATGTATCCTATGTCAGTGGGTCAACTTAACTTTTCGTTCTGACTGACTTTGAGCTGAAGGGAGTAAGTTATTAGCCTCTGTTCCCTTTTCTGTTTTAACTGAAATAATTGACTTTATAACAGTGGTTTTATTCTTTCTCTCCATATGTTCCCAAGGGTTTAGAAGACTCTCATACATACTTCTTTTCCGTTCAAATATTTGCCAATTTGGCTTGTAGCCTAAATTGACCACAAGCTTCTAAGAGATCACAAAGGGATCTTGATCAGTTGCGTCGATGGGCTGAGGAGTGACTAATGGAGTTTAATTTAGATAAATGTGAGGTATTGCATTTTGGTGAAACAAATAAGGGCAGGACTTATAAAAGTAGGGCCTTGCGTAGTTTTGTTCTGAATAGAATGTAGCATGGTGCTCAGTGGTTAGCACTGCTGCCTCACAGGGCCAGGAACTTGGGTTCGATTCCACCCTCGGGTGACTGTCTGTGTGGAGTTTGCACGTTCTCCCTGTGTCTGTGTGGGTTTCCTCTCGCAGTCCGAAGATGTGCAGGCTAGGTGGATTAGCCACTAAATTGTCCATGTGTTCAGGATTGGGTCTGGGTGGGATGCTATTTGGAGGGCCAATGTGGACTTGTTGTGCTGAAGGGCCTGTTTCTGCACTGTAGGGACTCTATGATCTATGACCTAGGGGTTCAGGTACATAATTCTTTGAAGTTTGCGTTACATGTGAACATGATGTGGAGGTGCTGGTGTTGGACTGGAGTGACTTTACTTGAGGAAGGAGCAGCGCTCTGAAAGCTTGCAATTTCAGATAAACCTGTTGGACCATAATCTGGGGTTATGTGACTTCTGACCTTGTTCACATGTGAACAGGGTGTTTAAGAAGGGATTTAGAATGCCTGCCTTCGTTGGTCAGACCTTTGAGTCCAGGAGTTGGGATGTCATAATGAGATCGTGCAGGATGTTGGTGAGGCCTTTTCTGGAGTATCGTGTGCAGTTCTGGTTGCCCTGTTATAGGAAGGATATTATTAAGCTGGAGACTATTCAGAAGAGATTTACCAGGATGTTGTTTGGAATGAAGGGTTTGAATTATAAGGAGAGGCTGGATAGCCTGGGACTTTTTTCAGTGGAGTGTAGGAGGTTGGCATGTGACCTTATTAGAGGTTAATAAAATATTGAGGGATATAGATAAGGTAAGTGGCAGGTGTTCTTTCCCTAGGGTGGGGGTTTCAAGACTGGGGGCATGTTTGTAAGGTGAGAGGAGAAAGATAAGGGACGATTTTTTTTATTATACAGTGGTTCGTGTGTGACGTGAACTTCCAGGAGAAGTGGAGGATGCGGGTAGAGTTACAATGTTCAAAAGACATTTGGATAAATACATGAATAAGAAATGTTTGGAGGGATATGGGCCAAACACAGGCAAGTGGAACTAGTTTAGTTTGGGATTATGGTCGGCACAGACAGGTTGGACTGAGGGTTCTATTTCTGTGCTGTCTGATTCTCTGTGGACAGGCCTTAGTTGGGTGCCCAAAAGTACTACCTTGTGTAGAATGCTTACCAGAAGTAAGAATTAACATGACATTTTTTTTCGTAATTATTTCATGTAAATTGGGAATGTAGGAACAGGAGTAGGCTATTCCGTTCACCGAGCCCACCCCAGCAGTCTTGTCATACTTATTATTTCCTCAACACCATTTTCCCAAGCTGTCTCAATATTCCTTGAAGTCACTAGTCTGGAGAAACCCACCAGTTTGTGATTTGAACCTGCTCAATTCTGGTAGAAGAAATTCATCATCTTCTGTGTTAAATAGCCTGCCCCTTATCCTGAGCTTTTGTTCCCTGGTTCTACAGTCACTAGCCAATGAAAACACACTTTTACTTCCACCTTCTAATGTCCAGTAAGTATTTTCTAAATTTCAGTGATATCACTTACATTCTTTGAAACTCAGGGGAACACAGACTCATTTTTGTCTGCCTTTCATCATTGGATGATCCCGCCATTCAAGGGATTAATCTGGTGAACCTCTATTGCACCCCCTCTGTGGCAAGTGTATCCTTTTTTAGATAAGGAGTCCAGAATTGTGCAGGAGAGGTTTCACCGAGGCAGGGCATCTGCACCAGGACATCTTCACCTCTGTACTCAAATCATTTTGAAATTCATGCCAACACACTGTTTGTCTTTCTGATTGTTGCTGCACCTGCATTCTAGCTTTTATAGTCATCGATTTTAAAGGAAGGAAAGAGGCCCCCTGGTCCATCATGCGTACGTTGGTCATCAAACATCCGTCTATTGTAATCCAGCTTCCCAGTGCTTGGTTCATTGCTTTGTATGCCATTGTGTTTTGAGTATAAATCAACATAGCACTTAAATATTTTGAGGGTTCATGCTTCTAGGCAGTGAGTTCCTGATGCCTACAATCATCTGGGTGGTTTTTTTCACCCTCAAATACTCACCAAACCTTCTACTTACCTTTAAAGTACTCTTTCCCCCCCCCCCCCCCCTGCCACCATGCTAACAATGACCCCTGTACTAAGGGTTTATGTTTCTCCTTGCCTAACCTGTCTGTTTCCCCTAGAACTTTGTACACTTCAATCTCCCCTCAGCCCTCGCTGTTCTAAGGAATATAACTCCATTCTACTAGTCTCTCTTTATAGCTGAATCACTCCAGCCCAGGTAACAACCTGGTGAATCTCTTCAGGAGCAATTATATCCTTCTTATAGGGTGGTGACCAGAACTTTACACTGTACTCCTACTGTGGCCTAACTAACGTTATATACTGCTTCATCATAACCTCCTAGCTCCTGTATTCACTGCCTTAACTAATAAATGTAAGTATCCTAAAAGCCTTCTTAACCACCTTATCTATCTTTCCTGCTGCCTTCAAGGATCATGGACGCTAAGGCTGTCTGATCCTCTGTAGTTCCTATGGTCCTACCATTCAATTCGTACTCCTGTTACTTGTGAATGCTCACAAAATGTCTCTCACTTTTCAGGATTAAATTCTTTTTGCCACTGTTCAGCGCATTTGATCAACCTGTCTATATTGTCCTGTAGCCTAAGGCATTCATCCTCGCTATTTAGCACATAACCAATTTTTGTGTTATCTGCAGACTTATTGATCATACCTCCTACATTCACTCCGGCTCATTAATATACACAACAAACAGCAAGAGAGCCAACATTAAATCTGGTGGTATGCCATGGACACGTTTCCAGTCACTAAAACTACAATTGTTCCCTACATTGAAATAATTTAGATTGTTGCAGACTGAGCACTGATCCTTGAAGTACTACACTGCTAGCAACTTGCCGTCCTGAGAATGATCCTTTTTGTTCATGCTGTTTTCTATCCATTAACCAATTCTCAACCAATACTAGTAAATGTCCCCAATCCTATGTGCTCCAATTTTATTTGCTAACATTGCGCTAGTAGCCTTGTGAAATCCAATCACAATTCATCCGCTGATTCCCTTTCATAAGTTCATGTTAACTCTGCCTAGTTTTGCTATTCTTTTCTAAAAGTTCCATTATCACATTTTCTCTAATAGATTCTAAAATATTCCCTCCTAAGGATGTCATGGTAGCAGGTTTGTAGTTCTCTACTCTCCCTTTTCCTCCCTTCTTAAGGTTATTCTATTTCATTTTCATACCCTTTGCATAATAAGCATCTGTTCTGTTGTTGACATCAAACCTGTTGCATTTTGTGTTTTGTGAAACACCGCCTCATTAAACAAAATATGATCTATCAACACAGATTTCTATATGGGATTTGACTTGACCTGTAACAACATTAACTGGGATCACAGCATTACTTCCTTTGTCTGATCAACGTCAGGATGATTTTAAGCCTCTGAAAATTGACAAGCTTAAAATTCAACGTTGAAGTGTAACTCATTGTGGGGGAGAAAAGCAATAGAAAAGTTACAAAATTTGAATTTGACAGTGGTTTCATGAAGCGTGGGTGTAAATTATACAAAATATGTTTTGTGAAATGTTTTGATTGCTCAAATAATGTAAGAATGTGACCGTCAAAATATTTTGATTGTGCTGTAGGAAGTAATACATTGCAGTCCATAAAAGTGGATAAAGGCTTCAAAGCCAAAAGATGTAAAAAAGGGGAGGGAATTCTAAGTTTTTAAATAGTAAATGTAAGAATTAAAGTTGAACGTGTTCACATACATGTGATTTTTGCGCCAATATTTAATGTAATAATATTAATATACATAGTTTGTTGTGTGAAAATAAGCAGGGAACATATAAACTGTTATAAAAACTTCTATAGGTATGTGAAGAGAAGGCGATTGCTTAAGACAAATGTAGATAGCTTGAAGGCAGAAACAGGAGAAGTCACATTGGGGAACAAAGAGTTGGTAGACCATAAAATACATATTTTGGTTCTGTCTTCAGAAACAGAGATAATGTCCCAAAAATGTAGGGGAATGCAGGGGCTGGTGAGAAGGAAGAATTGAAAGTTATTGGATAAATTGATGGGAATAAACTTGTCTTTATTTGAGTGGCAGGCCGTGACTAGTGGTGTATTGCTGGGATCAGGGCTTGGCTGTTCAAGATATATATGAATGATTTTTAAATTAGGGAAGTAAATGTAGTATCCCCAAGTTTGCAGACGACTGAGAGCTGGGTGGGATGATAAACTTAGGAGGATACAGAGAAGTTGAGTGAGTGGGCACATGTTTGGGAGATGATAATATTTTGTGGGTAAATGTGTGTGTGTTTGGTTAGACTTAGGTCTCGTTGTGCATCATAATTTGCCTTCCTGTTTTTGCAACCAATGTGTCTTTGTACACCACTAACTGAATGTAAGCATGCAGGTACAGCAGGCAGTGAAGAAGGCTGAAGTAGATTGGCCTTCAAGGTGAGAGCACTGGGGTACAGGGGCAGGGATGTCTTGCTGCAATTATATAGGGCCTTGGTGTGACCACAGCTGGAGTGTTATGTGCAGTTTTGGTCGTCTTATCTGTCTGAGGGAGGACATTGTGAATATGGAGGTATTGTAACAAAGGTTTACCAGGCTGTATCCTTGGATGGCAGAACTGACGTATGAAGAGCGACTGGTGTGGTTATGATTATGTTCTTTGAAGTTTAAAGGGATGATAGGAGGTCTCTTAGAGGCGTGTAAAATTCTAACAGGACTAGACTGGGTAAATGCAGGAACGATACTCCTGATGACTGCAGAGTTCAGAGCCAGAGGTTATGGTTTAAGCCTATGGAGGGCCATTTAGGATTGAGATGAGGAGAAATTTCTACTTTCACACAGTAGTGAGCATGTCGAATTCTCTGCCACAGAAAGCAGTTGTTGCTAAAACATTGAATGTTTTCAAGAAGGAGTTAGGTATAGTTGGTTAACTCGGTTGATTGGATGGCTGGCTTCCAATGCAGAGTGATGCCAATTTTGGGTTCAGCTTCCACATCAGCTAAGGTACTGTGAAGGATTCTGCATCTCAATCTCCACCTCTCCCTCACTCAAGGTATGGTGACCCTCAGGTTAAACCAGCACCAGTCATCTCTATCTAATGAGAGAGCAGCACTCTGGTCCAGTGGAACTGTGGGAACTATGACTCCGTTGGTTGAACAGTTGGTTTGTGATGCGGTTGACATAACTCTGCATGGGTTCAGTTCTCTTTCTCAACCTCTCTCCTTGCCTGAGGCGTGGTGACTCTCAAATCAGACTACTTCCATTCGTCTCTCTTTGATGAGACATCAGCCTTGTGGTCTGGTAAGACTATGATGACTTTTTATACAGTTCTTAGGGCCAAAGGAACCAAGGGGTATGGGGTGAAAGCATGAACAGGGTACTGAACCGATCAACCATGATCATATTAAATGGCAGAGCAAACTCGAAGGGCTAAATGGCCTATTCCTGTTCCTATTTTCTATCTAAATCTAATGTATTAGCTCCCGCAAATTGCTTTGTTTTACCAGTAGTGCAGAGGATCCCTTCCAGTTGATAAAAATGCATTAGTGGTCTGAGATAACTTCTTACCATACCATGTCTACCTTTGAACCGGCTGCCAGTGTTTGCTTTTTCTCCATGGTGAATTAGTCTGCCAATTTTTGAGTAGAGGCCAATAATTTATTAAAAGTTTTGCATATACCACTTAACTTCCTGTGCACTTAACTTCCTGCACATCACACTTTTTCCATTTCATTCTCTTGAATAAAAAAGAAAGTACCTCCCATTATAAATTGAATTTCTCATGTAGAGTATTCGGTTTGTTAACTTCAGACATAAGTTTGGATTCGATGTTTTGAATATGTTTTGAGGATACGCTTAAAAAGTTTTAATCAGATAAAGTTCTTGTTAACCTTCTGCTGATAATGCAGTACATTATCTGACTCACTTAGATCTGCTATTATTTAATAACCATTATGAAGTCTGGGGCAGTAATCAATTATTTTCCATGGAAAGAAAATTTTGATATTTGACAATGAAGTGGAACACTAGCTTGTTTCCACAGACAAGACCCTTAAAATGCTGGAATGTCAACATGTGAAAGAATTCACACTGTAGGCATTGTTAAGGAGTAAATGTTCAATGATTCTATAGTTGGAGTTTCTTTCGTTAAGAGAAAACTACCTGCAATGTGCTGTCAACAAGGGAAATAAGTGAGTGGGAAATTTGGCATGAAGTAAAGTATGCTTTCAGTAATGGTCTACTTGCAGGTAATCAGCAATCCACTCAAGCAAATTAGGCTATGTGCCTAATATTGGTTTACTTTCTCATAAATGTTGACCGCACGATTTTATACCAGTGTCAATCAACAAACCATTTAGTAAATATGTAGGGTACTGTCAGAACTTCCCTGCTGTGGTTAGAAAGTTGGGCAGGATATTTGTGAAACTGAATTCCATTTCTAAGGTCGACTTAAAGGCTATAAAATATAAATGTTTCAAAGTCTTTTCTGGCAGTACTCCATGTTACAATCAAAACATATTCCACGATCTCGTGATTGTATATGGTGGTTTGATCATCCTGAAATTTACTTTAAGTTCTCAGTCAGAGCATGGGTTAATTTAAAATCTACTTGAGACTGCTTTGAATTGTTCAATTGCCATTCATTCAGGCAAAACATGTGTTGGTTGAACTTGCATGGTACCTCAGTTGTTGAAAGTTACAGTATGTTATACAACATGAAAAGAAAATGAAGCAAATACTCAACAACTAAATCAGCACCAATGGGGAAGTGAACAGATTTACTATTTAGGGTCAATGAACTTTGAGTGTTGTTTTACTCCATGTTGTCAAGGGTGATTGACATGGCCAACAGAAAGTGGATGCACCAGTGCATGAGTTGAAGTTGGGACCAAGGCAGTTAACAGCATGGGCAGAGGTTTACTTCGTGTGTGGCCTGTTTAACAGGCGGATACAATATGAGACTCTGGGACTGGTGTGCGTCTTCTAAGTGAAAGCCTTGTCTGTCAATGTTGCTGCAGTCTGCCAAGCTACGCAATATCTTTGTCTGTTTGTTGACCTTCCACACCTTTGATTTCTTACTTTCGTTCTCTTTCTTCATGCTAATCTTTTACCCTGTATCCACAGCCTTTATAGATCTAGGTTGACATTCCTACTCTTGTGCAAAAGGTGTCCTTCTCTGTATTGCAAAATTATGTACGTTATTGCAGACCTTTGGAAGGCTCCATTGATATTTTGGGCTGCTATTGATGTGGGATAACTATGTTTGACAGCCACTCTATAAAAGGATCTCCAAAGCTGAAGCAGAGGAGGGATAACGTCTGTTAAAGAAATACCGCATTCTATTCTTCCTTTAAATAATTTTCCAACTTAATGAACTAAGGGATTTTGCCCAGAGGAACACTGATTGCTCTGCAAGCATTCAATGGCTAACTAGTTGTTAACAGACTGGTGACTGAATTTTCACCCGAGGGACAGGAGGTCCTACTTTAGAGAATTGCAAATCAGTTAGAAGCCGACAGTCTACCAAAACCTTTGTATGGAGCAAAGCAGCATTGGTTTAAGATTTGAATCTGTATTTAGATGCCATACTATGCACTGAACTGGCAGGCCCAGTAAATGAGATAGGAAGCTTGCATACAGCTGCCATTGGGAGGGAAAGGCATCCTAGTTGGAAGAGGATTGGCATGAGGTAAACCCTTCGATGGACCCATTAAGAAGAGAGGGCTAAACAAACAAATTTGCTGGAAAAGCTCAGCAGGTCGGGCAGCATCTGTGAAGGAGAGAACAGAGTTCACGTTTCAGGTCAGGTGACTCTTCCTCTGGAGCAGGTGGGATTTGAAAATAGCTTCTGCCCAACAGATAGGGACACCACCACTGCACCACAAAAGCCCTATATTTGAAAGTCACGTTTTGGAAGAATGGAGAGAAGATTTGAACTCATCACAGGATTCGGAATCCAGAATGTTCATCATTAAAGCATAGAAACCATTCATTTGTGAAGAGAATTGAACATGTGATAAATGGGCACAGTATTGTTGAAAGAAATCTGTTTGAAAGTTAGGTTTTAGGATGTAATTTGTGTTAATTGCTGATTGCCAAATTTGAATTTATTTGGAAGAATTGAATTGGAATCTTGTAGGTTTGGAACTCGAGCACTGATTAGAAGTAATTTTCAAGGAGTGTAGTCTATGGATTTATATGTGATTATTAACTGAAGATGCCCAATGCACTGGCTGACACCACACAGGTTTCATAGTGGCTTAGAGATAAGGAGAGGATGCGCATGTTCTCTGGCATGGCACTGGAGCTCCTGGTGCAGGTGATACAGAGAAGGATGAATTGTCTTTTCTCTCCCTCTGTTCTGCAATTGCTGGTGCAGCTATGCTTGACTTCAAGTTGTTCACCTTCTCCTGCAAACCAAAGGGGACATCTAGTAAGATGTTTGGAACCCAGCCCACTATTTCTCGGTGATGTTATGATCCTATCAATGTAACAATAGCTAAGTTGGATCCCACAACCTGACATAAGTTTAATTTTTGCAGTTGTTTACCGTGATGGTTAGTGACTGAAAAATATTCACATGAAGCTGCATATTAAAACTAAGTTTATTACACAGAAGAAAAAATTAGCAGTATTGGACATAGGAAGAAGAGTAGGCCGTTTGAGTCACTGAATCCATTCTGCCATTCAACATGATCATTATTGACCCACTATCTCAATTTCATACTCCTGCTCTCTCCCCATACTCTCCAACAACTTTAGCCTCCAGAAGTTGTCCACAGCCTTCTGTAGTTGAGAATGCTACGTGTTTGCTGCCATCTAAGTCAAGAAAGTTCTCTTCATCTCATTTTGAAAGTGCCTACCCAGTATCCCAAGATTGTAATTCTTTGTTTTGGTCTGCTGAGACAGAGGAAAATGTAACCCCTAGATACAGCCTGTCCAGCTCTTCTAGAAATGCATACCTGAGACACCTTCTCATTCCTCTAACCTCCAGTGGTTTACAGGCTCAGTCAACCTGGGTCTCCTCATATGACAAACCTATTATCCCAGGAGTGAGCTGAGTGAATGTTCAATGATTTGCCTGGCAAGTAATCATTTTATTACATAAGATGACCAAAACTGAACGCAGGACTCCAGTTGTGGACTCACCACAATCCTCTAGATCTGTAGTAAGACATCATTGTTCCTGTACTTTATCCTTTTTCAATGAAGGTTGCCATGCTGTTTGCCTTCCTAACTGCTTGCTGCACCTCCATGCCTGCTTTCAGTGACTGGTTTACATGGACGGTCAGGTTACTTTGTAGCTGAACATTTCCCAAGCCATCACAATTTAAGTAATACTCACCATTTTGTTTTTCCTACCAAAGCGTACAATTTCATGATTATTAGACTGCATTTGCGTATTCACTCAACATGTCTCACTCAACTTTAAAGTCTCCTCACCATTCTCAATTCCACTAGATATGTGTCTCAGAAGACTTAAAAATGTTTCATGCGATTCCCTCAATCAGGCTATTGCTATTTAATGAGAACAGCAGGGGCCCAAGCTAAGATATTTGCAGCTACCCCATGTTGATGAACCACAAAGGCAAAAAAAAACATAATGCGAGTTATACACAGGCATCCAAACAGTCGTCAGGATTTGGGGCACAAGATACACCAGGAGATAGGTAAGGCGTGTAGGAAAGGCAAGGTTGCAGTGATTATAGGGGATTTCAATATGCAGGTGGGCAAATCAGGTTGGTAGTGGATCGCAAGAAAAGGAGCTTTTTAAATGTTGTCCCCTGAAAGTTTTATAAACATATTGGAATAAATTTCTCCACACCATGAACATTTGTCTACAAAACAATTTTAGTGTAAATCAGAATTTTGAGATTTTTGAAGCCTGTTGTAAACGGGTTTGTAAAGTATGAGAGGTTTTCTGAAATGGCTTGCTATTACTTGAACATAGATTCAATGTCCATTATTTTGAAATTTTTTATTGTGTTCTATATTGTGTTATATAATGTGTTGTGAAACTGTAATTTATGGGGCAATGAGATGATTCTGATGCAGTCTGAGTGTATGCTATTGAATGAATGCTACCAAACTTTAATTGCTTGCTTTACATGTAAATAAAACCAGATAAATAAAATTATGTTAAATAGTAATTACTTTGCTGCTGGTACAACAAAGGGTATATCATCACCTGGGTGATTGTGTGCCATCAGTCCAAGGTTGAACTTTTTTCTCCATGCCTCTCACTTCCTTTACCCAGCTCGGTGCTGTCTTGTTCATTGTATGTTATTCCTGTGTTTGTTTGCCCTCCCAAATGTATAACTTCGCACTTTGCACTTCTCTTGATTGAATTCCCTTTGCCACTTATTTGCTTACCCTAACAAGCCATTTAGTTTGTCAGCCATCTTTTCTATCTCACTGGCCAATTATTGGCAAATATGTCTTCCACTTTTAAATCTAAATAATTGAGTTTTTGACAGGGAATGAACAAAAATTTCCTCAATTAAATTTTGAGAAGACCAATACCTTGTTTTATTGCATATTCCTTTCCGTCATAGTTGTGTGAAGCTGGATTGCCTACATTCAAACTCCTGGACTGAGATGAAGCATTACCCCTGACTGACTCTGGCAGGATCCTCCGACTGACAATAATCCTCTTTGACTTGACTGTAGGCTTGTTTCCCTTAGATTTTTGAGACATGGCCATTTGGTTGAAGCACATTCAGTGTGTTTGTTGCACAAGTTGCTGGCACATTCTGTCGGTGTGTAGCACAAGTGTTGTACGGCAACGTGTCTACCCTCTTGGCTGACAATGATGACAGCCATGACGAACTGCCTGGCTTTGTGTCTGTATACAGAAAAGAGCCCTGAGGAGCACCCTTCTCCAATACACGAGATGAGTACCTGTCCCTGCATTCAAAGTACTCTTGCAAAAGCATTCAATAAAATGTATTTGTGTGCTCCAAAGTGTAGCATTGAAGTGATTAACTAATTGTATTCTAAGTGAGTCTGAGATTTCCATGGCTTGGTGAGGCTGGTATATGTCCGATTTCAACCTCCGTAGATGGATCGCAGCTGGTTTCTGCCCATGGAGTCTGCCCTGAGACATTGGATGCTGTTGGAAGTTTTGGAAAAGCAAAAAGCGAGTTGGAGTTGCCAGGTATTACCTTTGACTTCCATGTTGGAATTGTGTGAATATCTTGGATTTATTCGCAATTAGACAATCTAGATCCCCTTTATCCCTTTATTAACCAAGCTTGTTGTCAGACAGGATTAAGAACAGGTCCAATTAACTCCCTCATTCCTGTTTAACCCTGTTTTAAAGAGCGAGGCCCAAAACGTAATAATATTGTACACAATCATGGATACTCCTAATATTAAATTGGACCCTTGCATGTTCAGCAATTACACCTAATTATATTAATATTAAAGGCAAGTATTGTGGCCAAAAACGTGCTAATGATATAAACTAGGTGAATAAATTTAGTTCCACTATTTAGTTTTTATAAAGTGCTTATTTATCAGCATAATATGGCAAGACAGGATACTAAGATTTGTTTCAAAAAACACCTTTCACACCTCCAGACATGACACAAAACGTTTGCAGCCAATGTAGTACAGTTACTATTGTCATATATATCAATATGAAATGTGATGGCCAGTTCTCTCTCAGCTTCCACAAACAGTTGACTTTTTGTTGTCACATGTACCTAAGTACAATTAAAAGTTTTGTTTTCCGAGCAGTACAGGCAGATCATATCAAACAAGGACTTGCAGATCATAGGGCGCTTAGGCAGTGCGAGGCATACCAGGTTACAGCTACATAGAAGACATACAAAGCGAGGTCAATATTAGATTTGAAATTAGAGCGGTCCATTCAGCTGTCTAATAACAGCAGGGAAGAAGCTGTTCTTGAACACACACACACACACATCAGCAGGTTCAAGCTTCTGTGTCTTCTGCCTGATGGAAGAGGTTGGAAGAGAGTATTACCAGCTTGGGAGAGGTCTTTGATGATGTTGGCAGCCTTTCTGCAGCAACGAGAAGTGCAAATGGAGTCCTTGGATGAGCGGTTGGCTTCTGTGATGGACTGGGCTATGCAGGCAACTTTGTTGTTTAATTACAGTCCTGGGCGCAGCAATTGCTGTACCTGGCCATTATGCATGCAGATACACTGCAGAAAGCATTCTATCTGTAAAGGTTGGTGTGGGTCTTTATGAATATGTTGAATTTCCCAAGCCTCCTGAAGAAAAAGAGGTATTGTTGTGCCTTGTGACCGTTGCATCTATGTGGGAGGTCCAGAACTGATTGTTGGTTATCGTCACTCCTAGGAACATGATGCTGTCGACCTCCTTTACCTCAGCTCTGTGTTGATGTAGATAGGAGCGTGTCTTCCTCCTTTCTTCCAGAAGTCAATGATTTTTTTTTTTGTTTGTTTTGCTCACAATGAGAGAGAGATTGTTATGACACCAAGCACTGTATTCCCTTCTTGTATTCTGACTCTTCATTGTTTGATATCTGGTCTACAACAGTGGTTTCGTCAACAAACTTGCGGATGGCGTTCGTATGAAATTTGGCTACCCTTGTGAATGTACAGGGAGTACGGTAGGGAGCTGAGTACACATCCTTGCGGTGCGCCATATAGCTATTAGTTGAAGTAATGGAGGACATGATTGCTCAAATTCACATCTTACCATGTGAATTAGAGGGGTTTCTAAGAAATATTTTGGGGATGAGATTGAATACCTTTTGAATGAGAACTTGTTGCACCATTCTCTGATCCTCTGACTCAGTGTCCCAGTCTCTGGCCTTCTCCTCTTTCATTGTTTTCTTGGGATATATGGAGTAGCAGATTTTTCATAGCAGAATGTGTGCTGTAGCAACTTTTGATCGACAATGGTATTTAATCCTGATTGGTGCGAGGCGATGCACTTTGGAAGAAGAAACAAGATGAGGGACTTTTTAATGAATGCTAGAACACTAAGTAGATCAGAAGAATAGAGGGATCTTGGAGTAGTTATTCACAGATTCCTTAAGTTAGCAAAATATGTGAAGGATAGTTATGAAGGCAAGTGGGACACTTGCTTTCATCAGTCATGGCATAGTATATAAGAACAAAGAGGTAACGTTGGAGTTATGCAGAATGTTGGTTAGACCACATCTGGAGTACAGTGTGCAGTTCTGTTCAAATCTTTACAGGAAGGATGTGATAGTGTGAGAAGGGGTACAGAAGAGGTTCACCAGGATGTTGCCTGGGATGGAGCAATTGAGCTATAAGGAGAGATTAGATGGGTTGGATTGTTTTATTTAAGAGCAGAGAAAGTTGAGGGGACATGATTGAAGCATATAAGATTTTGAGGGATATGGATAGGGTGAGAAGGAAGCAGCTATTCCCTTTGGTTGAGGGTGTCAATCAAGAGGTTATGTAGTTTTAGGTAAGGGGTAGGCGATTCAAAGGGGATTTGAGGGGAAAAAAAACTTTTTTCACTCAGAGGATGATGGGAATCTGGAATGCACTGCCTGGGAAGGTTGTGGAGGCCGGAAACCTTACAACCTTTCTAAAAAATTTTGAATGAGCACTTGAAATATCATAACATTCAAAGATATGGGACACATGCAGGAAATTGGGATTAGTGCGCCTTTAATAGTAGTTATTGTCAGTGCAGACTTGAGGGGCCAAAGGGCCTTTTCTATGCTGTGTGACTCCAGGACTATGACTCGAATGAAGAACCAATTATGTTTGAATTTTATCTTAATAAGTTGACAACCTAGACAGGAGAGATATATGCTTTTGTATGAAGCTTTGTCATCTTATTTTTTGTCAAATCAGAATGTAGATTTGCTTCACAGAGGGGGGCTCTTGGTAGTACCGACTGTGACAAAGAAATATCTCTCCAATCCCATTTTAACGTTCTTGGTTTGTAATCATCTGTGTAATGGACCTCAAGTACGTTTATAAATGTCTTCCTGATACCTTAAGAATTTCAGCTTCCATCAGCCATTCAGGTAGTTTTGACTCTATACAGTATCTTGATGTGAAGTTATTGCATCCTTTATGTTCCAAGCAGTAAACATTTGTTGTCTGTCTCAAAATTGGCAACCCTTGTGATATATCTTATAAAGGTATAAAGGTAAAGTTCTTCACATGCTGGATATCTGAAATGAAAACAAAGTGCTGGAAATATTCAACAGCTCTAGCAGCATTTGTGAATAAATTTTTAAGTCAATATGACTCTTCACAGCAGGATAAAGGTACAAATGTGATGAATTTTAGGCCTTTGACAGAAGTTAGGAGGGAGAAGAACAAAAAGGAATGTCAGAATATCGTAGAGAACAAGAGAGATTGAATGACAATTATGTCATAGAACAAAAGGCAAAGGGAATATTTTTACACCCTTGTAAGTGATTGTTTGCCTGACTACATCTAATTGGATATTGTATAGAGCAGACTTTGAAATATAGTCAATACCTTATGAAGGCTAGTAGTTCATGTGATTATGAATTGTTCCACCTGATTGGGAAGCTGTAGGCTATGTCAGATAGAAGTTGTTATCTATGACAAATAGAAATTTGACACTTTTTTCCTTTTTCCACTATTTTCCAACAACTTTTGCTATTTGTTTCATCAGAGCATGGATCAGATTCATTTAGCAAACAGTGAAGCAACTTTTGTAACTGAGGGGAATTTGAAATCCTAAAAATGGGTGAGCATCATCTGTTCAATCCTTTGCAAAAGAATTATTGATTTTATGTTGCTTTCTTATAATGGAAAATCTATTTGTCTACCCACTATTCAATTCTGTTTATATGTATTTGCAGTGATTCACTTGCTTGTTTTCCAGATGTGAAGTCAATCATTTTGTTTGGGGTAGTCCTCAACAAAGAGAATAATGCCACTTTGATCGATATCATAAGCTTGAAAATGAAGACAAGAATGGAATAGGGCCACACATGCTTCCCTGAAGGTCCATTATCTAGCTATTGGGATGAGAAGACAAATCACATGCACATTTCTTATTGTTTGGGATTTTCATCCTCTGTGGCAGTCACTTTTCCAGTTAAACACTACAACAGATGCTCAGAAGAGACTGCTTTAGTTGTGCACTGGGTATCAAGAAACTTCATTTCAGATTTATCTCAGCATCAGAGGTTGATTGATTTGCTGAGAACCAAAATTGGTGGTTTGGTAAGATTTAGCTTTGTCTGAAATATTGCAACAACTTTCATGTTTTTAGGCAGTGGTTGCAGACTGCAGAATCAAGAAATTGTACTTTTCAGCTGCTGGTGGTTCATGAAATTTCTGCATTAAGTTGTCTTCCATATGGAATATTGCACTGAAATTTGTAAATGTAGTGGTTCCTTGATCATCTCTGACAATGTCCTGGACCATGGGACATTGGAGCAGAAATTAGGCCATTTGGCCCATCGAGTCTGCTCTGCCATTCAGTCATGGCTGATAAGTTTCTCAACCCTATACTCGCACTTTCTCCCTGTAACCTTTGATTCCCTTGACAATCAAGAACCTATCCATCCCTGTCTTAAATATACGCAATGACCTGGCCTCCGCTGCCTTCTATGGCAATGAATTTCATAGATTCACCACTGTCTGGCTGAAGAAGTTTCTCCTCCTGTCTGTTCAAAAGGGTCTCCCCTTTACTCTAAGGCTGTGCCCTCAGGTCTTGGTCTCTTCTGCTTTTGGAAACATCTTCCCATTGCGGTTCATTGAGGTTTGAAGGGTCATTGGGAAGTTACCTCGTTTGCAACGAGTGGGAAAACTTGTCTCTGGCACCCACCTTCCCTAACCAAAGGATACCTTATTTTCATCCCTTGGGAAAATGGGTTTATCAAACATTAGCTTTCAAGTCTGGCTGTTTTCTCCTCATTCCTCTTTACTATACCCAGATCCCCTTGTTCTACTTGGAGCTCTTGATCTCCAGTTGAACTTGCAGTGGGAGTGGGACCTTTGTGGAATCTTAGCGTCCAGATTGTGTTTAATTTATGTTTGTTAATAAGTGTTTTATCTACTGATCATATAATGAACTGCAATTATAAACAGGTCTTCCTGGTTTTTTGTTATGACAGAATGTGTAAGTGTTCACACTAGTTATAGATTAATTAAACAATAAGTAACAAAGCCACCGTTTTTCTTTTGAGATAAGTGTTTATTGAAGGATCAAAAAGAATGTTTATAACATTATTATTATTCTTAATAAGATGTTGGGATTCTGAATTCATAAGAGCTACTGGCATAGAATTAGAAGGTTCTCTTGTACTACTTATCCAAGACCATTAAAGCTTAAGTACTTAAATTTTAAAAAAAAGTGTTCAATTCTGACTTTGTAAAATTGGGCTCAAATGACACATTCACACTGCTAGTTCACTTTCCATGCAAAATTGTTTGAACCTTCTATTGATCTTAAACTAAGAATGTAAATAGGGCTCCAAAAGCTCAATTAATTCAATAGTAAAGCTTGTTGGATCTGCTAAGTACTCTGTATACCTGTCTATCCTAATTTAGATAATGGAGGTTCATTCTAAATGCTTGCCTTTTGGACTTTTTAGAGTAACATGTCTGCATCCAGCCCTGTTGAAGGGAAATTTTGGCCAAACTGGATTCGGGCAGTTTGAATGTGATTCTATCTAGCTTGAATTTGACGTGCCATTACTTATCTGGGGGAAACAGTATTATGAATTTACTTAAGTTATTAGAACGAGGAGAAGAAATGGCCCAGAGTTGACACTGACTTTGATTCTGAACCCTTTGGAGTCTCACAGCATCAGCTTGGGCACAGAGGTTTTCTGGTAATAATCAGCTGCTCCCATCTGTCAGCTGACTGATGGATCAGTACTTTCCTGTTGAACATCACTTGAAAGAGACACTGACAGCAGCAAGAAAAAAATATTTTCTGGATGGAGGTCTTCAAGTTTATGAATAAGAGTAGTTCAGTAACGCCGCTGCTGACTGGGTCCTGAAGGACATTGCTGCTAGAACGGGCCTATGACAGATAGTGAGAGAAGCAATGAGGGGAAAATCTCTTTTATCTCCTCACTAATTCAATCGTTCTAAACACATCTGACCTTGATGCTATTGGTAATTTCCTTTAGGAAAGGAAATTTACCATCCTTTCTTACCAGGGTCTGCACCTGACATTGTATCCACAAAAACAAAGGTTCATTCTCAAGTATTTTTTTTTAAATGGCTGAGCAAGCCATTCAGTCCAAAGCAGTTAGGGAAGCCAGAAAATGCTGGGCTTGCCATAGCCCATGAAAGAATAAATATCAACTAATTTCACAGAGAAGATTTAACAAGGCTATGCACCGATTTATGAAATCCAGTATTCTTTATGAATTGCTTTTCAACTTACCCTGCTACATTGAGCAATTTGTGTACTGTGCAGGTCCCTCTGTTCCTGTACGTCTTTGGAATTGTGTTTTTTTTGTATAACGTTACATCTTCTTGGCTGAAGTTGATAGATCGTGATTTTGATGGCTGTTATAGTCAGCTTACTATTGTATGCGTGTTGCTGTATTCTGAAAGTCTGGATCAGATTTGCAGCGCAGCTTAGACCGAGAAACACTGCGCTATTTAAGACTAAACATTGAAGATGTGATGGAGAAGAATTACAGTACACAGGAATCTCATGAATAGAACAAATTCCAGTGACAGTGAAATCACGTGAACAGAACACGTTACACGACATGAAAAGTCCTTATTACCAACTACTATATTACTTTTTTTTTGCCATCATAGATCTGGGCAACCAAGTCCAGCACAACTAGCATTATTGGTCCAGTTATTTATTGGTTCGGCCATTTTCAGCACCCTTGGATATCATATTAATCAGATAACTCAGTCAGATCTACCAATATCTTGAGTACGAGGACAACATACAAAAATTCTGGTCCCCACCACTGTCTCCTCCAACGCCATATCCAAAGATTCTTTGCTTTTAAGATGAAGATGCCTCTGCTGTCAACTGCTTCTCTCCGTTTACCAGTGTTGTCAAGCACTTTGTCTTTTCCTATCCACCCTACATAATTCAGTCCTCCTTGCCCTCTTCAAGATCAGTTTTTCAGAATGACCTGTCTTCTACTGACTTCATCCCAAGCTACTCAGTTCCTGACCACATAATGACTGTTAATGATTCTTGTGCCTGTTGACATTTTTTAAATGGTCTGCTTTCCTCAGGCACCATCTTTCTTTCTATAAATCTGCTACCATGAATTAACCTTAGCCAACTTTTGCTCCCCATCAATCTTCTCAAATAATAACTCTATTGGGTTATTAAGCATATGTCAGTTCCCAACCATTTTGTCCTTGTTCCGCAAAACTCTCGGCTTGAAACATTTGTCTATGATTTCTGTCTTGCTAACAATATGGGTAAACAGTCACAACTTGGTCCTGTGTCTGTATTGTGTTATTCCTCCCCATTTCTTTAGCATCTGAAAAGTTGCAAAAGGATAACCACTCTATCTTTCCCATTTACCCTTCCTCCACTGTGCATGAGTACTGAGCATGTGTGGTTCTATTCTATGCCAACTTATCTGTAGCAATAGCTTCTAGACCCCCTCGAGAATTTGTCCTTGACACCCTTCTTCATCTAAATTCAGCCCAATGGTGGTGATATTATCCACAAGCAAGGAATCAGCTTCTGGATGGCTACCAAGCCACTCAACTCCACTTTAATTTTTTTTAACCTATTTTCTAATCAGTCTTTTCAGAGAGGTTATTACACACCCCTTGAACAGGTGGGACTTGAACTCAGACTTCCCAGCTCAAAGGTAAGGATACCACCACTGCACCACAACAGCTCCTTACTCTACTTCTTTAATTCCTTTGTTACCCACAACCTTCAGCCGTTAGTCAGTCTGTCTAATATTAAATTATCAAAAATAAATATTCCCTTCAATTTGGGTGAAGGTGAATGGTGTTTGTGGGTTGCAACTCGACGCATCATGTTCTGGATATGTAATAAATATTGCTCTGTACCATTGACCACTTGCCCACAGAAACATTTGACCAGGCCATTCTCAATATGTTTGATCCAGAATTAGCTTTTAAACCCCAATATCAGTCTTTTATCAAAACTATTAACTTCCCCTTCCTTGCTTGCCTCTTTTCCTATCTCATTCCCATCACATTGTAAAAGGCAGATCGGAGTGAGAGGGAGAACTAAGATGACAAACAACTCTGATCTCTCTGTCTTCCGCCCTCTTCACTGTTCTTCTGAGACTCCAGGAACAGCACCTCATCTTTTGGTTAGAGAATTGATGCAGCCTTCTGGACTGAGCATTGAGTTCATCAATTTCTGACCGGAATCTCTGCTCCTATCTTGGACAGCAGATGCTGGCAATGGTTCAGCTGTTGCTATTTACAGGTCCTTATACCAAAGTCTTGATTCTTGTCTGATTATCACCTGCAGTTGCCTTGCGCCATCTTCCCTTTTGTTATTTAATGTCTTCTGCTTTTCACCCTACTACAGACATTCCCTTTTGTTTTTCCCTCCTGCAACCATGTGGACTAGCAACCACTGATTTTGCAGCCTCTGTACTTGTTTCAAACCTGTTGCATCTCTAATATCTTTTAGTTGTGTTAATGATTTTTTGACCTGAAACATATCTCTACAGACACCCCTTGTCCTACTAAGCGTTTCTATCATCTTCTGTTTTTTTTAAAATCTATTATACAAGCACTGAAATGACTGCTAGCATCCCCTTCTAAACAAATGGACTCGTGGTAGTTGTTAGTTTGCTTATAGTACTCGAAAGCAATGTACAAGCAACTGCAATCAGTACGCAGATGGGACAGATGCTGCGTACTAATCTTTCAGTAACAGTTGCCTGGATTGGTCCATGATTAATTTTAAGCTCTATTAGGGAAAATTAAATTGGATAATTTGGTCATTTAAATAATGTGTTTCTATTGAAACCTGTAACATACACGCAATTTCTCAGGGGGAGCATTATCAGGAGCTAAAGAATAATCTCGCTTCTTTACTTTGCTGAGGCCCTTTGAAATTTGCATACAAAATACCCTGTCCGTGACTTCTAAAATAAGACAGTGAAAGAATTAATTTTCAAATTATATTGACAAAGTATTATGATAAGTGAACAAGCACTGTTTATACATTGTCAGTTTTTAATGTAAACCATCCGCCATTTGCATGAAATTACATCACAATGTAGATTAGAAATGGTGAATTTTCATAATAATTTCTTTTCTTCCACTGTACCCAGTATGCATTTAAAAATATGTTTTTGGTGACTCCTGTTATTTTCTCCTTCGCAGCAAGATTGATGATTAACACCTTGGGTAGTATGGAACTATAGGTATAAATATGCTGTGATGTGGGTTATAGGAAGTGGGTTTGCATCTTTTTAATGGTAATTTTTGTTGGTGGCTCTTCACCACAGGTGGGAAGAGTACAATCACAGGTGAATCACAATGGGTTGTTCTTGCATGTAGGTTGCATAAGTGTGTCATGGACAGTCATCAAGCTAGGCTGCCTGTTTACTTTTTCATGAATGATTTGTTGAAGCTCTGAATAATCTAAAGGAAAGTGAGAAATAAAATACCCCTTTGGGTATTGAGTTTCCCAGATGACTCAAAATGTGAACTTGTGTCTCTACTGTTTTCTACACGAATGAGGTGCTGTATAAAGGCTGAAAATGCTCAAACCTTAGAGTGCCTTTTTTCAAAATGCTTGAAATGTTGTCATACAGTTGACCATCATCAGTAGCTATAGATTAGTTTGTTCATTCGATACCCATGTTGTTGTGGTTTTAAGATCTTTGCTTGTGAAATTTCATTTCAAGTGGAGGTCTGCCACAGAAAGTATTTCTTCATTTAAATTCTGACTGGATGAACTCGAGGAGTGAAACGGCAGCATGTTCTCGGAAACCAAATAACGTGCTAACCTTTGCAATGAACATGGACTCTCCCTGCCCACACTAAAACCATGCTGTTCAACCCACTCAATGGTACCCATGACACAATTCAAGTATAAAACCAATTGGTGTGGAAACATATTCAGACAGGTGATTGCTTGAAAAATAACATTTTCAGCTTGAGGTAGTGGTTATTTTTTCCAAAGCTCACTTGTGCAGTTTCTCAGGAGGTTCACAGCTTTGAAAAGTAAGTTATTGCTTGTTTTCAACTTGGAAGTAATCATTTTTCCTGCTAAATGTGTGTGTGTAACAGTTTTTCTGCTTTGTGTCCCCACAAATTTATTTTTTTCTCTCAGTACTGCCAGATCTCCACAGGATGTGACAATTGGCTGGTATTTCTATTCCAAGTATTTTGACTGAAAGAAAAATATTGCCTCCAGATCTCTCAATGTACTTTCTGTACACATGTGTATTAAGGAATTTGTTATGCTTGTTATCATTTTTTGGTTTTAGGTAATGACTGGTGCTGAAATAAATACCTGGGTTCTAAAGCTCATGATCTCCACCCATTTTCTCTGCTGTTATCATCTTTAGATCCAGTTTTCTGTTCATTGCTCAATAAGCAAAATTTTGTTATATAATTACATTCTTAAGAAAAGGTCGAATACCCTTAAATACAGGTCAAAACAGGTTTCAAGAGTTCAGTCTTGGAATGACAGCTACACGAAGAGCAACTGAGGGGTCAAATAGAGGCAGAGGACACCTCTGCATAGCTCCTTAAGCCTAAGCTGCCTTTCAGTTAGATCACAGCTGACCTGTACATCACTGTTATTACATATCTTTTATTAATCTAACCAAAGTTAAAATTTCAAAGCAGAAATTGATGCATGTTAGGTAAGGGTATCAAGGAATAGGGAAGTAAAAAATGATCAAACTGAAATTGTAGGGTAGTTGAATATTGACCATGTCGTCAAAGCTTTTTGTTTTGCATCATGATAAACACAAGTACCCAACATTTCAAACCACCACATTAATTTAAGCCACAAGAGAAAGTGGGCTGATTGGTTAGCAAGTCAACATCTGTGAAGGGGAATTGGAGTTAACATTTGATGTCTGGACTCAAAATGTTAACTTTGATTTCTCTTCACAGATGTTGCCTGACGTGCTGAGCTTTTCCAGCAGCTTCTGTTTTTGTTTCTGATTTACAGCATCCGCAGTTCTTTTAGTTTTTATTTGGTTAGCAAGTCAATTCTGACTGGCAGAGGTGTTTGCATGGAGAAAGCAATAAGGAACATTAGGCTCCCCAAGCTCCTTGCTTAACCTGTTATTCAGATTGTTGAGGTACTTAGCCTTTCCAGTGTAATTTGAGGTAGACTGGGCACTTTTTCAGTTTGTTGGTGGGAATGTTTGTTTATTTGTGATTCTGAGTGGTACCTGACAAATAATCATATCAGGATAACTGTTGGCCTGCTAATCATTCTTATGCATTTCCTTAGTAAATGGCTTTCTTGTGCCTTTATCAGTCCAAGTATGTATTACTGCTTAAGTGGCCGCAGGACACCTAGTGGAAGGCTACTGATTTTAATGGAAGAGACTGAAGATTGCCTTGCAGGATGACCTTAAACTTTTTTGGCCCAGTCTGGGTCGGCTGATTTACAGATGGCAAAGGCTTCGACAGGGTGGTGAGTAGGAGGATGAATGCTGTCATCACAAGAGGACAGGAGGTTTGCGCTGCACACATGTTGCTGGACTAAGTGGAGTGTCATTTTAGCAATCCAGATTATTTGTTAGAGGACTGAGTGCTTGATAGCTGTGACTCACCTCAAGTCCTTTAGAACATTTGAAATCTGCGTATTGGCAATTGAGCTCACATGGCAGCAAGCTGACCTTACATTATATTGGTTTGAGCTTCCTCTGATGTATCTAGATGTTGATGAGTTCTATTTATGCTGCAATCAAAGCTGAGGTCTTGACTGTCAGACACTGCATCACGTTGAGTCTGCACATGTGCAAACGGAGTTGGCAGCATCATGGTAGTACTGCATATTGGAAAAAATGGCCGTGTGCAAGAACTAACTTTTTAAAGAAGCATAGACTCAAATTTCTATTTAAAGTGCAACCTGGGACAAATTGATGCAGAGCTCTTCCATGCGACTTAGCATTGAACTCACGCTTTCTGGTACTTCCTCCTGTGCACTATACCAGCAAGTCTTTATCTGAATCCACTACAGTGTTTGTATGTGATCCACCTTCTGGCAGGCTGACAGGGTTGGCATAGATACCAGCCATTCTCTTACCCTGGTTGCCAGTAACTTTTTTGTAGTGTCAGTGTCTTAAGCAGGTGACTCCTGAGTGAATAAAGGTGTTTTTTCTTCAATGTAGAGTTCCTCCTGTTCCATGTCTTGCTGTTGCACTGCTGCCTGATCAGATCACATTGTAGAGGTATGTGACAGGAGAAAAACACAATGGTAGGGATCTGGTGTGATATGAGAAGGAAAATTTGGTCTGAAGGTAGACTCACCTTTTCAGTACTCTGTACTGACCACAGCCTCAGTGATGGTAGCTTCAATAATGCAATCAAAGTCTTCTGCACATTGGTAAGGACAAGCAACCATGCTTGCTCTCTCACTTCTGAAAAGACCTGCCCCCAAACCCCCACCCTTAAAAAGAACTCTACCAGCCCACCCATCTTGCTGGTTATACTCATTTGCCTCTGGTTGTGCACCAACATTTCTGCAACAGAGAAGCAAATGTATCGTTAATTTTGCTGCAATTTGTGGATGATGTGGTTGTAATAATTAAATAGTTGATATTATGTGTAAGCAATGCAATGTGGGACAGACCTGCAGTGGTGAGAAGTATATTGAGGTGAGGTGTAGCTATGAATGTCAGGTATGCATCATGAATGATAGAAATTGATGGTAGGCATGCTGGTACGTTGATGGTGTGTGACGCTTGCGCAATTGATTTGATATGCAAGTTGAAGATGCCTTCGTGGACCTTCACCACTTGAGTTGAACCTTTTATAGCACTGTGTCCGGGTTCTCAAGGTATAACTTAGGCTTTGCATACCACAGCTGTCTTATTTAGCATCTTCTGCCAAGGTATCCATTGTAGTGTCTTAGACAACATTAAAATATATGCTCTTCGCTGTTGAATCATAATCACAGTTCTTCCCACACAGACTCTTCCGTAAACAATTCCAGTGTCTGTGCCAGTCAAAATGCACCTTTCTTTTAAGAGATGCAGGCTGGCATTAAGTAACACGACAAGACAGGCAGCCACTCAACAGCTCTAACTGTATGCAAATATCCTGCAAATTAGCTGGCACAAGAAGTTTGGCTCACTGCCGACGTCAGAAGCATTAGATGCTGTTTAATTGCATGTTGGAATCCTCATGCCTGATTTTTGGGGGCCCTCGAATTTTTCTCCTTGCAACTTTTACATTGGCTTCTAAGTATAATTAATCTAAATTTTTCTTCGCTCCCAGGAATCATAGGGTTAAATTTAAGACATTTAGTTTGTTGAATTTGTATCTTATTATTTTACCTTCTTAAATGCTTGACTCCAATAGGTCCAGCTTCTGATTGCAAAGACTGATCCGTTGTAGAATAGCTGTAGTGGTCTGGAGTAAATGTATCTACTTTTCTTGTACAATGAAAATGCTTTTTATTTTGCAAATGAAGATGAACAATTTATTATTTTGTTTTAAGAGTGATTTTATCTGTGGAATGCAATGAGGTCAGAATTGTCTGTGAAATAACTGCAAAATTAGTTTAATATTTGGAGTTTTACATTTGGCAGGCTTTTGTCCAGGTAACTTTCTCAGACATTTCCTTGGGTATTTGCCTGTAGTTACTTTTGCCAGGAAGTTGATTTGTGTCGTGGGCACAATGAGAGAAATTATACTTGATCTAAAGAGAGAATGTGTTTTTTTGTGTTTTCTGAATAATTTTCTCTTCCATATTCTTATGTACTTTTGGAGAATATACTGAGCCTATTGTGGCTGGCTGCATAGTCTGTGTTATAATGACGGCCTACATCCAGTAATGCCTACTGTTTACAACGATAGTATTACCAAAGCTATTCACAGAGGTTGGGTTTGTTTCAACAGAATCTTGCTGATTTTTAGAAAGGTATATTAATGTTTTATCAAAGCCTTGGATAACAGCTATATAAATTATTCTATACCAGATGAATAAAATAGTGGTGTGATTCTTTCAACACAGATATATAAATAGCAAGGCTGTAGTGTATGTAGAATGAAGATTGATCTTTACCATTCTAAATACATTGGAATTATATTGACAACAGTAAACTGAGATAAGCACTTAAAGGGACGGTAAGAACTGCAGATGCTGGAGTCTGAGATAACACAGTGTGGAATTGGAGGCACATAACAGGCCAGGCAGCATCAGAGGGGCAAGAAAGTTGACGTTTCAGGTTGGGAGCCCTCTTCGACCCATTTCTGAAGAAGGGTCCCGACCTGAAATGGCAACTTTCCTAATCCTCTGATGCTGCTTGGCTTGCTGTGTTCCTCCAGCTCCACACTGTGTTACCTCTCAACACTTAAAAGGTTACAATAAGATTTTTGATACTTTTTCAAACAGT
Source organism: Ginglymostoma cirratum (assembly GCA_024137785.1). Classification (NCBI taxonomy): domain Eukaryota; kingdom Metazoa; phylum Chordata; class Chondrichthyes; order Orectolobiformes; family Ginglymostomatidae; genus Ginglymostoma; species Ginglymostoma cirratum. The sequence continues at coordinate 70,942,765 of JAHRHZ010000145.1, read as the reverse complement.
GGGTATTTTCTAGCCATTTTTACCTAAATCATCTGAGATTTTTTCATGATTTTCCATACATGTAACTGTCCTATAGTATTCCCAGTCACAAAGCTAAATAGTCTAAATTGATGCTTGAGGAAGAGGGTCATGTAGTGGTCATGTCACTGGACTAGCAATTTAAAGGCAGAGGCTAATGATCTATGGGGAGTTGATGTCTAGAGATAATAGCACTAGGCCTATTAATCTCGAGATCAAGGTAATGTTCGAGGGAATCAGAGATGAATTCTGCTAAAATAGATGCTGAAATTTGAATTCAATTAAAAAAAATCTGGAATTGAGGGTCTAATGATGACTGTGAAACTGTTGTTGATTGTTGGAAAAGTCATCTGGTTCACTATTGTCCTTCAGGAATGGAAATCTGTAGGCCAAATCAAGTAAGGACTGCATATGACTCTACACTTGCAGTAATGTGGTAGACTTTTAACTGCTTTCTGAAATGGTCTAGCAATCCACCAAAAAGTCTCAAAAAAGAAATGAAACCGGATAACCACTGACCTAGGTACTGGAAATGATGGCAAAGACTGTACTATCAACCCTGTGAAGCCCTATTTAGCAACTTGTTAGTAAATAATAACTAATTAGGAGTGGGCAAGTAGGGGCTGGCCCTGCCAGCAGTGCCCTTGTCCTAGGAATAAATAAAAACATATATTTCCTGAGTTTTGCTCTCCTCTTCATAATTACACAATGTAGGCAATTAAGATCAACTGGGGGATGAATTGGAAAAGAAAGTTTGCTTACTTTTGTGTCAGCGATACCATGAAATCCTGTTATTGCATCCTGCTTTCCAAATGGGCAAAGGGCTTCTTAAAATATGATGCTCTTTCAATGACTTAATTTTGCCTTTTAAATATTTTTAAAGATTTGCAAGAGTAACCAAGTGCAACTTAAAAAGAATGATGGGTTCGGTAGAGTAGGGCTGGATCTGTTATCACAGTGTTGCCACTGAGCTAATAATCAAGGGACCGAATTGAAGATCTGGGATCCCACCATGGTATGTGCTGGATTTGGAATTTGCACTTCAAATAAATTTGGCATTAAGAAGTCTAATGGTGAACTTGAAACCATTATCAATTGCCGAAAAGAAGACATCTGGTTCAAGGAAGGAAATCTGCCATCCTCAGCTGGTCTGGCCTACATGTGAATCCAGACCCACTGCAATGTGGTTGACTTTTAACTGCCCTCTGAAATGGCCTAGTAAGCCAATCAGTTATAGCAATTCATCAAAAAAATCTCAAAAAAAGGAATGAAACCGGATGACCACTTGCCATCAACTTAGGCACTGGAAATGACAAAGACAGATACAGCCCTGTCAATCCTGCAAAGTCCTCTTTAATAACATTTGGACGCTAGTGCCAAAATTGGGAGAGCAGTCTCGGACTATTCAGCCAATAGCCTTAAATAGTCATACTCATGTAGTCATACCTTACAGACCATGTATCAGACGACTAACATGTCCTGTCCCTGCAACACTGGTGGCTCTGTGGTGTACCCAGAGTTGTCTTAGAAGTCCTGAACGTTGACTCTGATGTCTCAGGGCATTAGGTCAAACATGTTGAAGGAAACCACCTGATTTCCATGTGCCCCTACTTCAAGTTGAAGACCACTTGGAGGAAGCACTGAGGGTAGCAAGGGTGCAGAATGGAATCTGCATGGGTTATTTGATGCCTTTCACCAAGATTGGCTTGGTGGCACTGACTGAGCTGTCCAACTTCGAATGGACATAGCTGCTAGATCTGTGACAGTGGTGGAGGAACCAATGAGAGGGGAAGAAATATTTGATCTGCTCCTCACCAATCTTCCTGCCGCAGATGGATATGTCCATGAAAGTATTGATGGTCTGCCCAGTTCTTGTGGAGATGAATCACCCTTTACCATATTGCAGGGCATTACCACTATACTAAACAGGGTGGATTCTGAACAGATCTAGCAGCATATGCCCCACTCTACCATTAGCACAAGCCAAGTGATCAACCCTGCTTTAGTGAAGAGTGGAGGAGGGCATGCAAGGAGCAACACGAGGTATACCAAAAATATGGTCACCCTAGTGAAGTGACTAATTGCATGCACAACAGACGAAGCAGCAAATGATAGACAGTGCTGCATAGTTGCATGACAAACTATCAGATCAGAGCTCTGCAGTCCTGCCACCACCAGTCGTGAATGGTGGTGAACAGTTAAATAACTCACTTGAAGAGGAGGCTGCGCATATATTCTGATCCTGAATGATAGGGGAGCCTAGCACATCAGTACAGAAGGTAAAGCTGAAGCAACGAAAACAGAAATTGTTGGAAAAAAATAGCAGGTCTGTCAGGGTCTTTGGAGACAAAGCAGACTTAAGGTTTTGGGTCCAGTGACCCTACTTCAGAACCCTCAGTGCAAGTGGTAGACTCTCCATGGTGGCATTGGCACTGCAGCGGTAACCATCACTGCTGGTGGTTCCCTTTTATAGGTCCTGGAGTGAGCAGAAAGGAAGGCTCTGGGACACCCCCCCCCCCCACCCCACCTCCAACCCCGCCCAACCCAAAATAAAGAAATCATGCTTCCTTGCCTGGAAACCGACCGAGGCTTGTTTAACATGATTGGTTCCTCATGGTGGGGGCCCATCTTAATGCCAGTGAAAGAAACCAGTGATGATGTGAAGTAGTCACTAACTGGCCACTTAACTGTCCATTCCTGGTCTTCAGGTGCCTGCGCCCCTGTCATTCCAATTTCTGGGACTGACTTGTGGTAGAGGGAAGACCATCAGATTTCCCTTCCAAAACCTTTTGCTACGATTTTGAGTTCTCCCAGCACCTAGCCTGTCTCCAAAAGGCTGGTAAAATTCAACAAATTTGTGTTTTTCTTAATTCCCAGACATTGCATGTGTAATTATGATTTCCTTTTCAAGGGAAAGGCATGCTATCTTTGTAAGGCTGTTAGACCTTGACCTAGAGACCTATCAAAACAATGTTCATGTTTCACATGAATTATTACCATTGCACATCCGGCTGTTCAGTTGCATGCTACACCTTGACAGGAGAATTGTGTTTTGCCATTATTGAGCAACAATTTGTTCATAAATCTACCGATGAACGTATTCAAAACAAATGTTCAAATGCAAAATGTTTTTATTTAATCAATAGTCAATGAGTCTAGTTTGTGAAATTATTTAAATAAATGTGCCATTAATTGTGATGCAAAAAATAAAAGTTGCAGTGTAAAACAAATTGCCCACATTGAAAATTGCTATTAATGTCCTAGTTTTCTCAGTGAATGGGGTCAATTCGAAGCATATGTTAATTTGATTACCTGTGCATTAGGAATCTTGTTGCAGATACAACATACTGTGCTTAGTTAAGGATCATAATGCAGGAATCTTTTGGTGGCTACACATCATCTATTGAAGAATCTTTTCTGTATAAGTATATCTTCAAGTATGCAAAATCATGCGCCTTTTTTTTAAAGGATATTTCAGCCTGAAGCAATTATGTTGCTTTATTACAAATTGACTCCACTGACAGAAGTGAGTACTTTTGAAGAGTGGCATCATATGAACTCATGTTCTAAACATGAAGGGATGATTTAACTATTGTAGTAATTCCTTGTGATGCACATGTTATTGAAACAGGATGACCTGGACAAACTTTAAAGCTCTAATATTTTATGCAATATCGTTAACTGTGTATATTTTTAAACCCCATCCGGTCATCCTGGTGATACGAACGGTAAGGTATGCAGCTGTGGTATTTCCAGATGAAGATGGTGTGTGGGTGGGGGACTAACATTTAACTAGCAGACTTCCTTTTTCTAATCGACTAAAGCAGCTATGTTTCAGGCTTTGTCACCTCTGTACTTTCTGGCCAGGTGTGTCTCAGTTTAAACCAAGGGCAATTTTATTAACTCTGTATGCAGAAAAAAAAAGTACTTGAACCATGACTGAATATTGTCTGTCAGTATTTTCAACTGAGCCCTCAACATATTTGTGTGACTTTTTTTTAATCATCTTTGGTTGGTGGATTAATAGTTGTGTGAAAGTAGTGGATAGGGCAAAGTCCCGTGAATGCATTAAACATTTGAAAATATTGTCACTTGTAATTCCTGAGTCTTTTGTTTATTTAAAACAGCCCAAAGTGAACTGATGTAGGTAGTAATTATTTATGCATAGGATCAAGTCCTAGCTAAATGTTAACTAACAAAGGCTCGTCATATTTATAGCACTGTGGTATCAAGATCCTTGAACATTTGTATCGTTGCACTGGTAGGAAGGTACAATTCTTTTTAAATTCCATGATTTAGTCAAAACAGTTTGGATTGGTAATTGAGGCAACAATGAATTTAAGGCTAATCATTATTAAAGAGACTTTTTTTTCTAATTTCAGACAGACAATATTTTCAGAATGACTACAATCAGATCAATATTCAGGAGCTACTGCTATTATAAGACTACAATATTATAATATGTTGAGTCTTTTAAAATGCAATTTCAGTGTACCAGAATATATTTTAAAATCCTATAAAAATGATGGTGACTGATATTTATAATTACACGACCTTTAACTAAATTATGAAATCGGCTCTTGTGCAGTAAGACAACTATGGGGTACTATGTGATCTTTTTAATAACATAGCATGATTAATTTAAGTATTATATCAAGGAGTTCAAATGCCTAAAGTAATCCTTAGGTGCATCGCTTATCGTAATACACACCTGCAAGTTCATTATTGTTTTTTATGAGGTGAGACAGGACAGTAATCTAATAATACATTGCTGTGGAACTATTGCACTTAAGGAAATGGGCCATGGTATTATTGTTTTGTGTTAGCGTATAAATCATTTTTACTACAAAATAATATTTTAAATCTATTTGCAAAAACATGTTGAACACAAAGTCTGCCTACGTATGTGTGGGGAAGTGAGGAAGGAAACTACCTACCACAGCAAAGGAGACGTTTTACCCAGCTGTCAAACACAAATAGTTTTTAATGAAAAGACCAGTTTATTAATATTTTGATTGATTTTATAATGCATAACGCCAGTTTTTATCAGATTTAAGTATGCACCTGTTGGAATTCCTTTCTTTAGATTCAACAACATTAAATTATAAAAGGCGATTGAATTTGGGTTAAAAACCATACATCTTGGAGTACCAGTGTTGGTCAGGTGTAGAGTGGTGATTTATTGCCGGTTTTCTTATTACTGAAGTTGTCAAGTGGACTGAAGACTGTTTATGGGTGCACGACATTCCAGTGCATCACAGGATCATGTGTTAGGAAACAAGTGCTTATTAATGTAATTTTGTGGATTCCGTTTTTTCTTAAACATACGAGAACTAGAAAACATTGCAGCATTGATCCTGATTGACAATGTTGTTGGAGTTGGTTAGTTAAGATCTTAACACTCAGTTAAGATCAGATCAAGCACGAAACAGTCAAGAATTCTGTTAACATAGAAATGTTAGTCTGGTAGTTGTTGTTTTCTGCATATTGCACTGAAAGAGTTGCATGTAATATTCAAAAAACAAAGTAAAGAGAGAAATGGTAAGTAATATACCGGAAATCAAAGTGTGCATTTTGGTTTTAGTTTGCCATTGATTAGAGTCCTGAAGATTGATAAAATCAAGTGGGACATCAGCGAAAACTACTCTCCCATGTTTTGTGCTGTGTGGTTAACACTATGGTGCATCATATTATTGGCTATATAAGTTGTGACTTTGCTTCATTTGGTGCTTAAGAAACCCCAATTTACAGCCTAGCTTTTAAAAAAAATAAGTACTTGACTTGCAATAACTGCTAACTTCATTTAATGTTTTGTTTTACTCATAGGTACTTGTAGCATGAGTCTACCACAACCACTATGAGTGTCCTGATGATTGAACCCTTTTATGGGGGTTCCCATAAACAGCTACTTGACCTTCTTCAAGAGGAGATCAAGGGATGTTCTGTCTTTACCTTGCCAGCTAAGAAATGGCACTGGAGAGCTCGTACTGCTGCACTCTACTTCATGCAGACAATACCACCCAGTGAAAATTACAGGTATGCAAACACAGGGGAGAGCCACAAGAGCTTAACTGCCTTGGAAGTGGTTATTATGTGGGATAGCCGGGGAACTCCCTGTACTCTTTCTAAAGCTTTATTAGCTCGATCTTCAATGTCAATATTGTGCCAAACGTTTTGTCACAGTAGCTGTCACATTCTCTAACACTCTTTCTGTTTATTGAATATTTTCATGGCAGAAGGAGTATTAAAATGTGATGAAAGCTGTTCATTTCCAATGTGCGATTTTGACGCTGCATTAAAGAGAATGTTGTCATCAGTGTCCTTTCTAAAATCGATCAGTTGAAAAGTATTGTGATTAAATTTCAAGCACCTTTTTGAATGTTTACAGTGGAAGTTTTATTTAAACATTTCCAAGAAAATGTGTGGAGAGCACTGATGATATTTTGAGAGAACTGGCTTCATGGAGATACTGAATCTGATGTTGTCAGAAAGCTGTAGTAATATAAGCAATTTAAATTACACGTTCATTGTAGAACTCTAGGTTAGTGACGAAGTCTGTTGTTAATTTGGCTCCCATACATTTTAGGACTGAGACATCCTCTAAGTTGCTTCACTTAACAATGTAATCAAAAGTTATTGTTTCAATAGAAAATATGAAAAAAATGAACAAATATGTGGGAATGCTATTTGTTCGTTCTAATTCATAAATAAGAGTGTTGTTTCCTATTCATTAACCGCAAATCTGCCAATAATATAATGGCTACATAACAATTATTCATCTTTCGTTGAGAATGTGGTCACACATCAACTAACTGGACACGTTGGTCATTGCTTTGTTCCAAGCCAAACGTTTACTTGCAAGAATGAAGACTGAGCGCAGATAAATAACTCCATGAACCTTAGAATAGGTACACGATATCATTCATTACTTTTGGGTGTCTATTCATGTTTAACAAATTCACTTTTATAATCTTTATTGGTGGTGACATTTACACTTCAAGTAGCATTGTAGGCTATCCTTTTCCGGTCATTCATTATTAACCTGCACCTAGACCTAATTTCACTTTTAGATTATCCAGATGTAGCCTTGTGAGAAGTGTAGCCATATTTTTTAGAATGCTGAACCTGAATCCCATTTTTGTTTTAAGTTAGTCCAGGGAATATTTTGAACACAGAATTGTTCTGGTTTTGTGTTACGATTAGTCAGTTCAATTTAGTACTGACCGGTATTACCAGTCTAAAATGAGATGGAAAACATTGATCAAAAAAGTTACTAAACTTATAAATGTTACAAAAGAAAAGAGTTTGTGTATGCCAAAGTTCCAAAAGGAATTGAACAAAACTTTGTATCAGGCAAGTTATTTTCAGTTTATATGATTCTGTCCAATTAACATGTCAGAAATGTGATTACTTAAATTTACTTATTTACCACTTAATACAGCTTGACTGCAAGCCATTTGGCCTTCAGACTTGTTCCATAATTCACAGCTGGGACATGGAGCAAGAATGCCTTTGGTGGACTTACCTTTTTCTTTCCTCGGTGTACAATTTCCTTGACTTATTAGCCATTTCCTCCAGTTACCTGGTGAGATATTACAAATGATTATCTGTTGATTATTTGTATTTTCATCCAATGAGCTATGTCCACTATTTGAAAACATGTGAAAGTTTAGGGCCTTATTTGGTATGTACAAAAAGTAGCCTGGAACTAGGTCAGAATAAACAAGGAGAACATTTCCTCTCTCTGCTCTTTGTAGCAATATGATAAATGCATTTTTATAATTGCATTCATGAATACAATGTAAATAGTCAATGGAGAACATTAGCATTCCAGACGTCTCTGGTCTCGGTACAAATCTGTACCAAACTAATGGATCTCTGCGATGGTACAGATAGCCATACCTCTGGCATGGGTAGCAGATAATGTGCTGTTGCTTCTCTGAGCATTATACTAAAATGTAAAAGTATGACATTGGTTGAAACAAGGTGTCATCTTAGCTGTGATGCTACATGTAGCTGATTAGGCTGCTGGCTCTTTGAGCTCATACTTGTAACACAAAATGGCTGCTTAAGCACAACTTTAGATTCAATCAGATCCTATTGAAATAAAGGTCGTCGGAGGTAGAATGTTGAGGAAGTAAGACTAATGCAAGAATTTAATGCCTTAAAGTTGTGAGAAATGATGGCTGTTTTCTGCCCTCCCCTGCCCTGCCACCAAGTACATCTTTTCCTTATAAAGTCATACTGCAGTGCTATAAAACGTTTATAGAGGATACACGATGGGGGGCAATGGTATGTTTTTGTGAAGAACCGAGGCCAAGTGTTGTGTCTGTTTTGTACCATGGGTGTTATTTCTTTTTCATTATGCCTTGTTAAAAATGCTTATGAATAGTTTCTTTAAGAAATTTATTTTATTGGTAAAACAGAGCCGGAGGTGCAAGTGGAATGCCCGACTTCAAGGTTGAGCAATGCTTGCTGGCACCGAGCACCACAGTCTGGTGCAGGTACTCCGTTGTCAGGTTTGAGAAATCTTTCATTTCTTTTTTAGTTTGCAGTTTCATTGTTTGCTTTAGTTGCTGTGTCTTATCTGCTGTTAATTTGCTGCAGTGCAGCAGGCTTTTATTATTTAAAGTTAGCGCCTCCTTTAGCAGGCGGATATTTTCAATTGGATTTCCGTACACTTGAGTTATAATGTTGCTGCATACTAGGTAATTTGGAGAATAATTGGGAATACTGGAAAACTGATTATATTTGTTAAAGGACGAGCTTCCCATATGAACATACGCATGTCGTTGAAAAACTGAAATATCATCCTTTACATCCGCCACATCATCTGGTAAGAATATTTTTGTAGATTAAACCATCCTAATGCAATTCAACCAAACTACTATAAAATGACCGATTTGAAGGGCTTGCAATCAGTCACATCAATTTTTAGTTAGTAATTACAAATATGTCATGTATTAAATACAATAAATAAAACTCTGTGGCATTAGCAAGAGTGTTTCTCAGCACAGCCTTTTTCTTCCTGTCAGCTGATATAGCATTATCTGGTTTGGTTAGCATTAGATAAAGATTCCTTTTCCTGCATTGCCTCGTGAGCCTAGATAGAAGAATCTGTTGCAGTATTACATCGTTAACTGGAGGTAGAGCCTCTTTAGAGTCATAGAATCATCGAGATACACAGCATGGAAAAAGGCCCTTCGGTCCAAGTTGTCCATGCTGACCAGATATCCTAAATAAATCTAGTCCCATTTGCCAGCATTTGGCCTGTATCCCTGTAAATCCTTTCTATTCATATATCCATCCAGATGCCTTTTAAATGTTGTAATTATACCAGCCTCTACCACTTTCTCTGGCAGTTCATTCCATACATGCACCACTGTCTGTGTGAAAATGTTGCCCCAGAGATCCCTTTTCCCCTCCCACCTAAACCTATGCCCTCTAGTTTTGAACTCCCTGACTCTGGGTAAAAGACCTTATTTATTTATCCTATCTATGCTCCTCATAAGTTTATAAACTGCTATAATGTCACCCATCAGCCTCTGATGCTCCGGGGGAAAATAGCCCCAGTCTATTCAGCCTCTCCCTGTAGCTCAAACCCTCCTATCCTGGCAACTCTTTGCTTAAACCTTTCTTGAATTCTGACTTTTAAAAGCCCTACCTGGAAAATTGTACTCTTAAAATAATTATATTCAAATACAATATGTGCGTTTTTGGTAAATTACCGGAAGGAATAAGAAAGAGACGTGCCTATTATCCTCTGTCTTTGGGATTTTTACCTTTGGGAGAAATATCACAATTTTATAACCATCACAAAGTATAAAATTGCAATTTACTACAGGGTGTGATTAATCAGTAAAGCTCTGAACATGCACTGCATAGGCCTAGGAAAATATTTTAGTGGGTTTGCCAAACCTGGTTGGCCTGTCAGATGAAGCAGTGATTTCTTTCCACCTTGCTTCTCCACTTTCATATTTCTTAATCAAAAATGTTCAAATGAAATGAAAGCTCTTACACTTTTTTACCTTGTGCTGCTCACAGCACATATGCCGGAGATTTGTTTGTAATTCTTGAAGATTGCATGCCAATCATAGATTGGTATAGAAGATATAATAATTATATTCCTTGGGTAACCTAAGAAAGATTTGTCAAAGTCATTTGCAAAGCAGAAATTAGAGCATGCCAATGCTTAAAATCTGGGTCCTGAGGATACATTACCAATTTTCATATTATTTTGATATATTTATGTTTAGAAGTGGATTTTGAATAAAAGGAAAAACTGGCATTCATATAGTAGTTGACCAAGTCTCAGGATGACCCAAATACTTTGCATATTCTAGTCTAAAAATTCTACTGCCGGACAGTCTTTAGAACCATGTCGACTGGAGTTGTGCATCGGGACCATTTGGATTCCCTGATGCAGCAGACTCTGTGGGAATTGCCTGGGAACTGGAAACCTCTTGTTGACAATAACCTGATTTTGGAACATTCTGAAAATGCGTTTAAAAGTTAGAAACCTTGGGAAGTTTTAACTCAGTTAAGCTTAATAGCTTCCCCAGAAAAAGTTAAATCATATCATAGAATCCCTACAGTGTGGAAACAGGCCCTCCGGCCCAACAAGTCCATACTGACCCTCGGAGCCTCCCACCCAGACCCATCCCCCTATAACCCACCTAATCTACACATCCCTGAACAATATGGACAAATGAGAATGGCCAATCCGCCTGCACATCTTTGGACTGTGGAAGGAAACCGGAGCACCCGGAGGAAACCCACGCAGACACGGGGAGAACGTGCAAACTCCACACAGACAGTCGCCTGAGGGTGGAATCGAACCCAGGCCCCTGGTGCTGTGAGGCAGCAGCGCTAACCACTGTGCCAAACAATTTAAAATCCTATTCCGACCTTTGGGTAACTCTTAGCCCAATCTCTCAACACACCATTGATGTCCTAAATTACACCTCCCCAGATCCCTTTCTCCTATCTGGCATCCTACCCATCTGGCACCTAATGATCTCATCCATCTGGCACCCTGCTGTAAGCACTCTTCCACCTGGTACCTTACTCCTCACTCAACTGCTACCATAACCCCACACTTCGCTTGCATTTTTGCCCTTTCTTAAGAGCTGCCTAAGTGATTGGCTGTTTTGCTGGACATTTAAATCCCAGAACATGGCACACCTACTGCTCCAAAACTTGGTGAGTATTTTCTATGAAGAATTTCTACGTTGCTGGACTTTTGGACAGTTTCGTTACAGAATTTTCCCTGTCCAAGAATCCAATGCAGAAGACATCTAAAAATGAGTGGGTAATTTTTAAACCAACTAGAGTCGGATATAGAGTTTCTGACCCTGATTGGGACATCTGGGCTTATGTATTATATCCGAGCTCCAACTGCTATTATATTGGTCAACATGGCAACAAATGTGTATACTGTAACATCCCACAGACTGCAAATTAGATGAATGATCTGCTAAATCTGGTTTTAATTGTATATGATGATAGGACATCGTTTACCAGTACACCAAGTAATTGTCTGCACTTTGAACAGTACTGTTGGATCTATTACATCCGTGTGAACAAGCAAATAGAGATCTGGTTTATGTCGGTTTAAAAACCGATACCTCTGACAATGTAACGCTCCTTCACAACTGTAGTAAAGAGTCAGTTTACGTCTCATGTTCAAAGCTTAGAGTGAAGTTTGGACTTGTATCATTTAGATTTAGAAGTGAGAGTATTATGAATTGAACCAAGCTGAGCTAGATAAATAAAGCATATTGCTAGAATGCTTTTTGAAGTGTATGTTCTTCCTTGATCTCCGGGGGGAAAAAAAACCAGGGTTACTCATTGAATCCCTACAGTGTGGGAGCAGGCCATTCAGCCCATTGAGTTCACACCGACCCTTCGAAGAGCATTCCACCCAGACCATCTCTTCCCCAACTCCCCCACCCTCCCCCCCCCCAACCTATACCTGTAACTTTGCATTTCCCATGCTTAATCTACCTAGCCAATAAATTTCTGCACACTATGGGCAATTTAGCTTGGCAAATCCACCTAACCTGCACATCTACGGACTATGGGAGGAAACCAGAGCCTCCGGAGTAAACCAACACAGACACGGGGAGAATATGCAAACTCCACACAGACAATCACCCGGATCCCTGGTGCTGTGAGGCAGCACTGCTAATCACTGAGTTGCTTTGCCGCCCCTTTCTCCTTGCAAGTTTTCCCATAATTCTTTTGTTCTGGCCTGGTACTACTTGTAACCATTTTACTGTTTGTTTTGGTGCTCTCATACAATTACTTTATACATGCCTACATTACAAACTTAGGGCAAAAGCAGAAAAGGGGTTGCATTCGGCCAGGTGAGAAGGATCATTTGGCTACTTAGTTCTGAAAGGATCAAGTATCCGTGCACGATGATGACCACGTTTTGTTTGCATGTGGCCTTTGTACACCTTTCAAAGAATTATGTGATCATATCTACGTGGATAATAGCTCTCCTCCAAATTCACATGTAGAAATCATTGCTCATGCTTTCCTCCTCCCCCTCAACCATTTCCTGTGTTTCTGGGGTGGATTCTGTACTGAATATTGAAACATTTGAAAGAGGCTTCATTCAGTGCAATTACTTAAGCAGTTTTAGTTTGTATTACCGATTATGAAACTTTAAAACGCGATGACTAACAGTGTTGTGTGGGAGGGGAAAGTCCCTGCAGTCACAGCCTCATGGTGCGTCTGTTACTCCTCAATGTGTGTATTTTTGGCTCCATTTAAAAAAAAATGGTTTTCACGGTGTGTTTTGTCAGATAACAAATTTGAAGTCATCATCATCATCAGTGAAAATTAAGAACATGTCAGTGCCCCACAGAGGCTAACTTTCAAGTTACACTGCTTAAAAGTCTCTAGTAAAATGTTGTGGTTATGGTTTTGAGGACAGTTTTTTGTGGTGCTTTTATAGAATGGCTGACTCCCAGAACATGTGCTTGTATATTTAAAGTATTTTTCTGTTGCACAGGTAGGGACTTCATTAAACTTTGAAGATTAAACTGCAGCAGAACGACATTTGAGTAAGAGAGAACACATGGTGCAAACCTTGAAAAAATTACAGAAAAATTTCCACAACAGAAATACCAGAAAACCACCAGGTTAATAATGATTTCCTGTCATGAAATATTTTTGTCACATGTGTCTGCCCACTGACTTGGCAATATAGTTGTTCAACATTTTGTGGAGTGAAACTGCAATCAGATTAAACTCAGGGATATTGCTATATATCTGATAGCTTAGAATTTTATTTTGTGTTTCTTTTTTAGTCATGAAACTGTTTCATTCTGTGCCATAGTAGGTTTTGAATTCATGATGACTGGTGGTATGAGCTCTCTTTTGCATAGCTTGTATTTATTTGTTATTTTCTTGTGATTTATGATTAATGAGGGGAAATTTCATTAACTACCTGTTTCTTTGAAATCATGACCAACCCAATTTTTTTTGATGTGTAAACTAATGGAAATTTTGAGTGAAAAGTTAAACGAAAGGAATTGAATACTTAGAATTTGGCACAATTTATGAAAGATTTGTCCTCACCAGGACATCACTAGCTAGCCTCTCTGATTTTTCTAAAGTCAGCTTTAATTATCTCTCTGTGGCAAGATCCAGGTCCACATTCAGCCTTCCAACAAGAGTTCACCCTGTTGGGATGGGCGAGTCAGTTAATTGGCATATCGTAAGTACTGAAAGGATGAAGGATGGAGCTGTCTGGATGTTGTCACAAGTTTAACTTTACTAAGTTTGCAACAGCTTCATTTTTATATTGCAAATGAAGTATTTGAAAATACTTGAAATGAAGTAACGAACTAAACACATGGAGAGTTAGAAACTGTGTATAGCATGTGATGAAGTGGCATAACACAAATCCTATCATGCCAGGTGAGCTGATACTATTGTATGAAGGAAAACAGAAGTTGCTGGAAAAGCTCAGCAGGTCTGGCAGCATCTGCGAAGAAAAAAATCAGAGTTACTTTTCGGGTCTGGTGACCCTTCCTCAGAACTTTGTTGTTGTATGAACTGGGTGCAAGAAGGATTGCCCTAAAGAATTGTAATACAGTATATCAATCAAGTAGTACCAGTTAAAGTCTATACTGTGTAATTTTCTAGGAAGAGAATCAGGAGGAAGTGGTACACTGTCAAGAAGCTATCAGGATTTTACTTCTTAACAGGGCAGTTTAGTAGACAGATGGCCCAAAGGTGCATACCATGAAGTGTTACTAGTTGATGAGTTTCACATTTATTACTGGTCCATGTGTAGCCTCTCGTTATATACACATTCATTTTGCAACTTAGATTAAATACAATCATTGTAAAACAACCTAGTTATATGGTGATCGCCTGTTTGTAACAAGGACGCAACAACCCTGTAATTGTACATATGCACCTTCAATTTTTGACGTAAAAGGATTATGTTTCTGCTTACATAATAAAATGCAACATTTTGCATAGCCTAGACAGGGTAAACACAGGAAGGATGTTCCTGATGACTGGGGAGTTCAGAATCAGATTCCACAGGCTGAGGAAATGGGGTGGGCCAGTTAGGACTAAGATGAGGGAAGGGAGACAGAAGAACAGACAGGCATTCTGTAGCGTCAGACTCTTGAATGGTATGTTGCCTCCCTGTTGGACACTTGTTTTTTAAAAAAAAATTGCTGCAGCAGGAATTTAGAGAGTTAGTTAGTGGAGTAAAGATCAAGGCTAGGTCAGGTGAACGCATGGCTAATGGGCTGGTGTAAGAGGGAGAGTTTTAGATTTTTGGATCATTAGGACAGCTTCTGGGCTAGGTGGGACCTGTACAAGCTGACAGGTTGTGCCTGAGCAAGGATGGGCCCAATATCCATGCTGGGAGATTTGCTCATTCTTATGGCGAGGTTTTAAACTGGTTTGGCAGGGGCTTAGGCACAGTGTAGATGTAAAGTTGGGCACAAAATATTATCAGATGTAGAAGGGATGCTTGGCAGAGAAGACATGGACCTGATAAGGTACATGGGAGGTCCAGAAGGCTGTATCAAATTTATTTCAATGCAAGGAACTTGGCAGGTAAGGTGGATAAACTTAGAGTGTTGACCAGCATGTGAAAATCTGACATTGTTTACAATCACTAAGACATGTTGAAGGAAGAGCAGTACTGGCAGCTCAACATTCAAGGTAGAAGTTTCTAGATAAGTGCATGAACAAGCAAGGATTGGAGAGATATGGATCATGGGCAGGCAGAAGGGATTAATTTAACTTGGTGTCAGGTTCAGCACAATATCGTTGGCCAAAGGACCTGATCCTGTGCTGTACTGTTCTATGTTCTAAGTATATTAAGAGTAAGAGAATTACTAGGGAAAGAGTGGTGCCTACTGGAGACTAAAGGGGCAATCTGTGTATGGATCTTGAGATTGTGGGTGAAGTATTTAAATGAATATTCTTCATCTGTGTTCACAAAGATGGAAGACATTACATCCAAAAATTTCAGGTGGGATGGCAAGATTTTAGACCATATTAAGATAAGTGAGGAGGTAGTATTGGAGATTTTAGCAGGCCTGATGGTGCATAAATTCCCAGGCTACTATGGGAGGCAAAGGGAGGAAATTTCTGGAGCACTGGCAGAGATATTTAATACTTTGCTGGTCACAGGTGAAGTGCCAGATGACTGGAGGATAGCTAATGTGGTAGCTTTGTTCAAGAAGAGCAGCAGGGATAGGTCAGGTAATTACAGACCAATTAGTCTGACATCAGTGTTAAGGGCATTATTGGAAAATCTTCTGAGGGGCAGGATCAGTCAACGCTTGGAAAGGCAGGGCAGATCCTATCTAACTAATTTAATTGAGTTCTTTGAAAAGGTGACTGAATATATTGAGGGTAGTGCATTTGATGTGGGTTCTGTGGACTTCAGCAAATGCGTTGACAAGATCCCACACTGAAGGCAGGTTCAAAAGGTACGATCCCATGGGATCCAAGGCAAGCTGGAAAACTGGATCCAAAATTGGCTTACAAGTAGGAGGCAAAGGGTTGTTTTTGTGATTGGAAGCCTGTGACTAGCAGTGTACCACAGGGATTGGTGCTGAGACCCTTATTGTTTATGTACAGTAACAATTTGCTGTGAATGTAGAAGGTGTGATTAGTAAGTTTTCAGATGACGGGAAAATTGGTGATGGTGTTGAATGTGAGGAAAGATGGTTTCAGGCTGCAGGTCACTAGGGAGTACTGAGTAGCAAGGCACTTTGGTGTACAACTCCATAGATCCCTGAAGGTGTTAGCGCAGATAGAATAGTGAGGAAACCATACAGGTTGCTTGCCTTCATTAGCGGGGGCATAGAATATAGGAGCAAGGAAGTCTTGTTATAGTTTCATCAAACGTTGGTTTGGCCACAGATGGAATACTATGTATAGTTCTTGTCACCATGCTATTGGAAGGATGTGATTACACTGAAGAGGGTGCAGAGAAGATTCACCAGGATGTTGCCTGGGCTGAAAAGCATCAGTTATGAGGAGAAACTGGATAGGCTGGGTTTGTTTTCCTTAAAACAGAGGACACTGAGGGGGGAAATCTGATTGAGGCATATGAAATTTAGTAACACTGATGAAGTAGATCATGAGAATCTTTTATCCATGGCAGGAATGTCTAAGACCAGATAGCACAAGTTTAAGGTGAGGAGTAAGTGGTTAAAAGGAGATCTTTTCTGCCCAGAGCATGATAGAAATATGGAACGTGCTGCCTGAGCAAATCATAGAGTTAGGTACTCTTTCAACATTTAAGAAGCATCTGGATGCCAGGCCACAGTAGGCTGTGGATCAAGTGCAGATAAACTGGTGAGTATAGTTTGGAGTTTGTTTGTTGGTGTAGACGAGGGCTGAAAGGCTTGTTTTTATGCTGTATATCTGTATGAACTGTACAAAATAATGCATGCCAGACTGGTCATGGGTTGATCACCCTTACTTATTCCACTCCGGAACCACAAGCCATGGTAATAAGAAAGCTTTTGTTATTCTAAATGAAGACTTGAATCCTTGCAATATCTAGACATTGAGGATTTACAAAATAATGTTCAGCTATTGTGAACCTATGAATGTCTCATTTTTCTGGAAAGACGTCAGTCCTTATTTGTAGAATGGAGACAAATAAATGTTTCATGTGTGCAGTAAATGGAGGGGTCACCTGTTTTCCGCACAGATCCTGACTAATGGTCTACAGGTTTTTTGCTTTTAGTCTCAGATTTTGAGCAGCTATACTTTTGTGCTTTGTGGTTCACTTTTCTTGCTAATTGAATCTAAGTACAGTAAGGTCACAATAAGTAGAATTGCAGGGGACCTGCTCATAAGTTGTGTTAAACGAAGCTTTGACAAAGCTGGGGAGGTACCTGTGCAACAGCAACACAGTTCTGAGGAAGGGTCACCTGACCCGAAACGTTAACTCTGTTTTCTCATTCATAGGTGCTGCCGGACCTGCTGAGCTTTTTCAGCAACTTTGTTTTTGTTCCTGACTTACAGCATCCGCAGTTCTTTTGGTTTTTATTTAGGTACCTGTGCAATGTAGATTTGTCTACAAAATATCGTCTATGACAAAAGAAGCCAAATGGAAACATAGGATGGAATCTAACAAAGGCCTCAATGACGTGAGCTATGGCAGAATGGGTGGCAGAGTCATACAGGAAGTCCGGTGAGGCTGTCTTGTGTCAGGAGCAACTTCCTGCTGCTCTGCATTTGCCAACGGGTGAGGTGAGTTTCAACAAACAGAAGTTGCTGGAAAAAGTCAGCAAGTCTGGCCGCATCTGTGAAGAAAAGATCAGAGTTAATGTTTCGGGTCCAGTGACCCTTCCTCAGAACTGATGGTAGCTGGGAAAATGACAGTTTATTTGCGGGAAATAGGGAGGGGTGATGGGGTACGGAGTGAACTATAGGATAGAACCTAAAGAGAGAGAAGAACAGTTGAACAGACAAAGAAGTTGATAATGATCTGGCTATGAGGGTGAATAGTTGTTCATGAGGATTATTAGTGACTAACAATAGGTGGTGTGTCATGGCAGGCTATGTGATGATAAGGCCTGGTGTGTGGGGTAGGGAGCTAAGACATGGGAGAGTTTAGGCCCTAAAATTATTGAATTCTGTATTGAGTCCGGAGGGCTGCAGGGTCCCCAGGCAGAAAATGAGGTTGTGTTCTTCCAGAGGTAACAGTGTGGAACTGGAGGAACACAGCAGGCCAGGCAACATCAGAGGAGCAGGAAAGTTGACATTTCAGGTCGGGACCCATCTTCAGAAATGGGTTCTTCCAGCTTGCGTTGAGCTTCGCTGGAACACTGCAGCGAGACAGAGATGTTAGCCAGGGAACAGGGTGGTGTGTTGAAGTGGCAGGCAACAGGTAGCTCAGGGTCTATTCTGCGAGGAGACTGTAGATGTTCTGCAAAGTGGTCGCCCAGTCTGTGCTTTGTTTCCCCAATATAGAGGAGACCACATTGTAAGCAGTGAATGCAGCAGACTGGATTCTGGGCAGTGCAGGTGAAGTGTTGCATCACCCGGAAAGTATGTTTCGGCCCTTGGATACTGGGGAGGTAAGGTGGTAAATGGGCAGGTGTTTCACCTTCGTCGGTTACAGGGGAAGGTGCCGTAGGACTGTTGGGTTGGGGTGAGTGGGTATTGGGGATGTGTGGACCAGGGTGTCCCAGAGAGAACGGTCCCTGCGGAAGGCTGACAAGGGAGGGGAGGGGAATATGTTTCTGGTAGTGGCATCTCGTTGGAGGTGATGGAAATGGGTCTGATGGTCTTCTGGATGTGGATGCTGGTGTGATAGTAGGTAATATACAAGGGGAACACTATCACTGTTGTGGGAGGGAAGAGAAAGTGTGAGGGCGGAAGTGCGGGAAATGGGTTGGGCCTGGTTGAAGGCCCTGACCATAATGGTACTAGGGAATCCTTGGTTGAGGAAGAAGGTGGACATTTTGGAGGCTCCCTTGTTGAAGTTGGCCTGATCTGAACATATGCAATGGAGACTGAGGAACTGAGAGAATGGGATGGAGTCTATACAGGAAGCAGGGTGTGAGGATGGATAGTCCAGGTAGCTGTGGGAGTCGGTGGGTTTATAATGGATATTAGTGGCCAGCCTAATCACTGAAATGGGAACAGAAATGTCAAGGAAGGGAAAGGAGGAGTCAGAGATTGACCAGGTGAAAGTGAGGATAGGCTGGAAATTGGAAGTGAAATTTTTTGAACTTTTCCAATTCTGGACAAGAGAGGGAAGCAGCACCGATACATAGGAGAAAGAGTTGTGGGTGGGAACTGGAATAGGACTGGAACAAGGAATGTTCCACATACCCCACAAAGAGACAGGCATAACTAGGGACCATGTGCGTATTGATGGCCACACCTCTTATCTGAAGAAAATGAGAGGAGTTAAAAGAGGAGTTGTTGAGGGTGAGGACGAGCTCGGCCAAGTGGAGGAGGGTGGTGGTGGGTGGAGATGGTTCATGTCTTTGCTCGAGGAAGAAGCAGAGAGCCTTAAGACCCTCCTGGTTGGGGGATGGATGTGTAAAGGGATTGCACGTCCATGGTAAAGAGGAGGCGGCTGGAACCAGCAAACTGGAAGTTTTGAAACTGGCATAAGGCATCAGAGGAATCACAGATGTACGTGGGCAGGGATTGGACTGGGGACAGAAGACTGAGTCATGGTAGGAAAAGATGAGCTCTGTGGGGCAGGAGCATGCTGAAACAATGGGTCTGCCTAGACAGTCCTTTTTGTGGATTTTAGGAAGGTGGTAGAAGCAAGCTGGGGGACTATCAACTTGGAAGCAGTGGGGCAGGGGAAAGATCACCAGATGAAATGAGATCAGTTACCATGGTAGATACAATGGCCTGATGTGTCGTGGTGGGCTCATGGTGCAGGGGAAGATAGGAGGAGGTATCTGAGAGCTGGCACTCAGCCTCTGCAAGGTAGAGGTCAGTACGCCAGACTACCACAGCACCACCTTTATCAGCAGGCTTACTAACAAAGTCAGGGTTTCATCTAAGTGCACAGAGTGCAATCAGTTCGGCGGGAGATAGGTTGGGGAGGGGGTCAGAGAAATTGAGGCGACTAATATTACGTTGACAGTTCTCAATGAATAGATTGAGTGGAGGTAAATGGCCAGAGGGAGGGGTCCAGGTGGAGGTAGAGTGTTGGAACTGGGCAAAGGGGTCTGTGGGACGGGAAGAGGTCTCTTGTCCAAAGAAATGGACACGGCGGCAAAGACAGCGGAAGAAGAGTTCGACGTCATGTCGTGCCTGAAATTCGTTAAGGTGGGGACATAGAGGAATAAAGCTGAGGCCTTTAGCATCAGAAAGTGGAAGGTTAGGAGGGATGGTAAATACCCAACAGGAGGTAGGGTTGGGAGAGGGGATGGAATCAGAGGGAAGAGTGCAAGAAGCAAGTTCCAGAGGGCCAAGGGTATCTTTGAGTTGTTGCATCTTGTGGGCCTTGATGCCTGAAAAGAAAAGAAGTTTCTTGTTAGCATGATGAAATAGCCAGAGAATGAAGTGGATCTGCGGAGTGGTGCAACCCTGAGCCAGCGTGATGCGATGCTGTTGGAGAGAAAGGTCGAGAGTGTGCATGTGATGCTGCGTGGCACTGAGCGTGGATTGTAATTCTTCCTAGGCAGTGCAGAGTTGTTAATTAAAGGAAATTATAGCTTGTTAAATGCCTTATTAGTGGCACAACTCATCTCATTAATATTCAGCTTCAATGAACAAACTCAACATCAAAAATTCTCAATGTAATGTCTAAGCAAGTACCAGCCATCTTCAGCTCAGTGCTTCCTCAAAGAATTTAATCTTGGCTTCATGGATACCAACTCCATGCACTCCTTAAACATTGGCATCAGACATTGCCAGCCTCGATGAATCCTCATAGCGCATCTCCAATTCACTTGCAATATGCTTCTGCACTTTAGTCATACACCTCAGGTTGCACCAGCAATTGTAATGCTGCTGCAGGCACATATCCCCAGCTCATGGACTTGATTAGGCTGCATCTCCAGCCTGCTTGCTTGCTGTCTTAGTGCTCACTCACTGTAGGTCTTCCTGGA
The DNA here is from genome assembly GCA_024137785.1 of Ginglymostoma cirratum. Classification (NCBI taxonomy): domain Eukaryota; kingdom Metazoa; phylum Chordata; class Chondrichthyes; order Orectolobiformes; family Ginglymostomatidae; genus Ginglymostoma; species Ginglymostoma cirratum. The sequence continues at coordinate 70,921,655 of JAHRHZ010000145.1, read as the reverse complement.
TGCTCACAGCATCCAGGTTTGCTTTGCCTTGCATTGTCTTTTTACACTTTGCCTCTCAGCCAGTGATACCAGGTTTACAGTACTGCTGTCTTGCTATACCATTTTCAGTATAGCCAGGAAGCTTGTTCTGGTCAGCAATCCTCAGTCACATCAAAGGGGATTGCCTTCAGTGGGATCCAGCATTAAAGTCGAGGAGAGCCTTCGATACCAGTCCTTGGACACAGGCATTCAAATTCAAGATCCTCTTTTCGGAAAGCCTGTCAAAGGGAATGTTGGACAGCTCGCTTGACTTGATATCTTGTCTTTTTGTGGGCTGTTTTCCTACAGTTCTGCACTTCAGTGTTGCACTGTGGACTGCACTGGCAACAATCATTGTAATCGTTGTAAGGAGACACACACGCCTAGTTTATGAACTGAATCAGGATGCATTTCCAGTCTGTTTGCTTGGTGTCATAAAGCCCACGCTTTGGTCCTTCCTGGATGCTCACACAATGCAATGTGTTACCTAGCCTTTTTGTGTTTTTCCCCCTCAATCAGAAACACCAGACTAACAGTATTGATGCACTCCCTTTTTTTTATTCACTCTTGGGATGTGGGCGTTGCTGGCTGGCCAGCATTTATTGCTTGTCCCTAGTTGCCCTTCAAAAGGTGGTGGTGATCTGCAGTTCACTTGCTGCAGGTTGACTCACAATGACCTTAGGGAGAAAATTCCAGTATTTTGACCCGTGAGAGTGAAGGAATGGCAATACATTTCCAAGTCAGAATAGTGAGTGATTTGGAGGGGACCTTGCAGGTGGTAGTGTTCTCATGTACCTGCTGTCCTTGCTCTTCTAGATGGAATTAGTGATGAGTTTGGAGGTACTATCTTAGTACTCTTTAAATCTTGCTTTGGTCACCATAAACCTATGCTCTTTACTTTTGGACCCGCACAGTCTAGGAAAAAAGACCTTGGCTATTCACCTTATTCATGCCCCTTGTAATTTTATAAACTACTGTAAGGTCACCTGTCAACCTCTGATGCTTGAGGGAGAAAAGCCATTTCTAGCAATCAAAGGCAAAACTCTGTCTAGGCCTTTCTGGGTGCTCAGGCAAGGACATCTTGCAAGTTCAGCCTGGGGGTTGGGCTGCAGTCTAATGGGATGGCCTGAAAGTCTGACTGGGGGATGAAGCGTGGCCATATAGGGGATGGATCACACACAATCCAGAATGTTTTCAGGGTCAAGTCAGAGTTTTTTTTTTTTTTTTTTATTGCTGCAGGCAGGGAGGTTGGTGATTAGCCTGATTGTATTGGGTGACTGAGGGAGTATTCATAGTCTTGGGCCAATTGTTGATTAGTAGAGTATGATCTAGTGCGATATGGAAGGGGGCTGCGTGACATTGAAACCGGGTTCAGTGGAAGTTGTGGTTATTCTTGCCTTGATATGGGAAGGTGCAGTGCAAGAAAGAGGGCAACACCTTGTTTGTTATCAGCAGTGGGTCATATAAGTCAATCAATTGCATCCATACAACAATCAGAACACCCTATCATGAACCAGCAGTCTTCACGTTCAGAGAAGAATTCTGTTCTCTTAATGTACAAATTATTTGCATCCACATAGTGAGGTAATGCAAGTCTGCACGAGATATCTTGGGAACTGCCATGACTTGTATATCTGGTACCAGTCACAGCTACTAGTCTTTGGACCATACAAAACTGGTTTCTTGGTGACCAGTGATAGTGCCTCCACATCTGACTCATGCCACTTCAAAGAAATCCACAGACTGCCACTGATGATATATACAATGTTTCCCACATTTCAACCAGGACCATTCAGAACACGCTATAGGTCTCCTGAGGTTGAGTGCCTAAACTGGTCAAGCAGTGTCATTCGTTATGCCACAAGTTGGGTGTCCCATATCACAGTGGTGTGAGGAGGCAATGGAGAAGGAGGATCAACACACGTTGCAGCAACCTGAAGTAATATGGGAGAAGCTGAAAGAAGAACTCTTTCTAGACTTTCTATATTCCTTTTTTTATTAAAATAAACCAAATGTTATATGCATATATAAGCACAAATTATTGAATCTTGAACTGGTTATGAATGCTAAAGTGATGATACGTTAAATAATTGGATTTGACAATAGACAATAGGTGCAGGAGTAGGCCATTCAGCCCTTCAAGCCAGCACCACCATTCATTATGATCGTGGCTGATAATCCACAATCAGTATCCTGTTCCTGCCTTATCCCCATAACCCTTGATTCCATTATCTATAAGAGACAAGGATCAGCTGGTGGTGCTCTTACCTCTTAACCAGAAGGTCACAGCAGCTATTTATGAATTAATTTTTGTAAATTAGCAGTAGGAATGTGGAACTCCATTTCTCAACCCTGCTCCACGATTGAATACGATTATGGCTGATCTGATTCCTGCCTACCCTCGATAGCTTTTGTTACCTTACTAATCGTGTGTATATTTAGCCTTGCTTTAAAAAGGCTCTCTTTCCACTGCCTTTTGAGGAAGAATGTTCCACAGACTCATGACCCACTGCAAAAAAATATATTTATTGCTGCCTTAAATGGGCCAGTACATTATATGTATTTACACACACACTTACCCTCCACAACAGCAACATATGCATGAGAATACCTACTATCTGTGGGAACCCTGTTGAGCCTCATGCTAACTGACTTGGAACTATACTGCTGTTATTTCACTGCTGGGTTCAAATCCTGGACACCCTTTCTAACAGCACTATGGGTCTACCTAGGCGACATGGACTGCAGTGATCCAAAAAGGCTGCTCACCAGCCTGAGACTTTGCCCTCTGGTCCTAGACTGCCCCATGTGGGGAAATATCCTCTCGGCATTTGCCGTGTCAAGCCCCTTAATCTTGTATGTTTCAATTAGATCACCTCTCATTCTTCTAATCTCCAGTGAGGAGAGTCCCAACCTGTTTAGCCTTTGCTCATAAGACAGTCCCTCCATACTGGGGTTCTCCTAGTGAACCTTTGCTGAACTGCCTCCAATGAAATAACATCTTTCCTTAAATAAGGGGATCAAATCTACGCCCAGTACTCTAGATGTGATCTCACCAGCACCTTCTACAGATTTCCCTACTTGTGTACTCCAAACCCCTTGAAATAAGGGTCAGCATTCCATTGGCTTTCTTGATTACCTGTTGCACTCAATGCACTAACTTTCTGCGTTTCATAGAATCATAGGGTCACACAGCACAGAAACAGATCCTTTAGTCCAACTTGTCCGTGATGACCAAATTTCCCAATCTAAGCTAGTCCCACTTGCCTGTGTTTGGGCCATATCCCTCTAAACCTTTGCTATTCATGTACCTGTTCAAAAGTCTTTTAAATGTTGTACCTGTACAACCTGTACAACTGTACCTGTATTTACCACTTCCTTTGGCAGTTCATTCCACATGCGAACTAGCCTCTGTGTGAAAAGGCCAGGCAGTATCAGAGGAGCAGGAAAGTTGATGTTTCGGGTCTGGATCCTTCTTCAGAAATGGACTCTTCAGAATAAGGGTCCCCACCCGAAACATCAACTTTCCTGCTCTTCTTATTATCTTTGTGTGAAAAGGTTGCCTCTGAGATCCCTTTTAAATCTTCCTCCTCTTAAGCATAAAAATATGCCCCTTAGTCTTGAAAGACCCCGCTGAAGGGAAAAGACACTTGCCAATCACCTTATCTATGCCCCTCATGATTTTAAAAGCCTCTATAAGGTCACCCCTTTACCTCCTTTGCTCCAGGGAAAGAAGTCCCAGTCTATCCAGCTTGTCCTTATAACTCAAACCATCCAGTCCTGGCAATAACTTTGTAAATCCCTTCTGAACCCTCTACAATTTTAGTTATATTCTTTCTGAAAGAAGAGTGACCAGAACTGTATGCAGTACTCCAAAAATGGCTTCAACGACCTCTACAATCTCGGCATAATGTCTCTACTCCTATACTCAGTGCAGCTGACCACTGAAGGCAAGCATGTCAAATGGCTTCTCCCCCACCCTGTCTACCTGCTACACAACTTTCAAAGGACTGAACCCCTAGGTTTCTCTATTTGACAGTACTACCCAGGGCCCCACCATTAAATGTATTAGTCCTGCCCTTGTTCGTTTTATCAAAATGCAATACCTTGCATTTATCCAAATTAAAATCCACCTGCCACTCCTCAGCCCTTTGGTCCAATTTATCAAGATCCCTTTATAATCTTAGCCTTCTTCACAGTTGATTTATACCACCAGTTTTGGTGTCATCCTTGAACTTACTAACCCTGCCTCCTAAATTCTCATCTAATTTGTTTATATGAATGACAACCAACAGTACCCTGGAGTCCCTTTGTGTTGCAGCTTTTTGCAGTTTTCTCTAAATAATATTCTGTTCTTTAGTTCTCCTATTCCCAAATTAACAACTTCACATTTTTCCACATTATACTCCATTTGCCAACTCTTTGCCCACATAATTAAACTTATCAGTATCTCTCCGTAAACTGATTGCATTCTTCTCGCAACCTCCCTTTCCACCTATTTTAGTGTCATCTGCAAATTTGGCCACAGCACATTCGCTTCTTACCACCATGTCTTAAAGGTCAGCCTAACTAGCAATGTTCATATCCCATTAAAGACTTTAAACAGCACAGAGTATGTGCACTATCTGTCATGCACACAACTATGTTTACATAATTTATTCCACTTTACACTATTTGTTAGTTTTTCAGTTATGTGTTTCTGATTTCAACCTCTACTGTAAATCATTCATTTACTCTATATATGCTTCACTTTTAATTTATTTTTTGTTTCCAATAATTCTTGAACCATGCAGGTGTAGTTTATTTTATTATTCTGATTTCCTTACCTAAAAGTATTATGTGCAGGCAAGTATGTGAATTATGAAATTTGAACAAATTTTGAACTGAAACTTGAAGAGTTGTTCTGATATGTAAAAAATTACTTTAGATGCGGCACCTTGACTCACCATTGACTCATGATTGTAGCAATCATGCTTCTAGATTAGTGTGTTGAAGTGCATGGTGGACTTCAATATGTAACTTTGGTAGACCTTGCATTGCAGCCCTTTAGGAACTGCTGCTTAATCAAAGTTGTACTCATTGACCAGAATAGTAAACCATTTGAAGAGGAGCTGACAGTTCTGATTGACCAGATTAGAATGCAGTTGAAATGCATGTATGATAATGTGAGGTGTGTTATAACAAATAATGCTGATGAACTGTAGTTGCCTTGTGCATTTATAACATAGCGTCTGTAACAGAGATTTGTCTTAAATCTTAAGCAAGAATGTAACCTGCGATGATTTGTTTTGGATGCATACAGCAATGATCAAGAATGGAGTAGGAATGCCTGTATTCATCAAGGACAATATTGTAGTTCATTTTTTGTATTTATTTGTGGGATGTGAGTGTCATTGGCTAGCATTTATTGCCCATCCCTAGTTGCCCTTGAGAAGGTGGTGGTGAGCTGCCTTCTTGAACCACTGCATTCCACCTGCTGTGGGTTGACTTTCGATACCCTTCTGGAAGGAATTCCAGGATTTTGACCTAGCGACAGGAATGGTGATTATATTTCCCTGTCAAGATGGTGAGTGGCTTGGAGGGGAACTTGCAGGTGGTGGTGTTCCCATGTATTGGCAGACCTTGTCCATCTAGATGGAAGTGGTCATGTGTTTGGAAAGTAGTGTCTAAGGATCTTTGGTGAATTTCTGTACTGCATCTTGTAGGTAGTGCACATCGCTGCTACTTAACACTGATGGTTGACAGAGTGAATGTTTGTAGATATGGTGCCAGTCGAGCAGTCAAGTGGGCTGCTTTGTCTTAGATGGTGTCAAGCTTCTTGAGTGTTGTTACAGATTCATCCATCCAGTAAGTGGGGAGTGTTCCATCATACTCCTGACTAGTGCTTTGTAGATGATAGCAGGCTTTTAGGAGTCAGGAAATGAGTTACTTGTCTTTCAGAGGGTTTGAAGAGTATTTCTATTTGATTAAAGGATCAGAAAATTAATCCAGTTTGCTTGATATTTCCTGCAGTCTCTCAAAAAGTGGCAAAGATGAGCCGGGGAGCTACAGGCCAGTGAGCCTGACATCAGCAAGTTATTGGAGAGGATACTGAGTGACAGGATCAACGAACATTTGGATAGTCGAGATTTGATTAGGGATGGTCAGCATGGATTTGTGCATGGGAAGTCATGTCTGACAAATCTTTGGAAGTTTTTCGAAGAGATAACCAAGAAGATAGATGAGGATAGGGGAGTGGATGTTGTCTATATGGACTTTAGTAAGGCCTTTGACATGGTCCCGCACAGCAGGCTAGTCATGAAAGTTAGGTCACATGGAATCAAAGGAAAGCTAGCTAATTGAGCCAGTTTTGAATCCAATGTTAGGAAGCAGGGGCTGATGTTTGAAGGTTGTTTCTCGGATTGGAAACCTGTGAGTAGTGGTGTGCCACAGGGATTGGTGCTGGGACCTTTGTTATTTATTATATACATAAATGATCTGGATGTGAATGTACAAGGCATGATTAGTAAGTTTGTGGATGATACAAAATTAGGAGGTATCATTCATAGTGAGGAAGATTATCAAAAATTACAGAGGGATCTTGATCAGATGGGGAAGTGGGTTGAGTATTGGCAAATGTAATTCAACACAGATAAGAGTGAGGTGTTGCGCTTTGGAAAGTCAAACCAAGGTAGGATTTATACAGTAAAATGGTAAGGCCCTGAGGAGTGTTGTGGAACAGAGCGACCTTGGAGTACAAGTTCACAGTTCATTGAAAGCGGTGTAACAAGTGGACAGGGCAGTGAAGAAGGCATTTAGCAAACTGGCCTTCATCGGTCGAGGCATTGAATATAGGAGTTGGGACTTATACAACTGTAACTAAGTTGTTGATAAGGCCGCAGTTGGAGTATTGTGTACAGTTTTGGTCACCGTGTTGTAGGAAAGACATAGTTAAACTGACAAGTGTGCAAAAATCATGTATGGGGATGTTGCCAGGACTAGTAGGCTTGAGTTACAACGAGAGGTTGGCCAGAATAGGACTTTATTCCTTGGAATGGAGTAGAATGAGGAGTGACCTTATTGAGTTATATAAAATCATGAGGGACATGGATAAGATGAATGCATATAGTATTTTTCCCAGGGATGGGGAATTGAAAACTAGAGGACATTGGCTTAAGGTGAGAGGGGAAATATTTAAGGAGGTCCTGAGGGGCAACCTGTTCATGCAGAGAGTGCTGTGTATATGGAATGGGCTGCTAGAGAAGGTGTTTGAGGCAGGTACATTTAGGCAACATTTTAAAAAAAACATTCGGATAGGTACATGGATGGAAAGGATTTAGAGGGTTATAGACCAAATGTGGGCAATTGGAATTAGCTGAGTGAGCGTCATGGTCAACATGGACCAGTTTGGGCCGAAGGGCCAATTTCCATGCTGTATTACTCAACGACTCTATGACTGTATCACTTTAAGTGTGAAGGAAATTAAAGAGTGAAACTGTAAGCAGCTTTCAGTGAATTGTAGAAATGATGTAGCAGTGATAGCTAGAAGCTTCAATTGCCTAAAAACAGCCAAAAGACAAAATGACTGGAGCATTTCTAAAAGGTACACAGGAGAACGTTCTCGCAAAACAAAGCAAAGTAAGTAAGAAGACTTTGCTGGGACTAGTTCTAAGAAATGAAGTAGGGCAAGCAAAAAGTTTTTCAGTGAGAGAACATCTGGATATTACTGAGCATAATATAATTGGTATTAAAACATTTATGAAAAGGCAGTGATGCAAATCAAAGGTGAAAACGGAAGAGAGCCACTTTTAGTGATTTGAGAAGCAGCTTAGCACAATGGACTGGATAAAATAGATTGCTGTGGGAACCAATACATGAGCTAGAGCTTGGGTGTAAACTAAACAATTTTTATTATTCACTCATGAAATGCGGGACATGGGATTTGCTCACTGGCCAGCTTTTATTGTCCATCCCTAGTTGCCCTTGAGAAGGTGGTCGTGAGCTGCCTTGAACCATTGCAATTGATGCGCTGTAGCTAGACCGACAATGCCCTTATGGAGGGAATTCTGCAAGGTGAAAAGATGTGAAACAAAGGAGAGTAGAAAAATAAAAGGGTTATACCATCAACACTTACAGTTTTCACACCTCTTAAAAAATATTTTCCTTTTCAATTCTTAGTCGGAAAGTGAATACCTTTCCACTGTCCTCCATCTGTTATCTTCTTGTTGCCCACTTAGTTAATCTTCAGCCTTTCTGTATCTTCCATGCAGCTTACCTTAATATTTAATTTTGTGTCATCAGCGCACTTAGACACATTCTTCTCTGTCCCTTCATTGAAGTCATTAATACAGATTTTAACTAACGGAGACCCCAGCACTGATTCTTGTTGCACACAACTAATCACAGCCTGACACCTTGAAAGTACCCTGTTGTATCCACTTCTTGCCTCCTGTCCATTAATCAATTCATTATCCATGGCTAATATATTCCCCCGCAACCCCTTGAGCCCTTATTTTGCTGACGTGGGGGGAGGTGATGGCATAGTGGTATCTTACTTGACTAGTAATCCAGGGACACAGGTAATTCTCTGATGGAATCTGAATTCAAAAAATATCTAGAATTTATTGGCGGCCATGAAATCATTGTAGATGGTCATAAAAACCCAAATGTTTCACTCATGTCATTTCGGGAAGGAAATCTGCTGTCCATACCTGGTCTGATCTACATGTGACTCCAGACCCACTGCAATATGGTTAAATTCTAAACCATCCATTGAAATGTCCGATCAAGTCATTCAGTTGTAAAAAACTACTAAAACAACTTCACGAAATGCAACTGAATGGACTACCTGACATCGACCAGTAACATGGGTGCATCTGCACCTAATGGACTGCAAGACGGCAGCTCACCACTGCGTTTTCAAGGGCAGTTGGGCATAAGCAATAAATGATGTACAAACCAGTACATTCCTTGAATGAATATTAACAAAATAATAATCTTTTCTATAGTACCTTATAAAATTACTTTTGAAAATCCAGGCATACCATATCTACTACTGCTTCCTAGAACATAGAACGGTACAGCACAGTACAGGCCCTTCGGCCCACGATGTTGTGCCAAACTTTTACCCTAATCCTAAGGTCTATCTAACCTCCACCTTTACCTTAAACTATCATCCATATGACTATCTAGTAGCCGTTTAAATGCCCCAATGAGGTCGACTCCATTACCCTCTCCGACAATGCATTTCATGCCCCTACTACTCTCTAAATAAAGAACCTACCTCTGAAGTCTCCCCTGTATCTACCTCCACTCACTTTAAAACTATGCCCCCTTGTACTAGCTACCTCCACCCTTCCTCTTTATCTAGCCCACTGGTTGCAAACTCATTAAGATTCTCATAAATTCTAATAAATTCAACAAAGCACTCAGTGCAGGGAAGGTTAAGGGAGATATGATAAAGTGTGTTAAAAATTAGGAAGGGTTTTGTTACAGTATGTAGGGAGAAATTATTTTCTCTGGCAAATAAGTCTGGAACTAGACACCATACATTTAGTTGGTAGAATTTCTCAAAGGGAAATAGAAAATTTCTTCATTGTATTCTTAATATCTGGAATTCACTGACTGAAAGGACGTCAAAGAGTCATAGAGTTGCACAGCGTGGAAACAGAGTCTTCAGTCTAACTCATCCATACCGAACAGATATCCTAAATTAATTGAGTTCCATTTGCCGGCATTTGTCCCACTAAACCCTTCCTATTCATGTACTATCCAGATGCCTTTTGTAAGGTGTAATTGTACCAGCCTCCTCCACTTCAACTATCAATTCCTTCCATATACGCACCACCCTTTGCGTGAGAAAGGTGCCCCTTAGATCCTTTTTATATCTTTCACTTTAAACTTATGCCCTCTAGCTCTGGACTCCCCAGCCCTGGGAAAAAGACTTGGCTATTCACCCTATCCATGCCCCTCATGATTTTATAAACCTGTATAAGGTCACCTCTCAAACCCTGACGCTCCAGGGGAAAAACACCCCTGTCTATTAAGCCTCTCCCTAATACCTCAAACCCTCCAATCCCAGCAGCATCCGTGTAAATTTTTGCTGTACCCTTTCAAGTTTAACAAAATCTTAGCTATAGCAGGAAGGTTAGAATTGAGTGCAGTATTCCAAAAGTGGCCGAACCAATGTACTGTACAGCCAAATCATGACATCCCAACTCCTACACTATATGTACTGGCGAATAAAGGTAAATGTACCAAACACCACCTTCACCACCCTGTCTACTGTGACTCCACATCCAAAGAATTATGAACCTGCACCCCAAGGTCTTTTTGTTTGGTAGCACTTCCTAAAACCCTACCATTAAGTGTATAAGTCTAAGAGATGGGAGATCTTTAGACCAAATACTTTACATCTGTCTTCACTAAGGTGGATACAAGTAACCTTCAGGGCATTAGGGGAACAGAGGGTCAAGCATAAAGGAAGAACTGAAGGAAATCCTTATTAGTCAGTAAATGGTAATGGGGAATTGATGGGATTAAAACCCAATAATTCCCCAGGACCTGAAGACCTGCATCCCAGAGTACTTGAGGAAGTGGTCCTAGAAATAGCGGATGCATCGGTGATCACTTTCCAGCATTCTGTAGACTCTGGAAGAGTTCCAGTGGACTGGAGGACAGCTAATGTAACCCCACTCTTTAAAAAAGGAGGGAAAGAGAAAATGAGGAATTATAGGCCGGTTAGCCTGACATCAGTGGTGAGGAAAATGCTGGAGTCAATAGTTAAGGATGTAATAACTGAGTATTTGCAGTGACAGAATTGGTCCTAGTCAGCGAGGATTCACTAAAGGGCAGTCATGCTTGACAAATATTTTTTGAGGATGTGACCAGTAGAGTGGACAAGGGTGAATCAGTAGCTGTTGTGTATCTGCACTTGCAAAAGACTTTTATAAGGTTCCGCACACGAGGTTTGTAAGGAAAATTAAAGATCATGGTATTGGAAACTTACTAACCATTCCTATATTCACATCCAAATCATTTATATGAATGACAAAAAGCAGTAGACCCAGCACTGATCCTTGTGACACACCACTGATCACAAGCCTTCAGTCTGAAAAATAAGCCTCCTCCACCACCTTCTGTATCTTACCTTCAAGCTAATTTTGTATCCAAATGGCTAGCTCTCCCTGGATTCCATGTGATGTAACTTTGCTAACTAGTTTACCATTTGGAACCTTGTCAGATGCCTTGCTGAAGTCTGTATAGATGATGCCCACTGCTCTGCCTTCATCAATCTTCTTTGTTATTTCTTCAAAAAACTCAATCAAGTTAGTGAGACACAATTTCCCACACACACAGCCATGTTGATTTTTCCCTAATCAGTCCTTGGCTTTCCAAATACATGTAGGCCCTGTATGTCAGAATCCAACAACAGCTTAACTACACTGATGTCAGGCTCACTGGTCTGCAGTTCCCTGGCGTTTCCTTCCAACCTTACTTAAGTAATGGCATCACATTAGCTACCCGCTAGTCTTCCAGCACCTCACTCATGGCTATTGATTATATAAATATCTCAGCAGGGGACCCTGCAGTTACCTCCCTAGCTTCCCACAAAATTCTGGAATATATCTGATCAAGTCCTGGGGATTTATCCATCTTTGTGCTTATGTCCAGCACCACCGCCATTGTTACATGAATACTTTTCAAGATACTACTGTTTATTTCTCCAAGTTCTCTTGCTTCCTATCCTTCTCCACAGTAAATACTGATGCAAGATACCCATTTAGTATCTCCCCCATCTCTTGTGGTTCCACATATAGACGACCTTGTTGATCTTTAAGGGGCTCTCTACACTCCCTAGTTACTTTTTTACCCTTAATGTATTTGTAGAATCTCTTTGTGTTCTCCTCAACTCTATTTGCCAACGCTATCTCATGTCCCATTTTTGCCCTGTTGATTTCTCTCTTGTATACTCCTACTTCTATTCCTTGAGGGATTCACTTGATCCTAGCTGTCTATACCTGCTACATGCCTCCTTTTTCTTGACCAGAGCCTCAGTTTCTCTAGTCATCCAGCATTTCCTACACCTTCCAGCTTTGCCCTTCACACTAATACGAATATACTGCCTTTAGACTCTCTGTATCTAATTTTTGAAGGCCTCCCACTCTCTCAACTACCCCTTTACCTGCAAATAGCCTCTACAATCAACTTTTAAAAGTTCTTGCCTAATCCCAAAAGTTATACCAGATGGTGAAGTCTGTTCTGTTGTCTTTGAATAAGACTACTTCTGCAATGTTGTGGGCAAGAAATTGGAATGTGGAGCAAGGTTGGACTTATTTCATAGAACCAAAACAGACATAACAGTCAAAGGGCCTCCTTGTGTACTTTGACTTATTCTGATTCATCTCTCTGCAAACACCACTGAATCTCAGTATATGCTCACACGCTCACTTACCGATTGCTTGGTGAGTTCTAATTAGGTGCTGCCTTTACCTGCTGACTGAAAATGTGACTGTCTAACTGCAAGGTTTTCCGTCATAAAAGGCACTACCCTTTGACTTACCAGGCATTGACTAGGAGATTCACCGATATTTTAAAAGTCTTTGTTATCTACAGATGTCACACTTAGATTACATTGTTGTTTGCATTTTAAAACTGCGGTGAATGCATATGTGTTTCCAAACACAAATCAAAACCAGCTAGTAGATTTTCATTTTCAATGCTTTCAATCAACAAATCAGCACCTTACATTTTTGGAGCACCCTTAACATAATGAAACAATTCAAGGTGCTTAGCAGGAGCATTATAAAACCAGGTATCAACCAGACATGTTTTAACTCAACAGTATTGTCTTACAAGTCTTGGACTTTAATGCATAATTGACTTCTACCTGTTTTATCTATCTGAATACTCCTTACTTGCAAAATGTTGGAGGCATTTGTGGGAAAAGTGGAAAATACTTTTCTAGCAATGTTTAGCTCCACTGATTACAATGACTCTGCTTTTTAATGTTAATTCTGTTAATCATGTATAGCAATAAAAAGGAAGAGAAAGCTGCATGGTTGATCTTTGTATACTGTATTGCTTTAATATTCTGAAGCCTAAGTGATTTGCATTCTTGATTTAAGTCTGTATATTTTTGTAGCATTTAGGATGGCAGCCACCTGGATGTTCATATATTGTTTAACTTCAGATTCAGAGTGCAAAATCAACTTTAGGGCGTTGGTTTGCATGTTCCAGTGATTGATATTGTCTTTGTATTCACAGCATGATAATCTTTATTCTCTCAATTTCATGATTTGAATGTATATCTAGTAAAGGAAAGAAAGGACGGACGGAAAAGGTCTCCATTATAATTTTCAAGTTACAAAATTCTGACCGTGATGGAAGAGTTCAGATGGTTTTCTTAACTTCCTTTCGATTCCAGGTAAAACCCTTTCCCTTACTTACAAAGGGAATCTTCAGAGAGCAGAATATCCTGCTTCATTATTATTTGCAGATTGACCTTATAATAGAATTTTCTCATCTGTTTTTATTCAGCTTGGTGTATTACTTGGCAGTAGCTTCTTTTGTATGCAGTACTTAAAGCTTAAATAGTACAGGAAATGCAAATCATTCTCACACTGAAGATGTATCGTGACGTGATTGTGTGGCAGTACGTACGGCTCTTGGCTTTGCCACATTAAAGACCTTTTATTAAAAGAACACATGAAAGCTTTTGCAATTTCAGTTAGAACTGCTTCAAAGCTAGTAGATTTCAATCCATTGTAAGCCACAGAACTTTGTATTTAGGATATTTGTTACTATTGTGTTTTTTCAGCTCTGTGAAGTTTTGAGACTTAATGTTTGCTTAATTTACTTGCACTTTTTAAATTCATCCATGTAACGTAGAAAGGTTTGCCGAGGATACGTGGCCAGATCTACATATAGCTTGATTTTCGATTTGGGAGTTAACCTATACCAACAATAATAGCACAAAGTTTTGAAATCCGGGAATATTTATGACTGCACTATTTTTGTCACAAACTAAAAGGCTCAAAATCTAAGCTGAAGACATTTCAGTTTATTGTCCCCTGATTTCTTCTTTGATTGTCACATGCTCCCGGCTCTCATTTTTGCCTTTGGTGCTGAAGTGATGAATAATAGAATGGATACAGCACAAGAGGAGTCTGTTTGGCCCATCTGGCTGTCTGCAAGAACAGCTCATCTCGTTACATGTTTCTATCCTTTTCCTGAAGCCTTGCAGATTTTTTGTCTTCAGGAATTTATCCGATTACGTATTCAAAGCCACACTTGAATCTGCCTTCACCACGCTCTCAAGCAGTGCATTCCTGATCTTAACCACTGACTGACTAAAAGTGTTCTGTCTCATACTGCTATTTTATTCTTTTGCCAATTGCCATAAATTGATTTCCTTTGGTTGTTGACCCTCCTATCAACAAGAACAGTTTCTTTCTTTCTATTCTGTCGCTAGACAGAGGGGAATTAAAATTGAGGCAGAAAATCAGACATAATAGTATTGCATGCCGGAGCAGGTTGATTTAATGTAGTTGGCAAAAGAAATAAGTGACTTGAGAAAAAATGTTTTACATCGTGAAGGATGAAGATCCAGAATATATTGCTTGAGAGTATGGTGGAAATATGAGGTCTCCTCCTGCTCCTACGTAATCAGTTGCTCTGTTCTAATCACTTCTCATACTCTTGGAACACGTCTATTAAGTCTCTTGCCAACCTCATCCTCTGTAAGGAGAACAACTCCCCACTTCTATAATCTATCCATGTCCCATGAATCCCCTCATTCATGGGACATGAGAATTTCCTGTGCGAGGTTTGTGATTTGTTGTTGAAATTTAGTGTCAGTATTGCAGAATATTCAGTTCAACATCTGGTGGTAGAATAGTCTTGTCCTTCACCTTTTGGCACCATTTTAGTCAACACTGTTCATCTGAGCTCAAACTTGCCCCTTCTCTAAGAATGGCTCTGTGCCCTTTACTTCAAGAAATGTGAAATGGTCAGTGCATTTCGCACACCTTCCATGGTTGCCAAGAAATTTGAAGTACTAAATAATTCAACAGAACTGGTGTGTAGTTCAAAAATGGATTTATCAGATATAGGAGTTCACTAAACCTAAGGGACAGTGGCTTGTGAAATCTGTCACCACTGAGCATTGCTGAGACCTGAAGGCCTCTGGATTTATATAGAGTAGTTTATTTACAGTCCACAGTTCCATGGGGAAGAAGTAAGTTTTCAGACACTGAACTTCACAATGTATCTACTCCCTTACTTGCAGCTCAATATCTGTATCTCTTCCAGGGTTTGTTAATTGCATGGCATCAGAATGGTTCAGTTGTTATTAATAGCTTGGCATGTTCTTTGCTTTCCATTTGTGTTGCTTAATATTGCTGATACACCTTGCATCTTAGCCAGTTACCCCTTCCTTCAAGAGAACAGCTCGCAATTGCATTGGATAGGTGCTGACCCTGAGACAGTGACAAGTTAGAGTTGCTAGCAGCTTATATGCTGGGAATGATTGGCAAGGTGTTTAGCCAAAGGAGAAGTATTGATAGTCATGAAGTTTCAAACTGAAGCATTGGCACTGCAAACAGGGTAGATTCAGCACCTGCTGGCGTAGTGAATAATTAGTGGAGAGAAGCAAAGTTAACCTTTGATAATGAAAGATCATCAATGAAAGCCTTGGGATGGATTTTGTTTTTGTTCCTGCTGGGTGTGTTTTGGCACATAAAATAGTGTGGGTTCCCAGACCACCTCTTCCCAACTGTGAAAATGTAGAAAGTAGGAGCAGGAGATGGACCTTCATGCATGCTCTACCATTAAGTAAGATCACGACTGATGCCCTATCTTAATGCCATATTTCTGCTTTTTCTGCATACCTCTTGATACCTTTTAAAATCTGTAGTTGTATCCATCTCTTTCTTGAATAAATTCAGTGACTTGGCCTCCACAGCCCACTATTGTAGAGAATTCCACAGGTTCACTACCCTTTTGAGTGAAGAAATGTTGCTCATCTCAGTCCTAAATGGCTTGCTCCATATACTAAGACTGCAACCCCTGGTTCTAGACTCCACAACCAGTGAAGACATCCTCTCTGCATCTAGTCTTTGAAGTTATAAAATGTATAACATTTTATACATTTCAGTCAGATCTCCTCTCATCCTCCTAAACTGTCAAATCAATCTTTCCTCATAGGATAGTCCTGCCATCCTTGGTATCAGCCTAGTGAACTTCTGATTCTCTCCCTCTATGGCAAGAATATTCTTTTAGTTAGGGAGACCAAAACTGCATGCAATAGTCCAACCATGAGCTCACTCCTGTAATGTGCAGACTAGCTGGGCACTTAGGCAGCTGTCTCCAAATAAATAATTCATGGACAGTTGAGCTTGTTAAAAGAGCTTGTTACCCTGGCCGTGCCATAAAATTGTTAGCGTGGGCAGCCCTTTTCTTTATAATGATTTTAACATGATCGTATCCTACTTTTCTGGCTATCTGAGAGCGCTGTTTGCCCACTGGGGCCATTCTCCAATGCTATTAACTTAAACCCTTCCTACGTACCTTAATTTTGAAACTCACACTGCTGCTTTCCCTCTGATGCTGCTTGGCCTGCTGTGTTCATCCAGCTCTATACCTTGTTATCTCAGATTCTCCAGCAACGGCAGTTCCTACTGTCTCTGCTGCTTTTCTCTCCTCCTTCCATAAGCAGAGCAAACTCTTCCCCATCTGAAAACTGCCTGACTTATCTCACTCGAGGATCAATGCCTGTATTCTTCGTTGGCCTGTCTGCAGTACCAGCAACACACGCTTCCAGTTTCTGCAGGGAATATTGGAGCTGTCAGTCCATCGAATTGGTCAATACTTCCAGATGCTGGGTTTACTTTCCACTGAGTGATGAAAGTCTCATTGCCACCCACAGCACATTAGTATTGCTCGGTAAACGTTTTCTTTGCTGGTGATCTCTGATTTTTTTTTTTGTCGGACAGCAAAAAGCAGTCCATCTCCTCTGTAATGTTCACCCCTTCAACTCTGGTTCTCTCCATAGATATTACCAAACTGCTAAGTATGTTAATCCAGAGACCCAGGTATTGTTCTGGGAACTCAGGTTTGACTTCCACCATGACAGATGGTGGAATTTGAATTCAATAAAAGAAAACTGGAGTTCATCCAATAATGACCATGAATGCGTTGTTGATTGTCAGAAAAACCCATCTGGTTCACTAGTGTCCTTTAGGGAAAGAAACTGCCATCCTTACCTGGTCTGGCCTACACGTTACTCCTGACGCATAACGACGTGCTTGACTCTTAACTGCTGTCTGGGCAATTCGGGATGTAAAATGAATGCTGGCCTAGCCAATGATGTCCTAATCCCATTAGTGAATAAAAAATATTTTGTTTTTAGATTTCTGTTGCAGATTTCGAGCATCTGTAGTATTTTGCTTTTGTTTTGATTCAGCCAATAAATCACTTGCTTTAGTAGTTGAAGTCATGAATAAACTGAAATTCAGGCCTACTAAACACATACCAACTAAATGTGGTCCTATTAAGGTAATTTCAATTGTATTCAGAGTTGTAGGCCACAAGCAGGCAGCCTTTATGACAGAACTCAAATGTTTTTAGGAAACTTGAGCTGTTACAAAAGTAGGTTATGATATGGTATGATACAAAGCCAAAGGTAACTGGATACAAGAGCAGGATTAGTTGGTTGCAATTATGCCTAATGGTGAACTTTAACACAGAAGTAGTTCTAATTGTTTTTCCAATGGATAAACTTTGCTAGCAAGGAATTACTCGGGATGTCTTTGGAGTCAGATGGAAACACGAAAGTTACATAGGACATAGAACATAGAACAATACAGCACAGTACAGGCCATTGGCCCATGATGTTGTGCTGAACTTTTACCCTGAACCTAAGGTCTATCTAACCTTCACCCCGACCTTATACTATCATCCATATGCCTATTTAATTGCTGCTTAAATGCCCCTAATGAGGCCGACTCCACTACCCTCTCCGGCAATGCATTCCACGCCCCTACCACTCTGAGTAAAGAACCTACCTCTGACGTCTCCCCTATACCTTCCTCCACTCACTTTAAAGCTATGCCCCCTCGTAATAGCTATCTCCACCCGAGGAAAAAGTCTCTGGCTGTCCACTCTATCTAAACCTCTGATCATTTTGTACACCTCTATCAAGTCACCTCTCATCCTTTGTCATTCGAAAGAGAAAAGCCGGAGCGCTCTCAACCTTTCCTCGTAAGACCTTCCCCCCCCCCCCCCCCCCCATTCCAGGCAACATCCTGGTAAATCTTGTCTTCACCTTTTCCAATGCTTCCACATCTTTCCTGTAATGAGGTTACCAGAACTGGACACAATACTCCAGATGTTGCCAAGCCAGGCTTTTGTATAGCTGGAGCATGACTTCACGGCTCTTTAACTCAATCCCCCTATTAATGAAAGCTAACACACCATACGCCGCCTTAACAGCTCTATCCACCTGGGTGGCAGCTTTCAGGAAACTGTGGGCATGAACCCCAAGATCCCTCTGCTCCTCCACACTGCCAAGAATCTTTCTGTTAACCCTGTATTCTGCTTTCAAGTTTGTCCTTCCAAAATGAATCACTTCACACTTTTCTGGGTTAAACTCCATCTGCCAGTTCTCAGCCCAGCTCTGCATCCTATCAATGTCCCTTTGTAACCTCGAACAGCCCTCCGCACTATCCACAACTTGACTCACCTTCGTATCATCCCTGAACTTACTAATCCACCCTTCCACTCCTACATCCAAATCATTTACAAAAATCACAAGTAGAAGAGGACCCAGAACAGATCCTTGTGGTACACCACTCGTAACTGAGCACCATATTGAATGTTTTCCGTCCACTACCACCCTTTGTCTTCAAAGGGTCAGCCAATTTTGAATCCAATCTGCCACATTTCCCCCTCTCCCATGCCTCCTTACTTTCTGCATAAGCCTACCATGGGGAGCCAGGTCCGTTGTACCCTGAAGGTGGCAACGCAGTTCGATAGTGTGGTCAAGAAGGCATAAGGCATGCTTTCATTCAACAGACGGGGCATTGAGTACCAGAGTTGGCAGGTCATGTTGCAGTTGTACAGGACTTTGGTTCGACCACATTTGGAATACTGTGTACAGTTCTGGTCGCCACATTACCAAAAGGATGTGGATGCTTTGGAGAGGGTGCAGAGGAGGTTCACTAGGATGTTGCCTGGTATGGACGACGCTAGCTATGAAGAGAGGTTGAGTAGATTAGGATTATTTACGTTAGAAAGACGGAGGTTGATGGGGGAACCTGATTGAGGTCTACAAAATCATGAGAGGTATGTACATGGGTGGATAGCAAGAAGCTTTTTCCCAGAGTGGGGGACTCAATTTCAAGGTGAGAGGGGAAAGGTTGAAGGGAGATATGTGTGGAAAGTTCTTTACACAGAGGGGGGTGGGTGCCTGGAATGCGTTGCCAGCAGAGGTGGTCGAGGCGGGCACGACAACATCATTTCAGATGTATCCAGACAGATACCTGAATGGGCAGGGAGCAGAGGGATACAGATCCTTGGAAAATAGGCAACAGGTTTAGATAGAGGATCTGGATTGGCGCAGGCTTGGAGGACGGAAGGGCCTGATCCTGTGCTGTAATTTTCTTTGTTCTTGTTCTTTGTTCTTATCAAACGCCTTACTTAAATCCATATATACCACATCCACTGCTCTACCTTTATCCACGTGTTTGGTCACCTCTTCAAAGAATTCAATATGGTTTGTGAGGCATAATCTACCCCTCATTAATCCATGCTGACTATCATGAATCCAACTGTGCCTATCCAAGTGATCATAAATCCTATCTCTCAGAGCCCTTTCCAGTAATTTTCCCACCACTGACGTAAGACTAACTGGCCTGTAATTTCCGGGGTTATCCCTATTCCCTTTTTTGAATAAGCGAATGACGTTTGCCTCTCTCCAATCTTCCGGCACTATACCCGTGGACAGTGAGGACGAAAAGATCATTGCCAAAGGCCCTACAATCTCTTCCCTCGCTCCCATAGATTCCTTGGATAAATCCCATCTCGCCCGGGGGGAAATTATCTATCTTTAAACTCCTCAAAATTCCTAGTACGTCTTTCTTACTAACATCGACCTCCTCTAGCCTACCAGCCTGTTTCACACTGTTCTCTTCTACAACTAGGTCCCTCTCAGTTATGAATACTGAAGTAAAGTATTCACTAAGGACCTCTCCTATCTGTTTAGGCTCAGTGCACAAATTGCCTTTACAATCCTTGATCGGCCCTACCCTTTCCCTGGTCATTCTCTTATTCTTCACGTACATGTAAAAAGCCTTGGAGTTTTCCTTGATCCTATCTGCCAAGGTTTTCTCATGCCCCCTTATAGCTCTCCTAATTCCTTTTTTCAGCTCCTTCCTGGCCAACTTGTATCCCTCTAGAGCCTTTTCTGATACTTGTTTCCTAAACCTTACATAAGCCTCCTTCTTCCTCTTAACCAGTCGCTCGACCTCTCTTGAGAACCAAGGCTCCCTCACTCGACCGCATCGTCCCTGCCTGCTAGGGACAAACATATCGAGCACACACAGTATGCATTCCTTAAACAATCTCCACATTTCTGGGGTGCTCTTCCCTGACAGGATCTGTACCCAATTTATGTTACCCAGTTCTTGCCTAACAGAATTATAATTACCCTTCCCCCAACTATAAACCTTACCCTGCTGTATGTACCTGTTACTTTTACAATAGTCATGGAAAAGGATAGAGTTATGATCACTACCGCCAAAATGCTCTCCTACCAACAGGTCTAACACTTGGCCCGGTTCATTGCCAAGCACCAGATCCAAAGTGACCTCTCCTCGTGTTGGTCTATCTACATACTGTGTCAGGAATCCTTCCTGAACGAATTGGACAAAATCCGCTCCATCTAAACTGTTACAACTAAAAAGTTTCCAATGAACATTTGGAAAGATGAAGTCACCCTAAGTTGGAATGTCAACCAGCACATCATGGTGAGGGGTCTTTGACTGGCAGTTAGATAAGTTACTAAAGGTACTTCACAGATTAAAAACATTGTCTGGGATTTTCTAGTGTCCAGCTAGTCATTATTTCAGTCGATGGCAGTTATGCATGGGAATCCTGTGGAATTACCATCATAGCAGACTCCAAAGAAATTGCCCGAGAAATTAAAGATTCTGCTGGGTAATTCTTCGAAATCTGGAAACCTCCAAAAGACTTCATTTAAGTTGGAGAATTTGAAGGGTTCAGAGGCTGTTAAATAAATAATAACTACTCGGGAAAAGTTAAGTACGTTATATTAAATACATGGTAACTATTCGAGTGAAGCCACATTTACTTCACACACTCCAACTTACAGATGACATACACCTCAGATTCTAATCCTGTTAGCCCTCCTTGTCCCCTGTAGATCTGATCCTGCCTCACTTCACTTGATCCCAATGCCATCACCACCCCCCCACCGCCCCCCAACCCACCATTCACATACACATACCCTTCCCAAAAGATGTATTCTGCCTGCACCCTGCTGGGACCTACGCAACCCATCCCAACATGGGACCCAGACATGGCCACCCCAAGCCCAGTGGCCACGCCCCCTCACTCCCAAATGTAGCGAGACACCCACCCATGCCCTGTCCCACCCCTTCAAGACCTGATTTCTCCCACCCAACCTGAGCTGCCGTAAACACTGTATCACTTACATGGTTCTCTTGTCAGCTTGTACCCTAGTACCCTATCTCCTGGCATCTTATCACCTACCCATAGCATCCTATACACTGCCAAGCAAGCACGCTGTTTACCTGACACACTAGCACCATACCGAGATGGTATCCTGTCTCCCTGACGATCTGACACCCTAACCTAACACCTTGTGTACTTAATGTTTAACACTACCTGTCAAAGTAGTAGTCTGTGATTCTGGATTTAAACATTGCAGATTACAACACCTGACTGTTTTTGAGAAAAGAGCATTGTTTGTTTAGCCCTGACATTTCTCCACTGCCAGAGAACTGCCAGAATGGTAGTACAATTGCATATTTCTGAAGATTCCACATTTCAAAAGGTTGAGTTCTCTCCTTAAAAAAAAAATGGGTTGAGAGGCAATCTAATGCTTGGAAAATCCACCTCATTAGTGAAGTAATTCACTGGAGGATGTTGCACTATGCCTTTTAGTGGGAGCACCAGTGTAGAGGAGTATTTATGCTGAACTTGGCAGCTGGTTTAAGTGAATAGCAATTTATACAGAGTGACATCAACTCACCTTGGATATTTGTGCTGTGGATTGCTGAATGGGATGCAGTTTGAGCCATACATAACTTTGATGTTCTAAATTACAGTCGTGGTCTCTTTATCTACCAGTCGGAGACTATTTGAGCTGAAAATTATGGAAAAATTCCGAGATAAGTGACTCTTTGAGTAGTTCTTTGATTTGTCAATGAAATAATAAAGCCTTTGGAAGTTAATGTGCAATAAGAAAGGAACAGGAAGGAATTTCTCTTTTGAGGAATATGTAAGATGAATTGTGGATATATAAAACATCCAGGATAAGGCTCAGAAGAAAATGTTTCCCGTAATTATCATAAAGCGCCGCACTGCCTTCATGCTGACTCTGAAGCTGTGGGATTGTGTCCAAGTTGCATACTCTGATGCATGGGAGAATCCCTCTCTTTATCTTTTCCAAAAAAAGGTGTTGTTTTCCCCCTTATTCGGTTTTCTCTGCAGCAATGTGATGGATGTAGACAGTGGCTTAGGAGTGTCATTGCTGAATATGCAGCAAAAATTGCTTGTAGTATCAACTAAGGATCTCATTATCCTTGTTCTATCTCAAATAAAGGCTCTGCGGTTCGATATGATGGTAGATATTCCACGTGTGCTATTAGGCCCTTGTGTGCCTTCATCTGAAACCTCAAAGATTTTAATGTGGAAATTATGTAGGCCACCTATCCTGAATTTTGGCACAGCAGTATGCTAATTTTGACAGGGATGCTGAAGGACTTCAAGAGGGTGTAGATATTTTTTAAAGATTTACATTTTACGTAGCTCCTTTTATGACTTCAGCATATTCTAAAAGCTTTTGCAGCCTGACCTTTTTTGAATCATACTGTGGGATCTTTTGCATCCACCTGAGAGAGCAGATGGGGTTTTGAATTAATGTTTCAACCAAACGATGACCTCTCTGACAATGTAATGTTATAGAAGTGTGATGATCTGACATCTTTGGAATCTACACAGCCATACAGCTGTGTAAGTAAGTAGGTCTGTTTTTTTAAAAACAAAAGGAAAAAGGACTCATCGACCTTATATCTAGAAATCCTAGATTTATCAGCTTTTGTATCATAAAGCCAAAAGGATCTTCTTCCTAGCAGCCCAGTAGAAACTTGGAAGATAACTAAGCACAGTTTATATTTGGCAATTGCTATAACTCCACATTTTGAAAGAATGCTTGAAATTTCCAAAGCGGCTTGTAGATTTTGCAAACTCAGGTTAGCTGAATGGTTGCAAACTATGGAGATGTGGGACGTTAATAAATGTTACCAAAGGTATCTGTTTAAATTAAATTCCCTAGCCTTGATGCATACAATGATGATGCTTTGCCCTGATTTTTTTTTCCTGAATCCACATTACCAGACACATTCAGTGTTATACATCTATTTTTGCAAAGTAAAGGAAGCATTATTACTCAAGAAAATATAAGTTGATACATCATTTTTTTTAAACAAGCAAAAACAGAAAATGCTGCAGAAACCCAGCAGGTTTGGCAGCATCTGTGGAGAGAGAACAGTTAACATTTTGAGTCCAGTGATCCTCCTTCAGGAAGGGTGCTGAAGACCCGCTGAGTTTCTTCAGATATCTCTGTTTTTGTTGTTTCAGTTCTTCAGTATCTGGCATCCTTCACTTTAGTTTTGTTATTTTTAAAATTCATTCATGGAACGTGAACGTCACTGATGTCATTGCCTAAGCTTTAAAATACTGGACAAGCTGTATGAGCTGGGTTGATGAAATGCATCTTTTAAAGAATAGATGCGTAGAAGAACCAAAGGTAAGAAAATAAGCATCAGCATTCTAGGCTTGAGTTAAAATGCAAAAAAAAAAACGTTATTATACAAACTTAAACATTATCAATACTGACTAAGTAGGTAAGATAATGATTTTAAACCATGCACAATGTAGGTACTAACATTCGGGATTGACGGAGTGGTAAATGTGATTTAACAGGCAAACTGTGGTTAACTACTTCTCAAAGTCATGTTAAATGGCCAATGTGTTCATGACAGACCCCACCCAGATGTTAGATACGCTGTGGGTCACCAAATCATATAAAGGTTCTGCCTCTTTTGTAAGGGATTCAAATTTTTCAATTTCATTGAAGCCCTGAAAGGGCATCAAAGTCTCTCTTAACTCGGATTGCATCGGTGATTGCTTACATCCTGATAGTTCAGTCTCTTCTTACAAGACTGAGTTTCTAAGGCCTTTTGAGACTGCCCAAGATTCAAATTATTGCCACAGTTTCGACTTTTATCAAACAGCTAGCTTACCAAGCTAAGCTCCAAACTTTCTTGGCCACACCAAGAAAGTACTGCATGTGGCTTCGTTTACCCCTTTCCCAGCATCACTGAATTATCAGTGACTCCCAGGGATTTTTTTAAAACCTCGGAACCATTTTCCATGTCACAGACCAAGCACTCCCTGGGACGACTTCTGACCCCTAACTCTCTGCAGCCTGCTTGCTGCACCCATTACCATGATGATCTGAACTATTCATAACCTGACTTTGAGCTTAAGTGGCCAACATTTACATTTTCTTCTTTGATGTGATGAAATGACTGGGCTGTACATCCTTTCAAAGTTTACTGAATGCTTTTTACTAATTTACCTTTTACTTCTAAAGCGAACAATCTCCCCTAACTGACAATGTCTCCAGCTAAGTAAGTCCACCTGCTGGTTTTGATCCTACCTATCTAGCTGGTAACCTCTTAAAAAGCATTACTCAAGCCTTTTAAGTAAACAGTGCTTCGATGTGCTTTACGTGCATTCATCCCATTTTCTACTGTTCAACTCTAACGCCTAAAATTGAAATTTACTCTGAAACATCATAGTCAGGAACTAGATATTTGGAACACTGACATGACCAGCATTTATCACCCAATCTTAATTGCTGTTGATAGTGTGAAATGAACCTCCTTGAACTATTGCAAGCCTTCTGGTGTAGGTACTTCCCCATATTGTAAGGAAGGAAATCTCAAGATTCTGTACTAGTGACATGAACGAAGAGCAACATTGCTTTAAGTCAGGTTGGTACATGACTTGTGAGCATGAGGTGTGGTGATATGCTAAAAGTTAAAGGATTCCATCAAAGAAATGCTGTAATAAACTGTAAATAAATGTACAGCTGTATGCTTCCTTTCCTTTAGTTGAATATCATAACCTTTATAGTGTTGACAAAATCTAAAAGTTTTATATAGTCAAAACTGCTGGTTGACCTCCTTTGATAGATTTGAAACTCCTTTTACATAGTTTTTTTTGCTATTGTACTGTTTCATGTTTTCTGGCTGTTCACGGTAATTCATCAAAACATACAAGATTGTTAACCCAAATGAAATTTACTGAAGTTTGAGAAGATTAAATTAGTGTTGAAAGTTTTGTTAGTTTATTGTAGTCGAAAAGACGCTATCTGCACACTATGTTCTTTTCAGGGCGCGAATATAAAGCACAGGGTGTGGGGCGCCTGGCCCCTTGAGCCACATTTATACAAAAATTCTTCATAACTTGGCATGTTTAATGCTGCCATTTCTCTTGCCTAGATTTTGATCCAGATCTAGGCTATAGACGTTCTGAAGCGATGTTAAATCACAACATTTCCCACCCACCCACCCCCCATTACCTCCTCCAAAGCCCAAAAATCTTCTGTTTTAAATGAGCAGGGATAAAGCCTCACTATTCCAAAAATAGCCCAGTCTCTGTCTCTCATATGATATTGTGTCCAAATGTATAAGCCCAAGAGTATGTATTAAACTTGAATGTTCAAACATTGCACACTTCCAATTCTCAAGTTATCTGGAACCCTTGTCACTGAAGACAAGACATTAATCTATTTTCAGCAGCTTTATTTATAATTTCATACACAGTTAATAGTGATTTAAAACTGCCTTTAATGTTGGAAAATTAATAGCAAGTGTGAATTATTGCTGGCAAGTAGAAATTTGCATCAAATATTACTGATTTTGTGTGTGAATGCTGGAAAATGACCATCTGAAAAATACATGGTAATCTGACCACCTACACAAAAATTTCCTCTTTGAGTCATGGAGGTTTACAACTTAGAAACAGGCCTCATGAAATAAGTAGTTGGTAAGGACTCCCCAGACGGCCCAATGGAGCCTCCAGGGACTTTCTCAGGGAAAAAAGACTTTCAGTGTAGCCATAAAAGCAATATTTTTTTCCCCCATTTGATTAAAAATTAAGGTTGTACATCACAAATTGTCAGAAAGGATATGTTGTATACCCACGAGGCTACAAACAACAAAATTTACCACTTTGTCCATCTCCTGGTCTGCTAAATGATGCTGGTCTCTTCGAGATCATACCATTTACATTAAAAAAAATTCCACAGTTTGTTGCCAAATTGCTGAGTATACACTCTTGGAACATTAATTCTTGTATTTCTGTCTCACATTGGCTGATGAATCTCTCAATTTTCCTTTTTGAAGCATTTCTTCCAATTCAGCCACACAAAGCAGTCACAGGATGTGCAGGCTCTTTTTCTTTGTGATGCGTGCAGTCTGTTTTCAGGTCAGACTCACATCCTGAAGAAACAAGAGAACGCAGAAAGCTGAAGTTCAGCTGCAGTTCAGGAAGCTGGCATCACAGACCTTTTCTGACTAAGTCCAGTTCTCATCTACAATTATTTTCAAAATTCCAACTGGCTGCTACATTATCCAAACATTAGTCAGTAATTCATAATTCGTCAGAATTCTATTGGAATGGGCAAAAATGCTGCCAGACATGCTTACAAGAGAGAAAAAAAGCTACATAGCAGAAACCTTTTAATATCGAATGTTTATTGTCATGGCAGTGTTCTACTAAATCATTGCCTATGGGATATTTAAAAGAGTAACTGTCGCTACCGGTGCTGCTTTTTAAAAGTCACTTAGTATGACTTATTAGCTTTACCATTGTCTTAGCTAGCACTGTTTTCCTTTTGGGGTACCCAAGCCTCATTTTTTAAAATTGCAGAATCACATCCTTTACTGCCAACAAACACCAACTGAATATTGTCTTAGTTTAGATCAATGCTGTAATTATAAATAACTGTCATTAACTTAACATTGATCATTTTTTGTATATTTTCTGAAGTAGTGTCAGTACTGATACCATTAGATTTTGAAGGAATTACTCCTTGGGTGTGATATTACATAAGGGCTAACACTGTCCTGACAAGTGACTAGTGAGACTTCTTCAGCCTCAGCTCAGTGGATTAAGGAAGGTGTGTCAAATTAAACCGTAAACGATCCTGTTCATGTCCTGACTGTAATTACCAAACCAATCAACACAGAGACCAAATGTTTTTGCAAAGGGACTTTTTTAAAAAAAACATTGATTTTGACAGGCTAAGATTGTTTTAGAAACCACAAACCACGCACTTGTTTTATTTCTGGAAGGCTGGAATGAGAGTGAAGAAACAATGTTAAACTTGTCTTAAACCTTCATCAGACCGCACTTTAGTACTCCATATAGATTTGGTTGCCATGTTATGGAAAGGATACAAGGGCATGTGCCTAACGGAGAGGGTCAACATGCTGGGTCCATTGAAGAAAATGCTGCGGCGTGACCTAATACAGATCCTTTAAAATTATGAAAGATGTCGATAGAGTAGATATACAGAGTATTTCATTTGTGCGGAAAATCAAACTTGACGCTGTACACACAAGTTAGCCACCAAGAAATGCAACAGAAAATTAAAAAGAAAAATATCCTTCAGAGGATGATGATATTATGCAACTTGCCACAGAAGGAATTAGAAGCAGGAGTAGGCCTTTTGGGCCCTTGAATTTGCTTTGCCTTTCAACTAGATAATGGCTGATCTACCTCAATGCCATTTTTCTTTATTGTATTCTTCAATGCCTTTAATATAGTCTGTCTTGAACATATTCAATGATTGAACTTCCACTGCTGCCTGCAGTAGAAAATTTCAAAGATTCACAATCCTCTGAGTAAAGAAATTCCTCCTTAACTTAGTACTAAATTGCTTATCCCTGGTTCTAGAAACCCCAAGCCAGGTAAACATCCTTCTGCCATCTACCCAAGCCTTATTGGAATTTTTGTATGTCTCACCTCTCATTCTTCTAAACCCGAGAGAATCGTGGCCCAGTTTCTCTTATCCTCAATAAATCTCTCAATCATCCTGTCAATCTTCACCCCATCTGCTACCTCTACCATCACCACCTCCACCAATAATATACTAGCATTTTTCTCTTTTGTACATATCAATATAAAAAATAATTAATTATTCAACGCTGCCCTGAACCCCTCTGTACGCAGTGTCTTCTTTGTCCCATCTTGCCTCTTACCACCACTTGCCATTTACATCTATTGAAGATTTTTGGTTACACTTATGTATATGTCTGTTCTACTGTCAAATTTTCTCCTTACCAGTCATACTGTTCTCTTTGTTTCCCCTCTCAACTTCCTGGCTTGATTCTTGCTTGAAGATTCAATTTTCCAGGCATTATTCATTTTTTTATGTCTTGTATGTCATATTTTCTATCTATGTTATTAATCGCTCAATCAAGGAGTCTGGCTTTGGTGCCCTGCATTTTCCTTTTGATGGAATGTACCTAGCCTCGACTGAAAAATCTCTTTCTTAAAGATCACCTATTTTTCCATTGTAGTATTTCCTGTCAGTCCTTGGATACGTTTTACCCTGGCTAGATCCCTTCTGATCCCATTGTAAGTAGCCATCTTTAATTCAGAAATTCCACTTTATGTTGTTCCTTGGTTGTCAAAATTATCACCTTTTCTCGAGTGTTCTGTCACAGACACTTACTCCACTTAACCCACCTCATTTCCCAGCACCAAACCCAACAGCTATTACCTCCATGAGATAAAAAGGTACTGCAGATGCTGGAGAATCCGAGATAACAAGCATGGGGCTGGATGAACACAGCAGGTCAAGCAGCATCATAGGAGCAGGAAAACTTGACCATAGTTGAATTGAGAATGTATTGATCAAGGAGCCCTTCTGAACAGATTCCAGAATTCTTCCACCTCCTTTACCTTCACTCTTTAAAATTAGTTCCAAAATATCAATTTGAGATAAGATCCTTAACTTTCACCATTACAATTCTTGCTCATCTCTTTGATTTCTTTAAAGATTTGGTTCTGACTCTCCCTTACCCTTCTCACTATTAGAAAGCAAGTAGAATGCCCCTATTGCATGATCATATCCATTTTGTTTTTGAACTCTGAATGAATTAATTCTGTCCTTGCTGCTTCAAGGGACCCTAATCAGTACTGTGATTGCACATTCATTTCTACATCCCTACTATTTTGCACACTTCTTGTGTTCAGGAAGGAAAAGTGCCCAGACTTCACCTATTCAAATCACAGTTGCTTTATTACTATATCGTATTTCCATTCAGCTTTTTGCACTTGTAGCTCACCAGCCTTATTCAACGCATTTTGTGTGTTTGCATTTGTGCATTGTAAACCTGTTTTGTTTTATTCCTCATTTTCTTCTTAGTCTGGTGCTATCCAAAGCTTTCACTCTTGTCTATCTTGTTCCACTTTTCTACTTCAGTATGGCAATTAGTTTAAATCCTTGCTGTGAGCTAGTTTGAAGTCAGACCTGTTGAGATTCAACCCATGTATTTTAAAAAGGTGCCTCCTGCTCCAGAACTGGTCTCAGTGCTCCAAGATGTAAAGCTCTGACTCTTGCACCTTGTCTCATTGCATTGCATCGATCATCCCTATTTTCGTTTTTCTACTTTTCGCTAGCGAATGGCACTGGGAATGATTAGAGATTGCTACCATTGAGTTCTGCTTTTTAACCTTCCTTTCTAGCTGCTGAATTTGAACTGTAGGACCTCAAATCTTGCCTACTATAGGTCATTGGAACTTGTATGTAGTACCATTTCTGTCTCTTTCCCTTGACTGTGCTGAATATTCTGCACCATCACACATTAGGGACGGCTCGGTGGCTCGGTGGTGGCACTGCTGCCTCACAGTGCCAGGGACCCGGGATTGATTCTATCTTGGGTGACTGTCTGTGCGGAGTGTGCACATTCTCCCCATGTCTCCATGGGTTTTCTGTAGATGCTCTGGTTTCTTCCCACAGTCCAGAGATCTGCAGGTTAGGTTGATTGGCCATGATAAATTGCCCATAGTGTCCAGGGATGTGTAGGTCAGGTGGATTAACCATGGGAAAAGCAGGATATGTGGATAGGATCTGGGTGGGATGCTGTTTGGAGGGCTGGTGTGGACTTTGTGGGCTGAATGGCCTGCTTCCATGGGATTCTGTCACTGTAGGGTCAAAACTGGGGATATTTTCTGATTGCACAGCATTCAGCACCATTTGTGACTTATTAGATATCTAAGGTTTTGGGGTAGATTTGTAGCTTGGGTTGTAGATGTTGAGGTTGGTTGACTCGCTGAGCTGGTTCATTGTTATTCTGCAGATGTTTCATTACCCTGCTGGGTAACATCATCAGTGCATCCTCCAATGAACCGTCAGAGATAATAGGTACTGCAGATGCTGGAGAATCCGAGATAACAAGGTGTGGAGCTGGATGAACACAGCAGGCCAAGCAGCATCAAAGGAGCAGGAAAGCTTGACGTTTCGGGCCTAGACCCTTCCTCGAAACGTCAAGCTTTCCTGCTGCTTGGCCTGCTGTGTTCATCCAGCTCCCCACCTTGTTATCTCCAATGAACCGTAGTTGTGTTTTCCTGCCTGGTTTTTAAACCCTGGAGCCCGTTGAGCTGGATTACCTCACTTCCTGTTTTCCTTTGCAATGGAGTGTATATGGGGTCAAGTTCTATGTGTTTGTTGATGGCTTTCTTTGTGGAGTACCAGGCTTCTCGGAATTCCCGTGCCTGTCTCTGCTTTGCTTGTCCCAGAATCTTGGTGTTACCCCAATTGAATTGGTAGTTTTCCTTATCTGCTGTAACAGCGGCTTTGTTATGCTTTGCTGTTCCCCCTTATGCAGCCCCCTTATTGCTCATGACTGACATTGTTTGGACTGTGTACCTTCAAGTTGTCATCACGTCCTGCAGTCTCCAGCACTGAGCACTGATTTGTGATTAGCACACTCTTGGTGGATTTCTGCTTTTGCTGCGTCTTCCTGATGTTCACCTCTCTCTGGCTGTGAAATGGCCACCTCCTGGAAGTTTATGGTCCAGGAGTTTTGATTCTTCACAGTGACTCCAGCTGTCCCTCAAGTTCCAAGTATCAGGCTTGAGCTCAGACAGTTGCTGGTGCACATGAAGTGTCCTGAAATTTTGGTATATTGTAGGAATTAGATGTAACAGGTTTAAACAAAAAAGTATCTTTTACAGTCTCATTAGCAGCATGTTAAAATTGTTAGTTTTAGTAAAAAGCTGTAATCCTCAGATCTTGCTGTCTGCTGTTTCATTTCTTGGACTATTAATCTTTTAAAATACTGGAAAAGCATCATATTTCTGTGTCCCAAATTTCAAGAGCCTTCTAGAGAAACTGTACTCCATAGATCTTGTCATGATCTCCTTCTCACTCACTTCTATCTACAGGTATTTCTTTTCATTAAACTTAGTTAAATGGTTACATTGTCCGAGAATTAAGCAATCTGAAAGGATACCACTGTAGACATGGTATAGATACACTCATGAGAAAACAAGAGTAGTTGAGGGACAAGGGAATAGAGGGCTATTCTGGGGGGAAAAAAATGAGGTAGAATGCAAACTGGCTATAGTGAAGTACTTTACAAGTGTGGATTACTTGGCTGAATGATGTATTTTGTTACTGTACATTCCAGGTAGTTCACTTTATTCAGTATTCATGGGTTATGATTCAGTAAAGTACTGCTTTGACAACAAACTCTGGAAAGTCAAAAGTTTCTGCTGTTTAGCTATATCTGTTGAAAACATGTTTGGCAATTTTTTTCATTTAAATGGAATTCTGCTTTATTTATACTGTACAAGGCTAATGTGACCTAATGAGCAATGAGACCTTAAATATTTACTTTTTAATCCAGAATATGCAAAATAGTTCTTTATTGTTTAAGACCAGATGTTGAATTCTGCTGAATACCATTCTTTCCACTATTCTTAGTTTTACTCAAGAAAGCAAAAAAAATGAACTAAAATATTATTAATAATGAGAAAGTGTGGGCCAGCAGCCATAACATTGGAGTATTATCTCTCAATCAATTTTCAAACTACTTCTGAAATGAGTTTCTTAATTCCTGATTGGTAAATGATTTGGTACAAACCTCTTTTTTTTTGTTCTTTGATAACCCTTTAATTCTTGTTTTTAAATTGATCTGTTCCTCACTCTCTTCAGTGCAGCTGTGTGGCCAGTTGTTCAAGACTGCGTGAGAACAGCCTGGGTTAATATGACCTTGTTTCTTCTTCACCACCACCATTTCATTTCATGGGACAGGGCACAGCCTTCAATCTACAGTCCTCTTTGTTGACTTCTCAGGGATTGGGATTGTGGGAAGAAGTCTGAACCTCAACATTATGTTGCATGCTGTTGATACCTGAAATTGCTAGTTCAATTCTCCAGGAGTTTAATGAAGCCAATTTGAGGAGGAGTGAAGGAATGAGTGAAGCATGCTCCATCATGGATTTCCTGATTAAAAATCATAAGTTAAATATTCACGTTGAAACCACTTGCATTTATTTTGAACTTTGACATATAAAAATGTATTTAATGAGGAAAAAAAATAAATTTTAGGGGCAAGATGGACTGTTTGGATGGGTGGCCAAATGCTTGACAGGAAAGGTAGGCGGGAAGGAAGGTTTTAAAGGAGCCAGAAATGGTAGAAGGATTAGGTAGGAAATTCCAGAGCATGTGGCCAAATGGTTTCAACAGGAGATTGGTTGAGGCAGAGATAAATAATGTTGTAGAGGTAGACATCCGGTATCTTTGTGTTGGAGGGATATAATCTCTTTCTGAAACTGAGCAAAGGATGCCAAATGTGAATTAACTTGTTCAATCTGCGACGTGGCTGGGTGTAGCATGTGTATGAAATCTGTGGTGATAGTCAAAGATGATGATTTCTGTTTGATGTTTGACTGGAATAAATTCCAAGCTATTGAAAGCTGAAGTAACCTGACAGCACTGAGACAGCGAAGGACCCAAGAATGATGGTGGTGTGGTGGACCTGTGTCACTGGCGTTTGAATGAAAGATGAGTCAGTCTGAACATAATGAAGCCAGAGAGCAGCATGTAGATGACCGAGAAAGTCAAGGATAGATCATTGTGTGTTCTGGAAGTAACAGTTTGCTGATAGGCAGGAAAACTAATGTTGAAGATACTTTGGCAATAACCTAATAGGTAAAATGTTGAATCGAGTGAGGACCGTTACACTGTGTTGGATGACAGAGATGGATTGAGAAGTTACACAGGTCAAACGTTGCACAGAGGTTGCAGTCGTTCAGGAGAATAATACATATCATCGACAAGGATGTCATTTGCATCTTTGCTTAGGGCTACTGTAGCCTTGTTAAAATGTTGTTGAAACTTGAATGAAGAGTGTGGTGTAGAAGGAAGAGCAAAAGTGTATGGTGACCATAGACTATAACATTTATGTTTGGTCAAGTGATTGCTGCATGCTTTTTGGAGGGTTTTCCCCAAAAGGCCTGGCAAGATTTATCATCATGATTTACCAAACTTGCCTTATTAGCTATTGTCACTTACCAATGTCTTCAACATCTTCCCACATTCACTGTCTTTTCCTTCTTGTAACCTCCCATGCTTTTAATCCTAGATAACAAGGTGTGGAGCTGGATGAACACAGCAGGCCAAGCAGCATCATAGGAGCAGGAAAGCTAGATGTTTCTGGCCTAGACCCTTCATCAGAAAAATGATTTCTGATACACTTCTCTGATACACTTTTATCACTTTTAATCCTGCTTGGCCTCTACTTCTCTGCTGTCTACTTCTCTCTCCCAGGGCACCTCACCGTCTTTTGAACACCTTCATCGGCATTAGCAGCTGCGCCATCCATTTCCCTCTCACTCAATTCCTCAATTTCTCTCGTTCCAGAAAAAAAGAGCCCACACCAAGGCTGAGGGACCCAGAAGGGTGGAAAAGTGCCCAAAATCAGGTTCCTCACACTTTGAAGAGAGAATCCTGATCCTTGCAGGAAGTCAAAACAGATACCTGACAAATTCAGCAGAATGCTGGCTGTGAACAGACTGCAAATTGCTCAGGAGGAGAAAGCATTGCGGGTCACAATGCATGGCCACTGGTGTACATCCCCTTGTCCATGAGTGTTAGGATCCAAGATCTGCCATTTCCTGACAAATGATTGATGGCACTACTCTGATCTACTTGCAGTATGTTTGGGAAGTGCAGACCTGCACTGCAGACCACACTAGAAACTTGCATTGAGAGGCTGCTGTATGGGCATATTGAATTGTGTGCCTGTTGATGTGTGCAGTCGTCAGACTAGGCTGCAACTCGGATCTACTGCATGCTGTCCTAGCACTTTGTCATTTAGTGCCTACCTGCATGCTCGCAGCATCTGTGCCTTGTTAAAGAGTGCATTCACACAGCCAGGCAGTTTGTCTTGCTAGTCAGCAATCCTCAATCAAGTGGCTGGATGTAGCACTTTGCTACTATCAATCTCTCACCTGCAGCAAATGCCAGCAGTTTATGCAGCATGTATGGCAAGCAAACAGCTATGTCCCAAAGTCTTAGGGGAGTAGTCCACACTGGAGTCCACAGAGGCACAGTCATTGAGGCAGCAAGTGCAGCATCCAATGCCAGTCTAGGAAATGTCTCAGTGAGGTGTGGTCACCCTGGTCAGTGTGTTCTTGGTCAGGCTGTTCATAGCAGTCTAGTCTGGCAGTCTATAAACAAACAAGGTGTACAATTTGTCCTTTTCTTGGCAGATAATCTTCAGAGATTCGAAGAGTAAACATAGGTAATGTCTTGATGTCATAACTCTATGTTGGTTTACTGGATTAACGTGTCACTATATGGTTTGTGCTGAGTCCCTGATATTTTTCTGACTGAACCGCTGTGATGGGAAAATCCCTTTACACATTACAAGAGTATCACGTATTACTGCCCCATTACGTCCAATTCGTCCAATGAACATGGCATCACATAACTCATTTGAAGTTTTGTTGATAAAAATGATCTGTAATTAAATTTGAAAATGCATAAATTGAAAAAAAAGAGAAATCTTTTACATTCATGAATTACAAAGGTCTTTGAATTTTTTATTCCCATTGTTGCATATGATCTACAATATACAAAATGTTTCATGAGAAATGTTTGCTGATGAAACTAAAGACTGTGGATGATGAAAATCTGAAAAATCAGCAGAAAACATTCGAAATACTCAGCAGGTTAGGCAGCATTCATGGATACAGAAACATGAAATGTCAACTTGTTTTTCTTTCCTCAAATGCTGCCGATCAGCTGAATGTTTCCAGCATTTAATATTTTTATTAAGAATTTGAAAATCACTTTTGAAATTGTGGTACTTGTGAGTGTCTTTTGATAGTTTCATACATTTTAGAATTGTTTAAGGATGTTGCATTATATACCAGTTCAGGTATTGGTGTCTGGTACACATTTAGGATGTTAAGAACATAGGATCAATTGATGTACTGTGACTTACTGTGTTTCCTTATTGCTATCAAGGACACAGCCAATATGTAAACTTTGTTTTTAACATTCATTTCTTTGCATTGAATTTAGTATTTATGCTGAAAATGTCAGTTTTTAAAAATAGTAAGTTGTATTTGTTATTTTTCACAATTATCCGTTGGTATTTTCAGAGGTTGAAGATTAATTGACTTCAGTTAATTTTAAAAATCACTATGTCCAAATAAATTTATAGCAGGCACTAGAATCAGTCGTCAGCAGTGTGCAGTTCAGTTTGCTAAAAGAAGCATTTTTTGAATATCCATTTCATTCATAGCAAAATATTTGGCCATTCAATAGCAAGATTCTACAAGAAATAGGAACTTTTAATAAGACCAACAATCCAAGTATTCCCTATTCAATCTTATCTTAGTTCCACTTGTCCTTCAGATATTGCTTTTCTTTCCTTTTGAAAAAAAAAATCTTGTTTCCCTTTTTTTATGCTGCATTACAGTAACAGAGCTCAGAAAGACCAATATGATGCCAGTGCTTTTTAGCTGAAGTTCATAGCAGTTGCCTTAAAAGATCAAAACTTTCTGTGCAGCACGATGGTATTAATGCTCAGCTTCTGATGTGTCCCTGTAGGATTTTTTTTCTCCTTTGGTGTGGGGGAAGGGAATGATGGATATCCTATGGAACATTCTCAATATTTGCAAACACTGTTGTCCTTGTTTTATAGAGTCCTGTTCACAAGCTCAGTCCTTAACCTGGCTGAACTGGTTGCCCTCCGACCTGACCTTGCCAAATTGAAAAAAGTCCTCTACTTTCATGAGAACCAGTTGGTATATCCTGTCCGGAAAAGCCAAGAAAGAGACTTCCAGTTTGGATATAACCAAGTCATTTCATGGTAGGTGAGGTTGCCTGTCATTAGTTTTGTTGATGTTACTTGTTGGCTTTCTCCTGATGAGAAGCTTCCAAACCTATTGACAAACTTATCATAACAGAATAGGCAGTTCGCTTTGTCATTGGGAGTACTTGTTGCTAACAGTTTCAAAATAAGTCTATTCCAGTAGAGCTATTTAAATTGTAATTTTGCAGTACATCTTAATGAAGAACAGTATAGTTACAATAGTAGTTTCCTTGCCTTAACATTATCAATGCTGTTCACAATGTGTACACACTCATAAAATTATACTAATAGCCCATAGCAAAGTTCTCCGGTAAATCAAAATATGCTTTTGCAAAACAGGGGTAAGCATTAGTACATTTGTACGTTAGTTAAATATTACTTTGTGCGTGACAGACAAAATATATTTTAAAAAAATTTTTATCTGTATTGTCTGAAACTTGGTGAACTTATAGAGTCAAAGTCATACAGAATGGAAACAGACCCTTTGGTCCAACTCGTCCATACCGACCAAGTTTCCCAAACTTGAATTATTTCCACTTGCTTGTGTTTGACCCATTTCCCTCTAAACCTTTCCTATTCATGTATCTGCCCAAATGTCTTTTAAATATTGTAATTGTACCTGCATCTACCATTTCCTCTGGCAGTTCAGACCAGATATGAACGACTCGCTGTGTGAATCGCTTTCTCTTCTCACCTTAAAAATATGTCCCCTAGTTTGAATTCCCCTGCCATAGGGAAAAGACCTTTGCTATTCACCTTATGTATGCCCCTCATGATTCTATAAACCTCTATAAGATCACCACACAACTTCCTATACTCCAGGGAAAAATGTTCCAGCCTATCCAGCCTCTTCTCATATCTCAGAACCTGTAGTACTGTCAACACTCTGGTAAATCTTTTCTGAACTCTCTCTAGTTTAATATTTATAGCAGGGTGACCAGAACTGTACACAGTACTCCAAAAGTGGCCTCACCAATGTCCTGTACAACTTCAACATGATATCCCAACTGCTACGTATTTTGGTAGGAAGACTACTGAAAGACATTAAAAAAATAGTGGGTGTAAGTTATAAATGAGGTGTAGGTGCGAAGGTCCCTGGGTGTATATGCACACGGATTATCGAAGGTAGCAAGATGGGTGAAGATAGCAAATAAAGCACACAGTACTCTTGGCATTGTTAGGGGCGTGGAGTACATGTCGAACTTATCTAAGACTTTTGTTAGACGTAGACTGGAGTATCGTGTACATTTCTGGGCACTGAAATGTAGGAAGGAATGTGAACAAAACAGAGTGCAGAAGCATTACAAGAATGGTTCTAAGAATGAAGAACTGAAGTTATGATAGACTGAAGAAATTGAGACTTTCTCTTTGGAGAGAAGAAGGCTAAGAGGAGATCTAGTAGAGGCATTCACCATCGTAAGTGAACTGGATGGAGTAGATTGGGAGGAACTTTCCCACTCAAAAGGATCAAGATTGAGAGGGCATAGAATTGAACTTATTTGCAAAAAAAATATAATATGAGGTGGGCAACATGATGGCTCAGTGGTTAGCACTGCTGCCTCAGTGCTCGGAACCCAGGTTCAGCTCTACCCTTGGGCGACTGTCTGTGTGGAGTTTGCACGTTCTTCCTACGTCTGCGTGAGTTTCCTCCGGGTGCCCTGGTTTCCTCCCACAGTCCAAAGACGTGCTGGCTAGGTGGATCGGTCACGCTAAATTGCCCATAGTGTTCAGGGATGTGTAGATTAGGTGGGTTGTAGGGGGATGAGGTCTGGGTGGGATGCTGTGAGGGTCAATGTGGACTTGTTGGGCTTGTTTCCACACTGTAGGGATTCTGTGATCTATGAAAAAGATTTTCGCACATCAAGTAATTAGGATATTGAATGTACTGTCTGGAAATGTGGTTGAAACAAATTTGATTCAGACATTCAAGAGTTTAGTAGATGATTATTTGGATTGAAATAATGAGCAAGGGTATTGAGAGAAAGCAGGAGATTGGCATTAATCAATGGTGTTTATTTGAAGAACCAATGCAAACACGGTGGGCTGAGTGGCTTTCTTCTGCACTTTACCACTTCTGTGATTTGATAGGAATCTAAAGGATAGGAACAGGAGTAAGCCATTCAACTGCTCAAGACTTCTCTGTCATTCAATATGATCATGGCTGATTATTGAGTTCAAAACCCTAATCCAACTCTCCCCCCACTCACCCCAGATGCCTTGACCTCTTTAGCCACAAGAGCTATAACTACCGCCTTCCTGAAAACACAATATTTTGCCTCAACTACTTTCTGTCAGTGAATTCCACAGTCTCACCACTCTCTGGGTGAAGAAATATCTCCTCGTCTCAGCCTAAAAGGTTTACCCTTATCCTTAATCTATGACCCCACCATTGGGAAAAATCTTTCTTGCATCTAACCTGTCTAATCCTCTTAGAATTTTGAAGGTTTCTATAAGTTCCCCCCACCCATTCTTCTCAATTCCGGTGAATACAATCCAACCAACTCAATCTCTCTGCATTTGTCAGTTTTCCCATCCCCAGAATCAATTTGCTAAACCCTTGTTGCACTCGGTCTAGAGCAAGAACATCTCTCCTCAGAGAAGGAAACCAAAATTGCACATGACATTCCAGGTATGGCCTCACCAGTGCCCCCTGTGTAATTGCAGCAAGACATCTTTGTTCGTATCCTCAAATCCTCTTGTTATGAAGGCCAACATACAGTTTACTTTCCTTATTGTCTGCAGCACCCAGGCTTTCCTGCAAGCTTACTTTCACTCTATTTTATCTTTCTTAATTAATCCCTTGGTCCTCCTTTGCTGACTTCTAAAATTTTCAGTCCTCAAGAAAAACAAGATAATTAATGTGATCTCTTCTTATGAAGTGGACCTTGGAGTCAGGGTAATATTCAATAAATATAGGGGTTAAAGTTGTAAATGCTGAGTCAAGGTGGGATAGTTAGAAGAAGTTTCTGAAGGTTGGTTAAAAATCCTGAGAGACATTTTAATCGTAGAGAAAGTAATGATGCTGTGGATGTGTTTGGGTATATAAATCCAGGAATGCAATTCAGGAAATAAGACTGGAAGAAGTTTGAGGGGAATATGGCATTTCTGATTACGATATGGGGCAGTTTTGCTTTGAAATGTGTATGGTGTGCATTAAACTTATCAATATTGGATTTATCCCCATCAAACCTTCTCAGCATTGTAGACCGAGAAAAATAATACATCTTTAGTAAGTAAAAAATATTCCGTGTACCTGTGGAAGAACTTGAACAGAGCGTCAGGGGTAAAATGAAAATTGGAGAAAGCCAACTGATCTCACTTATGGTCTATCTGTGAAATAGTTTCTGTTTTTCATTTTAACAGAATCGAAAGTTAAATCACCACAGACTAGAGTAACATCTTTTAGTCTATATCATGTGGCCGCTCTGTAGACGGGGATTGTCTGGGACATGACTCGAAAAAGAGAAAGCAGGGAGGAAGGATCAATAAATAAATGTATGTAGCGGTGAAATCTGTCTGAAAACCAGTTCTGCAGCTTAATTCTCAGAAGCAGGAAATCATTTCAAACCTGAATTATAATTGTTTTACTAAAATGATGTCAGTGTTCTTACTTTGCATTTCAAGGGTCTTCTCTCTTTCTCCACCCCTTCCAATTCCCTCCATCCCTTGATCAATTCATGTAGATATTTTTCTGGAGTCGTTGTGTACACAGAATACAAAATCATTTGAAGCATTCAGTTTTGCACCTTGCAAAGCTGATAACATTGTAATAGCTCTAGTATTTGGGGCCATACTTCCTCGCTGCATGGATTAAGTCAGGAAACTGAATGTATTCATTGTTTTGCATCATGTCTCTGCTACTTTGAGTTTGTTTATGGAGGGATTATGGGTGCAGCTGCCACTTTATACTAAACTTCCACAGCAGGGCAGTTGCACAGTGCGATAAGTGTTAGCTCATTTCTGTACTTTCTCAGGTTTAGCACAGTAAAAACATTTCTGCCTAATAACCATTTCTGACCGAAACTCTGGATTTTGCAAACGTCTGCGTTTGTGGTACTTTACCTGCACCACCCCTCTGTGATCACCTTTGATAACCCCAGTTTCATTTTAGCATATTATTAATTTTTTTTTTAAAACAAAGCGCCTTTTTCTCTTTAGCCCTAATCACAGTCCATTTATATTGTGCTTGGGGTGTTGAAGATTGCCTCAGTTGGTTTCAGTGTGCAACACCATGACTGGTATTATTTCTTCAATGTTCGTTGTGCTTTGCTGGCTCAATACATTTTATTCCTTCCTTTTTTGTTCATCTATCCTTACCTCTACTAAAGATGCTGACTCGTGCTGGGATATGGTGCTTTGGGGACAGGTTGCTTTCTGGTACTTTGCCCCAGTGCAAGCACTCACTGTAAGCAGGCTGCTTGACAATGAAGGCATCGCAGCTCAAGCTGGTCCTCTATTTGCACAGCATTTATGCATCACTGAATGCAAGATAGTAACAGGATCGCAGGCTGTATTTCTTCTTCCTGTCAAAAACAGTTGATTCAGAATAGATTGTAGGCCCAGAGGACAGATAATTTTGCTTAATACAAAACAAGCATCAAATCAGAAATGATTGTGGTGGCTCATTGTGTTAATAGTGCCATTCAGTCTGACCGTTTTGTTGCGTTGGAAAGTAGAGGTTACTCCATGCTGTTTCTATCCATTCACATGTTAAAACTTAAGATCATAATGCTCTAAGATATAGGAGCAGAATTTGGACATGTAGCGCATTACGTCTGCTCTGCATTCAATCATGGCTTATGTGTTTCTCAACCCCCATTCTCCCACCTCCCCGTAACCCTCGATCCCCTTACTAATCAAGAGGGTTAATGGCAGGATTCTCGGCAGTGTAGAGGAACAGAGGGATCTTGGGGTCCACGTCCTTAGATCCTTCAATGTTGCTACCCAAATTGATAGAGTTGTAAAGAAGCCGTATGTTGTGATGGCTTTCATTGGCAGGGAAATTGAGTTTAAGAGCCGTGAGGTTATGCTGCAGCTCTATAGAACTCTGGTTAGACCACACTTGGAATATTGTGTTCAGTTCTGGTCACCCCATTACAGGAAAGATGTGGAAGCTTTACAGAGGGTGCAGAGGAGATTTACCAGGATTCTGCCTGGACTGGAGGACAGATCTTTTTCTGATGAAGGGTTTAGGCCCGAAACGTCAAGTTTTCCTGCTCCTATGATGCTGCTTGACCTGCTGTGTTCATCCAGCCCCATGCTTGTTATCTCGGATTCTCCAGCATCTGCAGTACCTTTTATCTCATGAGGAAAGGTTGAGGGAGCTATGGCTTTTTTCATTGGAGCAAAGAAGGATGAGAGGTGACTTGATAGAGGTTTACAAGATGATAAGCGGAATAGATAGAGTGGATAACCCAGAGACTTTTTCCCAGGGCAGAAATGATTATTACAAGGGGGCATAATTTTAAGGTGGTTGGAGGATGGTATAGGGGAGATGTCAGAGGTAGGTTCTTCACGCAGAGAGTGATGGGTGTGTGGAATGCACTGATGGCAGTGGTAGTGGTGTCAGATACTTTAGAGACTTTGAAACAACTCTTGGATAGGCACATGGAGGATAGTAAAATGCAGGGTATGCAGAGTAGATTGACCTTTGTAGGATAATAGGTTGGCACAACGTCGTGGGCTGAAGGGCCTGTACTGTGCTGTACTGTTCTATGTTTTATGTTCTATGTTCTATGTTCTATCTCTGTCTTAAGTCCACTCAGTGACTTGCCCTCCACAGCCTTCAGCAGCAATGAGTTCCTCAGATTAACCACCCTTTGGCTGAAGAAATTTCTCCTCATCTCAGTCCTAAAGTGTCATTCCTTCACCCTGAGGCTGTGCCCCTGGGTTCTAGTCACTCCTACCAGCAGAAACATATTACCCACAGCCATCTTAACCAGGCTACTCAGTATTTTGTAAGTTTCAATCAAATCCCTCCTCATCCTTCTAAATTTCCTCAAGTACAGTGCTAGATTCTTCAACCACACCACATATGACAAGGCCTTCATCTCGGGATCATTCTTGTAAGCCTCCTCTGGAACTCCCCCAATGCCAGCACATTTTTGCTTAGATATGGGGCCCAAAACTGCTCAAAATGTTCCAAATGTGGGTCTGACTAGAGCCTTATACAGCATTAGTAGTATATCTTTGCTCCTATATTCTAGCTCTCCTGAAATGAGTGCCAACATTGCATTTGCCTTATTAACCATCAATTGAATCTTCGTGTAAACCTTAACTGAACGAGGACTTCTAATCTCCTGTCAGTACAGTGTGGAGCTGGAGGAGCGCGGCAGGTCAGGCAGCATCAGAGAAGTAGGAAAGTCGATGTTTCAGGCCTTGACGTGAAATGTCGACTCTCCTGCTCTGATGCTGCTTGACCTGCTGTGTTCCTCCAGCTCCACACTGTATCGATTCTGACTTCAGCACATGCAGTTCTTGCTGTCTTGGAGTGGCTTATAACACACTGCGAAGCCTCTTCCAAGGATGCCCACTTTGAAAAAGTTATCACCTTCCGTCTGGAAAGACCTCAGTGAAGGAGTCCTGATGAAGGTTCTCGGCCTGAAACGTTGACTCTCCTACTCCCCTGATGCTGCCTGACGTGCTGTGTTCCTCCAGCTCCACACTATATCAACTCTGATTCCAGCATCTGCAACTTTTGCTATCTTCCAAGTCTCCCCGCGCTTCAGATTTCCAAAGCCTTTACCCATTTAGAAAAAAATCTACGTATGTGTTCTTCCTGCCAAAATGTTTAATCTCACATTTTGCCAATTGTATTCCATCTGCTGCTACTTTGTCCACTCGCCTCCAGGGTTCAAGTCCTTCTGCAGCATCTCAACTTCAACACTACCTGCCCCTCCACCTACCTTTGTGTCACCTGCAAACTTCCATCCACAACCTCATCACTTCAGGTGACCTCCCACCCACAACCTGCGACCTCATCGTTCCCCAACCCCGCACCACCCGCTTCTATCTCCTTTCCCAAAATCCACAAACCTGACTGCCCTGGTCGACCCATTGTCTCCGCCTGCTCCTGCCCCACCGAACTTATCTC
Organism: Ginglymostoma cirratum; assembly: GCA_024137785.1. NCBI lineage: Eukaryota > Metazoa > Chordata > Chondrichthyes > Orectolobiformes > Ginglymostomatidae > Ginglymostoma > Ginglymostoma cirratum. Next base: position 70,877,825 of record JAHRHZ010000145.1, on the reverse strand, counting down.
CACATATCTGGACTCCATTTTCTCCCCCTTGGTCCAGGAACCCCCTACCTATGTCTGTGACACCACCCACGCCCTCCACCTCCTCCAGAACTTCCAATTCCCCGGTCCCCAACACCTCATCTTTACCATGGACGTCCAGTCCCTATACACCTGCATTCCCCATACAGAGGGCCGAAAGGCCCTCCGCTTCTTCCTGTCCCACAGGCCTGACCAGCCCCCTCCACTGACACCCTCATCCGCTTAGCCGAACTCGTCCTCACCCTCAACAACTTCTCTTTCAATTCCTCCCACTTCCTACAGATAAGGGGGGTGGCCACGGGTACCTGCATGGGCCCAAGCTATGTCTGCCTCTTTGTAGGTTACGTGGAACAATCCCTCTTCTGTACCTTCACTGGCCCTAAACCCCACCTCTTACTTCGTCACATTGCTGACTGTAACGGCGCTGCCTTGTGGTCCCACAAGGAGCTCGAACATTTCATCCACTTCAGCAACACCTTCCACCCCAACATTAAGTTCACCTGGACCATCTCCAATACCTCTCTCTCCTTCCTGGACCTTCTCTGTCTCCACCTCTGACAACCACCTAGAAACCAATATCCATTTCAAGCCCACCGACTCCCATAGCTACCGAGAATACGCCTCTTCCCACCCACCTTCCTGCAAAAATGCCTCCCCTATTCCCAATTCCTTCACTTCCACTGCATCTGCTCCCAGGATGAGGCATTCCACTCCCGTACATCTCAGATGTCCTCATTCTTCAAGGACCGCAACTTCCCCGTCTCAGTGGTCGAGAACGCCCTCTACTGTGTCTCCCGCATTTCCCACAACTCATCACTCACACCCACTCCCCGCAATAAAAACCAAAACAGAATCTCCCTCGTCCTCACGTACCACCCCACCAACCTCCGCATCCAATGCATCATCCTCCGACACTTCCGCCATCTGCAATCTGACCCCACCACCAAAGACATTTTTCCCTCCCCACCCTTTATCTGCCTTTGGAGGGACCACTCTCTCCGTGACTCCCTTGGCTGCTCCACACTCCCCTCCAGCCCCACCACACCCAGCACTTTTCCCTGCAACTGCAGGAAGTACTACACCTGCACCCACACCTCCCCCCTCACCCCCATCCCAGGCCCCAAGAAGACTTTCCACATCAAGCAGATGTTCACCTGCACATTTGCTAATGTGGTATGCTGCATCCGCTGTTCCTGTTGTGGCCTCCTCTGCATCGGGGAAACCAAGCGGAGGTTTGGGGACCACTTTGCAGAACACCTACACCCGGTTCGCACTAAACAACTGCACCTCCCAGTTACGAACCATTTCAATTCCCCCTCCCATTCCTCCGACGACATGTCCATCCTGGGCCTCCTGCAGTGCCACAGCGATGCTACCTGAAGGTTGCAGGAATAGCAACACATATTCTGCTTGGGAACCCTGCAGCCCAATGGTATCAATGTGGACTTCACAAGCATCAAAATCTCCTCCTCTCCCCCTACCACATCCCAAAACCAACCTAGCTCGTCCCCACCTCCCTAACCTGTTCTTCCTCTCACCTATCCTCTCCTCCCACCTCAAGCCGCACCCCCATCTCCTACCTACTAACCTCATCCCGCCCCCTTGACCTGCCCGTCCTCCCCGGACTGACCTATCTCCTCCCTACCCCCACCACCTACACTCACCTTTACTGGCTCCATCCCTGCCTCTTTGACCTGTCTGTCTCCTCTCCACCTATCTTCTCCTCTATCCATCTTCTATCCACCTCCCCCTCTCTCCCTATTTATTTCAGAACCCTCTTCCCCTGCCCCATTTCTGATGAAGGGTTTAGGCCCGAAACGTCAAGCTTTCCTGCTCCTATGATGCTGCTTGGCCTGCTGTGTTCATCCAGCTCTACACCTTGTTATTTTAGCAACAATGTCCTCAGTTTCTTCATCCAGGTTGTTAATGTATAACGTAAATAGTTGTGGCCCCAACATGGACCCCTGTGGAAGTCCACGAGTTACCGGCTGCCATCCTGAAAAAGACCCCCTTATCCCTACTCTCTCCGTTCTGCCAGTCAGCCAATCCTTTATCCATGTCAGTGCCTGGCCCCTGACACCAAGGGCTGTTGGCTTATTTGACAGCCTTTTGTGCAGCATCTTGTCAAAGGCCATCTGGAAATCCCACTCGATCATGTCCACTTGTTTTCTTTTGTCTAACATGCTCGTCACCTCGTTAAAAAAATTCTAACAGATATATCAGACATGACTTCCCCTTGATGAAGCCATGCTGACTCTGATCAATTTTACCATGCACCAAGAAATATTCCGCAATTTCATCCTTCATAATGAGCTTGGAAATTTTACCCATAGAACATAGAACATAGAACAATACAGCGCAGAATAAGCCCTTCGGCCCTCGATGTTGCGCCGCCCTGTGAACTAATCTAAGCCCATCCCCCTACACTATCCCATCATCATCCATATGCTTATCCAAGGACTGTTTAAATGCCCCTAATGTGGCTGAGTTAACTACATTGGCAGGCAGGGCATTCCACGCCCTTACCACTCGCTGAGTAAAGAACCTGCTTCTGACATCTGTCTTAAATCTATCACCTCTCAATTTGCAGCTATGCCCCCTCGTACTAGCCGACGTCATCATCCTAGGAAAAAGACTCTCACTGTCCACCCTATCTAATCCTCTGATCATTTTGTA
>JAHRHZ010000145.1:59170362-59280380 GCA_024137785.1 Ginglymostoma cirratum | reverse complement strand
TCTTCCCCTCCCCCATTTCTGATGAAGGGTTTAGGCCCGAAACGTCACGTTTTCCTGCTCCTATGATGCTGCTTGACCTGCTGTGTTCATCCAGCCCCATGCTTGTTGTCTCATCATCCACATTATCTTGGATTTCATCACGATTCAGCAGGAGATTACCTTCGGTATTCATAATTGCATCAACGGTTTTCCTTAGCTTTTCTACTGTGCTTTGGTGTGCAGACATCTGATCTTGCAGATCCTTGACTTGCTCCAGCTGCTTCTGTAGGTTTTTGGGATCTGCAACAATGGCCTCTGTCAGCTGAATTTTTGCAGCTTCCTCGGTGACTTGAAGCCATGGTAGAAGGCCTGCTGAGATTTCTTGGTATTGGCTGTACTTATCCACCACATCTTTGAGGTTTTTACCCGAGGAATTACACTTTGAGTGCAGCAACTTATAGGAGTCATTGGCCACATCCAGTTGCCTCTGCACCAAGTCATACGTTCATAGCAACAGCAGATCCAATCACTGCCTCTGCATTGTAAGCAAAGGTGGATGAACTTGCCAAACAGTTTTCTTCAGCCAGTGGCTGACAAAAGGAAAGGACAGCCAAACTGGAAAAACTCAGAGCCAAAGTGGAATTTTTCGAGAAGACCTGCAAAAAATTGAGCAGTTTGTAACCAAGAAATCTCATTATGACCCCATTCCCACCCCCATGAAAATGAGGAGTAAAATGTTCAGGTGTGACTTCCTGGGTCGCCCACCATATTTGCCGCCTTAGCAAACATTTGGGCCAAGGTATCTATTAATTGTGTTCTGAAAGGAAGAGGTGAAATTTTGAAATTATTTTGTGTAAATTATAACAGATAGACACCTTTAGTTGATAGCATGGCTCTTTATGCTCAAATCTTAGAGGTTGCAGGCAATCTCTTACTTTGATTAAGCTAAATGGCAGTTATTGACACAACATTTGACCTTCAGAAACTGGATCTGCTACTCCAAGCAGCTGTTGAGCAGCTTTGTCTCCAAGGAAGAGCTGTTATCCTTCTGTGCTTAACTTTTCAAGGAGGGTAATGGCTTGAAGAAAGTTCCACTTTTTAAGGAAAAAAAACCTTCTTGTTGAGCCTTTTGTCTTCTATCCACTGTGAGGTCAGCCACATTTAATTGAAATAATGTGCTGAGTCTCTGGAGCCTACTTTGTTTTATCTGAAAACCTTGACAAATATTGCAGGTGTGGAATTTCACACAGTCAGAGACACTGCATCTGTGTCCATCCTGGGAAAAGGTTTCCTGAATCCTGTACAAAGAATGAAAGCAGGTAATAGCATAAAACCTTGGAAAGGCTGAAAGATTACTTCTACAAAATATGTGAGCTCTGTTTATTCCCCAAAGCTGGTATCTCACATGTGGTGGACGAGCTCATATTTCTCAACTGCGCAAGAAAAAAGTGCTATTTGGTTTGCTTCAAAATCTCTTTCAGGGATAGTTACCATGATTTCTCTGTCTATACGTTTCAATTTACACGTTAATTCATGAACAAAGTAATGACTAAAAAAAATTTCATCAAAATGTCTGAGAAGCTTTAATAACCAATCTAACTTTGAAACAATACAAACTATGGAAGTAAATTTTAGCTAAAGCTGCTCAACTGCTTGTTCTTTGCTGTGACACATTTTAACAGTGACAGTTTTGGTTCAGTAATGAAACAGGGCCTCTGACACTGAGGTTCAAATACCACTCCAGAATTTCAAAATTTAGGCTGACACCAAAGTGGATTACTGAGAAAGTGCTGTACTGTTTTTGAGGTGCTATCCATTGGATGAAGTGTTCCTGTAGTATTAGAGAAATACTGGCCATTTTAAGATAATCCATTTTTGAAGTTCTTTAAGGGTAAGTGTTATTCTGGACTCTGGGTAACTGGACACTGGATACTCCTGGACACTTTTGCCTTTCTTTGAATAATTCCATGGCATATTCTTCCTGTTTTTACAGGTGAAAAATGATTTATTTAAAATCTCCACGGGTGGTTGTTTTATTTGGCAATAAATCATCACAGAAAGGGAATCTTTTCAATCTGATGCCCGTCCCTCATCATCTATTATGTAGTTTCCATAACTGAATTGCTTAATAATTATGCTTATGTAATAGACACAAACAAAGAAAATATCAAAACTGTGTGTTCTTTCTGGTTCCCTCTAGCATGTTTGAGTGACAAGTTGCCCAACTGTATAGCAATTATCAAAACAAACAATTTGTTTGAGATTAAACTAAGCTTTATGTGAGCAAATAAAGAAGAAAACACTATACAGTTTAATTACATTCTTGAAAGAAATCATAAAATCTGTAATTTTTACCATAGATAAGCTTTTAAAATAAAGAAACTTATATGAAAGTGGGACGGTTCATATTTTTGACTAAGGTGGATAAATATTGAGGAGAAAGTGAATGAAGATGAACAGCAGCAGACTTACGTCTTTAAATCTTCAAGATTATGGAGAAAGGGCAGAGTGAGGGAGCTAATTAGTTACTGGTTATATGTAGAAACGTAGAATATAGGAACTGGAGTAGATCACTCAGCCCTTCGAGTCAGCTCCACCTATTCATTATGATCATGGCTGATTATCTAATTCAATAGTCTATTTATGCTTTTCCCATACATCCTCCGATCCCTTTGGCCCTAGTGATGTCTGACACCTTCTTGAAATCTTATAATGTTTTGACCTTGACTGCAATGTGCTGTAGTGAATTCTATAGCCTTACCACTATTAGGATGAAGAGATATCTCCTCATCTCAGACCTATGTGGTTTACCCTCTACCCTTAGACTATGACACCTGTTTCTGGACTCCTCTGTCATCAGGAACATCCTTCTTGCACCCTCCCTCCCTCCCTAGCCCTCTTGGAATTTTATAGGTTTTTATGAGAAACCATCATTCTTCTGAACTCTAGCGAATCTAATCCTAACAGATTCAACATTGCCTCATACATCAGTCCCACCATCCCAGGAATCCAATAAACCTTTGTTGTACTCCTTCGATAGCAAGAAAATCTTTCCTCAGATAAAGAGACCAAAATTCCACAACATTCCAGTTATGCTCTTACCAAGGCCATGTATCTTAGTAGCAAAGCATCCATGCTCCTCTACTTGAATCCTCTAAGTATGAAGGCCAACATATCATTAGATTGTGGTGTGCACATCTCTCTATACTTGCTACCCATGACACTCTGCCTTGCAGATGCTTCACAGTGTTCTCAGCTTCTACTTCAACTCCATTGCTCAGACTTCCAGGAGTTATGGTAGAGACACTTCCTGCATACTTCCATGGTCCCAGACACCGGAAATATTCCTGGTTTCCTACATAGAGCAGGAAGAGTTTTGAGCTGTCCTGCCATGAGTTACCCCCTTAAATTAAATCTTTTAGAAGATGCTTAATCTCAAATAATTTAAATTACTCTATGGCCCTTATTCCCTAGATGGGCGGCACGGTGGCTCAGTGGTTAGCACTGCAGACTCACAGCGCCAGGGACCCGGGTTCGATTCCAGCCTCAGGTGACTGTCTGTGCGGAGTTTGCACATTCTCCTGTGTCTGTGTGGGTTTCCCCCAGGTGCTCCAGTTTCCTCCCACAGTCCAAAGATGTGCAGGCTAGGTGGATTGGCCATGCTAAATTGCCAATAGTGTTCAGGGGTGTGTGGGTTATAGGGGGATGGGTCTGGGTGGGATGCTCCAAGGATCGGTGTGGACTTGTTGGGCCAAAGGGCCTGTTTCCACACTGTAGTGATTCTAATGAAATAATGATTCCCTGGTCCTTGTTACTCTGGAATATTACCCAAACAACTATAAACCAATAAAAAAAAAGCACCTTTTCTCGTCTACATCAAATCCTCACTGTTCTCCAAATTCATTCACTCACTCACTCGTTCAAAGTGCTCTATTCCCACCTGCTCATATGAAGATTATGATCAAGCACTTCTGACAGTCCCTTTCTTAAATACAACTGAGACACCTCAGATTAGTTAAGCTTCAATAGTAATCAAAACATATTAAGGCTTCAGGCTGACTGTTCCTGAGTCAACTACCTTAATAATCTTTTAACTAAACTATCAAACTTTTAAAAAAAAAGACTTACCAGTTCAATTCCGACTGTGCTCCAAATTCCCAAAATCTCTCAATCACTCTGGCTGTGCCTCACTCAGGATGTGCTCTCTCCTAGCTGCTTGTGCAAAACTTATTGATTGAGCACCGAGTAAATACAAGAGCAACAATGCAGTATGAGGTGACTGATAAACAGAAGTATAACTTTAGACACTCTTTTACTGTCTCGTTTTTATTTCTGTCCAATGTATAGGATACTCGAAGCCTGCATATCACCTGTATTCTATCCCTAAGCTTGTCTAGCTCCCACGATATCACGGGCACCTCTGCACAATGGTCCAGTTATTGAAACAGAAACTTTATAGAAATATCTTGAGTGACCCTAATTTGTATTAAAGTTACCCTACTGTTTTCCACTCCTGCATTTTCTTGAGCACCATATTCATCCTGTGTGTTCTGCTTGTCCTTGATATCTTTTCCTCATGGCATTGTGATGTTTGAAACAATGTTCTAGTACTTGAATCGGTCTAGGGAGTCTTGCATTGTATACAACAAAGTCTTGAAAATTGTGCTAATGTGTGCTTCACAATATTGTAATCATAAACAGGTTGATGATAGATGTGCTGGAGGACCTCAGAGAACCTGAGAATGACACTGTTGATGCAGTAGACTCCAGTCCATGAAGAAGGGTCAAGGCCTGAAACGTCAGCTTTCCTGCTCCTCTGATGCTGCTTGGCCTGTTGTGTTCATCCAGCTCTACAACTTGTTTTCTCAGAGTCTCCAGCATCTGCAGTTCCTACTATCTCCAGTCCATAAAGAATAGGATATAGGTGCAGAGGCTGCCAGACACTTGAGAGACAGATCAATTTGGCACACCTTCATGGATGAAATGAGTACTGTTATGGGAAAGTCTCAGCCCATCACACACCTGCATTTTCTTGCCAAGCTCTTTATGGTCCATAAAATCTTTGTTTCAGCATTGGAATAGGAGTAGATCATTCTTTAATCCTGTTGGACCTTCAATTAAACTGAGGTAGGAAATGTGAGATCATCATTCACTTCTACCATGATCTGTAGGTGCTGGTGTTGGACTGGGGTGGACAAGGTCAGAAATCACATGACACCAGTTTATAGTCCGACAGGTTTATTTGAAAACACAAGCTTTCGGAGTCTTACCCTTACTTCAGGTGTTAGTGAGAGAGATAGTATCAGACACAGAATTTATGAGTAAAAGATCAAAGGGTCACGCTACTGATGAGGATGTTTTAAACAAATCTAACATGCTGTTAAATCTTTGATCAGTTAGAAGATTTTAATTGATTAAAATGTATATGGAATTCTGTGAATTCTTTTGAAGTCACTGTCAACTGGGATCTTGGTTTCATGTCACACTACAGGTGGCCCCACAACACAACACTCTCACAAACACACACATACAAACACACACACACACAAACACACACACACTCTCTCTCTCTTTCTCTCTCTCTCCCCCCTCTCACACACCTGAATCTATGGGGTGAATTTGTATTTACAGGTACATTCTATTTTGTTCAAAAAACACACAATTTATAGACAGTCAGTCAATGTGGTGTTTCATAAATTCCTGCTTTAGAAATAAAACTAGTCTGATTCCAAACCAAAACACAACCAGGTTCTAAACAAAGTCTCACACTTGACATGCATTGTCTGACCTAAATTGTCACCTCTTCTTTACACTGATAAAACTTTTAGTTCTCTCAGGACAGTGGTTTCAAAGGAATTCAGGGATTTCCATATACATATTAATCAATTAAAATCTTCTAACTGATTGAAGATTTAACAGCATCTTAGGTTTATTTAGAACATCCTCATCAGTGGCGTGACCCTTTGATCTTTTACTTATAAATTCTGTGTCTGATACTACCTCTCTCACTTCCACCTGAAGAAGGAGTGAGGCTCAGAAAGCTTGTGTTTTCAAATAACCCTGCTTGATTATAACTTGGTGTTGTGTGATTTCTGATCACTTCAACCAGAGTCAGGAGTTGACTTGTCAATGCAATTACTCAATCACATCAGGCTCTACTTCATATGTAAGTAATCCATAATAGGGAGATTGCAACTCCCAAAGCCAGGCCCATATATAATGGTAGCAAAGTTAAATTGGAAGTGGTGTTCATACTGCTCTGTTACTGACCTCCCACCAACTTTCCCACAGCCTTCTGCTGGTGGACGGGTTTGTCCACCTAAACCAAACTGGATCCTATGTTATATACTGTTACAACCAGTCCCCAGGTGAGATTCCCTAACTTGTTATAGTTCCAGATGTGGTACCTCAAACTTTTAAATCCTGAATGAGGAAGGGTGAACTGGTTCCCTTCATTATTTATCTGCCCCTTTGGTTGGCCACAACATGGTTAATTTTACAGAAGTTATCCTTCTGGGTAACATAACAGGAGCTGCAAATGCTGGAGCCAGAGATAACAAAATGTGGAGCTGGATGAACACAGCAGGCCAGGTACCATCAGAGGAATAGGAAAGCTGATATTTCGGGTCAGGACCCTTCTTCAGAAAGCCTGGCCTGCTGTGTTCCTCCAGATCCACACTTTGTTAACCCTTCTGGGTAACTTTTTTTTTCCCCAATCTTTTGTTTTTTTACTGTCACACTTTCAGTCTGAGATACTTCCATGATGAATACCGCTTGGAGGAAGCAATGTGAGTGCCAAAAGTGTACAGAATGTACTCTGTTTGGGGTCTTCAATACACATCCGGGGTTTGCCATAGGCAAGAAACTGAACTGGATTCACCATATAAAAAATGTGGCTACAAGAGCAGGCAGGTCAGAGGCTAGGAATCCTCCAGCAAGTTACTCACCACCTGACTCCCTAAAGCCTGTACACCATCTGCAAGGCACAAGTTAGGAGTTTGGTGGAATGCACCCCACTTGCCTGGATGAATGCAACTTCAACTCAAGAATGTTGACACCATGCAGGATAAAGCAACCTATATGATTGCACAAGCATCACTCTTTCTACCAATGAAGCAATTAGAGCAGTGTGTTTTCTACAAAATGCACAGAATGGCTCATAAGGATTCCTTAGACAGCACCTTTCAAACTTATGACCACAATCATTTGGAAGGGTAAGGGCAGCATATACATGGGAACAACACAACTTACAAGTCCCCCTCTAAGGCAGTCACCATGCTGAATTGGAAATATTTTGCTATTCCAGCGGTGATGTTGGATCAATTTCCTGGAACTCATTCCCTAATAGCACGCAAAACAAAACTTTTCACTGTATGTAGCTGCATGTGACAATAATAAATCAAATCAAATAAAACCAAATAACATGCAGCAGTTCAAGAAAGCAGTTTACCACAACCTTTCCAAGGATCTCTAGAGATCTACACTTGAACTCTGTGGGAAGCTAGGGTAATGATTGCTCGGCCACTTCTGAGATTTTTTATCATTGATAGCCACAGTTGGAAGACTGGAGGTTGGCCAATGTGGTGCCACTATTTAAGAAAAATGGTAAGGAAAAGCCAGGGAACTATAGACTAGTGAGTCTGACATCAGTGGTAGGTAAGTTGTTGGAGGGAATCCTGAGGGATAGGAAATTATATGTATTTGGAAAGGCAAGGACTGATTAGGGATAGTCAACATTACTTTGTGTGTGGGAAATTGTGTCTCACTAACTTGAATGAGTATTTTGAGGAAGTAACAAAGAGGATTGATGAGGGCAGAGCAGTAGACATGATCTATATAGACTTGTGTAAGGCATTCAACAAGGTTCTTTGTGGTAAACTGGTTAGCAAGGTTAGGTCACATTGAATACAGTGAGAACTAGCCATTTGGATAAAGAACTGGCTGGAAGGTGGAAGACAGAGGGTGGTGATGAATTGTTGCTTTTCAGAGCAAAAGCTTGTGACCAGCAGCATGCCATAAGGATTAGTACTGGGTCCACTGTTTTTCATCATATATATATAGATGAATTGGCGATATGAATATAAAGGGGTATGGTTAGTAAGTTTGCAGATGATACAAAAATTGGAGGTGTAGTGGGCAGTGAAGAAGGTTATCTCAGAGTACAATGGGTCATTGATCAGATGGGCCAATGGGCCGAGAAATGGCAGATGGAGTCTAGTTTAGATAAATGTGAGGCACTGCATTTTAGAAAGGCTAATCAGGGCAGAACTTATACACTTCATGATAAGGTCCTGGAGACTGTTGCTGAACAAAGAGACCCCACAGTGCAGGTCCATAGTTCCTTGAAAGTGAAGTTGCAGGTAGACAGGATAGTGAAGAAGGTGTTTCAAATGCTTGCCTTTATTTGTCAGTGCTCTGAGTATAGAAGTTGGGAGATCATGTTGCAGCTGTACAGGACATTGTTTAGGCCACTTTTGGAATAATACGTGCAATTCTGGTCTCCCTGCTATTGGAAGGATATTGTGAAACTTGAAAAGGTTCAGAAAAGATTTATAAGGATATTGCCAGGGTTCGAGGGTTTGAGTTATGGGCAGAGGCTGGGGCTATTTTCCCTGGAGCTTCAGAGGCTAAGGGGTGACCTAATGGAGTTTTGTAAAATCATGAGGAGCATAGATAAGGTGAATAGCCGGGGTGGCAGAGACCAAAACTATTGGGCATAGGTTTAAGGTGAGAGGAAAGATTTAAAAGGGACCTAAGGGGCAACATTTTCACACAGAAGCTGGAATGAGTTGCCAGAGGAAGTGGTGGAGGCCGGTACAATGACAACATTTAAAAGGCATCTGGATGGGTACATGAATAGGAAGGGTTTTGGGGTATATGGACCAAATGCTGGCAAATGGGACTAGACTATTTTAGGATATCTGGTCAGCATGGATGAGTTGGACTGAAGGGTCTGTTTCCATGGTGTAAATCTCTATGACTCTACAACAATAGATGCTGGCCCAACAATCGATGCTATATCTCATGAATAAATAATTAAAATATCTTAACAAAATCTAGCTTACTAAACTCTAGTTCTCAGTCTTGTGGGGCTAGCAAAGGGAAGGGATCAAATTGATCTCCATCCCCTCGATGAGTGAAGTATGGTCTCAGTGTGGTGTACAAGGTTCTGGAGGGGTTTGATAGGATAGGTACTGGGAAATTGTTTCTGCTGGTAAGGGAAACTAAAATGCAGATGTACCACCTCAGGATAAGGAGTTGATCATTTTGGATCAAATGATTTTTTTCAAAGATTTTGAATCTTTTTAATTTTACATTCAGGTGATTCTGGAGTCTCCATGACTGAATATGTTTAAATCCATAATAGATAAATTATTCTGTCTCTCAGGGAATCAGTTGTATGGTTGTGAGCAGAAATGTGGAGATGAAGCCACAGATCAGCTATGATTGCTTTTAATGGCAGGACAGACTTGAGGAATTGTATGATCATCTTCTTCTATTTCTTGTGACCTGCTGAGTATTTTCTTCATTTTTTGCCTTTATTTCAGATTTTTCACATTCAGAGTATTTTTCAAGTACTGATTTATTTACCATTTTAAAATAGGCTTCATCAATTCTTTTCATTTATTTTTACATCCACCAGGGTAGAGTGTGCGCTGTGTATATTCCTGGAAGTTCAGCAGAAAAGGTGAAAAGCATAACTGCTATAACCAATTTTCTGGAACTATAAGGGACAGCAATGTGTTATTCCACACAATAAACAATCATGTGTGTCATTGCTATTCCTCGACTCACCTACCCCCCACCCCCACCCACTCCCATAACCATAACCTACCTTCCTGTCAGCAGCATGTTCCAATAAGGAAAGGAGACAATGAACAGCCGCAGGCCATCCTTTCAAGCCTTCAGCTTCACAGTACCATCTCAGAGGGACTTATTCATGGTATCATAGTAAATCCTATTCTCCCTTCCAGTGTTTGTGCCTGAGCTTCTACATGGAAGAAAGAGATAAAGAGAATGAATGGTCACTTAAGTAGCCAGAGGTAGCAGGAACATTGTTTGCTCTTCAGCAGTCTGTTTACACAACTTCAGGATTGCAGCATCTGGTCAGGAAGCAAATGATACTGTTAACTTGGTGTTTGCTTAAGTAGTATTCCATTTTAATTTGCTCTTTTGTAGCTCACTTAGAAAGAAATTTAGAAGCGGTAAAGAGGTTGTAGAATAAGATATCTAAATAAAGAATAATCCACTTAAAGCACGATTACTCCCAAATCATCATCCTCAAATTTCAGCTGAAAGCTGAAGACAAAATCTGATTCCAGCCCCATAGCGATGTGATTGACTAAACAGTGCTAATGTAGCAAAATTGTTTTCTTGTGATCAACTGCTTCAACTCAACTACTACCTTCTCAAGATGATGTCACTCATGTTGTCCCATTCCAAGAAGGAAACAATAAACTCCCAAGTATACGGCAGATGACGTATCGCAAAATGACTTTTAATCAGGGATCATATGACATCTCAAAGCATATTGCTAGACTATAGAGCTGGGATATAATCATAAGCTTCTCAGTCATTTAGTTATCTGCTCAGTTATTAATCTGAAAATACTCTTACCTTTGCTGACCCTACCAGAATATTTTGACACTTCAATATTTTACAATATTTCTCGTTTGGGAAGAATAATTGTTCTCAAAGGCATTAAAGTCTTGGTAAACACCTTGAAGTTTGAAGAATTTTAATATAAACTCCAGTGGTTGACTACATTTCATGATGAAAGACAATTATGGGGAAATGTATAGAGTACTAAGGGTATTCTTAAATACAAGATTTCATTACATTGTCATAATTTAAGATTAAAAAAAGTTACCTCCAAAGGTTTTTGAAAGGATGCCATGCTCCGTTTGGTGCCTTTTAACTGGTGATGATTAAAATGACACCTTTGCCCCTTGAGGTTCCAGAACTGAGTGTGTTCATGTCACTATGTAGCTATGAGACCTTTTCCAACAGTACTCTCCAGGTAATACATGTACATGCTTTTAAATGGCTGCTTACTGGTAAACTATGTACTAGCCCTTAACAACTTGAACAGCCTTTGGGAAGAAAAGCTTTTCCCTGGACACTGCAGCAGCTGTCATGCCCTCGCTGAAGACTTGGCCAGATAGTCTCTTGGGTAGAGTATGTTCAGCAGTTGCCTCAATTCAAGTTACGGCTTCTCCGCATGTCTAAGGCCTGCCAATTGCTCACAGGTCACAGAGACATCTGCTGATGGCAGTTCAATTTTCTACATGATTTGTCCTCTGCTCTGAAAGCTAGAAAATGTATTTGAGTTTGTGACAATACTGATGATTGGAAATGTATGTGGCTGTGGAACAGTGATTCTATATGTCAACAGGAGAATTCAGACCACATCCTTTTATATGTTCCTGAATGGTACTTAAGTCAAATCTCTTTTGCAATCCCATTCATGATTCTCACCTTGTGTGTGTGGCTTCTATGTGATAACTCCCTGTTTCATATGAGGACGTCAGCCTAAATACTTCATTGATGGTTGGCTTCTTCAAGGTTACTGTTCCTGTCGTGCATTTCTTATCCTTGTGTGTTCTACTGATGCCCCTCCTGTGGCCCAAGTGGGCACTACTTACTCCTGCGCTGTTACTACTGACTGTTCTGTGGCTGCTATTTACTCTCCCAGGATGAGTACTGGCTCTCTTGCAACCACAATGCTCCCCTGTATGCAGCTATTTACTTTCTAACAGTTTCTGCTTGCTCTTCGCTGCTGCAACTGGCCACCTTTCCTCACAGCAATGATGGCCTCCTTGTCCATGAATGGCCCTCCTACTTGTCACAATAATATTGTCCTGCCTGTGACTGGCATTCCCCTTCTCCAAAATGGCTCCCTGCTTACCTGTGAGTGGCTCACCTGTGGCTGCTGTGGCCTTGTCCATGGCTGCGAAAGGCTCTCACAATCCATACTGGCTGTCCTCCAGCTGCAATGGCATCCACCCCCATCCATAGATGAAATTGCCTGTGGCCACAATGCTTTCAGCCCTGTTCACTACTGGGTGTCCCTGACCACTACTGGCTGAACTGTGGCCACAACTGTGTATGCCATGCCCCATACTGTCCTTTCGTATGGCTCCCACATTGACTACCCACTGGAATAGAAAACCCCCTGCAGAGTCTATTTCTGATATCCTGGGTCAGAGGTGTTTGGTGTCTCAGCTGTTGGAGGAAAGGGGAGGAGCTACAGCACAGCAGATGCTCTCAAAAGCTGCTGGTGAGATCAACACATTCAGGTAGCAAAGCCATGGTGTATCTCTGCACCCAGAGGGACTTCAGAGCAGTGAGGTAATGAAAACAAGCTTCTCTCTCCAGGACTTCAAAAGTCAAGGTAAAAACGTAGGAAAACACAGTTAAAACTCATCTTCAAAGATTGGACTCATTCATTTTCAAGGAACATTTCAATCTAATTTTGTACTTGCCAAGGCTTTAGTTAATTCAATTGGTTTAGTTCAACATGTCCAAAGGGATGCCCAGAGGTTTTTATTACCAGTACTTTAAGCATGAAGACGAGTTTTCTGCTGAGCTATGAACAATGGATGGTGAGTCTCCATGAAGTGTGAAGGCTTAATGCCCAGTTTTCTGCTGATGTTCTTGATTCAGGTTAGCCTGCTGGTAGATGAAGGGGAGGGCTGCCGAGAGAGGAAAGCCCACAGTATTCATATCGACAAGATGGTTGTGACTCTGGCATACTGAGTACCATCTTGGTTGTAGATTCACCTTGAACTTTGCCAGTTGCATAACGCAAGGGCAGAAGTTGATACGTTGATGAAGCTTCACCTCGCAAACCAGAAACTGTTGCTGGGTGCTCTGCCAGTTTGTCTGCAGGCCAAAATGGGAGTGAACTAAGAAGGTAAAGCCAAATTGCTCACAGGCACAACCTTGTTTTTCTATGTGGTCCTAATGTTATGAATGATTTACACTGATGGCTTCTCTTATACCATACAAGATGCAGTCGGGTTTGTCTACTCAGTCACTCACGGGGACACAATAATGGTGCAGGAGATGAATGCTACAACTCAAAGGCTGGCTTTGGATATGATAAGGATTAAGCTTGAAAATAATCTATGCATGATTGCTGAGAGACATTATCCTGAAGCTACTAACACATGAAAAAGTCCCCTTGCAGGCCACATCCAAAGCTCTTTGGAATGAAAAACAAACAAAACCATGCTCCATGCAACTACCTTGTTTTGTTGTCATGCATGACATGCTGACATTCTGTTATGTTTGGCTTGGAATCACAGCAGGTCAGGCACTATCTGATAATGAGGTATGTCCCTGAATTGGAAAGCATATTGCAAATAGCACAAGTTTTCATTCTTGAATGCAATCTGTGCCATTGACCATGTTTCTGGCAGAAACATGGCTGCTGATGACCTGTATTATTTTTCTTTAACATGTATCCATGTGATTACTCTCAGCCATTTCTTTTGCAGCAGTTGACCCTGAAGATGCGTTTAATGGGACATGAGACAACTTCCCTTTGCTAGAAGACTAACCTGATCCTGCAGATGCAAGTTCTCCCAATCGCACAGTTGAGAAAGACAACCTGTTTCTCTATGCAGTTGTCCCCAGTACAGTTTGGAACATACATTATTAACATTAATCCTGCATATTGGCATGACATTCTGGGCAATATTTAAGCTATTTGCTACTCCCCTCTGAATTACACTGTCTGTCCTTTAACTCTTGCAAGACATATCTGTACCTGTTACAACCAGCTTTCCTGGACTGAACTCTCAGCTCAAATTTCACAGGTTTGTGATTATTGTGATATACTGTTTTTTATAAGTAAATATGCCTAGGTGACAGCAGTGATACTAATCAGTGCACAAATCCTAGCATTGGGAGGGTGTGTGATAAAAATGAGCGTACTGAAGTGCCAGCTAAAAATGGAGGCCTATTTTTCAACGAGATCTCCTGTATATATTCACTTTTGGGAAAAAGAGAAGGCTCAATATCATTGTGACGTCTATCTTTGTAGTCTGTAGTAGTGACTTTCCAAGCCTGTGGGATTCTTGTCCAAACCTAATCACATTTCTTTCACGTGTTAAGTTGATGGGTCACAACAGTTCAAGTCTAGCAAAGGGATCTTATGGGTTATTTATGTAGCTATAAGTTATCTCCCCAGTGCTAAGGGAAGATGCCCAGACAGTATCATCCGTTGTGCTCAATGCTGTCATGAGGGGAAGCCATGCATGATTCTTACCTGAAATTATTTCATGAAAGATTGTCTATATGCGTGGTTGCCTTCTCGGTGGTGTCAGGTAAATACTCAGGCTATGGCTTGAGCCAAAATATCAGCTAGACCCATTCGGCATTAGTAGATATGTAGACATAGACAATCAGGAGCCAATCATTATAAAATCACCAAACTTAATCTCTCACTTTCCAAGGTCTAGCAAACAGTATTTGCCATACCATAGCACAGGGCATAACTTTTATATTTTCTGTCCCTGTCTTTTGTGCCATTCTCCCTAATGAATTCCACATCTAGTAGATGTAGTAGAAACTGTTTAAACATAGAACATAGAACATTACAGCGCAGTACAGGCCCTTCGGCTCTCGATGTTGCGCCGACCTGTGAAACCAATCTGAAGCCCGTCTAACCTACACTATTCCATTATCATCCATATGTTTATCCAACGACCATTTAAATGCCCTTAAAGTTGGCGAGTCTACTACTGCTGCAGGCAAGGCATTCCATGCCCTTACTACTCTCTGAGTAAAGAATCTGCCTCTGACATCTGTCCTATATTCATCTTAAAGCTATGTCCCCTTGTGCTAGCCGTCACCATCTGAGGAAACAGGCTCTCACAGTCCACCCTATCCAATCCTCTGATCATCTTGTATGTCTCTATTAAGTCACCTCTTAAACTTCTTCTCTCTAATGAAAACAGCCTCAAGTGCCTCAGACTTTCCTCATAAGACCTTCCCTCCATACCAGGCAACATCCTGGTAAATATCCTCTGCACCCTTTCCAAAGCTTCCACATCCTTCCTTTAATGCGATGACCAGAACTGCATGCAATACTCCAAGTGCGGCCGCACCAGAGTTTTGTACAGCTGCAACATGACCATATACCACACATTCCATTACCATATAGACCATATACCTTATATACCATACAAGGACAGGATAGAAAATGCTGACCTTTTGCACTGTCATTTGGTGATTACTTACTGCCATGCAATCTTTGGAGCCTTGTACATTGATCGACTCAAATATAAATGAACATTGAGTGTGGCATAGTGGCAAAGCGGTTAGCACTGCTGCCTCACAGTGCCAGGGATCCGGGTTTGATTTGAGCCTCGGGCAGCTGTTCGCGTGGAGTTTGCACATTCTCCCTGTGTCCACGTGGGTTTCCTTCGGCTGCTCTGGTTTCCTCCCACAGTCCAAAGGTGTGCAGGCTAGGTGGATTGGCCATGCTAAATTCCCCACAGTGTAGATTAGGTGGGTTATATGGGTCTGGGTGGGATGCTCTGAGGGTCGGTGTGGACTGGTTGGGCTGAAGTGCCTGTTTCCACACTGTAGGGATTTGATGATGATCAGTTATGGCATTTAGGTCAGGATTTGGGAGGTCTTTGACTGTACAGCTGTTTTCTCTTTTGAAGGGCTTAATGGGAAGTTGCTGAGACTTGTTTATGTCAAAAATCACATTACACCAAGTTATAGTCCAGTGGGTTTATTTGAAATCACAAGCTTTCTGAGGAGTGGAGTGAACAAGCATAAAATGGCTGATGGAGAATTCTGTTCGAAAGGAGATCCAAGTTTCGATTGATTAAGATGCAAATTAAAGTCACTGCCCTGAGATAATTATAGGTCTTAATAGTGTCTGCTTAACTTTCGAAACTTCAATCAGACTGAGATACAAAAGGTGATACCTCAGTTCAGACACTGAATTGTAGGTGTGAGGCCTTATTCAGGATCTGTCTCCCAGTTTTAACCTGGAATCATGCTGGTTTCATTCTGAAAGCAGGAATTCATAAATTGCCACACTGACTGACTCTGTGTGTGTGTGTGTGTGTGTGTGTGTGTGTGTGTCTGTCTGTGTCTGTGTGTGTGTGTGTCTGTGTCTGTGTGTGTCTGTGTCTGTGTGTGTGTCTGAGAGAGAGAAAGAGAGGGAGAGAGAGTCGCTCAAGTCACTCCACTCAAGTCAACCTACCACACAGACTACGCTGAGAGACTCTGCTGTCGTACCTCTCGTAAACTCCTCAATCATCAACTCTACAGCAGGATAAAGTCCGTATTCTCAGCTTGTGTTTAAGATGCAGCAGAACAGTTGCAGGACACTGCCAAGCATACAAGGCCATGAAACTACAGTACCTACATGCACACCAAGGACAGGAAATTAGAGAACCTTAGCGTCACCACCCGCAGTAACCAGGCATCCCCAGGCTCCACAGTTAAAAGCGGTACCACCGCAGGGAAATCTTCTGACCACACCCTTCAACTAGACAAAGTTGAAGTTCTCAGCTAAAGACTCAATTTCTGCCCCACTGCCAAAATATACCCATTGGTCTCACGGCAGACACAGATGAATTCATCAGGTGAATGAGGCTCCGGGAATTCTCCCACAAACCCCAGGATGTCAGCAGCTAGCCCAATGGGACACGCAATGAACTCAAAAAGTTGACAGAAAAATCCGTGGTGCAGCAACTAAAGAAGAAAGAGTTGAATTGATCACTCTGGACAGCCCCTGCCCTAGGCTTGACATGCATGCTCCAACCGTCAGGAGATGTGTTAACACCAGATTCATCAGTTGCATTCACATGGTAGTGCAGAATGTCACCCAAGCACAATGAAATGCCATGCACGCTCACAAGACCAATCACAACATTGTCATCAAACCAGCAGACAAAGGAGGAGCCATTGTCATTCGGAATAGAGCATACTATTGCAAAGAAGTGGACTGACAACCAAACAACCATGGAACACTACAGACAACCACCTGATGATCCGACCAAAGAACACACTCATCAACTCAACAGACCGATCAAGACTTTTGATTCAGCCATTCAGAGTATCCTATGCACTCTCATTACACGTACACAAAGCCAACACATCTGGACATCCCTTCGTATCAGGCAATGGGACCCTGTGTGAGAACCTCTCTGGCTATGTCAAGGGCACCTTGAAACCAATTGTACAAGGAACCTCCAGCTTCTGTCGGGACACTATAGATTTCTTACAGAAACTCACCACCCCAGGACCAGTCGAACCAGCACAATTCCTCATCAGAATGAATATTTTGGCACCAGCATCCTCCATGATTACAGCATCGCTGCAACAGTCTCAGTATTCAAGACCAACAACTGCCAGTTTCCAGATGACATCCTACAACTTATCCGCTTCATCCTCGACCACAACGCCTTCACCTTCGACAATCAGTTCTTCATCCAGACACACAGAACAGCCATTGGGACCAAATTTGCACCCTAATATGCCAATATTTTCATGCACTGAGCAAGACTTCTTTGCTGTGTAGGACCTCCAACTAACGCTGTAAACCAGATACATTGATGACATTTTCTTCCTTTGGACTCATGTTGATGAATCACTGCAACAACTACGTAGCGATATCGATAAGTTTCATCCTACCATCAGACTTACCATGGACTACTCTTTAGAATCAATCTCACTCCTGGACACCTGCATCTCCGTCAAGGACAGACACGTCAGTATCTCACTCCACCACAAGCCCACAGATAACTTCACAATGTTGCACGTCGCTAGCTTCCACCCTAAATGTATTTTAAAAAAGCCATCTCCTACAGGCAATCCCTGCGCACACAGAGGATCAGTTCCGATGTGGAGGAACGTGACGGACACCTGAAAGTGTTGAAGGACAGCCTCATAAGAACAGGATATGATTCTCAACTCATGCATTGCCAGATCCAATGAGCCAGAGTGAAAAACAGCAATAACCACCTCAGAAGACAGACCCAGGATACAACCAGTAGAGTACCCTTTGCCTTGAGCAGAGAAACTACACCGTGTTCTTCAGGGCCTTGAACATGTCATCGATGTCAATGAACACCTCATCAAGGTCATCCATACACTTCCATTTCTCGCCTTCAAACAGCCGCCAAAACTTAAACAGACCATTGTCCACAGCAAACAACCCAGCCTTCAGGACAACATCTACCACAACACCGTATGACACTGCCATGGCAACCTCTGCAAGACATGTCAGATCATCGACATGGATGCTACATTCACATGTGGGAACACCATCCACCATGTACACGGCAGATACTCATGTGACTCAGCAAATGTTGTCTCTCTCATATGCTGCAGGCAAGGGATGCCCTGAGGCATGGTATATTGACGGGACCAAGCAAACACTACAAAAATGGATGAATTGACACCATGCAACAACTGTCAGACAGGAATGCTCCCTCCCAATTGGGCAATACCACAGTAATCAAGGGCATTCAGCCTCCGATCTTTGGGTAAGCGTCATCCAAGCTGGACTCTGGGATACAGAACAATGCAGAATTGCTGAGCAGAGACTGATAACCAAGTACCGTACCCATGAAGATGGCGTGAACCATGATCATGAGTTTATGTCACACTACAGGTGACCTCACCACACTGTTCTGTATCTATAAAATCTTCCTTGCTGTCCTGTTTTGACAAAATCACCTCTCTCACAATTTCTTTCACATACACACATACACTCTGTCTCTCTCTTTCTCTCTTATGCACAGATACACACACACGCACACACACACACAAATCTATGGGGTGAATCATTTCATCCAAGATGTTTGTCCATTTGCAGATACATTCAATTTTATTCAAAAAACACACAATTTGTAGTCACAGTCAGTCAGTGTGAAATTTTATGGATTCCTGTTTTCAGAATGAAACCAGCGTGATTCCAGGTTAAAACTCGGAGGCAAATCCTGAATAAGGCCTCACACCTACAACTCAGTGTCTGACCTGAGATGTCACCTTTTGTATCTCTGTCTGATTGAATTTTGGAAAGTTAAGCATAAAACCTTTAATTATCTCAGGGCAATGACTTGAAACAGATTCTGGAATTTGCATCTTAATCAATCGAAACTTGGATCTCCTTTCTAATAGAGATATCCATCAGCCATTTTATGTTTGTTCACTCGACTCACACCAATTGTATGATCCTCTGATCTCTCTATGTATGAACACTGTGTCTGTGTGCCCTCTCTCACTGCACCTGATGAAGGAGCGGTGCTCTGAAAGCTTGTGATTTCAAAAAACTATAATCTGGTGTTGTGTGATTTTTGACTCTGTCCAACCCCAGTCCAACAACAGCATTGCCACATTGAGACTTGTCCATGGTGCTAATAAGCCTGTGATGCTGATAACAAATGCTGTCACTTCTATGCTTACAATTCCTGAACTTGGCGTGTGATTGCCTCTTGGTTCCAAGGCTGTAAGCTTCTACATTCACTTGCGAAATCGAGCTGTCAAGCATCAAATTGATACTGCCATTTCAAAGGAATGCAGTAGGGAAAATGACATCAGTAAATGAGAAGGAGATTTTATCTGGTGTGAAAAACGCATGGCCGGCACCAAAAGCCCTGCTCTCTTTCCTCTGTAACAAGATCCAAGGCGTGCTTGTGAGTAGCCTTTGGTATTCTGCACTGAAGAGAAGGATTTTATCAAGTTGTCTTTTTTGGAGGATTTTGTTTGGCTGGAAGTATTCTGAAATGCACATGATATCCATGTACCAAAACATGAGATTTTAGGTATAGCCATGTATAGATTGCTGTGGTGAGGAGATTAGCTGTAGCATGATGAACGGAGGAGGTACTCTGTTATGATCTGTTAACTGGAATTACACTTCAGCAGACGTGTTAAGTATGAAGCAAATCTATTCAACCAGCATATAACTTCAATGAAAGTTACCCATGTGTATATTACTACTGGTATGACTATGGACAATGTGCCAAATATTGAATGTGAACTTTTGCCTGCTAACCATGCTGAAGGTGATAAAAATAATCTGTCAAGCCAACACTGGCATCACCAGAATCTGTCTAGCTATCAAATAGCCACCTTGAAGAATAGCAAATTGTTTATAATATATATCTATTTTAGGGTGAGTTTAAACATTTTGTCAATGAATGTATATAACCAACAACATTTTTAAAGTGGATGTTGCACTGGACATTTCTTCCTTGTTACCACACATAGATGAATTGACTGCTTTAATAATCTTTTATTCTTATATTATAAACATTACTGTAATGTAATCCAGGATTGACTTTATAACAAAACATTCTTAAGTAATCAAAACAATGTTAAGTCACACTTAGCATATCAAAGATCCACAAAGAAACAAAAAGGATGCTAGAATTCTTAAGACAGAGCTATTCAACTACTGCTGAGAAAATGTCAAAAAGACTGATAATAATGTATGCTTGGGACTTAGTCAAATCTTTGTTTATTTTCTCATTTGGTCTCTTCCTTTATGTACTGAAGGAAATCAATGATGCTAACTTAAAAATGCTTGAGTATCATGACATTATATTGGTTGCCAATTAACTACTTGGGATATCAAGTTGTAATCTAATGATTGCTGTTCAGTGCAATTGATAACAATTGATAGCTGAAAGGTTGCATTTTATTGGAAATAATATTAAATTTTACATGTTCTTAAGTGAGAATGAAACTTGTTGGATAAAAGTTTGTCAAAGGATGTCAAAATATGTTGAAAATTGTCAAAACAAATTCTGTTGGAGTTCTAGGTAATTATTTAAAATTATTTCATTTCTGCAAATGAGTCCTCATGAAGATTCCACGCAAAGGCACAACCATTTCCTTCTACATTTCCCATATTTGCTAGAAGTGGGACTGCCTGGTACTTCAGCTATTGCAATCCTAAGTTCTATCATTTATTTCAATAATATTTTTATCATAGTCTCAGAAGATTTCATTGCTTGCTTTTCTCTTCTTCTGTACAGCTGGCTCTTCCAGAAGCCTGTTCAGTTCTTTAAATTCAGATGCTCTTTAAATATGGAAATCATACCCCGGTTTCATATTTTGCAGAATTTTCCATTCCTCCATGGCAATTTATCTCCAATTGAGAGGACTCTTGCACTTGTCTTGCCAGCATAATTGAAATTAGCTAACCATGAGAATTCTGAAAGGATCAGACTGCTCTGAATTCATGCAGGGTGCAAGAATTGCCAGGCCTTTGTCTTTCTTATTGTCTATAGAATGGATTCAAAATTGAAGAAAAACTCAACAAAATTGGAACAATGTTACAAAAATAAAAGATTTGGAAGTTGGATGGGAATTGAGAAGGGGTAATTATTGATTATTCTTTTTTAAACTAAGATATAATATGAAGAACTGTTATCAACAAAAGAACAAGTTTGATCAAATTGAAGTTAATGGTTTTTTCTAATTAAAAAGTAGCATTCAAACAGTATCAAATCATTGTATTGGTAATTGAAAATAGATTATTAGTTTACAATCAGTGAAAATAACTTCTTTTGGCTGAACACTATTTCATTGATCCTTGTACTGTCCCTAAAAATTAACTATTACAAAAGTATTATAATGAGTTGACTATTACCAGAAACATAATATTTACTTTTTAATTTTGATTACAAAATGAAAAGGATCTGTCAAAATTCCTTAATTACAGCAAATTTAAGGCCAATAATGTAGCACTCCAGATACTGTGCAACATACGAGAAATAATCTTTATTTACAAAGGTCAGCTTCCTGCTCTTCTCTTTAAAGCCCTATATGCGAAAGCAGTTCTACCAATCATCTTGTCTTTTTGTTGCTGTTCAGGACCTGGTTGTCACAGTAACAGTATTGTGATAAGCAGGTATCTACCAAAACTCCAAGGGGGTCTTAATAGGATTGAGCAGAGGGATCAAGTGGCTCATTTCCTGTTTTAGGTTATTACAAAGCAATGAACAACTCGTCATACAGTTTCTGAATTCAATGCCATTAATAATTCCAAAAAAAAAAATTGATTGGATCTTGAACTGGATCTTCAATAAAAATAAGGAAACGGAAGAAAACACTGAAAGGAAAAAAATGGTAGAAAAATTTGAAATAATGTCAACATGCTTCACAGTTACTGATCCCTTTCACAGACACCAATTTTCCACTTCAAAGTGAGGACTTTGTTTATTAAGAACAATACAACATGTCACATTAAAAGCTTTGTCCCTCTTGATGATTTGGGACATCGGATGTTTGCTGCTCTGATCTGTGCAAAAGAATAATCCCAGGATTATTAATTCAACAGATGTCACGTACTTTAAGCAGAAAACAAAAGCTTTTAAATAAAATGAAAAGCAAGAGACTGTCAACAAGAGGAGCAGAGTTCTATTTAGACAAAAAGTTTAATCACAGTTTGCATTGAATTCATAAAGTATTTTTTAAGTCATTAATATATCTTTTTAAGTAGGCATATTGACTGAAAACACAAAGGGCTTCAGATAACAAACAAATATATTTTATCCAATGAAACAACATCTATTTGTAACATAAATGTCAAGCATAAAACTTAAGTATATGTATGCAAGAATTTAATGGATTTTCAAAAGAGAAAATTTTACTACTTCAATCTTTAATAGGAAAAGAATAGGATAAGATAGTAGATGCTTTTTCAGGAGTTTTATCTGACTCGTTAAACTATGTGCCCATCAAAATTCCTTGCACTTTTGATAGATTTTCCTAGAAATGAAATGGAAGGGATTAACTAAGTAATTTGAACCTAAGTCCTTGTCCTGGGGAACATATTCTATTGACACTCAAATACTATCGCACATCTTGAGTTTTACAAACTAGAAACTTAATATTTTGATCATTGATTGATCATAATATTGCATTCATTTCATAATTAATGCTCTCAGGTGAGCTTCCAGCATCAAGTAAATTGTCATGGA
This sequence comes from Ginglymostoma cirratum, assembly GCA_024137785.1. Lineage (NCBI taxonomy): Eukaryota > Metazoa > Chordata > Chondrichthyes > Orectolobiformes > Ginglymostomatidae > Ginglymostoma > Ginglymostoma cirratum. Next base: position 59,257,431 of record JAHRHZ010000145.1, on the reverse strand, counting down.
AGTTAATGAGCAAAAATTACAAAATCTGTGCTTTTGATGCAGTATAAGGCTTTTCCAACACTCTGATACTCACAACAAATGTTTTAAAAGCACATTGATAGGTTTCTTTATGTTACAAATATGGTTTATTTGTATTTTCTATCAACTTCCTTTGATAATTTGTTTTAAGTAGAGTTCTCACAATGACATCACTCAGACCTCATCACTATGAAAACAACGGTGAACGTAATGATGCTGCTATCCTTCCCAGTTGCACTCCTACACCACTCTGTATATCCCTCCTTGCTACCCACACAACTGTGTTAGGATTTTAACAAAACAACATGATGGAATTTTCAATCATATAGCCAGTTCTGTTAGATTCATTTTCACAGTCTAAAGACTCATTGCTTGCATCACCACACATGTCCAACATGGTGTTGAAAATATTGCCTAAACATCAGGAAAGAAACAATAAGAATTGACAGTTAGAGAACGCAACAAGAAGTACATTAGATAGTGTTCTATGAACTAAGGAAGTTTGGCATGTGTGAATGAATAACAGTAAGCTAGTGCAAGTGCAATTTTTAGAATGTACTTCTGGTTTAGATGATATTTAAAATAACTGCCATTGATTTTAGAAGCAAAGCTAAACAGAAGTCCCCCAACATTTCCAAGTGACGTCAATCGTCAGCACCCTGAAAAGAAGATAAGAAAATAATTGAAGTGCTCTATTAATTTTTTGAGGCTTATATTTTTTCTAAGGCATTTTAGTGGATAATATTAAATAAGAATGAGCAACCTTAAACTTAGATTTAAGGGAGAAAGGCTGCAATATGCTGTGTATCAAAATATTATCTCTTTTAATTTGAAAAATCTGTACCACTTTTGTGGTCATATTTAAGTGTAAGCTTGAATTTCTAGCTAACTGCACATCTTTTATCAATGTGAATTCCTTTACTTTTTTTGGTATCTGACAATGAAGGTTGGGCTTTATACCGATGGCAACGATGATACGGTATTGCAAAAATATACTTCATGTATAATTTAAAGAAATGCAGGTACTTATAAATATACAATGCTTAAGGGGAAACAATTCTTAAAATCTTTTGAGGAAAAAAAAACATGCGTTTCAAAGTTTTGACAAGACTAAAGGGGTAAAGATGTAGCAGGGTAAAATGAAATGAAATGAAACCTGATGTAAAGGCATAAATTGCATTCTGACAGGTGACAGAATAGCCAAACCCACTTTATGGTGAGTTAATGTTGTACATACTACTTGCAGGACGTGAGAACAGATGCAGAACAGGCCAGCTAATTTAAGATATCTGGCAGGTTAGACAACAAAACAGCACCACATATTTGGAAGAAACCTAAGGCTGCTTGCTGTAAGTTGTTGTTTATTAACTTGTTCAATACATTTATTACTTGACCAGTCTTACAATTTACATAAAAATAAACATTTTTAGAGCATCTTATATATGTATATGCAGACTAGCAAGTCACATATTCAAGATGAAATGTACAATTGAAAGCTTAATCTATCACATAGAACTTTCAAGGGCATTATATCTACAGTCGGTGTAACACAATTTAGTTGCATGTAGTACACACTTACCTCAATCCATATAAGCCTCTGAATTGGATACATGCTGCGTGCTTTATCAAATTGCAAAATTCCAAATCAACTTAATTTTCTGCTTTTTCAAAGCCAAAATATATAACAAATAGACAAATAGAGGATATGATCATAAACAATAAAGGGGAGAAGTGGAAGTGGAACTTTCTTTGGAAATTATCTTTGAATTTCCCAAACTGTACCAAAGAGGCAAATGGAACTGCATACATGGGTTACACCAGAATCCATATAACATGAGCATACAAACAAGGAAGAAGAATTGGCCATTCGGCCCTTTGTCCCTGCTCAGCCATTCAGTAAGATCATGATTTTATCTGATTTTAAGCTCAACTCCACACTCCTGCTTACCCCTGACAATCTTTCAGCCCCTTGGTAATCAAGAATCTATCTACACAAACACAGAAGTTGCTGGAAGAGCTCAGCAGGTCTGACGGCATCTGTGAAGAAAAATTAGAGTTAACGCTTTGGGTCTGGTGACCCTTCCTTGGAATCTATCTAGCTCTAATTTTTAAAAAATCTGTTTTAGATGCCAGTAAACAGCCCACACATCATTTTTCTGTATCTCTCCCATATTTTAAGATTCTCAAATTACCTCAAGGAAATCTCAGAGATATATACATTCATAAAATTTTAAAATATTAATGATGAGTGGGAGGCTTCAGAAAATGCTGTAATGTGGAAACAATCAAGACAAAGTAATAGCAAACAAGATTCTGTGAACCTTAACAAAATAGGAAAAATGGAATTAGAAACATTATTGAATTAGCACAATGCCATTTAAAAGAGAATAACTCCAAATCATGCAGTGCACTCCATTATAAATGTTTTGATTGTGATATAAATGTACATTTATAACAAACTCTAAAATAGAAAGTGTAGGCTTAAAATTCTATTAAGCCTCCTAGAAGACACGTGAATCATAACTATTGATTGTTATTTGCCCAGTTGAGGTGATACAAACAGTACACAAATTTATTTATGCTCGTTCATCAAAGGGTTGCCAACTCAGGATGGACATAAATGGGAAGGTGGCAGATGTAGTGATGTCATTTGAGGCTGGCAACGAGGTGTGAATTGATTCTAAGGGGAAGCAGATTCTAGGGACGGGTTTAGCAAGCAAATTATGTTGGGGATTCACTGCCTCCCAATTGGAGCTCAAGTCCAGGCAGATTCTGCTGTGTGAACGCACTCTGCGGTGGACTGTTTAAATAAAAAGGGTTATTGAATATATGCTTCAAGTTGTGCACTTGAATATTTTTCAACGTGAAAGTTAATAACAAGTACTTTTCAAAATTAAATCATCCACTAGTTCTGATGCATTTGCAGTAAAGTGTTATTAGAAAATACATTTTTGCAATGTTTCCCAGTAGCTTACATATTAAAAGCGGCCGAGAACTGGTGTTTCCCCAAATTTGATCTTGCTGAAAGGGAGCACAAGAGGGTTAGTGCCCTGGATCCAGCAGCCTTGCATCATCATGTGGTTTGGTTGCTTTATTGAGCACACAAACAGCCTGTAGGTATTGTGAGCCAGATGTGCCAAGAAAATGAGTGCTCCTCTGAGCTGCTGCCATGGTGTCTGACATTGGATGGACATGTTGTCAATACTACTGCCCGCATGATTCTAGGTGAATATGCCTGATGTACCTCAGTGCACAGGGAACAAGACAAGCAACTCATGTTCATTTTTTCCTTCGGAGCAATGACCAAACTCTTCAGCTCTGGTCACTTGTTGTAGACAGTTCACGATTAGCAGGAGCTACAGCATTTATAATGTAAGTTTGTAATCTCCCTGACCATTTCCTTTGGCCACTGGGATAATGATGGACATTCTACTACAGGCCTGACCATTCGAGGAGGGTTGTCAATCTTCGTTCAGCACTATGACTGTGGTGTGGGCACTAAATATGTCTGGCTGCGTCCTCAGCTTGTCAGCATGACTTATTGCTGTATGTCACCTTTGGAAAAGGCAGCCTGTGCCTTCCAAGGTGCATGCATGCTGCATCAGCCGTGAGGGCTGTTTGTGAAAGACGTTGAGAGAAAGATGAGGACTATCAAAGGGGCACTAGGCCAGGGAGACAGCTCCCAGGTTTTCTGATGTCACGTTGCAGGTTTTGTTTAAAGAGGTCAATTGCAATGTTAACATTCATCTTGAGAGGACTAGAATACAAAAGCAGGGATGCACCGCTGAGGCTGTACATGGCTCCGGTCAAACTGCATTTGGAATATTATGAGCAGTTTAGGTCCTATATATAAGAAAGGATGTGCTGGCTTTTGACAGAATATAGTGGATATTCAAAAGAATGATCCTGGAAATGAGGTCATTTGAGGAGTCGTTGAGAATTCTAGGTCTGTACTCAATGGAGTTTAGAAAGATGAGTGAATGATCTCATTGAAATTTACAGAATACTGAGATGCTTGGATAGAGTGGACATGGAGGAGATGTTTCCATAAGTAGGCGAGGCTAGGACCTGTGGACACAGCTTAAGAGTGAAGGAATGACCCTGTACAACTGTGATGAAGGGGATTTTTTTTAAGCCAGAGGATAGTTAATCTGTAGAAGCTGAGTCACTCAGTGTCTTCAAACCAGAAATTGACAGGTTATTGGATAGTAAGGGGATCAATGGTTATGAGGAGAAGGCAAAAGAATGGGCTAAGAAACATATTAGTCTTGATTGAATGGGAGAGCCAGCCCAATGGGCTGAATAGCCTATTACTGCTCCAATAGCTTATGGTCTTATGGAAGCAATTTTTAAAAAAACTTGGGTGATCAAAGTGATCTTCCAAGCATACCCAGCAAGTAGAAGGACAACAAGTGGCCATGGGGATGAATCTGTCCATAAAGATCTGGCTGCAGTACTGTAAAAGGTTCAACGATCTCATAGGAGTGATCAAGGCCAGTGAATATATCTTCTCATTACATCTCTTATCCCGCGTACCATCACCATGGATATAGAACTGGCTTGATCATAGAAAACAAAGGCTAGTGGTAGAAGAGTGTTTTTCTGACTGGAGATCTGTGACCAGTGGTGTTCTGCAGTTAAGATTAGCCCATTTTGTTGTAATTGGCTTTTTAATCTTAATCACTGACAATGATATTTTCTCTGGTATTGATTCTTTTTTAAAGTAAAAGTTAAAATGTAATTAAAACTCCTTTTGTATTTCTTTCTTATACCCATCTTCCTTCCCTCTCTTTGTTTTACCTTCTGCATTTGAAATGAAAATTAATTAACTGTTCTAACTATACTTGTTGTTTCAGGCTATGTGTGGCTTAGTAAGAATTCTTCAGTTTGATTTGTTAAGAGGATAAACAGTTCCTTTCCTTGTTTACACAGGTCCATTGTCGTCTCACTATTTTGAATCTCTAATTACAGTAACATCCAGTGCAAAAACTTAAAGAAATCTGTGGGAACTGTAAGTACAAAGAATGGCTAGGACCATTATTTACCACTCCCCTTAAAATCTGAACCATTGTTTCTTTTGTTATTTGACTTATTCTTCAATGTGCAAAACAAATATATATTAGAACTTTATTATTTACATAACTCCATTTTTATAACTTCTGAACAAGACACGTCTAATAACCAGAACCATAGGAAAATTTAAATTTGATCATAGATGTGGTCAACTGTATAACTTTCTCCAGGTCTTTTCAAAACACACACCATAATAGAAATTGAATTTTACATTATGTCATAAATTTCTGTTGTACTTGTGCATTCTCGTGTTCTTAACATACCTAAAAATACTAAAATCTCTAACAAGGGTTTTTGCAAAATGTAATGTCATTGATATAGGTCCCAGATTCTAGGACACTTTAATGTGACTCATTAATGAGCTAATGAACCTCGAGACATCTGTAGCAGAAGGCATATGGCTCGAGGTTCATTATGGCTAAGCATTCATTCCGCAGTTCAACCACAGTAAGACTGGTGAAATAAAAGTAACCTATTAAGCATGACCTTTTCAGTGGCACGCACTGTTCATTCTAAATACTTGTGCTATCTACTGGATATTATTCAGTAGCTAATCATATAACTTCTGCTGAAAAAAAAATACACACATAGAAACACACGCATAAATGTTTGAAGATTCCAATGAAAATATCTAAGTTCCTTTTGATGTTTATTAACCACTGTTAGCTACTTTAGACTGAAATGGACTTTCTATGTACTTATCATTTTTTTCATTTAGTAAGTCTGTCTTTTCCCTTATACATGAAAATAAATGTTAACAAGGCTATTATTAATATGAAGGGTTTGCTTATAGAAAATCCAGTTAAGTCATGAAAAAGAAGTATTTAATAAGAACTAAGGGAGTTTATAAAATACATTCTCAAACTACATTGCTCTTGAATGAAATTCAGTGGCTCTGAAGTAGTAGCAACCTCTTCCCCTCCCCCATTTTTGATGAAGGGTCTAGGCCCGAAACGTCAAGTTTTCCTGCTCCTATGATGCTGCTTGACCTGCTGTGTTCATCCAGCCCCCACGCTTGTTACCCTGTATATCTTAACCTTCTGTGGTTACGTATGAAGTCTTACAACGTACCCAACACATTTTCAGGGAGCTAGACATTGGAGTCCAAGATAGGGTTGAATCAAACTTTTAAACCAGAAAGCATTTTTACATAGGATCTATAATAATACAAAAATTTCCATGATGCTATAACATAATGGAGTAATCAATTAACTAGAAAGCTAAACAAAAGCAACTGTATTTTTAGATGTGTGTCATTTACAGAGTTATATGCTATTGAAAGAAATTTAAAGGATGTCAGAGCATTAGGATCAACAATGATGCCATTTCACTGGGAAGTAATATGGACGGTGATTTTCCTAACCATCTCCTGCCTCCAGTGCCGGACAGAAACAATGCGCACTTGATTCACGGAGGCTGAAAAATGATGCTATTTCTTTAACATTATTTCCATTAATTCCCATTAACATGTTCCAGGGGGAATTTCAACTGCAGGTCCGCCCCTTCCTGAACTTAAGCACTAGAATACAAGAAGAAAAAGGAGAACATAGAGTTGGTTTGTATATGCTGAGTTTGACTCTAATGTTATGTATCCAATAAGGGAGGAATGAAAATTGGGGAATGCTCAAGAAGCTAGAGTTGGAGGAATGAAGATATCTTGGAGGTTTGTGGGGCTGAAAAATATTACAGCATTGTGAGGGCTGAGACCATGGAGAAATGTGAGTGTAGGTACATGGATTTTAAAATAGAGGCATTGTTTCTCTGGAAGCCTATGTATGTCAACAATCGTAGGGGTCTCATGCTTGAGTCAGGACTAAAGATAATGGCTTTGGTTTTTTCAATCATTGATTATAAAGAAACTGCTCATCTATTATTGGATTTTGGATAAGTTAGACATGATTAGGCTTGATTTCTTCATTTACTTGGAAACCCTCTTTCTCCATAAACACTAATTCATTAGATTACTATCATGTATATTCTGTTTTGTACCAAGTTATGATTATCTTAGAACCTAGCACATCAACCACACTTTTAGGCACTTCCTGTATCTTTGTCCTTACTTTCTATCATTCTCTTTTACAGCATTTTGGGATGTTTATCTACAAAAGGTGTTATACTTTTATCACTGAGAGGGGACATTGTGGCTTGAAATTAGGACAGTTTTGTAGAATGAAAAAAAATACAAAAAGCCCATTAGCTTGCAAACCCCAGTGGCTCTTGGCAACATCATCAATAACTTCTCCACAGGTACTGTAAATTGGGTAATATTAATATTACAGTAAAAATATAATAGTCTCCATTCTGTTTAATTGTAGTACAAATGGTTTAAATATAAAAGCAAGGCAATCATTAATGCTATTTATAACGACTTGACTAGGAAAATCTTTTATTTCACCACAGCTATATATGGACCAATAAATTATAATTGGAGTTACTAATAGATGAATGTCTAACAGTAGTCTGGTATTCCTCAATTTTAGTAGCATTCTTGAACTTGCTTAAAATAAGTCAGTTGATAATAGGCTCATGTTAGTGCACAAATTAAAAGCACCTCCTCCCTACCCCCCTACCTACACTCACCTTTACTGGCTCCATCCCTGCCTCTTCGACTTGTCTGCCTCCTCTCCACCTATCCTCTCCTCTATCCGCCTCCCCCTCTCTCCCTATTTATTTCAGAACCCTCTTCCCCTCCCCCATTTCTGATGAAGGGTTTAGGCCCGAAACGTCAAGTTTTCCTGCTCCTATGATGCTGCTTGACCTGCTGTGTTCATCCAGCCCCATGCTTGTTATCTTAAATGCATTAAGTATTGATTGCTGTTTTGGAGATGCCCTTCATACTCTTCAAACTTCATTCAATTCCGCCAATTCAATTCTGTTGTTGCAGACTATACTGTTACAGCCTATTTAGGCAAAGATGAATATACCGAATGATGTAGATATAGATTAAGGCTAGTAGTAATTGTATATTTTCTTGCTTGCATACCCGAAATGGTCTTTGCTTCTAGACCCTATTTCTAGATTTTAATTGATTTTTGAAATTAAAAAAAGTCACAAAAGGAGCAAACAAATACAAAAGTATTTTAACTCTAATCAAGCCAATATCTTGATCTATTAATCTAAAGTGAAATATTTATTGTTTATATTGGAAAACAATGAAACCTTTCCAGAAATAATTAATACAAGATGCTACTTCAATAATTTTAACACAGTATCCTTTAGGTTAAAATGTCAACTAATCAATAAGAGTACAGACAAGTACATGCAGTATGATTGAAGAATCATTGAATGCTTCTTTCAAAACCACAAGGTTATTTGCAAATACTGATTCTGATCTCATCATGGTAGGCATCTTTAATCCTATTAAGAGGTCAGCCTGAGACCTGCTGGGTGTTGGACTGGTAAAGAGAAAATTTGAAACAAAAGTGAGCCCAGTCCAATTCAGCTGTTTATCATTCAAACATGAATGGCAGTAGGTTAAATCTTAGTAATTAACCAAGCATCATCTTATTTTCAGATTTTGTTACAGTTGGGATGTAGGGCAGCGTTTAATATGATTAATTTAATTTAGCATCAGAGATTTCTACCAGGTGCTAACTTTAGCTTTAACTTAAACTAACCCTTTTCAGTGGCAGCAAAGTCAGATAAATTCTTAGTTTAAAATGTGTTTGCAAACAATTAATCTTCACAATAAACCAGAAAATTCAGAAAATATTCAGCAGATCCCACAGCATCTGTGAAGAGGAAAACAGAATTAACGTTTCAGGTCTGTAACATTTGGTGAAAGATCAGAGACTTAACCTTTTTCAATATGCTTAATGTTTACTATATATGTATTTATTTAATTGTTTAATTTTTTTCTCATGTTTATCTAGAAACCCAGAGTGCAAGTTTGAAATGTATTCTTGCCAATGATGAAGAAAACAGTTGCAACATTTCGGAATCCTGGAGAAGACTCAGGCACAATGAGTACAACCTCTAAGTGCCTCACAATAGGCCTTTGATAAACTGGTTAGTAATCAATAGGCTTAACAAATAGCTTTGCATGTGCTGGGGAAGTTAACCATCTGTTAGAGTTGGATGCAACATCAGTGTCAGAGGCTCATTATAAGCTATTTCACACATTCATACATATTATTCATACTCTTTCATGTTGTACTTCCACCACATGAAGACTTCTGTCACATAGTTAAGGTTTCGCTTACTAGCCCTTGAAAGTAGTTGGCTGAGGTTGCAATAAAGACTAGGCAATAATAACTGATCTGTGTATACTGCCACAACTGAGTTTGCAAAGAGACAAATAGTTGCTCCTGAAAACTCCACTTCTTCACTTGTAAATCTTATGTTCAATTGAATACGGTATGTGTTCTTGCTGAGGTTAATAAGATAGCAGAAATCCACTCCCACATTGTGTGGTTCATTGTGTTGTTCACTATATCACTTCTGTGTTCAGATTATCTGTTGTCAATCCAGTAAAGATTCAGATCCTCACTGTTGTCCATCCAACCAGACACTATTCTCCCACTGAATCAAAGATATTATTATTCAAAATAGAATACTGCAATCAAGTTGATGCTCTGTACAAGATTTGGCAGTCCAAAACCTGAGACAAACATGCGCTCCTGTGCCCATCTAGAAGTTCCCAAGCTACGACCATTAGCAGCCTGTGCTTGAATTGTCTGAACTTAATTAGTGAATTGAGTATGCATTGCAAATCAGTCAAATAATAACTTGCATTGAATGGATTTTGCAGTAGTTTGATTTGGAAACTCATAATCACATTTGCAGTGATTGTAACAGGGTCAGCCAGGTGGACCTCATAGAATATGAGTTCCCTGATTGGAGCTGTTAATCTGGTTCAATCAGGGAGCCCTGGCTGTCAGATTAGAACAGGAGTGTCAGATATCCTGTTCACACTGAGAGCTGGCTCTGAGGGAGCTGGATCAGTGTCAAGGATTCTCCACGTGTAAATAAAGGGTGACTTGGTTACAGGATACCCGCTTTCAACATATACAATACAATAATCATGATTGTTTATTAAAGGCTAGAGGATAGTTCACAAATTGGTTTAGTTGCAATGATTTTTATTAGCAAAGATCTGAACTTTAGCTTCTGCTGAGACAAAGATTAAAAACAGACGGACGAGACAGTAGTACAATGGTGATGTGGCAAAACTAGTAATTTTGAGCCCCTGGATAATGTTCTAGAGACATGGTTTTAAAAACACTCAGAAAATAGTGGAATTTAAATTTAACTTTAAATGATCTGGAATAAAAAAAAAACTGGCCTAATAGTGACAATGTAACAGCTGCTAATTGCCATTAAAAAAACCCATCTGTTTCACTGATGCCCTTTAAGGAAGGAAGTCTACCTGGTCTGGCCTTCATAAGATTCCTGACCCACAGTAATGTGATTGACACTGAACTGCCCTCTGGGAATTTGGAATGGGTAATATTTGGTGGCCTAGTACACCTATATATATAAATATATATAAAAATAAGAAAGGTCATTATTGTGTTCATGTAACATTATTATTTTCTCAAATTAAGTCGAAAATCTAAATTGGAGAGTAACTGACAACATTTTTAGTCATTAAGAAAGTAAATATGAAGTTAGGTGTATTTTTGTTTTCCTTTCCTGTTCTAATTCCTCACTTCTTTTCATACAAAAGTTCCAGTCGATTCCTACGGCTGAGAAGCTTTAGAGTAAGACTCACTGAACATTTCTTGCCTAAATTATGAATCCTCATAGATGTGCTTAAAGTGAAAAACACTAGTTATATTAAGTCATCTTTTTTTCTCTCCGGTGGACCAGATTGACCAGAAATAGAAAATAGGAAAAAAAAACAAGGCAATATTGATGAAGCAGCGTTGGGGTTTGAGTCTGTGGCTGTTGATCTTGCGCTAAAGGAAGACTGGAGTCATTTGGTTGTTTACTGCAATTTCAGAAGTTTAAAATTTACCACAGAAAAGTGGATTGTAATTTTAATTTTGTAATATTAGCTTAATGAATATTAAGAAAATAAAATACATACTTCATTGTAATCAAGAGGATTTGGAATTTCCTTGAATTGAATTTTAAGTGTAAGCTTTTAGAATCCATTTTAATTTGCTCTATTTCATTGCAATGAATATTAAGGCATTTGAACCACTTCAGGGAGCTAACATTGGGTTAATCCCTTAATCCTTTGAAAACCAATTTTGTTCACATGAAAAGGAGACATTTAACTTCTACTCATTAATTTTCTGCCTTGGAGATACTGTGATTCTGAAGATTACATTCATTGAAGGCATCCTATTGTCTACAAAGTGCTGGCTATGTCATGGCTACTGAACGATTACATGAGAATAGGGATGTTTTTAAACAGATGTTAAGACACTCAACATTTAATGCCCTCGGTATTTAGCTCCTCTGTTCTTATTTCCTGATTTTATGAAATTGATTTTAGTGGCTCATTTCCATCGTTGGGTGTGTTTGAAGGAGACTACAATTATATAACCCTAGAGAAGAAACACATTTTCGCATTGTCAATTAGGCACAAAGCTCAAAGGCTAATTTTGCAATCATATAATTATTCTTTTATTTTAAATTAACTGTAATCGAAGAGCAGCGTCTCATTACATTTACATTGTAATAAATTTATAGTTCCTCGAAATTTTCCTTTACTGACAATTAAATCCTTCTAAAATGAGCTTAACAAGAGTAATTTAAATTATGTTAAAATGTTTAAGATACCATAAATCACAGTGTGTATACATATATATATTATATATATGTGAAACTACTGTACAAGATGATCCTGGATTTTCAGTACCAAAATTCTGGCTCTTTTGCTTGTAGTCAGTGTATTAATCATCCATCTCAATGACTGAAGCGCTCTCCAGAAATATATGTTTTGCTTACCTTACGCCTCAATTTGGTGCATGAGATCAAGTAGGTGATTTATACGCATTAGTACTTGGAACAGAAAGAGTTACAAATTCAAGGAGAGATATTTAGATTTAATACTGAATAAGCTGTTAAACATAGATTTAAAAAAAACTCCCTTCTCAGCAAATGTTCTTTGGTGTTTTCAAGTGTACAAAATGCACATTAAAATTTTCAAAATGTTAGATCTCTCCACTTCTCAGAAAATGAAAGACAATGGAAATTTAAATAGTTCACTTGTTGTTTATAGCTCATAAATGCAAACAATAAACTTAAACATAACTTGTACATTCAACTGATTTGCATATTCTAAGTTTTACTCTAAAATTGCTTTCCTCATGTTATAACAGTGTGTTCAGTCATGTGCAGTAAGATGAAAGATTTGTTCACCAACTGAAAAAAGTTAACTTTGTAACACAATCACTTATATTTGTTTGATGTTTACTCTCATTAGTAGGGCATCAAGTGACGTCAGGTATAGTATCACTTAACTCGTTCTTCACCTGAGATGTTGACGTTATAATTAGATGCAATGCTAAAAAATGGGGTGTCTTCAGTGTTTTGCAAAAATAACACATTTTTTGCAGTGACTTATGAACGACAATTCACTGTGATCATTGATCTTTTATATTAACAAGTCCAGCTTATCAAACTGAAGAAGAGTCATACTGGACTCAAAATGTTAAATGTTTCTGTCTCCACAGATGCTGCCAGACCTTCTGAGTTTCCCTAGCAATTTCTGTTTTATTTCATATTTCTATGACAGTATTTTCCTTTCATTTGATTGATTCTTTTATGTTACTTATACAAATGGTTAGGTGTTGTCACTTTTGCAGGTATTTTATCTCCTGGTGCAAGTGACATAGCTTTAGAAGTCATATGTCTCTCTTTCTCTTTGGATTTATTCTAATGCAGTGATTGTTCTTTGTGGACATGTTGACCATTACCTCTGTGGAATTGCTCAAGAAGAAATGTTCAAATAGGATGTGCAGAGATTAGTATGGTTGGAAGCATTCCATCAGTCATGTGAGGAGATGATCTATAAATACAACAAAAGCAATTCTACAATTCCTTCCACCAATTGCTTTCAGATCTAGTTGTATTGCTCTTTCCAAGGGGTGCATACATCTCTTGATTCCTCCATTAGCTCTTGGGTGATTTTTTTTAATTAATGAGGAGGATCTGATTGCAATTTACACAATATTGAGAGGCCTGGATAGTGTAGATATGAAGAAGATATTTCCCCTAGTAGGAGAGACTAATACCCAAGGGCACAGCCTTAGAGTAAAGGGATGACCCTTTAGAACTGTGATGAGGTGAAATTTCTTTAGCCAAAAGGTGATGAATTTGTGGAACTCATTACTTCAGGAGGCTGTGGAGGCCAAGTCATTGAATGTATTTAAGACAGAGATTAATAGGTTCTTAATTAGTATGGGGGTCAAAGGTTACAGGGAGAAGGCAGAAGATTGGGGTTAAGGAATATCAACCATAATCAAATTGTGGAGCAGATTCAATGGGCCAAAAAGCCTTATCCTGCTCCTAATTCTTATGGTCTTTATGGTCTGACCATCTGACAAGTCAAATCTTGACATTGAGATCACCTCATTTCATATTTTATACTGTTCAAAAGTGCCATGGCAAAATCCTCACTAGGCAATGGTGAGATTTCGATTCATGGGATTGATGTTTCTTAAATACCCTACTAACACCACAATTGCCTCATTAATATTCAGACTCCCATGGCAACAACTCACTAGACAAGCTAGATATTGGGAAAACTTATCAAGGAAACCAGAGCAAGAACGGGGCAGATTCCACTCACTGTCTGTTCCACACAACCATTGTGCTAGACACTGGGCAACAACATCTCAGGGCATGATCCATGGACAACAGTTGCATGCACCCCTTCTCGGTGGACATTGATATCTAGTATCTGGCATCCCATCATGACCATTATGACTCCTCTCCAATTTACTGGCAGCATGCTCTGCAAGAATAGACTGCAAAGGTTGTTGGGACACTCTGCACAAAAAGACTGACACCCAGTTCACAGAATGCACAAGGCTGCATTTCAATGATGCTTGCTTTGCCTCTACTTCCATGTTCGTATCATCCCTGTCTTGCCTTGCCATGCCAATAAGCATAGTCACAGAAACAATCAACTTGCCTTGCTGCTAAGCAGTCCTCAGTCTAGGGAGTGGGGTAGGTTTATTTTTCTGTCTGGCAGTGTGCTATATCAATCTCACATCTGATCCATATGCTTTCATTGTAAATACACAGTCTGCGCAGCAAGGAGGCAGCCTTGCCTCAAAGTCTCGGAGAAGGAGTCCTTACTGAAGTCCTTACTGAGGTTCCTGGCAGTTAGGGAGGAGGTCCTCACACATGAGTTAAGGCAGACACCTAAACCTGTCCTGGGGATTGGCCACGGTCAGGCGTCTGATCCAGGAGGTCGTAGTCAAGTGGTTCATGCCTCTGTAGCCCAGGTTGTTGGTCATGGGCTATCCGTTGCTTCAGTAGCAGCGAATCCTGGAGGTAAGCTAACGTCGCCTGGGTCATACATATGCAGCAGTCAGGGGTCTGGGCACATCTTGCCTAGTTTTGTCCAGATATGTAGGCTGAGTGGGTGTATAACGGTGAATCTGTCCACACAAACAAAGTGGGAAGAGGTTTGGAGGGCAATTGCAGATGTTGCTGCAGACTAAACTTCAGTGGGTTAGGTTTTGGGACTGGGGGCTTCAGACCATTGGCAAGGGTGCAATACAGTTATGAAGGGGGCAGCAGGATTTGCAAGCAGCAATTACTGTAAAGTATTGCAGGGGAGATGTAATCTGGGAGGGGAGGGTCATCCACTGTCAGGAACACCCTGGATTCAAGGGGTAGGTGGGTGTGTAGTGAATGACCACACATGGCATGGCCACCTGGACAATGGGGGATGTTATGCTGATGTAGGCACAGGTGGATGGGTTGGATTGGAACATGGAGAAGTGTGAAGTCACCAAACTCGAAATATTCGCTGTTTTCTCCCCACAGATGTTGTCAGACCTGTTGTATTTCTTCAGCACTTTCTAGCTTTGTTTCAGATTTTCAACATCCACAGCTCAGTTCTGCTAGGAAAGATATGGATGTTCAGGCTATAGCAGAAACCACTGGCAGACAAGAGCTCATCAGTAGCTTGACTAATCCCAATACAAAGGATTGGTGGCAGTAAATCTACCTAAAATATATTGGTCGACAGGCAACTAGCATTTTAAGCTTGTGAGTAATGAAGGAAAGAGAAAGTAAGGATCTGAAGATTTAATTTAAAAACAGTGGGGCACAGCCTGATAAAATCTTCAGTTCTACAAAAGCCATAGCCATGTGATGAGCAAAAAGAGTAAGAAAACATTCCAGTCAGAAAATTGAGAGTATTTTTAAAATTTTCAGCAGCATACAAGCACACAGAGGCTGCCAGCTCTGGAGAACACACAGCAGAAGAGCAGTACAATGCTGCAGGTGCCACAATAGCACCAAGCCTACTTGTAAAAGCTGAAATCAGCTAGAATAAATTAAAAATATTGAATTTCTGATAATGTCTCTTTCAGATATGTTACAAACAAAGGAGGATCTCACAGTGGAAAGAGCTGTTCAGATAGTGTTGGAAGCTGACATTTGAAAATGTTGCAAGAAAATGATAGGAATGACAAGGCAGACGAACTCGAAAAGCTTGTCAGGCTTTGATAAATTTCTAAGACACTAAGGTGCTAAAACATCATATGTTATATCAATGCAAATCATCTTTAAATGCTTTGAAGTTAGAAGTTACTGTACCGGCTGTGGAGTTTTATTTTAAAAAGCAGCAAAACAGAAATAAAGGGCGGAATGTTGCTTCTTTTTGACTGTCAGTTTTGTTCAGTTTCATGGACGGTTTCTCTCCTCGAAGCTCACTGTGATTTCTCCCATTACTTACCAAACTTGCCTGATTAACTACCTACCTTGCCCCCATATTGTCCATCCTACCCAACTCTAGCCCATTATGTCACTCATCGTACACAAAACAATTCAACACTGCCTGAGTATCCTAGAATGGGGTCTGACATCCTTTGCACTGGTGCCATCTTTAAAAGGCTGTTTTACACAGTTAGTCCAGAACGGCATTGCACACTTTCAGATATTTATCCTAGATGTGGCAGAAAAGGGAAAATTGGTGCCTCCTTTAGCAGTGATAGATCTAAAGGTCCTGATGGATAGTGTGATGCACAGGTGGATCATTTTGTCGGGGTTAACACTTGAGAGGAGTAGGAAATCCACTGTTTGGTGAGGATTAATACAATTAGTAAAGCTAAGTGAACCTAATTGACATAGACCTTATAAGGTTCAAAACCTTGAAGTTTTAGAATAGTGGGGACTTATTTTACTGAATATTTCTACTCTGACTCTCTGTAATCTAAGTCTAATAATTCTAGTCTAAGACATTAATTGTAAGTTCAAGACGTGTCAGGAGAAGACAGCTGAGCTGAATGTTTAGCTTGTCATATGGGGAGTCCTTGCAGCTGCCCATGTCCTAGATGATCACATGTGCATGAAGTGCTCCGGCTGCAAAAGCTGGAACTCCTGGTTTTGGAGCTTGAGCAAATGTTGGAGACACTGTGGTGTATCTGTGAGGCTGAGAGTTACATGGATAGCATGCTTAGAGAGCTGGTCACACCATAGCTTAAGGGACTAGACGAAAGAAGAGTGGGTGACCACCAGACAGTTCAGAAAGAACAGGCAGGTGGTACAGGAGTCTCCTGGCATCTTGCTCACTGACTGGCATTCCATTATGGAAGCTGATGAGGGTGATGGTATCAAGGAGGAGCGCAGTCACAGCTAGGTTTCCTGCACTGCAAGCAGCTTGACCACACGTTTGGGAGGGATGGGGGCAGAAGACAAAAGGAGGTGCAATAGTGATCGGGGATTCTTTAGTCAGGGGAGCAAACAGATAGTTCTGCTGCCGAAGACAGGACTCCAGGATTGCCTCCCTGCTGCCAGGATCAAGGATGTTACTGAATGGCTGCAGGGCATCCTGAAAGGGGATCGCGATGATTTGGAGGTCGTGGTACATGTTGGTACCAACGATAAGAGCAAAGTGAGGAATGAGGTCCTGCATCAAAAATTCAGGGAGCTAAGCAGTTGATTAAAAACTAGGACCTCAAATGATGTAATCTCTGGATTACTCCTGGTGTCACGTACTAGCGAGTTTAGAAATAGGAAAATCGGACAGACGTACGCTTTGGTCAAGATTTGGTGCAAGAGGGAGGATTTTGATATCCTGAATCACTAGGACTTTTGTAAGGGGTAAGTGGGATACATACAAATAGGGCAGTCTGCACTTCACCAAAGATCCTCAGACAACACCTTCCAAACCCATGACCACTTCCATCTAGAAGGACAAAAATGAATAAAAAAAAACTTGAACCACACTGGGACCAATATCTTTGCAGGTAGGTTTGTTAGTGCTGTTGGGAGGAATTTAAACTAGAATGTCAGGAGGAGGGGACACAAAATATTGATGAAGTAGAGACACATCATGCTACTGCAAAGGAAGTAAGTCTGATTGAGTTCAGCTATATTGAGTGTCAAGAGAGTAAGGTAAGGCTAAATGATCATTACTTTAATGCTAGTAGTCTAATAGGTAAGACTGATGAAACCAGGATCTGGATTAACACATGGAAATGTGATATTGTGGCCATCACAGAAACATGGTTGAGGGAAGGGCTGGTCTAACAACTTAACTTTGGATTGGAGTAAAGCAGATTTTATTAAAATAAAGCAAGATTTGGGCAAAGTTGACTGCAAACAGCTTCTTGTGGGTAAATCTAGAATGGAACTATGGAGGGCATTCAAAAAGGAGCTGGTTGAACATATACCATTTAAGGGAAATGTAACAGCAATAAGTTCAAAGAACTCTGGATGTCTAGGTCATTTCAGGACTGGATGAGGAAGAAGAGAAAGGCTTTTAGCAAGTCCTAGCAAATCCCACCACAGAAAATAGTGGAATTTGAATTCAATAAAATATCTGGAATTAAGAATCTAATGATAACCATGAATCCATTGTCGATTGTCAGGGGAAAACCCATCTGGTTCATTAATGTCCTTTAGGGAAGGAAACTGTCATCCTTATCTGGTCTGGCCTACATGTGACTCCAGACCCACAGAAATGTGGTTGACTCTCAACTGCCCTCTGCGCAATTAGGGATCAGCAATAAATGCTGCGTAGCCAGCGACACCCTCATCCCATTAAAGAATAAAGAAAAAAAAGAGCAATTCGGTTGCAGTCCTAAAGGAATATAGGAAGTGCAAGAGGGAACATGAGAAAACAATTAGTAGAGCAAGAAGGGGGCACGTAAAAGGACTTGAGAACAGGATTAGGAAGAACCCTAAGACATTTTATAAATACATTAAAGGGAAGAAGTTAACCAGTGAAAGATTAGGGCCCCAATAGGGACCAAAGGAGCAACCTGTGTGTGAAGTTGTGGGGCACTGTAGCTCAGGGACAGCAAGTTGGCTCAGTGGTTAGCTCTGCTGCCTCACGGCACCAGGGACCTGGGTTCAAGTCCAGTCTCAGATGACTGTCTGTGTACAGTTTGCACATTGTCCCCATTACTGTGTGGGTTTCCTTCGGGTGCTCCAGTTTCCTCCTGCAGTTAAAAGATATGCAGGTTAGGTGAATTGGCTATGGTAAATTGTTCATAGTGTCTAGGGCTGTGCAGGATAGGTAGATTAACCATGGGAAATACAAGGTTATGGGGATGGACTCAGGATGTAGGTCTGGGTGGGACGCTCTTTGGAGGGTTGGTGTGGACTCAGTGGACCAAATAGCCTGTTTCCACAGATTTAATGATATCGGAAAGGTGTTAAATGAATATTTCTCTTCAGCCTTCACTCTGGAAAAGGAGGAAATAGGTGGGGCATACAGGAAAAGGGACTATGAGGAGCTTGCACAGTTTGACATTGGAAATATGGAAATATTGGAGTCTCTCTCAGGCTTAAAAATGGACAAACCCCCTGGCCCAGATGATTTGTATCCCAGGCTACTGTGGGAGGCAAGGCAGGAAATTGCTGGGAGCTGTGACACAATTTTTAAATTCCTTTCTGGCCACTGAGGAAGTGCCAGAGGACTGGAGAGCAACTAATGTGGTTCTACTATTCAAGAAGGGTGGTAGAGATGGACTAGGAAATTACAGACTGGTGACGCTCACGTCTCTATTGGAGAAAATCCTGAAGGAGTGAATTAATATTCACTTGAAAGGCATGGGTTAATTTTACTTAGACAGAATGGTTTTGTTTAAGGGAGGTCATGCCTAAGAAATCTGTTAAAATTTTTCAGAAGTGTTACCAAGTGTGTGGATGAGGGAAGTTCAGGTGATATAGTTTATATGGATTTTAGCAAAGCTTTTGATAAGGTCCCCCTTGTGAGCCTGATTCAGAAGGTTAAAGATCATGGAATTGTGGTAATGAGATGGATCAGAAACTAGTTTAGTAATGGCACACAAAATGTAGTGGTATAAGGCTGTTTAAGTGACTGGAGGCCGGTGTTCCAGTGGTGTACCACAGGATCAGTACTGGTACCCTGATTGTTTGTTTTATAGTTAAGCAAGTTTGCAGATGACAACAAGGTTGGTAGAGTGGTTAGTTATGAAGAAGATGGTTGTCAATTGCAGGAAGATGGGTTGGTCAGATGGGCAGATCAGATGGCAAATGGGGCCATGTAAAGACCACAAATATTTACATTATGTTGTTATACATTAACAATCTGGATGAGGGAACTGAGGGCATTTTTGTTTAGCTTGATAGGTGATGACGCAAAGATAGGTAAAGGGATGTGTAGTACTGAGGAGTTGGGGAGGCTGCAAAGGACTTGGACCAGCCAGGAGAGTGGGCATAGAAGTGGAAGGTGGAATACAAAGTGGGAGAGTATGAGGTTATGCATTTCAGTAGGAATAGTAAAGACATAGACTATTTTCTAAATGGGGAAAGGTTTCAGAAATCTGAAGCACAAAGACACTTGGGAGTCCTGGTTCAGGATTCTCTCAAGGTTAACGTACAGGTTCAATTGGCAGCTGGGAAGCAAATGCAATGTTACCATTCATTTCAAGAGGGCTAGAATACACGATGTACTGCTGAAGCTGTATAAGGCTCTGGTCAGACTCCATTTGGAATATTGTGAGTAGGTTTGGGCCCCATATCTAACGAAGGATGTGCTGGCATTGAAGGGGGTTTAGAGGATGTTAACAAGAATGATCCCAGGGATGAAGGGATTGTCATATAAAGAATGGTTGTGGGCTCTGAGTCTGTACTTGATGGAGTTCAGAGGGATGAGGGGGGGATCTGATTAAAATTTACAGAATACTCAGAATAGGATGAAGTGCATATGAAGAAGATATTTCCACTAGTGGGAAAGACTAGGACCCAAGGGCTCAGCCTCAGAGTGAAGTGGTGACTCTTTAGAACTGAAACGAGGACATATTTGTTTAGTTAGAGGGTGTTATATCTGTGGAGCTCATTGCTGCAGAGGGTTGTGGAGGCCAAGTCATTGTGAGTATTTAAGACAGAGACACATTGGTTCTTGATTAGTAGGGGGATCGAGAGTTACAGGTAGAAGGAAGGAGAATAGAGTTGAGAAACCTATCAACCATGATCGAATAGCAGAGAAGACTCAACCATCCAATTGGCCTAATTCTGCTCATATATCTTCTGGTCTTATTGTCTTATGGACTAGGATCCTGACTCTGACTGCTCTGAACATCAGATTAACTGTGTCAAGGCCTCTGGCCTTGTATCAAGGGTACCCTTGACTTAATGTTCTGGAAGCAGCTGACTGAAAGTTATATCACTTGATTTGACTGAGAAATGCTGACAGCTATGCTAAGCTTCCTGGATCTGTGTCTACACTGAACAACAAGGTAATACAACAGTACTGTGAGGGTGGTTAAAGGGCAAGGCAAGGATGGTGTGCGCATCAAGGTAGCTCAAAATAAATAAGTTCTAAGACAGCAAGTGAACAAGCCAGCAATGCGGCCCTGTCCAGTACATTAGATTAGTGCATATTTCTGAGTAAAATGTACTTGCTGCAGCATTACAATGATAGTTACCATTGAATGAATGAATGATCTTTGAATAAATTATTTTTATTGGCACGTGTATTTTACAGTGAGAAGTAAGTAAAATACAGTCAAAAGCTTTTTCTTCGTTGCCATGATCTGACACCATTTTGAATAGTTTAAGACTAAGTAGAAGTATAGGAAGATATAGTTAAAAGAGAACCCGTCAGCTTTGAGCCAGTTCATCACCAATGCACCGCCATTCCTCATCTATTGCCTCACTGCCATCTATACTGGACCCAACCAATGTTGAAGTCGCCACTCTTCAGGTGCCATCTTCCCTGATGGCCTGATTTTCCTCCACCACCACATGCACCAGACCCATCAATGTTAGTAGCATCACTTGCTGCTGGGCATCCATGTCTCTACGATGCCCTTCCGGAACCACTTCACCACTGCCAGTGCCAGGCCCAACCAACGACGAAGTCTCCAATCCTCAGGCACCATCTTTCACTGCTGGACTTCCCTTGCCAACGTTACCTCCGCTGATGTAGCAGGTCTAAATTCTGATGCCAGGTCCCATGCTTGCCCCAGAAAAGTAAACAAGGGCTCACTTGAGTCTGCATTGAGCTCACTTGCTGCCACCACCAAAGTTGCAGCACTGAAGTACAGATGCATACTGGAAGAGGATTGGAGATGTGTCATTAGGTTTCTGTTTGTGGACACGAAATGCCTGTGACTGGTCCCCATGGACCGTGCCCTGAGATGTTCATGCCTGATTAAGTTTTTCCAGACATTATTGTAGGTCTAGAATCACACGTAATTCAGACCAAATGATGACAGTAGATTTCCTTCTGTAAAGGAAAGATGGGTTTTTACGAAAATCAACAATGGTTATATGGTCCTTATTCCAATTATTTTTTATTGAATTCAAATTTCATCTGTCATGGTGGGATTCAAGCATATATTCCCAGGAAATTGGCCTGGGACTACTATTTCAGTGATAATACCACTCAACCACTCTGTGGTCAATACTCGTTCAGACTTACATGTCAAGAATTATTGGCATCTGGTTTTCTTATGGAAGTAGTAGGGTAGAAAACTGCACACTAATGAGGGGAGATGTGCAGTTAGTGAATTC
The DNA here is from genome assembly GCA_024137785.1 of Ginglymostoma cirratum. Classification (NCBI taxonomy): domain Eukaryota; kingdom Metazoa; phylum Chordata; class Chondrichthyes; order Orectolobiformes; family Ginglymostomatidae; genus Ginglymostoma; species Ginglymostoma cirratum. Next base: position 59,235,216 of record JAHRHZ010000145.1, on the reverse strand, counting down.
ATCAACATGTAATAGCGCACCTTAATGGACAACTCTCCTCAATATCCGGATCGCAGTTAAAAGTTGCAGCACTCAGAGAGAAAATAAATCCTAATTCTGACTGAAATCAGTAATCCTTATTCTAAGATTGTGCTGCCTGGTGTAAAAGTGTCCCAAAGGCGAAGCAACTTCTCCACATCTACGCTGTCATCCTCCTTACAAATCTTATCAGTTTCAATAGGGTCTCGTCTCATTCTTCCAAATTCCAAAGGATACAAGCCCAACCTGCTCAACTCTCCTCATAAGAATATCCATCAATTGAGTGAAACTTTTTTTGGACTGCCTCCAATGCTGGTATATCTTGGCTAAGATTAGAGGATCAAAATTGTTAACAGCATTTCAAGAGTATTCTGATGAGTGCATTGTATAGTTTTCACTTGACTTCCTTATAGTGATTCTACATTATCTTTGGAATAAAGTGCATTTGGCTTCTCTATTGCCTGCTGAACTTGGATGCTGGATTTTTGTGATTCATGCACAAGGACCCATAATTACTTTTGTGCTGTAGCCATTTGCATTCTTTGCACAGTTAAATAATATGCAGCTCTTCTATTCTTTCTGTGTAACCTCACATTTTCCAACATTATATTCCTGTCACTCATTGAATATTTTTATTAAAATTATTGCCCTGCAATGCAGTTACATCCTCTTCCTGCAAGAGCCTACATATCCTCCGTTCAGAACAATCATCCCTTCTAATTCATTTAAACCTAATTAACTTAACTTGTCTAAATAGTTTAAAGTATGATCATTTTTCATGACTGAGAGATCATATGATGCTACTGATTTCACAGGTTTGGAGGAATTATTAAATTGCATTCTAATGACAGAAGAATCTTCCAAATCTGACCATCAGATAGATGTACTTGACACCACAACTATCATGCGAGTGGTATACTCTTGACGTCGACAATTTAGCTGTTTAACAGAAGCAGTGTGAAGACAGCTCAGTCAGCTTTACTATCCATGACTAAACATTAAAATTTATGATATCCTGCAAGAACGGAAGAATCAAATGAAAGCTTACCATAATACAATGTAAAAAGGATAAGGTTCATTCTTTCAAAGACATAATTATCTTCTCTGGCATGATTTGATGAAAGGAAAGATCTTTGAAGAGAAACAACCCTTTAGCAGTGGCATAATGGATAGACAACGTTATCAACAAAAAGCATCTGTGAAATCAAAGAGCCACCAGTATTTCAAAGTGGCAACAGACTGTGTCTGAAAATTCATCCTCAAATAACGGACTTTCAAACCAAATGAATCATCATTCACTGGCAAAGTCAGAGGCTTGAAAGTAAATTGGATATTGATGTAATTAATCAAAACAATGACATGAAGAAATTAATAACCAAAAGAAAAGCTTGAGGGGAGATGTTGTGTCAGAAAGTATCAGAAAGGTTAACTGACATCATAAGAATAGCTCCACCCATAAGATGTAAAAGACTGTTTGAGAGGAGAATAGTTGTTTTTCCAGTACTCATCAGATTTGTCTAGCATGTCTTATGTGCCATCAGGGCTTCAATAATTGTTAATAGCATGTGGCTAAAGCAGTAATGTGAATTTGATTCGAGATTGATGTCTCATAAGAAGCCATCAACTATCCCTGGCATAATGTAAATAGCTATAGTTGTTTTACTCATTTGTGGTATATAGATATTGCTGACTGCACCAGTTTTTATTGCCCATCATTAATTGCCCTGGAATTTGTGATGAGGAGCCGCCTTCTTGGACCGCTGCAGTCCTCAGGGTGTAAGGAACCCACCATGCCATTTAAAGGAGACTTTCAGGATTAGAATGAGCGATAGTGAAAGGATAGTGATATAATTCAAGTCAGGATAGTGTGGCTTGGATGGGAACTTGCATGTGATTCTAGCTATTGAGTAAAATGTGATAAAGTTGTTCTATTTAATCAAAATAAAGACTATCTTCTGCCTAAGTCATCATGTAGATATCCTTCCTCACTCTGTATCAGTCATTTAACAGATGCCAATGAGAAGGATTGGTGTTAGTGAATCTATCAATATGATGTTGGAAAGAAGGCAAGCCACATTACAAGAGATATGATGGCATTGAACTTAAGAGAAGTTATCTCAAATAAACAAAAATGTCTCTATCTTGCATTAAAGCCAGTTTGGGTCTTGGTTTATGTGGACTTCAGTAAAGTGTTTGATAAGGTTCCCCATAGTAGGCTGATGGAGAAAGTGAAGTCGCATGGGGTCCAGAGTGTACTAGCTAGATGGATAGAGAACTGGCTGGGCAACAGGAGACAGGTAGTTGTAGTGGAAGGGAGTTTCTCAAAATGGAGAACTGTGACCAGTGGTGTTCCACAAGGATCCATGTTAGGACCACTGTTGTTTGTGATATACATAAATATCTGGAGGAAGGTATAGATGGTCTGATTAGCAAGTTTGCAGATGACACTAAGAATGGTGGAGTAGCAGATAGTGAAGGGGACTGTCGGAGAATGCAGCAGAATGTAGATAGACTGGAGAGTTGGGTGGAAATGGCAGATGGAGTTCAATCCAGGCAAATGCAAGGTGATGCATTTTGGAAGATCCAATTCAAGAGCGAACTATACGGTAAATGGAAAAGCCCTGGGGAAAATTGATACACAGAGAGATCTGGGTGTTCAGGTCCATTGTGCCCTGAAGGTGGCAATGCAAGCCGATAGAGTGGTCAAGAAGGCATAGGGCATGCTTTCATTCATTGGACAGGGTATTGAATACAGGAGTTGGCAGGTCATGTCACAGTTGTATAGGACTTTGGTTTGACCACATTTGGAATACTGCGCACATTTCTGGTTGCCACATAACCAAAAGGATGTGGATGCTTTGGAGAGGGTGCAGAGGAGGTTCACCAGGATGTTGCCTGGTATGGAAGGCGCTAGCTATGAAGAGAGGTTGAGTAGATTAGGATTATTTACATTAGAAACGGAGGTTGAGGGGGGACCTGACTGAGGTCTACAAAATCATGAGAGGTACAGACAGGGTGGATAGCAAGAAGCTTTTTTCCCAGAGTGGGGGACTCAATTACTAGGGGTCACGATTTCAAGATGAGAGGGGAAAAGTTTGAGGGAGATATGTGTGGAAAGTTCTTTACGCAGAGGGTGGTGGGTGCCTGGAACGCATTGCCAGCGGAGGTGGTAGAGGCAGGCACAATAGCGTCATTTAAGATGCATCTAGACAGATACATGAATGGGCAGGGAGCAGAGGGATACAGATCCTTGGAAAATAGGTGACAGGTTTAGATAGAGGATCTGGATTGGAGCAGGCTTGGAGGGCTGAAGGGCATGTTCCTGTGCTGTAATTTTCTTTGCTTTTTGTTTACATAGCCTAGTTTAGTTTTAACAATGGATTATCATGTGAAAAAAACAGGTGAGTTTGATTCAGCTGAAAGTTCCCTTTTCACTTTCACTGGCTTCACCTGAATGCTGCGTCAATAACAAAGGGAGGAACAAATGGAATTCCCCTATGTAAACATAATGTTGCATTTTTACTGTACCTTCTTGTAAAATGTGATCACTCGTATGCACTTTGCAATGCTAAAATGCACACAAATGTGTAAACATATTTGAAACCTTAGCTGTGTCTGACATGAAAAGTAACTGCGTACATCCAGTTTTAAATTGGCCTGCTTGATAGAATGGTATTGGATGTGATTTCTCAAAAATGGCATTGAAATGCTTTTCATCCCTTTGAAACTGGTGTTACAGATGCAAAATCTCAGAATGAACCTTCTTATGATGTGTCTTGAGACCTTAACTCCTGTCTGTGTTATAATTCAGAGTCTTCTGATTTGTATTAGATATGCATCTTGCCAAGATTTTACTAATGATGCTCCAAGCTCAAAATAGCTCAGGCATCTCTCCTGGCCCAATGGGCAGGAAGGAATAACTTCCATTGGTCAGTTATCAAAGATATATCTTAATCACAAAGCAGAACAAAAATCTTATCATATTTGAAACTGTTGCAAGTTGGTTTATCAAGCAAGACGATTAATGAACCAGATTTACCTATCTGATAGTTTCAAATGAAAGAATAACCATTCCTTCACATAATTAAAACAAATTTTGCAATTCAAGAAGATAATCAGGCAGCTTTCACTTTTAGCATAGTGGGCAAACTGGAGGCTGAAAATGAGCCACGTATTATATACCCTGCCTGATTTTCATTACCGAAGACTTACTTTGAAATGAAAATTGATTAAGGTGTGTAACTGGCAGTTCATCCGCAACCTCCAGTTCAGTCTGTGTTCTGAAAGCAAAAATTATCCTGCTGTGATTTAATGCATTTTTACGTTAGTTATTTTACTTCAATTTTATGTGTCAAATTTAGTAAGTCTGGTCTAATTTCTTTATTTCATGTCTGAACTTTCTAAAAGGAAAGTGTATGCAACCTGAGTGCAATATTACCGGGGCTTCATTGACTAAAATTTGAATTAAAATGTCAATGTTTTACTTTAAACTTTTCACACCTACAACCAAAAAAGGATGACTGAAAAATTTGACACCTTAGCACCCATTTCTCAGTGCCATCGGTGCTGTTTTGGAAAGTGCAAGATGTACTTTGGTGAGAAAGTTAGTGCACGTGCAGAGAACATTCTCCAGAAGTGTGGAGATCATGACATTATCAGCATGTAATGCTGATTTGATGGCATAGCTCCTGTTTTGGAAATCAATGCTGCAGCTGATGCCACCTCTTGACCTTGCACATGTGTTCAGCAGCAGGATGGATGTTCCACCAGTGTTACTAAAAAGGAATAATCAACTACTTACAGGTTTGATGGTAGAGTTCTAGTTCATAAAACCCACAAGAAACAGTGTGACATGTGCTGAAAGACTTGTGGCCAATTTCAAGGATTCTCCTCAAACCGATTGCTTCCAGATACTGATACTGTGGTTTGTAGCCTCATTGAATAACATTATGATGAGGAAAATAAGGAAAGGTGTCAAAACAGATCAAACTGCTAGAGTGCGAGGTCTGAGAAGAAGGCTCAGGAAGTAGGAGACCTTATCTTACCAGAAAACTCCTGAAGTAATTCCCCTCTCCTCCCTAAACATTAGTGAGGAATAGTGACCTGGATTTGAGAAGGGCATAAGATGCATGCTGGGGGGAGGAGACGACTGGCACAATTGGCTTCTGTGAGCATCACTCAACTCTGATACAGTTCCAGAATTAGCTACCGGTCCCAGTAGCATGGCTGGAGAAAAGAGTTGTTTTACTCATTTGTGGTATATGGGCATTGCTGACTGCACCAGTTTTTATTGTCCATCATTAATTGCCCTGGAATATGTGTTGAGGAGCTGCCTTCTTGAACTACTGCAGTCCTCGGGGTGTAAGGAGCCCACCGTGCCATTTAAAATGGACTTCCAGGATTTTGACGAGCGTTAGTGAAAGGATGGTGATATAGTTCCAAGTCAGGATAGTGTGTGGCTTGGATGGGAATTTGCATGTGATTCTTCTCCCACGCAGCAGGTGGTATTGTCTATTGACACATATAATCTGGGTTTTGTGCTTCATGATGTTACTGTACATTATATAAACATAGTTATCATAAAACTACGAACTGTAGATACCGAAGATCTGAAACAAAAAAGTGTTCTGATGAAGGGTCATTGGATTCAAAAAGTTAACTCTGCTTTGTCTCCATAGATGATACCAGTCCTGCTGAGTTTCTCCAACAGTTTTTGTTACATAAACATTGCTGCCAGATTGAAGGCATAACACTGATCCCATGACACTGAAAGAGGGACTGTAGGCATTGCAAGTGCTTCATATCAAAATGTCATGTATACTTATATTATGTACCTATCTGACAAGTACAAGCTTGTCTAATTTGAGAACTATGCTATAATACAGAACCTTCCAGTCTGAAGCAGGTGATATTTGTAACTTTCTGCAGTTTACTGGACATGGTTTTATTCTCTGCCGAGATACACATGCTGTACTTACTTTTTACCAAAATTCCTTATATATTTTAAAACAGTCCCAGTGGTTTGAAAGTTATCAAACATAATGCTGCTAATACAAGAAAGGAGAGAAAGGGAAAACAAAAATATGCAGGTCATTTAGCTTGACTTCAGTCTTTGGTTACTGTTTCCACAGAAGGGTTGGCAACAACAAGAATGAGAGGGTTCTGATTTAAGATAATTGGCAAAAGAGACAATGGAGACATGTAGATAAATTTTTTCATGCAACAAGTTGTTCAGATCCGGAATGTTCTATCTAATAGCATGATGGAGGCAGAATTAATCATGGACTTCAAGAGGAAATTAGATTATTATCTGGAAAGGAAGAATACGCGGTTACAGGGCCAAGGTGGGGAAGTGGTGTTAGTTTAATTGTTTATTCAAAGGTCCATATAAAAATGTTGGGCTAAATAACCTTCTTTATTTCTGTAACAAATCTATAATTCTGTGTTGCAATGCATTATTTAGAAAGTTTCAACATATTTAGAAAATGATAGTATGATCAGACTAAATATATCTCAATACATTTGTTTTTTGGCAAATTTATTGGGGTAAATTTTACCTGAAATTGGCGGAGGGTCAATTTTGGCAAGTTTCATGGAGGGTTTCTACTCAACCAGGATTTTTCATACTATTCGTCAAAGGTCATCTTATCAGCTATGCACCACAGCTGTATGGCGATCAGCACATCCTATCTTCCTCCTCTCCAGAGATGGAACCACTCATCCCTCACCAATGCTCCCTCGATTGGTGTGCATTTTTTAAGGTCCAGCCATGCACTAGGTCAAGTGCTGCCAGCCAAGAGCTTCCCTTCACCAGGTGCATTGTAACGGATCCAAAATTAAATATTTCTCAGAGTACATAGGTGACACGGCTGACAATAATTGCAAATACAAGAGTTCATTCAGAAATATTTAAGAATTTAGCTATGTACATTACCTGTCCTTAACATAATCCACCTAGAAAACTGTTATGTGAAAAGAAAACAAGATGGCAGATGGATATGACAGATCTTTGAGGTGGAAATCTTTCTCCCTGGAAGAGCCTACCAATGCAAATTCTATCTGGCAGAAGTGGCAATGGCCTACAGTTGGACCCGTCACCTCTTCTGTCACTGAGATATTGACCCACATCTAAAACAAAGTTTGAGGCCCCCAAACCTTAATTCCCCTTCCCGACATTTCCCTTTCAAGTTCCATTTCCTCAACTTCTTTAAATGCCTCCAACGACATTCCCCACTGTAAAAAAAAGGTCATAATGTGTTTTGGAAGTTTTTGAAACTCTTATAAATATACCAACAGAAACAAACATTGCTTGGTTGCCACTTAAAAAAAACCTTATTAAAAGTTGAAGAATATGTGATAATATACTGTTCCAATTCTATGTTATGCTACTGTAGAATTAGATTTTATGTATTATGCACGTTTCCCTGACTGGAAAAATCATAAATTGTTTGCAGGGCTAACCAGCTCTGCAATGCCTGAGTAAAGGCAAAATACTTCAAGATGCTGGAGATTTGGAACAGACACAGAGAATGTTGAAGAAACTCAGCAGTTCTGGCAACATCTGTACAGCGGGAGATTGAGTTAAAGTTTCAAGTTCTGTATGACTCTTCTTCAGAACTGAAAGGTATTGGAAAATCTGAAACAAAAACAGAAATTACCAGTGAAACTTAACAAGTCTGTCAGCATCTGTGGGAAGAAAGCAGAGTTAATGTTCTGAGTCTGGCGAATCTTCATTAGAACTGGAAAACATTTTCTTCAACACTTTTGAAAAAGGCAGACATCCAGTGCACAATACAAAGGGGTTGATATGGTGAGTGAAAAAAATGAGATGTAATCAAAATGTAAATTGAGGTGTGAAAGAGAATTAGCCCTCTCTAATAAGTGCAAAGTAATCAAGGCACAAATAAGACAAGGCTTTGTGGCAGGGTGGAGGGTTAATGTAAGAAAGATAGAGAACAGTCATTTTGCAGTTTCAGATGTTAATGAATTCAATATTGATATTTCAAGTCTGTAAAGTGTCTAAATGGAAAATGAGGTGTTGTTCCTTGAATTTGTGTTTTACTTCATTAGAATATCACAGTAGGCCCAGGACAGAAATGTTAGCATGAGAGCAAAATGCTTTATTGAAATGGCAAGCAACTGCGAGTTCATCCTGTTGGACATGGCGGAAGTGACAGAGGATAATCCTTAGAATCTGAGACTAGTAGGGTGGAAAGTGAGGACAATGGGAATGCAATCATTGTTCTGGGAAGGAGGGGGAAGAGATAAGGACAGAAGGGCATGAGGGTCGATCAGACATGGCTGAAGGTCCCATGAATCACAATGGCGGAGATTCCTTAGTTGAGGAAAAAGGAGGTCATGTTAGGTGCAGTCCAGTGGAAGATGGTACCAGCAGAACAGATGCAATGGAACCAGAGAAAGCAAGAAGAATGGAACACACACCTTACAAGAAGCAGAGTGTGAAATGGTGTAGCTGAGGTAATTGGGAGTTGTTGGGCTTGTAATGGATATCTATGGACAGCTTACTCTCCTACATAGAAACAGTGAATTCAAGGAAGGGAAGGGAATAATCATAGATGGACAAAGTTGACTGCAGCAACTCATCAGAGATCCTTTGAGAACATTTGTCAACCCAGTGACCTTTACCATCTGAAAATACAAGGGTACCAGATGAATAGGAGCACACCCAGCTGTGAGGTTCCATCCAAGTCACAAACCATCCTGATTTGGAACTATAGCGCAATTCCTTCACTCTTGCTAGGTTATTATCTAGGAGCACCCATTTCGACTCTGCTGTCGTATATTTACAGTGCATGGTCTAACATCAGAAACTGGGTAACAGTTCAAGAAGACGGCTTACCACCACCTTCTCAAGGGTAATTATGGTAATTAATGCTTGTCTCATTTGTATTGTCCCCATCCCATGAAAATATAAAAAAATGTCCCTGAAAGAAGCATTCTATAGTCATTGGTCAAAACCTCATACTTTCTTTTTAAAAATTGTTTTGAAAGCAAATTATCCTTTAGTTTCAATTGTAAGCAATTTGCAAAACAATGTTCATTGTAATGACTGTAATCTGGGGTTTCAAAGAAAATAAAGGGAATATATAAATAGCTTTTTATGGCCTGTAGTTAAAATGCAAAGTGTATCGTCACCCATGCTTTCCCTTAATACACAACAAAACCTACTGGAAAGAATCATAAAATCATTCTGTGTATTAAGTAGCTCACAGAAAACAATTTATCAAATACTGTATCATCGGTCATTTGCATGTTATGTATTTGCACATTAAACCTATTAGGGTAAAGCGATTTTGTACTACTTTAATGGATTTGTGCACTGTTACAGAAAATGACTTTCAGATGCATCTAAATTTATGAAAGTATCTTTAATAAGTACACCACAATCCAATTTTAATAACCATTGTTTTAATATTGTTCGTTTAGAATTTAGAAGTGCCTGTCCATTTTAAATTAATTTTACTCATTACAAATTAAACCTATCATTACAGCACTTATATCCGTGTCAATGGATGTATTAGAGTGTCTTTGCTCATACATGAAACAAAATTTTCCCTGAGCAGGGATGGTAAGATGTCTGGATAGTAATCATATGCAAGATTTTTGAATTTTTTATATACAGTGTGAGATAGGTTGGAAAAATGTATTTTTGAAAGGAATATCTTTAAGTGAAGTGCACTGTATCTATAGCAACATGACCACATTTGGGATGCTTGGCTAAAGGCTGACTCCTTTTAACTTAAGCAAAATCAAACTATTGCTACTTTAGAAGACAATGGAAATTTTACATGTTAAGGTATGCTTATTTGAATTTGCCAAACCCACAATTGCAGATTTTCAACCTGCTCCCAAGTGTCAAACTGATGTTGTCGATTTCCAATCATTATAAAAATGACCTGATTATTTTTCTTTTGATTTCAATGGCAGCTTTCTACACAGACATTGTTAAAATATTCTCCCCATTGTTTCTTTTTTTGTCAGAGGCAAAAGCACAATCAAATGGAAAAGGAGGACTGCTGTCTCATTGTTTCTAAGCGAAAAACTGTAATGACCTCCTCAGAAGAAAGGCACGTGATACGACCGATAGGCTACCCTTCGTAATCCAGTACTTCCCCGGAGCGGAGAAACTACGTCACGTTCTTCGCTACCTTTACACGTTGTCAATGATGATGAGTACCTCACCACATTCTTTCCTATGCCTCCACTTCTCGCCTTCAAACAACTGCCAAACCTTAGACAAACTATTGTTTGCAGCAAACAACCCAGCCTTCAGGATGCCATCGATCACAACACCACACAACCCTTCCATGGTAACTTCTGCAAGACATGTCAGGTCATCGACATGGATACTACCATCACACATGGGCACACTACTCACCATGTGCACAGAAGATACTCATGTGACTCAGCCAATTTGTCTATCTCATATGATGCAGACAAGGATGCCCGAGGCATGGTATATTGGCGAGATCATGCAGAGTCTACAACAATGGATGAATGGACACCGTGCAATGATCACCGGACAGGGGTGTTCCCTCCCAGTGGGGCAGCACTTCATGGATCAAGGACATTCAGCCTCCAATCTTCAGGTAAGCAGCCTCCAAGGTGGACTACGAGATACACAACAACGCAAAATCACTGAGCAGAGTCAGGTAGCCAAGTTCTATATCCATGATGATGGCCTCAATCATGATCTTGGGTTCATGTTGCACTACAGGTGAGTCAACCACATTATATACTCTCAGACACACACTGTCTCACACAAACACACTCAAACACATACACTCGCACACTTACACAGACCCTCTCTCACAAACACACACACACACACACACACACGCACACACACACAAATAAATTACTTCATCAGAGATATTTGGGTAGTTGCAGACACATTCTGTTTTGCTCAAAAAAAAATGACCCTTTGTTTAACACAGATTCTAAGCAAGACCTCACACCTGAAATGCATTGTCTGACCTGAGATGTCACCTCTTGTATACATTGATAACACCTTTACTTATGTTAGGATAATGACTTGAAAGGAATCTACATTTTGCATTTTAATCAGTAGTCTCCTTCCTAACTGATTCAAGATTCAACAACAGGTAGCCAGTTTTAGGGTTGTTACCTTTCTGGTTATAAATTCTGTGTTTTATGCCATTTCTCTCACACTACACCTGAGGAAGGAGCTGAGCACCAAAAGCTTGGGTTTTTTCAAATAATTCTGTTGGACTATAACCTGGTGACATATGATTTTTGACCTTATCCACCTAGTCCAACACTGGCACCTCCACACCACAATTTCTAGTCAATGGTTTGCACCAGCTTAATCATGTAATTGTCTAAAAGTTTGCTGTATGAGGTGACCCCAATATAATATCTAGTGTTTCAATTAATGAATACAGTTCTCAAGATTATGGGCCATTTCGTCCTTAATTTGAAACAGTTGTAATATTGTGAAGGCTTTATTCCTCCATACCTCTGCAATGTCTTCCAGTGATATATCCTGTGGATACTCACTGCTCTTTTTGAAATCGGTTGACTTGCCATTCCTCATTCCTCAGGAGGGTGGTCAACAGACAAAAAATTAACCACTATGCCAAATCTTTGGTCAGCATTTCCAATCTACCATGTCTTTCTCAGGTATTTAATATGCTTTCCCGTCCTTCCCCAGTCTTCTTATGTAAATGTATTCTTGTCCTCTAGTATTACTTTCTTTTTCTGTAACTTCATCCTTCATAATGATTTCTTCCTCTTAAATAGATTGCTTTATTTTATTTCAATTTTAAAGACTGGGCAGTGTGCTATTTACTGTGCTTTTGAGTAGAACAGAGAAAATTTGCTCACAGTAACAATGTATTCCAGTGACGGAAAAGGATTCTAAGAAGTGATAAGCCAATCATGGTTCAAAATGGCAGCATGAAATTGAAAGAAAAATTTATAATGGGGCAAGGAGTAGTTGTAGGCCAAAGGATTAGGAAACGTTTTCAGACACAGCAAAAGACAACCTAAAAAAAGAAGATATACTTTGAGAGTAAACTTGAAAGTTGTATTAAGACGACCTCTGTAAAATGATTCTTTAAAATATATTAAAAAAGGGAGAGGCCAATGTGAACATAGGCCCCATAGAGAACGAATCTAGGGAAATAATAATGGGGATGTAGGAAATGGCAGAAGAATTGAACAGATATTTTGCATCAATCCTCATGGTAAGACATTAATATTATTCCAAAAGTAGTAAAAGTTTAAGGAGCAGAAAGGAAAAAGGAAATAAATACAATAACTAACACTAGAGATGAAGTGCTAGGGAAAGTAATGAGCTAAAGTGCAATAAATTTGCTGCACCTGATGGATTAGGCCCGAAACATCAGCTTTCCTGCTCCTCTGATGCTGCTTGGACTGCTGTGTTCATCCAGCTCTACACCTTGTTGTCTCAGATTCTCCAGCATCTGCAGTTTCTACTATCTCATCAGCATACAGTTCTGGTCACCCAGCTACAAGAAGGATTTTGTTAAATTGGAAAGGGTGCAGAAAGGATTTGCCAGGTTGTTACTACGATTAGAGGGTTTGAGTTATAAGGGGAGACTGGGTAAACTGAGACTTTTCTCACTAGAGCATAGGAGGTTGAGGGGTGACTTTCTAGAGGCTTGTAAAATCATGAGTGACATAGATAAGGTGATCTTATTGTTATTTATTTATTTCTATCGGATGTGTGTGTCACTGGCTGGCCAGCGTTTATTGTCCGTTCAGAGTTGCCTTTGAGAAGGTGAAGGTGAGTTCCCTTCTCGAACCATTGCAATGCACCTGCTGTGGGTTGACCCACAATGCCATTAAGGAGGGATTTCCAGGATATTGACTCAGCAACAGTGAAGCAACAGTGATATATTTGCAAGTCAGTATGGTGAGCGGCTTGGAGGGGATGTTGAAGATGGGTGTATTCCAATATATCTATTGCCCTTGACATTCTAGGTGGAAGTGGTTGTGGGTTTGGACAGTGCTGTCTGAGGATCTTTGGTGAATTTCTGCAGTACATCTTGTAGATAGTACACACTGCTGCTACTGAGGGTCGTGGTGGAGGGAGTGAATGCTTGTGGATGTCGCATCAATCTTTGACCTGGATGGTGTCAAGTTTCTTGCTGTTTTTAGGGCTGCAATCCCCAGGCAAGTAGGGAGCATTTCATCACACTCCTGATTTGTGCCTTGTAGATGGTGGATAGGCTTTGGGGAGTCAGGAGGTGAGTTACTCGCCACAGTATTCCTAGCCTCTGAACTAATCTTATAGCTACTACGGTGAGTCCAGTTGGGTTTCTGATCAATGGTAACCCCCTGGAAGTTGAAAGTGGGAAATTCAGTGGTGGTATGGCCATTAAATGTCAAAAGGCAGTGGTTAGACTGTCTTTTATTGGAGATAGCCATAGCCTGGCTTTTGTGTGGCACAAATGGTACTTGCCACTTGTCATCCCAAACCTGGATATTGTCCAGCTCTTGTTGTATTTGGACATGGATTGCTTCAGTGTCTGAGGTGTCGCAAATGATGCTGAACATTGTGCAATCATTGGCAAACATCCCCACTTCTAACCAAATAACGGAGGGAAGGTCATTGAAGAAGATGGTTAGGCCCACGACAATACCCTGAGGAACTCTTGCAGAGCTGTCTTGGAGCTGAAAGGAATGACCTATAATAGCCATGACCTTTCTATGGGTCAGGTATGACTCTAACTCCCTGATACCTCTTGATTCCAGTTTTGCTAGGACTCCTTGATGCCGCACTCGGTCGAATAAGCCTTGATGTCAAGAGCTCTCACTCTCACCTCTCCTCTGGAATTCAGCTCTTTTGTCACTGTTTGAACCAAGGCTGTAATGAGGTCAGGAGCTGAGTGGCCCTGGCGGAACCCAAACTGGATGTCACTGAGCAGCTTATTGCTGAGATGGTGCTGCTTGATAGCACTGTTGATGACACCTTCCATCACTTTACTGATGATCAAGAGTAGACTGATTGGGCAGAAATTGGCCAGATTGGATTTGTGCTTCTTTTTATGTGCAGGAAAATTGGGCAATTTTCCACATTATCGAGTAGATGTTGTAACTGTACTGGAACAACTTGCCTAAGGAAATGGTAAGTTCTGGAGCACAGGTCTTCAGTACTATTGCTGAAATTTAGTCACGGCCCGTAGCCTTTGCAGTATCTAGTGTCTCCAGTTGTTTCTTGAAATCATGTGTAGTGAATCAAATTGGCTGAAGACTGCAAACTGTAATGCTGGGGACCACTAGAGGAGACCAAGATGGATTATCCACTCGGCACTTCTGGATGTAAATTGCTACAAATTCCACAGCCTTTTCCTTTGCATTGATGTGCTGGCCTCTTCCATGATTGAAGATGGGAATGTTTGTGGAGCCTCATACTCCAGTGGGTTGTTTAATCATCCACCAACATTCACGATTGGAAGTGGCAGGACTGCAGAACATAGATCTAATCCGTGGGTTGGGTGATCGTTTTGCTCTGTCTATCAGTAGCTGCTTATACTGTTTGCTATGCAAGTAGTCCTGTTTGATGGCTTCACCAGGCTGACCCCTCATCCTCAGGTATGCCTGGTGCTACTCCTGGCATGCCCTCCTGCACTCTCCATTGAACCAGGATTGATCCCCTGGCTTGATGGTAATGGTTGAGTGGGGGATATGATGGGCCATGAGGTTACAGATTGTGCTGGAGTACAATTCCGCTGCTGTTGATAGCCCACATTGCTTCATGGATGCCCAGTCTTGAGTTGTTAGATCTGTTCTTTGTCTGTCCCATTTAGCATGGTGATAGTGCCTCACAACATGATGGAGGTGATTCTCAATGTGAAGGTGGGTCTTCGTCTGCACAAGTACTGTGGGGTGGTCACTCTTACTGGTACTGTCATAGACACATGCATCTGCAGGTGGCAAATTGGTAAGGATGGGGTCAAGTCTGCTTTTCCCTCTTGTTGGTTCCCTCACCACCTGCCACGGACGCAGCCTAGCAGCTATGTCCTTTAGGACCCAACCAGCTCAATCTGTAGTACTGTTATGGAGTACTGGAATTCAAATTCCACCATTTGCCATGGTGAGATTTGAACCTGGGTCCCCACAACACTATCTTGGTCTCTAGATTAGTAGTCGAACAATAATACTTCTAGGCCATCACCTTCCCAATAGCAAATGTCTTTTCCCCAGGGTAGAGGAGTTCAAAACCAGAGGGCAAAATTTTAAGAAAACAAGGTGTAGAGCTGGATGAACACAACAGGCCAAGCAGCATCATAGGAGCAAGAAAGCTTGACGTTTCGGGCCTAGACCCTTCATCAGAAAATTTTAAGGTGAGAGGAGAAAGATTTAAAAGGCACCTGAGGGGTTACTTTTTCGTACAGAGGCTGGTGAGCATACAAAATGATCTGCCAGAGACAGTGATACAGGCAGGTGCAATTACAACATTTAAAAGACATTTGGACAGGTACCTGAATATGAAAGGTTGAGAGGGATAAGGGTTATATGTAGGCAATTGAAATGAGTTTAATTTGGGAAAATTGGTTGGCATGGTTGGGTTGGACTGGAAGATCTGTATGGGTGCTATTTGAATCTATGACTCTTATAACTCTATAACTCTCACTCTCAACAATTCCAAGATATTACGTTACGTTGGGCATTAGGGAGAGAGTAGCCCTCCTTCAGATAGTGTATCAACGATAGTATGGCACTCACCATGGTTAGTCTGTGCAACAGATTCTTGTAGCTTCAGTTACAATGACAGTTGATCAAGCAGGTAATAATGTAAAATGGCTATACATTTCTGAAAGTGGATTTCTATTTCTAACAAAATATCACCCATGCCACTTATGTGCCCTCAGCAGCTTCTTTTTTTGTTTCACTTCCACCACATTTACTGTGAAGGTCAATCCTGCCTGGCAGTGTTTGAGCTGGTGGATAGCTAGGCTTTAGATATGGTGCCTGCAGTGCAAAATCCTGAAAGTCCCAGTTTTCCGCAATTGTCAATGAGTCTGCCAAAACAGTTTGCATTGTGTATTGATAAATCTTCTGTGGTGGGGAGAAACGCTGACAGGTAATAGAAGATATTTTTAGTTGTGGTCCCTGTTCCATAATACTTCATAGATCAAAGCAAATATGTACAAACTTTTAAATTCATGACATTAGAGTGGGTTTGAATTCAATATTTAACTTCCAATTATCTACTGATGTGATAAGTTAAATCTTTAATACAATTGTGTCTGTGGGGGTGGAAAATCCATTCCAAAATCCCTTTCTAGAATCAGAATAATTTAAACATACTCTGGAATACTGGGAATGAAGATTCGAGAACATGATGACAATGTAAATTAAATGTCTGTAGGTTGCCACAAAAATTGGTCCAGATTTGTCTGAAAAAGCAAGATAGCCAAAGTAGACCACATATTTGACATCCACTGCAGTGAGTATTTAGAATAAAACAGAGTTCATAAAGCACTGGTAGGAAATGGCACTCTCGCTGCCCATTATGTTTTCAATCACTATATCAGTGGATCACGTTTATTTCTAGAATCCAGATGTTTGGAATAGAACACAAAGTACTGTCTGGTGTCCATTCTATAAAAGGACATCGAAGAACTGGAGGAAGTATAATAAAAATTTTGGAAGATGAGCAACAGAAATGAGAGATTAAAGTTTTCAGGAAGAATTGAACAGGTTATGACTTTTTACTTCACCATGTCAAAGATTTTCACTGTGCTGTTTGAAAGAAATTTTGGCTCATTGGCTGTGAAGGAATGATAATATAGTTCAAAGTTAGTATAGTTCAAAGTTAGTGCCTTGGAAGAGAAATATTGGAGATGGTGTTCCATTTGCATCTACTGCTCTTGTCCTTTAAGGTGTTAGAAGTCACAAATTTGGAAGGTGCTATTAGAGGAGCCTTGATGAGCTACTTCAATGTTTTTTGTAGATGGTGTACAGCTTTGCCACTCTGTGACAGCGTTGAAAGAAATGAATTGAATGTGGTAAATGTGGTGTTAATCAGCAGGGCTGCTTTGTCCTGGATGGTTCTATGCTTCCTGAGTATTATTTGAGCTGCAGTGATTTGGACCAATACAGTGTAATTCATCATATTCTTGAATTCTGCTGGTTAGATGGCAAATAGGAGGTGAGTTATTACCACAGAATTCATGCCTTCTACCCTGGTCTTGTAGCCACTGTATTTATGTGGCTGGTTCAGTTCAGTTTCTGCTGAATGGCAAGCCCAAGGATTTTAATAATGAGATAATGATATTGAACGTCAAGCAACAATGCTTAGATTCTCCCTTCTTGGAGATGGTTATTGTCTGATACTTGTGTGAATGTTAGAGTGCAAATATTACTTGCCACATGTTAACGCAAGCCTATAAGTTGCCCAGAGCTTGCTTTGATGAACACAAACTATTCCAGTAACTGAGAAATCACAAATGGTGCAGAGCATTGTGCAGACATCAGCAAACATCCTCAATTATGACCTCATGATGAATGGAAGATCGTTGAAGAAACAGCCGAAGATGGTTTGGCCTAGGACATGAACATGAGGAACTCCTAGATTAATGCCTTATGGCTGTGGTTGGCCACACCTGAAATACTGTGTGCAGTTTGGTTTTGTTATCTGAGGAAGGATGTTCTTGCTATACAGCAGTGCAACAAAGGTTTACCGGATTGATTCTTGGTTTGGTGAGACTGACTTATGAGAAGAGGTTCAATTGGTTAAGATTTTATTCTCTGGAGTTCAGAAGAATGAAAGGGGATTTCTTAGAAATCTATAATATTCTAACAAGACTAGGCAGGGTAAATTCTGGAAGGATGTTCCTGTTGGCGGGGGAGTTCAGAGCCAGGAGTCACAGTCTAATGATATGGGGTAAACCATTTAGGATAGACCTGAGGAGAATTTTTTTCATCCAGAGAGCGGTGAACTTGTGGAATTTGCTGTTATAGAAGGAAGTCAAGGTCAAGACATTGTATGATTTCAAGATGGATGTAGATATAGCACTTGGGGCTAAAGGGATCAAAAGATTTGGGTAGAAAGCAGGAACCAGCTGTTGAGTTGGATTATCAGCCAGGATCATAATGAAAGATAGACCAGATTCAAAAGGCCAGATGGCCCACTTCTGGTCCTATTTTCTATCTTTCTATGTTTCCAATAATATTGCTGAATGTTGTTAGAACCCATATACTTTGCAGTTACCAGTGCCTTCAGCCTTTTTTGATATCTCATGAAATAAATTGAATTCTTTGAAGGCTGGATAGATTGATGCTAGGGACCTTAGAAAGAGGCTGAGATGCATCATTTCCCCACACTTTTAGCTGAAGATACTTGCGACTGCTTCAGGCATGTATTTTGCATTTATGTGTCGGCTCCTCCACCACTGAGGATGCAAACGTTTGTGTATCCTCTTCTTGCTGTTAGTTGTAAAATTGTCAACCACTGTGTACAACTGGATGTAGCAGGATGGCAGAACTTAAATATGACCCTTTTGTTCTGGGATCACTTTCCTCTATCGCTTGCTGTTTATGTTGCTTAGTACGCATGTAGTACTGTGGTGTAGATTCACCAGGTTGCTACCTCACTTTCAGCTAAGCCTAATGCTGCGCCCAGCAAGGGTTCCAGCGTGTTTTATTGCATCAGGGTTGATCCCCTTGCTCAGCGGTAAAGGTAAATTGGAGGAATCCTGAAATTATTGAAATATAGAGTATAGAAGAGGCCCTTTGGCCCATCAAGTTTGTAACATCAAAAGCATGCTACTACTTACACTAGTCCTACTTTCTTACAGCCTTGAATGTTATGCTACTTCAAGTACTCATCCATGTACTTTTCAAAGGTTGTGAGCTTTATAGAAAGAACTTTAGCATGGGGTCTGGATTATTAGTCCAATGACCTTACCATTATGCCACAGCCTCCCCATTAAGGAGAATAATTGATGGTAGCTTCGTGGTGGTCATGACTGACACTAACTTTTCTTTACATATTCCTTACTTATTACTGTAAATTCTACAAGTTGCCATGATGTGATATGCTGAGTTATGAGGTTATAAATTGTCGCTGAATATAACTCAATGGCTACTGATGGCTACATGTGCCTCACGTATATGTTACTAGATCTGTTTGAAATCTATACCATTCAGTTTATTGGTAAAGCCATATATGATGCAGAGTATCCTTAATGTGAAGGCAGTACTTTACCTTCACAAGGACTGCATGGTGGCCACTCGTACCAATACTGTCAGAGACAAATACATTTGCTATAGGTAGATTAGGGAGGTGAGGTCAATTCTGTTTTTCCTTTACCACCTGCTGCAGGTCCAGACAATCAGGTATGTCCTTTTACTCAGCCAACAGCGGTGTTACTGACTCACTCTTGGTAATGGACATTGAGGTCCCCTATTAAGAGTACATTTTGTGTCCTTGAACCTTCAGTGCATCATTTACATGGTGCTAAAAATGGAGATGAATTGATTCATCAACTAAAGAGGACGATACATGGTAACCAATAGAAGATTTCATTACCAAAGAGGCCATGACCACTGGGTCAACGTTGAGGATTCCCAAGGCAACTCCTTCTTGACTGTATGCCACTTTTCTACCACTTCTGGTGCACCCGCCAGTGCCTGGATCAAAGCTGGATAGTTGGTTGCTCCAGTTTCTTTCCTTTTTTTGTACTTTAAAGAAGTTTGATTCATCTGAGTAGCTTTAAGAGTCAACCGTGTTGCTGTGGATCTGGACTCACCAGTGGGTCAGGACAGATGAGGATGGCAGATTTTCCTTCTTTAAGGATATTAGAGAACCAGATAAGTTTTCATGACAATCGATAATGCTTTCATGGTCACCATTAGGCTAGCTTTTAATTTCAGATATTTTATTAATTGAATTTGATTTTCACCATCTTTGGGTGGAATTGGAAACGATGTACCCAGCAATAGCCCAGTTCATTGGAATACTCGTCTTGTGGCATTACCAGTAGGGCACTGCCTCCCCATGTGACTATGTGACTCCAGATCCACAGCAATATGGTTGGCACTGAACTGCAGTCTGACATGCTTTAATAAGCCACTTAGTCCAATTATAGATGGGCAACAAATATTGACATTATTGACATTGCAAGGGTGTGCACATACCCCTAAAAGAATTTTTTTTTAAAAACTGCCCTTTTCAGTTTACTTTGCATAGTAGTTGGTGTCAAGCCAACCTCTATCCTAAAGACGTCCATCAAAATGTTTTCTTCTGGTTTAGTTCTTTATAGTGTAATAAATTAAACATTTTCACTTAATTAGTAAAAAAATAATTATTTTTGACATTAAACTGACTATAGTCTCCAAAGTCTAATTGTGGAAGCAAACTCGATGTTTCTTTGCTTCAGCTGAAATATTTTTTAATGTGTGTTTATTATTTTTAAATTGTCTTTCATGTGAACTCTATTAATGAAATGAAATCAGCATCAAGGGGGTCATGCGGAAGGATATAGTCATGACATCAGTGCCTGTCCAAACTAGATCTTCTTTCACAAAACTAAAAGAAGATTGTTTGACTCACCTTACACATCAGTCTGGATGTCACGATGAAGTAAAGCATGGCAAAACTATTTATGTGGTCATGGGCTGACAAAACAGTGCGTCCTCTGACCCATTGTGAGAAAGACTATGCTTTCATATAATCACCATCACAATTGTTACTTGTGTGAAAGGAAACATTATTTCAAAACTCCAAACGCTGGAGGATATTAAACAATACTAGTGGTGCTGAGACTCTCTGCAGGACTTCTACACTGACGCATATGATTTGACACCACAAGTTGTAATGCAAGGCAGTACAGTCTAGAGTTGTCACATCTTGATTAACTCCCTACAGATTTTTAAATTTATACTGAATTTGCTGATTACACCATAAGAATCAATCAATAAAATCACAGCATGACTAAAATTCCACATTGTGCAGCTATGAAAGTTAACACAAGTAGGCCCAAGCTACAAAGATTGTTTCCATTACTAATAATTGTTCCAAAAATATCTATAACTCCCATGTTTGTGTCTTGCCATTTCTCATGTGTAGTGCTTGTTGCAGTGTGACATGGTTTCCCTGCACTGGTTATATCACTTTGCTGATGAAACATAAACTGCTAAAACTGGCTGCTACAGCTGTATCCAAAAACATCATTTTAAAATACAAAACAGATGTATGTCCATCAGATTTATTGAGGTTTCTATCTGTTGACCATTCCATTGCAATGCCAACAATGTATGCACAAGAAACTTTAATCGCAACATGAGATTCTTGGCTCAGCAAAATCGCTAAAGATTTATATGTATGGTTTGATAACGATGAAAGACACAAGCAAAGATGACTATATTTCGAAGTATGGTCTTTATAAAAAATAGGTCACTGGTGACAGATCATTTACTTCTTCTCCTGCTCCAGATGTTTTTGTTGTTGCATACTTGTGGTTTGATTTTCAGGATTAAAATATGTTTATTTTTCCTTAATTGTTATGCATGCAGTAAGGGAAAGAGAGAAGACTAATTTTTTTTAACTGAAGGGAGGTATGTGGTATTCAGTCATGGTTGAAATGTTGGTGATGGACAATCTGACAGTTTTACTGCCATGCTGGTATCTGAATGGAGTTTATTTATTGTTTATGGAGCTGAATCAGAAACCTTTCTGCCCCAGTGTGTGTAATTCTCCACAGAGTCAATAGTCCCTGTGAGGGGTTTTGAAGCGGCTCAATATTCCATTTATTTTATTCATAAAGAAATTCTAAGCTTGAAAAGATGAAGTAATTGACTTACAGGAATGACAGTTAAACCCACTAAATTTAATCTTATCCTCTCAAGTACAACAGATCACGCTTACAAATTATCACCTTGCACCAGACAGGCCTGCACTCTTCACCTAATCCAGATGGAAATGAGGGTCTCTGTTATTGTATTATCTGACTTTGCCATCAGCATTAATCCGGCTTAACTCACTTAATGATGCCACTTGTGGCGCTCTGAAGGAAGGAGAGAAGTCTATAAACTAGTTCTATTAAAATGCAAATCTGCCCCACAGAGAAAATAAGTGACACAAAAGTAAGAGAATTTGACCATATACAGTACCGTATCAGCCTCATGCCGGACTAAACTGATACCAGTATAATAAGTGAACCTCCAATTATTATTCTAGCCACAGATTTCAACTGAAATGGAGCCAGTCTAGCACAGAATGTCAAACCGCTTCAACAAACCAGGGTGTTTAATTCCTGTAGAGATTTATAGTTTTTGTTGTCAGGAAATGAGCAAACAGTTATCAGTGTGAAAGCAGAGTTATCTTGGATCTTCATGCTAGGCCATTTTACTGATACTATTTATACTATATACCACAGGAAATGAATTTTTTTTTCATATTGCTCTTTCAAAGCTTTACATCATCTTAAAATCCTCTCACAACAGATTATTCCATTTTGTTGACAGTAAAAAACAACTCAGTGTGCGAAACAAGCTACCTCCATTCAACGGATGATCAAAATGCAATATGTATCACCGAGTTTATTACTTTTATACAGGTTTCTAGTTGCTATTCTCAGATATCTTTTTAAAAGAGCGCATTATTCTCAATTTTTAAAATGCAATCAAATCATGAAGTCAGAACAAGCCATGGTAAAATGTTATTTCTGAGAAAATGCAACATTTGTAGAAGCAAGTGGAATCGTTTTTGAAATAAATGTACTGTAAAAATTAACAAGTAACTATATTTGTTACGTTTGGGCAAAATTTACATAGAACATTTGCATTACAACTGAAGACATATTAATTTTAATGATGTTATTTTACAATGCCTAATTAACCATTAAGAACTGGGTTCTGTTACACTAAATCTTTGTTATCTAGCATTCTCAAGGAACAAGCAGTGCTGGTTAATCGAAAATATTGGTGAACAGGGAGTTACATTATTTCAGATGTAAGACAAGGTCCTGTCTTTGAGGGGCTGAGGGAAGAGGGGCAAAAGCTTGGAGAGTCAGGGCCCCAGAATAGCAGGGCATTTCTGTAAAAGCTCCACAAATGAAGATTAAGCTGACACCACAATGATATCCAGACTGGATTTAAAAATAAATCCTGTCATTATTTTCACTGCCAGTGGCTCCATCTTTGGTCAGGCACAGTAACCATAATTGATAATGTCAATGTAAAGCCTGAGATCTCCTTCTGCAGATTTACAGTTTACTGTTATTATTAACTGTTTTTAAAGAATGCAGCATCTGAACACAAAAATGAGCTGCTTCTAAAAAGGTTTGAGCTATCAGAAATTCGTGTTACGTAAGAATTCCCAGTTGGTAGAGTGCTAGATAACACAATGTTTACTGTATTGTGAAATTGGCTCTCTTTGTATATTACAGCTCATTATCATGTTAACTGCAGTTCTACGATGATCCATATGTTTTATAATTGAATTGTGTACCTCTGTAAAAGTTTGTTAAAGGAACATGAAATTGCACAGAATTATAATGCAACTTATAACTAAGATTATCAAGTATTGTTGGCCCATTTTAAGATTCCAACTTTTGATTAATAATGCAATCTTAATTTATCCTTTCTAATTTGTCCAATCAAAAATCAGCAACTATTTAGGAATATAGGAACATGCGAACAACTATTCAGCCTCTCCAGCCCATACCATTATTCAATGAGATCATGACTAATCTTTGGCCGAACTCTATATGTCCACCTTTGGCCCATATGCCTTGATACCTTCACTGTATAAGAATGTACCCATTTCAGATTTAAAAGTAACAACTGATCTAGCAACCATTGTTGTTTGTGAAAGATAGTTCCAAACATCTACCACATTGAGCTGAGCTAAATAGTTGTGCAGACATTTTTCTTAACATCCCTCCTGAACAGTATGGATCTAATTCTCAGACAATGCCCCTTAGTTCTAGAATCCCCAACAATGGAAATAGTTTATCTATATCCACTCTGTCTTTCCCTGTTTATATCCATTCTGTCTTTCCCTGTTTATATCCACTCTGTCTTTCCCTGTTTATATCCACTCTGTCTTTCCCTGTTAAAAGCTTGAAGACTTCAATCAGATGACCACTTAACATTTTAAATTATGAAGAAAACAGGCCTAATTTGTATTAAAAAACCCAAAACAGATGTGGATTCTGGAAATCAGAAACAATACAGAAATTGCTCAAAAATCTCAACAGAACTGGCTGCATCTGCAGAGAGAAATCAGAATGCATTGACCCTTCTTCAGAACTGATGTTAGCAAGGAAAAAGTTGTTTTTTATAAAGGAGATAGGATGGGGTTGGGGTTAAGGAGTATATGATAATTGGTGATAGAGCCCAAAGATCGAGAGAAGAACAGTTGGACGAAGGAGTGGAAAATGGTCAGTCTAGCAGAATAAATGGCTGCTAATGGGGACTATAAGTGGCTAACAATGGGTAGTGTGTAAAAGCAGACCATGTGATAACAAGGGTTGGTGTGTAGGGATTGGGATAAGGACATGAAACAAAGTGTCTCAGACCCTATAATTGTTGACAGAGACAAAAAAACTGCAGATGCTGGAATCCAAGGTAGACAAACAGGAGGCTGAAAAAACACAACAAGCCAGGCAGCATCTGGAAGAGGTAATTCCCGAAACGTTGACTTCTGAACCTCCAGATGCTACCTGGCTTGCTGTGTTTTTCTAGTCTCCTGTTTGTCTACTGATAATTGTTGAACTCAATATTGAGTACAGAAGGCTGAAGAGTTGCTAAGTGAAAAATGAAGTGCTGTTCTTCCAGCTTTTGCTAAGCCTCGCTGGAGCACTGCAGCAAGCCTGAGGCAGAGATTTTGACTAGGGAACAAGGTGGTCTGTTTTGGAGCTCTGTCTCCAGTCATCTCCCTTCACCCTATGTTTTGCACAAAAAACGTTTTCCTAGCTGCCATCAGTTCTGAAGAAGGGTTATTAGAAGCAAAACGTTAACTCTGATTTCTCTCCACAGATGCTGCCAGACTAGCTGTGATTTTCCAGCAACTTCTGTTTTTGTTCCTAAATGGTATAATCTCTCTTCATAACTTAATACCTGAAGTCCAGGTTGCCATTCTTGCAAATCTATGTTTAGGGAGACGTGATGGCCTGATGCAAATATTGCTGGACTGTGAATGCAGAGATGATTAATTGAGAGATCCAGCTAATGTTCTGGGAAAAGTAAAAACCTAAAGAACTGAGGATGCTATAAATCAGAAATAGATACAGAAGTTGCTGGAAAAAGCTCAGCAGGTCTGGCAGCATCTATGGAGAGAAATAAGAGTTGATGTTTCTGGTCCAGTGGCCCTTCTTCAGAACTGTCAAACAAATTCTTTCTAAGTTAGCCTTAATATATTTAAAGACCCAGTTTCCCCTGCCATATGGGAAGAGAATTCCAAAGATTAACGACCCCCTAAGAGAGAAAAAGATTATCCTCATCTGTATGTTAAATGGGAAAGTCCTTATTACTAAATTATGCTTCCTCGTTCTAGATCCTTCCTTAAGAAAAAAATTCCCTGAGTATCCAACCTGCCAAACCTCCTCAGAATTGTTTGTTTCTACACAATCACCTCTTAACCTTCTACACTTCAGTGAGTATAGGACTAACCTGCTCAACTTTTCCTTCATCCAATGTGCAAACTAGTGAACCTTTTCCAAACAGCTTCTAATGTCACTATATAGCCCCTTAGATTAGGAGACTAAAACTACACCCAGCACTCTGGGTTTCACTAAAGCTCCATATAGCTACGACAAAACTTCACTACTTCTTCATTTCAACCTGCTTGCAATACAGGCCGACATTACATTTTACTTCCCAACTATTTGTTACACCTGCAAACTAAAATGTAATGATTTATATACAAAGAAACCCAGATTTCCTCAATTTCAGCATTCTGCAATCTCTTTCCATTTAAATGGTATTCTGCTTTTCTATTTTCACTGCCATAGAGAATAACCACACCTTTTTCTATATTATGCTCCATCTGCCAATTTTTTGTCCCTAATCTAGCCTATCTATAGGCCTGTGTAAACTCCCTATATCCTACCCACACTTACTTTCCTACTTATGTTTGTATCAGCAACAAATTTGATAATACACCATGTCCTTTCATCCAAAAAAATTATCATTGATCATAATTATCGAGGCGCCAGCTCTGATCCCTGCTGCAATCCACTTATTGTAGGTTGTCAACCTGAAAATGACCAATTCATCCCAACTCTTTTTTCCCTGTTAGTTAATTGAATATTCATGCTAATACATCACTCCCAACATCATTAACTTGTGTTGTAAAGTTACTATATGTTACCTTATCAAATCCTTTCTGTAATCCAAATACATTACACCTATGGTCTCCCCTTTATCCACTACTCTTGCTACCTCTTCAAAGAGCTCTATTAAATTTGTAAGATATGATTTCCTTATCACAAAATTAATTTGAATTTACCTGGTTGTATGATGATTTTCTAAATATTTTGGTATAAGCTCCTTAATAATGAATTCTAGCATTTTTACAATGACAGATGTTAGCATAACTTGTCTATAATCTCTTGCTTTTTGATACCCATTTTATTGGATAATAGTTTTGCATTTTTTTCCTATATATTGGAACCTTTTCAGAATCCAGGGAATTTTTAAAGATTGCAATAAGTGCATCCACTTTCTCTGCAGTCACTTCCTTTAAGATCTGAGGGTGCCAGCTGCCAGTTCTAGAGACCATGTCAGAACTTAGTCTCCTTCATTTTCCCAGTAGTTTTTCCGTAGAGTTTACGTTCTTCCCATCCTCTTGGCTATTTTATCGCAATCATTTGTTTCTATTGGTGCTGCCTATTCACCCATCTTGTTATGGTTGTGTGTTTGTTCAGAGAAAGAGCTTTAATTCTAACGTTTTACCATTTTTTTCAATGCTGACCTTATTTGCTGGGGTTCTTTTCTATTTGTACATTTTGTCTCTTCTTATTTTACTTTGGCTGCCTGCACCATGGTGCCATGGTCACAGCACTTAACTCCTGCAGTCCCTGTTCTCATCCGCACAAGCTGCAAAAAATTCAAAGTCGTTGGACAATTGCAAATGTCCACCATGCTCTCTTTGCATTTCTACACTCCCTCATTCATAGTCACACATTAGTCTCCTGATGTCATGGGGGCTCAGTGGTTAGCATTGCAGTCTCACAGCGCCAGGGACAGGGGTTCAATTCCACACTCAGATGACTGTTTGTGTGGAGTTTGCACATTCTCCCTTTGTCTGTGTGGGTTTCCTCCGGGTGCTCTGGTTTCCTCCCACAGTCCAAAGATGTGCAAGCTAGGTGGATTGGCCATGCTAAATTGCCTGTAGTGTTCAGGCAGATCAGGTGTGTTATACGGGGATGGGTCTGGGTGGGATGCTCTGATGGTTAGTGTGGACTTGTTGGGTTGAAGGGCCTATTTCCACAGTGTAGGGATTTTATGATTCTATGAACGTACAGGCCAAATCTAAAGTACCTAGCTTAAGGGTTGTGACTGGGTTTTAGAACAAAGTGTCCAGGTAACTTTCCCCATCCTTAATGCATCACAAAGTTCAATGCTTGGGCTTCAGGTTATAAACTTGGGACTTAAGTTATGTGAGTTGCAAGCCCTTACTGCAAATGAGATTTCCCCAGGTGAAGTTGGAACATTTTACTTGCCCTGCCATTATTTTTCTGTTTAATTAAGCTGTTTAAGTTTCGATTTTAGAAATACCACTGAACTGCTTATGTAATTACACCAAATAGCTTATGCTATAAATTTAGTACAAGACTTCTATCTCCCCAATGCCAGTATAACTTGTTGGCTACATGTAAAAGGATTATATCTTAAAAACTCATTAAACTATCGTATTCATGCTGGCCTAATTAATGCCTTGGAGACTCACAATTATTAATCTTTCCATTTTCAAATAATAATGCTTGTGCATTATTTTAATTATGCTTGTATTTTTACACTTTACAACTATTTGCAATGTTTATATTAAAGAAATTTGAAAGAAACTACACTACAAAGAATGTGCTGTATAAAAATATTGGGACAGATTTTCCAAGGAGTGGCAATCTCATGCTTTTTGCCACGCTGTCCCTTTTTTCAGAAATGAAAGAACACTTCATTTCTAACAGGAGATTCAAATCAGGGTCCTTCAGAAATTTGCAAACTTACTTCCATTCTGACCCGTCCCTGCAGTGTACAACAGTCAGGGGAAGGCAAGTCATGCCCCCATTTTCCACACCAGTTTTTGTTTAATGATCCAGGGTCACACACAGCCACATTAACAGTTCTTGAGAAAGGGTAAGTACATGATTTAAGTGTGAAGTTACGGTGCTGTGTGAGTATGGTGGTGAAAGGAAGTTAAGGTGCCACATAAGCAGTGTACGAGGTGTGTAGGGGTAGGGTGGCAGGTACGTAGAGTGCATGAATGATTCTGTAACAAGTTTGTAGGAGGCATACTGCTAGCTGGGAGAGTACCATATGTGAAAGGTGCCAGATAAACGGGGTGCCAGCACATAAGGGGACCAGATACATGATGGTGGGTGAAAGGTAGCTTGAAATGGGTAGGTAGAATTTGGTGGGGGAGTGGGTGATGTCTGTTCTCTGTGATGAAATAGGGATGTGGGATGGGTCTATTAGAAGGCAGACATATCAGGTCTGGAATAGGGACGGGGAAATTAGGTGTGGTGGTGGTGGCGGAAGTGGGGTCAGGTCTGGCAGCAGGGTTTGGGGTTGTGTCTGAATTGGCAGATGGGAGGTCAGGTCTGGTAATAGTGCAGGGAGGTTGGGTTTTTGGTGGGGGGGGGGCGTGAAGGGTGGGGTTCAGTGTCAATTTTAATGGTGAGGAATGTCAGGTCCCAGGCACAGGAAGGTCATGTCAGGTCTGCTGCCAGGGTGTATCTAGCTCAGGAAAGACAGTGTGCTGGGTCAGGGTCTGTAGGGTGGAAGAGGTCTGGGAAAGTGTGGACTAGGAGTGTGAGATAAGTTGGTTGTCATTTGAAGAGTTACTCTGGTGTTAGACTAGGCATCTAAAAATCTAATCTTTCCTGGGTACTTATTTACCTAACTACAGCAGAACCTTCCAAATGTTCCGATTCAAATGGATACATTCAGAGGATTTCAAAAGTAGGAGAATTGCCCAGTGGAATATTAAATTTTCCCAGGCAATTCCCTTGGAATCTGCTACAATGGGGAGTCCTTTCCTAACAGTAACATGGAATGCAGCAGTTCAAGACGGCAGCTCACCACCACCTTCTCAAGAGCAACTAGGGATGGGCAAGAAATGTTAGCCAACCAGCAACGTCCACATTTCACAAGAGAATTATTAAAATATCTGTGGGGTCCCCATACTCAAAACATACCTATTCCCAGAAACAATTATCTGACCGTGAGAAAATCCAGGCCATAGTTGTTATGCTACAAAGGAACCATCACACCACCATATTAAACAGTGTTATGGTCTTCCAAAAGTACTCAAGAAATCAGACACAAATAAGCCAAGGAATCTTGTATGTCGACATTCTTCCCTCTATACAACATCTATCTATACTTTCACTTTCATCCCCACTACAATGACATATCAACTTGCATACTGTTCCTAAGATCCTGCTAAAATCTGATGAAACTCATTCAATCAAAGTAAATAAACAAGGACAGACATCTTCAGGCCTGGAAGTTACAATTTTCAGTTGAAACTCTTGTACATGCTGCTAAGGAATATCAGCCCACCTGAGAAGCTTAAGAGTTTGTATAAAATCTAAAGAAATATATGTATCCTGTTGCAGACTAATAATACTGTTGTAAGACTATGTAAGAGGATAGTAAGACTATAATAATACACACATGTAATCCGTTCATTTAATTATTTGGAGGTTTGAAAACAATCCACGTGTTTTATCCAGTGCCATTCTGCAAACCTGAGGATTTGTTCTCTATGATCTTTGATTTGAATAACCTTATTGAAGCAGTAATGCCTATTTCTTTCTCTATGCAAATTGTAAAAGAAACAGATTCTGTGGCTTTTAGATTTTTTAATTGGATAGATTGGAAGTTTTGGACGAATTGTAGGTATAATGAAATGCTAATACAGTGTATTTTGTCATTTGATCTCTGAAATTAGAATAACAATTACAGTATAAATTTGTATAATGAGAATAATCACTGCATGGTGGACAAGGTTTGACAATTATTAAACTCAGAACTTGGCAGCAAAAGCAAATACAAGTGAAATGTGCAAAGAGGTATGTAAATGAATCAATGGTTAATTTTGAGTTGTGTTCTATGTTATCAAATAATTAAAAATATAAGGGTTGGAAAAGGGAAGGAAGCTCAGATAGAAGTTTAACCAAGTGAACAAAAAATATGCAAAGTTCTGAAATCAAATCGTTTCCAACATGGAGGGGTGCCTTTATTCTCAATGCTAGGCTGCAGGGTGAAAGTTAGAAAAAAATTACACAGAGACTGCTTCTATAATGTCATGGTAAATTCTTCCTTATAGCTGTTTGCCATCTTTGAAAGTCAATGATCGAGAAAAGCTTGGCACATTGCCACTAACGTCCTACATTTGGCCCTGCTTCATTCGTCACATCTTTCTGCAGCTGCTCTCCTTTTATCAGTCTAAGAATTGCATCTCATACACACATAGACATACAAGTTATTCTACACAATGTGCAAAATAAAAGTTTGCCATGAATACATAAATATTGCTAAGCTGAAGACGACCAAGTAATTTTGCCATTCATACTGGCACTACTTCAAATGAGAATGAGAGACTAGTAACTGTGAGCCAGCAGACAGTGATTATCCTTCTAAGTTTTGCTCTTATCCCAGCAACATAACCATGAACCACGCACAAAAAAAGTGTCTTTTATCACCTTGAGGATAAGGCAACCACTTCAACAGTAACAATCGACAGGAGTTAGCTTATGGGCACTGGTCTCCAAGATTTCAACCAGTAAAAAAGCTAAGCTAAAATTGATTTTGAACCTTGTTTTGAGTTTTTTGTAAATTAATAGAAGAAAATATAAAGCATTTTGAACAGTTTTTAAAAAGATACACACCAAATTTGTGGACTTAGCTTTAGTATGTTTTTAATGTAATGACCAGTCACCGAATGTAGCGGCACCTGACAATGCTTTAGCTAATGGGGCCTAGAAATAGCAGTTATGGGAACAGGCTGTTGTTAACAGCCTGTAAATCTTTTTGTAGTTGACAAATTAAGTGAATGCAAGTTGCATATTCTCAGCATTCCTATAAACTGCTAGTTCATATAATTGCCACATGTTTAAAAGATCAAGAAAAATGTGTCCTGTTTTCAATGACCACGAGCAGAGTCAGTATAATAGTACAGATACATGCATGCTGAATGATTAAAAAAATCCTTCATATCAATCTCAAAGACAAGATAATAAACTAAGTTTTTAATGTGATGAATTTATCGTTCTAAATTTTTAATAAAGCAGATGATAAACCTGGTAGCAACATGATTACATTGGCAAACATGCAGTGAATATAATGTTAAGTGCTGAGGTCAATGCTTCAGGATTCACACCAGAACAAATTATATCACATGCCATAGATATTTATGTAAAGTGACCTACTGTCTGCTCTGTGAGCTTTGGACATTTCCTATAGTTGTATGCATGCCTAATTAATGCTATTATATAGGATGAATACAATGACTTGCAATTTGCATTTTGAAAAGAGCAGAACTCCATGCTGAAATGGGTTTACTGTTTTTTTTTCCATACCAGCTAATAGTGTTTTCAGGGCAGCGACCCATGTGTCGGCAAGATGATAAATCTGGTTGTGATTTGGCATTGTATGAGAGTTACTGAAACATAGCTTTTTGTGGCAACTGCCAGTTAAAGTGCAGGTCTGACCACAAGCTACCAAATGGCATTCATTAGTCTTTTGTTGCAGAAGCACTCTCTTTGTGACCAAACCTGTCAGGCTGTACTCCAAGTTACAATATGCTCTTCAGAATGGAGGATTTGTTATTGAATCTCATGCTGTTCAGTGTGAAACCTTGTAATCACTCAAATTGCCAATGGTGAAAAAAAATGTCAATTAAGTAGGCATGTGATGTGATCACAGCTTTTGAAAAATACCAAAACGTAAAAGCATAAGTCAGAGATTTATTTAATAAAGTGAACAGAAGTTGAAAGCTGAACAAACTAAAATTACTGTTTTTATGAACTCAATCTGGGGCAAAATTGAATATTCTGATAAATACTAGAGATTTAGGAAATTACATGTAATACATGTTATCCCACTCATCAGCAACGTGGATAGCAATTTATCCAGATATTTTGTTAAACAAATTTATAATCAGCTTGCTGTCTTAAAGAAAGTTGTTGCTGTACTAAAGTACATTGGCTGAGATAGGCATGAATTCAAGAGCATTTTCTCACAATTTGTAAGTGAACATAATTTATTTAAAGAATTTAAATAGTGCTAGATTTTCAGGCGTGCATGGATTGTCGTGGTAATGCAAACTCATGTTTCTAATTTTGATTGAAATAAGATTATGGAAATAACCATGTTAACTATTCACTTCTAAATAATTTCCTCTGTCATCTTACAATGTACTTTTGATCTAAGTCTGTTTATAGGAAGGTACATACGTAAATTTTCAGCATTTTCAACATCCATTAGAATTTTTCTTTTCACATAGAAATCAGAGAAGGTTGAATAAAACAACATAGAATGCAACAAGTCAGGTATATGTCAATACTCTTGATGAGGATCACATTTTAATTTTATCTACAATCTTTACCTATTTTCTGGTTTCATATTAACTAAATTTTACAAAGTATTCTAGAATATTTAGTAGACTCTTAGATTAAAGAAATCAATAACTATATATAAATAAATTACTAAACAGTACTAAATGTTAATAAAAGACAAATTTACAACAATGTCAAACAAAATGTCAATGGAATTAACATTCTTCATTCTAATGGATGACATACTCAGTAGTTCAGGAACACCATCATTGACTTTGGTTTTGTTGTGGTAATAATGGGAAAGCTGTTAGAATCTGCAACCATTAAGCCACTGGAACTGACAGAAAATTTGTGACTCTGGAAATGCACAGAAAATAAAAACAGGGTCAGAAGTTGCTGTCAGTGATTTAACATTCCTCTAAAGAATATGCTGTAAAGTACGCCCAGCATGCAATACCTAAGCCTTTTATGGTGTCAGTCTTGTTTTAGAAATCTTTGTCAGAAATGAAGTGCACCTTGGTTTTAATGGTGTGCTAACATCATAATTTTCGACAAACACATTCATTGGCTTTAAAAACATAATATTCTGTGCTGTATGATTCTTATTCTATGAATTTTATATTTGTAAAATGTCAATTTCTTCCTCTCTTGAAATCTGCATATTTCTAACATACTACTTTCTAAGATGATTTCTACTGTTTAAACTTTATATTTCATTCCATAGTCATAGTCATTTATTTCACTATCTGACAATTTAAATTCAAAATAAAGGTATTCAGTGCTTTTAGCTTCTAGTTTTACTGTCTGTGAGAATGCCTAAATGTGATTCACTGTTACCCTGTTTACTGCCATTGCCTGCACATTACCTTGAATCTGGGCCAACCTTACCACTGGGAAAGAGAGGCCTGGACCATAGATATTGCTACATTTTTGTGGACAGGCTTTTGTTGAGGTCGATAGTGTATAGTGCTGTTTTACCATTGACTGCATAGCTCTGGACATTCGAGCATAACTTTCAGGATTTTTGATCGGATAGAAACAAATAATAACAAAATAAGTTTGTCTCCAATATTTGACTCTAATGTGCATTTTCAATAATGGCAGATGTAATTATTTTAAAATTATCATTAGTTTTGCAGCTAGAGAAAGCTGAATGAAGATATTATTGAAAATTCATTGCTTTAATTAACCAAATTATATATTTCCACAGTTAATACTTTTATTTTACAGATCCCTCATCCTCACCACCTGCAGTCATGATATTTGAAATTAAACAATGATAAATGGTGGCTTAAAAGTTCAGTTAAGCAAAGACAATACCTTTCAGAACCTCAGAGATAGTAAAAACTGCCACTGCTGGAGTTAGAGAACATGTTGTTTACAAGATTTCTTCAGTAGATTTAGTAAATTGTCCTTCACCAAATCAAGAATTTACAGCAGAGAATAGCCTTAAAATAACAATCCAGCAGCTTGCCTGAAGTATATGGAAACATGGATTTTGCAAGGTGAGATCTGCTTTGTTATGTAAAGTTTAATTCTCAGTTTGTTACAGCAGTACATTATGTAACGTGAAGGTCTGTTATGTTATTTCTTTCAGGTTCTACTGGCTGAAACTGTACTTTACAAGAGTATTAGTTGTTAATTATCAATATATGCTTCAAAATGATTTAATACAGTTGTTGTTTTTCTGTTGTATGTTATACAATTTTCATTCCTTGAAGTGATTAGAAACAGAGGGCTGAAATTTCCAAAAAATTGGAAAAGTGTCAATCTCAGGGAGTTTCATAGAGCATTTCCCTCTGTGAGCTCCAGTGAGTTTTCTCATCAAGTTTTACACTGCTTATCTCATTACCTATCCATCATTCTCCCGCAGTGCTGCTTTCACATGATATTGGGCAGCACAATGGCTCACAGTGCCAGGGACCCGAATTCAATTCCAGCCTTGGGGTAGTTTGGAGTTTGCAAGCTCTCCCTGTGTCTGCGTGGGTTTCCTTCGATTACTCTGGTTTTCTCCTACAGTCCCAAAGATGCGCAGGTTAGGTAGATTGGTCGATATTGCCCATAATGTCCAGAGGTGCACAGGCTAGATGGATTAGCCCATGGGAAATGCAGGGTTACAGATATAGGATAGAGGGGTGGGTCTGGATGGGGTGCTTTTCGGAAGGTTGGCGTGCACTTGATTCGCCAAATGGCCTGTTTCCACACTGTGGGGATTCTATAATTGCACTCACTAGTGGTGGAAATGCTCATGTTGCTGGAATATTATGGGTTTCTTGCTGGTGCCATAGAGCCTTGCTGTGCACCAGTTCAAATGCTTAAGGCCAGAAGTTGCCTTTCACATTTCCAGTGTGGAAAGAATTATGCAGGAGGTGGCAAATGGAGGCATATTGACACTTGCTTTTCTCACAAGGACCTGGAGGCCCTGATGGATGATATGGTGGACAGGAGAACTGCCCTCTTTCCTCAGGAACACGCAAGGAGACTATGGCACCAGATTCTACCAGCCTAGTCAGAGGTTGTCACCCAGGTCAGTGCAGTGTCCATATTCAGAGAAACAACCAGCAAAGCCACCAGAAAGTTAATGAATTTCTGCTCAATCTTCTTTCTTCTACCTCATATTTATTCTAACTCTGATACTGCACCCATCTCTCACCAAGTCTCGCGGTCAACGACTTTCAATAATTCATACAGCATCTCCTCTCAATCACTCGCACACAAGCCATATCCCCAAGCTACTAACCCTTCCTGCCCTCTGCATTTCCAACACACTCCCCTGCCACACCACAAGCACTTTCAATGACTTCCACCATCATTAACAACCGTGTCAGCCACTTTACTCTCACTCAATCCTTTCCTTTGTCTCATTCCAGGAGAAAATGACACACAATTGGGCACAGAGGGCCAAGACAGGTAGTGAGGTGCCTTACATCTATCTTCTTCCCTGCACAAGGACTGAACCCTTGAAATCAGTGGAGACAATGAGGACAGTTCAATTTGTAATGCCAATACCTCCATGTCCCAGGAACCAGTTAGGATTCATCATCAAGGGGCAATGCCATCTCCACCAAGGTTAATGTATTCTTGAATATCTAAGCTTCTGATACTATTCCACAAATCTGTCACCCATTTATCTCCTGCAGGCACCAGCAGTATCTGCATAGCTCTCCATCCTGAAGAGAACAGTCCCTACAGCCAGCATGTCCTCTTCCATCTCAGAGGAAGCACTGGCAAGGTATTTACCTATGCCCATACCAGCTCAAATACTGAGTTCTCAATGGCACATTAATCATATTAACCTTAGAAACATAGTCTAGTGAAGATATAATTGCCAGAAGTTCATAGCTGACCATGGAAAAGTGTACCAGGTTCACTGGTACTCAGAGGATCGCCAAAGACCAGGCACCACTCAGCGTCATGCAGGAGAGGATCTTGTAGTGTTAGCCATGAATGATATCATCTACATGTACAATATGACACAGGAACCGCCGACAGGTTTGCTGTGGACACTCAGAAAACTGGATCAAAGGTTGGATGAATCCATCAACATCATCTGTATCATATTCACTCGGGTGTGTGGGTTTCTGACTCCCTCCAGGGATGTGCTGCAGCTGCCATGTCATTTAGTCCGTATCTTTCAGCATAGACCTGCACTCCTTTACTGTCATCATTGGTGCTTAGCACAGGCAGTAGGCCAGCAGGGGCTTGAGGGACCTTGTTCTTACACCAGGTGCACTTTCTCACAAGGAGACAGTCTGGTGCCAGAAAGCACTCAGCCAGAAGTGGAACCATTACAAGCAGAAACCCCAGAAGTTGAGAGGGTGAACTTGCATTCTCAGTATATCTACACTCTCTAGACACAAAAGCCCCTGGAGTTTCCTGCCCCCAAACCCCAAGGCTAACTGCTCCATTATAGGACAGGCTACTCCAACTCTGCTGTAGACCCTGTCACTGTACCTAACAGAGAAGGAGGAAAAGAAGAAAGGAAATTTTCTGAAAGCACATAGGTGGCATGCGTAAAATTTCATTGTGAATAGAATATCACATTCATAAATTATGATCACTATTCATCATCAGCTGTGTAATCCACTGTTATTTTAGCTGCAGCAACAAGTGTGGAAGTAGAGGCACTCGTTATCCTTAATGTCACCCAATGTTCTAATCCATTCTGAAGGAAAGCTATTCTTTGCATAGTATCCATACTAGAATGAAATTTTATTAAAATTGAATGAAGGAGCATCAGATTCCATGAAGTTTCTATCAGTGTGTAACCTGATCTCATATTAAACAATAGGAAAAGTAAAGAAAGAACAAACTCACCAAATAAAAACCAAAAGAACTGCAGATGCTGTAAATCATGAACAAAAACAGAAGTTGCTGAAAATGTTCAGCAGGTCTGGCAGCATCTGTGAAGAAAAAAATCAGAGTTAGCGTTTCGGGTCTGGTGACCCTCCCTCAGAATATATTCACTGAGTGATGGTGAATGATGATTTCAGTTCAGTTGAAAGTTGTTGCTAAATAGGTCTTGCCCAGGTTACTACAGCCAATGATACTGCTCTATAGTATAGTGAAGATAATGTATCTTCCGGTGAAAATTTTAACTTCCCTGTTCAGTACAATACTGTAGCTCCCTTCAACCATCACATATCTAAATTGAGTCCTCCTGTTGTCCCAAACAAAGCATCCAAATGTTGTGCGCCATTCTTTGTCTTTCAAGTAATGCAGTGAATCCCCAAACTGAGCGAGCTTGGGAACCTCATATGGTGGAGAGATTTTATTTCCTTGTCCCATTCAAAAAAAAATTGCACTGGATATATATGTTACAATCTACAACCTCATGACCAGGTAGATACCAATTCTACCATTACCATCAAGTCAGATGGTCAAGCTGGTTCCAGAGTGCAGGAGAGCATGCCAGAAGCTGTACCAGGCATACTAAAAAATGAGGTGTCAAACTGGTGAAACTACAAAACAGGACCACTGCATGCCAAACAGCAGAAACTGCAAGCTATAGACAGGCTGAAGTGACTCTACAACCAATAGATCAGATTAAATTTTTGCACCCCTATCACATCCAGTTGTGAATGGTGGTGGACAAAAAAAAAAACCTCACTGGAGGAGGAGGCTCCACAAAATTCTCGTCCTCAATGATAGGGGAACCTAGCACAACAGTAGAAAAAGCAACCAAAAATAGAAATTGCTGGAAAAACTCAGAAGGTCTCTCAGCATTTGTGGAGAGAAAGCAGAAGTAGGATTATTGGACTCAAGATGTTGGATTTTTTTTCTCTCCACATATGCTGCCATACTTAAATAGCTGGAGAAACCCTGTATGTTTCTGTTTGTTTCAGCATTCACAGTTCTCTGTTTTATTTTAGTGGGAAAAGGTAAGGCTGAATCATTTACGCCAATTTTCAGCTAAAAGTGTTGAGTGGTTGATCCATCTCAGCCTTTTCTAGAGGCCCTCAGCATGACAGAAACCAGCCTTCAGCCAATTTGATTCACTCTACATGATATCAAAAAATGTTTGGAGGCACTAGATACTTCAAAGGATATGGGCCTGACAACATTCTGCAAACATACTGAAGACGTGTGCTCCAGAACTTGTTGCACTCCTGGCCAAGCTATTCCAGTGCAGCTACAATACTGGCATCAACCTGAAAATGGGGAAGAATTCCCAGGCATGCCCTGTACACACAAAGTAGGACAAATCCAACCCATAAAAATATCACCACATCATCTACACTTGATTATCAGTAAAGTTTTGGAAGGAGTCATTAACAGTGCTTCCAAGCAGCAGAGATAAAAGGTACTGCAGATGCTGGAGAATCCGAGATAACACGGTGTGGGGCTGGATGAACACAGCAGGCCAAGCAGCATCATAGGAGCAGGAAAGCTTGACGTTTCGGGCCTAGACCCTCCCAGCAGCACTTGGTTAGCAACCAGCTTTTCACTGACCTATTCAGCTCTTGTTTTCTTCTTGCATAACC
Source organism: Ginglymostoma cirratum (assembly GCA_024137785.1). Taxonomy (NCBI): domain Eukaryota; kingdom Metazoa; phylum Chordata; class Chondrichthyes; order Orectolobiformes; family Ginglymostomatidae; genus Ginglymostoma; species Ginglymostoma cirratum. The sequence goes on along the minus strand of JAHRHZ010000145.1, from coordinate 59,196,464 downwards.
TCATATTTTTCACATTATATTTCATCTGCCAAGTCATTGCCCACTCACTTAGCCTGCATTTGTCTCTCTGCATACTCTTTGTGTCATCCTCTCCACTTGCGTTCCCTTCTATTTTTGTGTCATATATTCCACATGCACTTTCCTCATTCAAGTCATAAATATATATTGTAAATAATTGTGACTGCAGTACTGATCCCTACAGTACTCCACTAATTAAGGATTACCATCCTGAAAATGTTCACGTTACCTCAATACTCTACCTTCTATTAGTTAGCTAATTCTCTAACCAGGCTAATATGTTACCTCCAACACCATAGCTCTTAGCTTTTTAAATAGTCTAACTTGTGGTACCTTAGTAACTGCCTTCTCAAATTTAAAATATATTGTATCCAGTGCTTCCACTTTATCTATTCTGCTTATTACCACCTCAAAGAATTATTATAAATTTATCAGTCATGATTTCCCCTTAGTGATACCATTCTGACTTTGTTTAATCATATTATGACCTTATTTGCAGCATTGGTTCATACATTGACAAAAGAGGTGAGCAGGGAGGTAATGTTGAACTTGTGCAAGATACTTGATATTAGATATTAGACCTCAGCTGGAGTGCTGTGTACCGTTCTGGGCGTCACTTTATGGAAAAGATGTGAATGCATTAGAAAGAGTCAAGGAGAAATTTATAAGAATGGCTCCAGAAATAAGGATCTTCAGTTAATACGAAAGATTGAAGAAATTGGACTGTTCTCATCAGAGACAAGAAGACTGAGGAGAGACTTGGTAGAGGTTTTCAAGATCATGAGTGGCCTGGATAGAGTAGATATGGAAAAGCTGTGCCTACACTTAAAAGGAAAAAAAAGTGAGAGCATATATTTAATATAATATGCAAATGAAGCGGGGGTCATGTGCAAAAATCTTTTACACACAGCGTATCGAATGCACTTCCTCGAAAAATGTGGAAGAGGCAGGTTGAATTGAGACATTCAAGAGGGCATTGGATGATTATTTTGGTTAGAAATGGCATCCAGGGATATGGGTAAAAGTCAGGAGAATGATACTTAGTAATAGAACTAGTCCAGGTATAATGGGCTGGATGGCCTTCTTTTGCACCGTAACAGTTCTGTGATTCTGTGAATTTCAGAGATGAGGTGAGAGTGACTGCCCTTGACGTAAAGGCTGCATTTGACCAAGTGTGAGATCAAGGAGCCCTAGAAAAACTAGTCCATAGGAATCGGGGAGGAAAATTCTCTATTGCTTAGAGTCAAAAGGACATTATTTAGAACAAACATAAAATGTGGTTGTTAAAGATCAATTATTTCAACTCCAGGACATCTCTGCAGCAGCTCCTCACGTTAGTGTCGTAGAACCAATCATCTTCCGCTACCTTGTCAATTGCCCACGTTCCATCACAAGGTCAGAAGTGGGAGTGTTCGCTGATGTTTGTACAATGTTAGGATGATTTGACATTCTTCAGATATTGAAATAGTATGTGTTGAAATGCAGCAAGCCTTGGATAATATCCAGGTTTGAGCTGACAAATGGCAAGTAAAATTCATGCCAAAGAAGTGTCAGTCAATGATATTTTCAATAAGAGAAGATAACCATCATTTCTTGTTACTATCACTGAATCCCACTACCATCAACAGCCTGGTGGTTACCATTGACTAAAAGCTGAACTGGACTTGCCATTAAATACTGCATCTGCAAAAGCAGGTCAGAGGTCCTGAATCCTGCACCATGGAGCTCACCTTTTCTGACTAAATATAGACAATTCACCAACCATAGGACACAAGTCAGGAGTGTGATGGAATATTTGTCACTTACCTGGATGAGTGCAGCTCCAACGACACTTGAGAAGCTTAACACCATCTCAGAAAAAGCTTCTCGATTGATTGGCACCACATGCACAAGCATCCGTTCCCTCCACCACTGATGCTCATTAGCAGCACTGCTAACAGAGATACACAGCATATTTCTCAGACAGCACCTTCCAAACCCATGACCACTACCACCAAAATGGTAAAGAGCAGCAGATATAGGGAAAACCACCACCTCCAAACTCTCCACAAGGTAACTCATTCTGAGTGGTAAATAATTGCCATTCCTCAATGTCAATATGTCAAATCCTGGAATATCCTTCCTCATGGCATTCTGGGTTTATCTTCCCCAAATTGACTGTTGCAGTAGCTTATTACCACATTCTCAAGGGAAACTTTGGATTGGCAATAAATACTGGCCTAGCCAACAAAGTCCACACCTAAAGAATGAGTGAGTGAAGAAAAGCACTCTCTTTTTCTTTTGTTCCATGTGTGTTCACAAGCTGTTGCATTGCTTCTCATCCCACTTTATCAACAGCGTAAAGACAGCATTCTCTTCCCCTTCCAGATTCAAAGAGTCATATTTCTCCACAGGTTCAACCAGACCAGCAGAGTTTCCCCACTACATTTTCTCTATTTGTAATTGCTTTATTGTTTTCCTTCGAGGCAAATTAAGTAAGGGACACAGGAGAATTGAGAATCGGTGAATGAAAAAGAGTTGGGTTTCTTGGACATATCTGAGTGACTAAAATATCTCAAAGTAAGAATTAATAGAGGAAGAAATTGGAATGCTGTCATATATCTGGGAAATAGTTGTACATATTTTTATACTATTCTTATTAACCAAAAGTTGGATTCTAACTGGTTTATGTTAATCATATAACGGAATGAACCAAATAACAATGTCAGAGCCTTATTATCATCACATAGTATGACAGTATGTCATACAATTACAGCAGAAACGAATTCCTGAGTTGCTAGTAACAACTTAATGAATGTTGATGCATACATCTAAAAGTAAAAGCAAAGAAGGATACAAACAGACAAAAAAACAAGCTAACATTGAAGTTTTGTTAAAACAATCAATAAGAAACGTCACTTTCGCCAAAGGGTGTGAGAGTCCATATTACATTCTTATTGCCAACTTCCTCATTCTTGTACAAACATCATTTAAGATTTCTGTCTAATAGTCTATTGTTATTCTCTTCACGATATAATCAATCAACGAAATATATATATGGTGGCTACACACCACCAATGATTTATTGGTGATGAATTCTGGTATTTCCTGATAATAGAAAGAGAAGCAAAGCTAAAAGTTTTACCACAAACCTACCTTCACCCGTGAATATACGTTTCGTTTCAAAAGTTAATACAATTTCGTATTGACCTTATTGGCCACGTTCTCCACAGTTTGGAAGGCTGAGTAGTGATCTTATTGAGACATACAAGGTTCTAAAGGGGCTTGATAAAGCAGATGATGAGAGCTTGTTTCCACTAGTTGTAGAAGCTAAAACTTGGAAAAATAGTCTTAAGATAACCTGTCAATCATTTAGGACTAAGGTAAGGAACTATTACTTCACTCAAAGGGTTGTAAGTCAATAGAATTCTCTACCCTCATAGGGTTGTGGATACTGAATAATTGAATACATTGAGGCTGGGACAGATAGTTTGGAAAGTTGTTAGGAAGATGGCGTTGAAACTTAAGATCAGCCATGATCATATTACATGTTAGAAAAAGCTCAATGGGCCATTTGGACTGTTTATGCTCCTATTCATGTGTTCTTGTGTTCATTATCAACAATCACGCCAATATGGTGCTGACCATAGTTCACCTTGTAAGCTCAATGCAGAAATAGAGTACATCAAAGCTGTCCTGTAGGACAGTGGCAATCCTGATCAGATTATTGTTAACTTAGTAAATGAATCAAAGGCAGCCACTTTCAGATCAAACAGGTCCTGGTCTAATTCAAATTAACCTGGAAAGGCAGCATCTTTCAGATGTGATCAATAAATTAAGCAAGTCATTTCACACTGCTACTATGTAGTGTCAAAGTGAGTGGTATTTTTCCACTAATAAGATGTAGTCTTCCATCCAAAAAGATGTTCTGCTTACTACCCAAATAAGCAATGTTGTACTTGAATTTCAGCGTCAGCGCAACACAAGTACAACATATGTTCCAATGATTGGCTGATCAATTCAAGATATTCCTATGGCTGCTCATTACAGATAGAGTGCAAGCTGTCCTTAACTAGCCTGTACATGTAAAACCTGAAAAAAATCTATTGTTAAATGTAATTGCCTGCACTTACTGAAGTATTCTGAGTGTGCTAATAACTGTATCAAAACGATCAGGTGCGCCCATAATCTGACTCATTTATGCTTGCGAGAAGTGGAACACATTCATATACAGCAATCCATTCTCTTCAAACAAATGTAATATACTCAAGTCTTCTGCATTTCTTGAATTATCTATGTTTTCTGTGCTTTGGACACTTCACTATGTATTAAAACGTTTTGTATTAAAAAGAAAATTACTCAATGTGGTGAACAGAGGGATATGGAATTATTAACAAAGATATAAAACTTATTAAAGGGAATAAGCTTTTCCACAGTTCACATAACATTTACTCTCTATATAGCTCCATCCGTCTGAGAAAAGATATTACCCACAATGAACAATGTGTTTGAGCTGGGCCTTAAGAATCTCCTTCCTCTCTGATCAGGAGGCCTTGGTTCAAGTCCCACCTGCTACAGGAGTATACAATAACATCTCTGAGCAGGTTGACTAGAAAAAACGAGAGTGGCCATATTCACTTATCACATGTGATGCCACAATAGATCAACTCGTAGTTTCAAAAGCTCTTTTATATAGGACTTTTGCACCAAATTGTACGATACATGTGCAGCACATGTAACCCATCATAGATAAATGGTGAATCACGTAAAGTTTTAGAAAAGAAACCTCTGTCAGCATCTGTGACTAACCTGAAAAGTCTGTTACAATTTAGATCATGATTTTGAGATTCTGAAAAAAAAACAAAAGACTCTGGTGGTCTGGCCACCCTCAATGTCATGGTACAGTCTGCACAATCAAAGAACCTATCTAAAAAATTAGTTCCATGAATTTATACTGCCTTGCATGCACTGCCGTAACAGTGGAGTGTGTTGCCAACACATTTTTGATGAATGCCTACTTTTTTTGAAAGAATGAAAAATTTCCCACACCACTAGTCTACACTTGTAATTCAAGATCTGCACCTGGCAACAAATGTGCCCTAATTGACTGAAATACTGATCACATTGGTATCCAAAGGTCACATCTTGTCTATGTAATAATTTTTATGTGTTGCTGCTCACTTACTTGGCAGGAATAAGGTTCTCTCACCAAGAACAGATGCAATCCAACCCCTACTAAAACGGACCCTTTTCAAAGTCAACCAGTGACAAATAACAGCAGCTAAATCATCAAAGCAACGTTAAACATTATTAATTATTCCCAGCTTTCTGAAAAGGGATACGAACACTGATAGTTGCTTTTTAGATGTGACATATTTACTCAACCAGAAATACATTGATTATCAAACTAAATTAATTGATGATCAAAACCAATTGGACGATGACAGAAAAAAAAGCTTAACAGTATAGAAACCAAACTTAATTGACAGCACATTGAATCCTGGGCTTAATTTCCACAGAGCCAGAACCCTGACATCAGGACTTACTGAATATACTGAGACTACCCACTTTCTAATATTGTGTTGGATTGTACAATCTTCCAAGATATGTCCTCTGAATTAGCCAAGCAAGTGGTCATCTTCTGATTAATGAAGGTGGGCAGTCTCTTAATGTTCCTGGTCCAACCAGAGTCCTGATAATTCTTATGCCCTGGCAGCATCAGAGAGGTGAGTGCTGCTGAGGCAAGTCAGGAGCAACAAAAGTTCCTCAGTAAGGAGATGATTTTGTACAAGGACTGCAATGTACACTCCTAAATTGATTGGGCTATTGGCACAGCCTTTTCTGTCATATATATGCTGTCATTGGGGCATGGAACACCAGAGTCTGATGGGCCTGACTTATGCAGGGAAGTCATTTGCATTAAAATGACAGCCATGTCTACCTTGCTGTTGGAAACAAAATGCCCCTAATTGGGTCCATTATCATGTTAGTTGGCTGCCCACGTCCAAGTTCTGGACAGCAGATCCAGCTCACCATCATTACTCAAATGTCCCCAGTGGTGGGAATATATTAAAGAACCATCTCAAATTGTTGCTCCTCATTTTTTTTTCCTTCTGGACTCACCTGCCTCCAACTCTTTCTCCTTGGGGCTCGGAAAATTCTTTCCCTGATACACTGAGCAACAGGGATCAGATGCAGGCATTTAAGCACTGGAGGAGGTACAAAGAATGACCATAATCGTAATTCGTAGTTCAAGACTTTGTGTAATGGGGACTTTTAGAAAAGTGTGGGCTTCTTAGTCGATACAGCAGACACAGTAAAAGTAATGGTATATGGTGTTACCATCAGTGAAGAAGGATGGGATGGTTTTCTTGCTGTTTCTTCTCATTTGATGATAGTGGGTGTTTTAAATTTTGAAAAGATTATTTGTGCCAACACGCATATGCACTTCACTCTTAATGTGCTCATTCTAAAGAATTAACTTGACCAGCTTTCTTGTCTATTGGCAAAGTAAAAAGTCAAGGTTATTACTCCGATATGGATGAAAATATTAAGTGATTATTATTCATTCATTCATTCATTCAAAATCCATTCACGCAACTACAGATTAATAATAGAGGTTTCTAAATTTAGCCAAAACACTAAGTTATAAAAATAAAAAAGTCACTTCACATTTTCAGCTTTCAATTCTCAATGAGGTGATTCTCCAAAATGTGACTGGAAACTTCCTTCCCTTTCTGGAAATGTTGCTGTGGGAAGTGAGAAACTTTATCTGCAGAATTCCTTGTTGGCTTGTAAGGATGCAGACACATAAGAATTGGCAGATAGGGCTCAAAGCAAGGGTCAGGTTGAGAGAGAGAAAGGGGGAAAGCGGCTTCTCCTGATTCCTGCTGGTACCTTCTGCTGCAAAAGTCCTAGTACACACACAAAGTTTGATTGGTGATATGACTTCTTCCAAATTGCCATCAGTGGTTCAAAAGTCCATTGCATATCCCAAAAGTTTAATTAGCTTCTATCTGCAGAGCTTCTTAGCAATGGTATCACGGTCCCAGTAATTGTCCTTGGATACTTTGAATCACTATTTTTGAGAAGTTAGGAAGGAAGCTGTTTGTATGTCTTTTTCAAGGGTTTATTGTTTTTGGTCTTCATTTTTTCCCAACATCCCCATGAAATGAAATGTGGCTTACATAATAATAGAAATTGGCAGTCATTTCAATTGGATATTTCTGTGGTTGTTATGATTTTTTCATTTAAATCTGCATTTTATAAATGTCTGAAATGTAAATTATACAGATGAAATTCCAGAATTATTATTTCTTAGAGAATATCTTCATGACAATGGTATAATAACAGTTGGCCTGGAATATTACTTGCAATTAAACTATAGGAATGAAATAAATTCAAATTTTAGGAGTCTTAACAGGAAATTTTTCTCCACTGAAAAGTTGGTCAAGATGTGGAATAGATTTCCAGATAAAGCTGAGGAGCTCAAACTCTGGAATAAGGAAGAATTGATGCCTCAATGGGACAGTATTTGGAACTCCCTGAATGGACAGATTAAGACAAGTCAACATGTCTTGCTTATCTGTAATATTAATAAATTGAAAATCCGAATTTGAGCAGTTTGGTGCTTTGTATTATAATTGTCTCCATTACTATATGCCAGGCTTTAAAATGGCATTTTGGCAAAATAATTTAGCAACAGACTGGAGTCAACTATTTGAGAAAGGAGAGTAGCTTGCCTCACTCACTTTGATTCTAGGAAAAATGAGATTCTCAGTCATGAGACTGCTTGGCTCAGTACTTTTTCCCTCACACATAATTCTCAAGAGTGTCTGTAATAGGAAGTATTGGAACAGGCAGCTAAATAAAGCAGCAGAGCATAAGACACAAGCACAGAAGAACCCAGTTTCACAGATTAAGAAAGAAATAGAGCTAAGACTGCCAATTGTCTGCCAGCAAAGCTTGTAGGCATCAGCTCAGATAGTGTTACCCAGAGGTCATTAATTATATTTATAATTAATAAGAATGTGGCACCGAACAATTCAGTGTGCACGAAGAATCCAAAATGTGTAATCGGTAAAGATTTACCAACTTAATGTTCAAAGTAAACAATACCTATGTTTTCATATTCATGAGACCCTGCAGCATGAAAAGAGGGCATCTAGGGAAAATTGTATTCACATGCAGAATAATCAGAGACACATCCCTTCAGTAAGGTCATCAAGTGACCAGTGTTACTGAATATTCAAAGTGATGGAAGTGATTATAGAATCATACCTGGTGCGGGTCATCTATCTTAAAGCTTGTCCAACTCTCCACTGCTCTCATTGTTCTTTCCCATAATAATAAGTTTATGGCCACACGGAATGTCATCTCTGCTCCTGAGATGGCTTCACATTAGACAAGGATTGTTTGGTAACATTTGTGCAGTCTGATATGCTCAATAGCGGTTGTGTAAGGTTTAGATGGATATAGCAGATTGAAGAGAAAGTGAGTCGCAGTATCACAGATGGAGAAAAAAAAATTCCAATCCGCAGTAATTATAAGTCAAACTTTTCCGACTCTTCAGACTCAGGCATTCCATATTTCGACCTCTCTCAGCTGTTCTAGGTAACAGCTGCAACATATCATTCCCAACAAGGGCAAGCAAGGGTGAAAGCAGAAAATTCACCACTTGTCTTTGTTTACAAATCTTCATCTGATCTTATTCAAGCAATACGTTCCAGCCTGTGTATTCCAGTTCTCCAATACTAACTAACTGATTCTGCATTCCTGCTTTCTGCATTTAATCACTTGTGAATGAAGCTCAGACCCATCATAAATCTCTCTACATTGTTTAACTCTCTTCCCACTTGTTAAAGCCTCTTCAAAAGTCATAGTATTTGATCATGTTTTTGCAGACAGCAAGAACCAGAGAATGAGAGAAAGAAAAAAAACTGAAAGAGAGAGAAATTGAGAGAGAGAGAAAGATTTGCATTTTCATCATGCTTTTCATGATCAGTAGCCAATCCAAAACATTTTGCAGATAATGAACTGCTTTTTGATTGTTGTTACTGCTCTCGACCACTTTTTCCATTGCCGACATCAGCTTTGTCACTTGCTCTCTCCCACCCCCAAGCCCTGCTCACTCACTTGTGATATATCTCCACCAGCACCAACATAACAGCTGCAACACCAACTTTCGTCTCCTTTAATACCTGTCTCTCGTTCATTCCAAGAGGAAAGGAGGTCACAATAGGGCAAAAAAAAACTGATGGTGGGCTGCCTAATTTCAACTCCTTATGTGGAGATGCCGGTTTTGGATGGGGATGAACAAAATCAGAAGTCATATGACACCAGGTTATAGATCAAAAGGCTCATTTGAATTCACAAAGTTTGGAGTGCTGCTCCCATGCCAGGTGACTTCACCTGATGAAGGAGCAGCACTCCGAAAGCTTGTGATTTCATAGAAACCTGTTGGACGAGAAGCTGGTATCATGTGACTTCTGAGTTTGTCAGCTCCTTATGAGGAGAGGAACCTGACTCTGACTGCCCTGTTTGACTGATAGACCAAGTTCAATCACCTGGACTGGGAACAGATGCTCCCTTTGACTTTTGGTGCTCTGTCCTCCTGACTGAAGGTTATTTCCCTTGGCTTGACTACGAACTGCTGACAACCATGACAAGCTTGTATCAGAGATAAAAGGTACTGCTGATGCTGGAGAATCTGAGATAACAAGCATGGGGCTGGATGAACACAGCAGGCCAAGCAGCATCGGAGGAACAGGAAAACTTGACGTTTCGGGCCTAGACCCTTCATCAGAAATGGGGGAGGGGAAGAAGGTTCTGAAATATATAGGGAGAGAGGGGGAGGCGGATAGAGTATGGATAGAGGAGAGGATAGGTGGAGAGGAGGCAGACAAGTCGAAGAGGCGGGGATGGAGCCAGTAAAGGTGAGTGCAGGTGGGGGGTAGGGAGGAGATAGGTCAGTCCAGGGAGGACGGACAGGTCAAGGGGGCGGGATGAGGTTAGTAGATAGGGGATGGGGGTGGGGCTTGAGGTAGGAGGAGGGGATAAGTGAGAGGAAAAACAGGTTAGGGAGGTGGAGATGAGCTGGGCTGGTTTTGGGATGCGGTTGGGGGAGGGGAGATTTTGAAGCTTGTGAAATCCACATTGATACCATTGGGCTGAAAATCCACAAACCTGAATGCCCTGGTCGACCCATTGTCTCCGCCTGCTCCTGCCCCACCGAACTCATCTCCACCTACCAAGACTCCATTTTCACCCCCTTGATCCAGGAACTCCCTACCTATGTCCGTGACACCACCCACGCCCTCCACCTCCTCCAGAACTTCCAATTCCCCGGTCCCCAACACCTCATTTTTACTATGGACGTCGAGTCCCTATACACCTGTATTCCCCATGCAGATGGCCTAAAGGCCCTCCGCTTCTTCCTGTCCCGCAGAACTGACCAATCCACCTCCACTGACACCCTCATCCGCTTAGCCGAACTCGTCCTCACCCTCAACAACTTCTCTTTCAATTCCTCCCACTTCCTACAGACAAAGGGGGTGGCCATGCGTACCCGCATGGGCCCAAGCTATGCCTGCCTCTTTGTAGGTTACGTGGAACAATCCCTCTTCCGTACCTACACTGGCCCTAAACCCCACCTCTTCCTCCATTACATTGATGACTGCATCGGCGCCGCCTCGTGCTCCCACGAGGAGCTTGAACAGTTCATCCACTTCACCAACACCTTCCACCCCAACCTGAAGTTCACCTGGACCATCTCCAACACTTCTCTCTCCTTCCTGGACCTCTCTGTCTCCATCTCGGGTAACCACCTAGAAACCGATGTCCATTTCAAGCCCACTGACTCCCACAGCTACCTGGAATACACCTCCTCCCACCCACCTTCCTGCAAAAATGCCATCCCCTATTCCCAATTCCTTCGCCTCCGCCGCATCTGCTCCCAGGATGAGACATTCCACTCCAGTACATCTCAGATGTCCTCATTCTTCAAGGACCGTAACTTTTCCCCCACAGTGGTCGAGAACGCCCTTGACGTGTCTCCCGCATTTCCCGTAACACATCCCTCACGCCCCGTCCCCGCAATAATAACCAAAAAAGAATCCCCCTTGTCCTCACGTACCACCCCACCAACCGTCGGATCCAACGCATCATCCTCCGACACTTCCGCCATCTGCAATGAGACCCCACCACCAAAGACATTTTTCCCTCCCCACCCTTATCTGCCTTCCAGAGGGACCACTGCCTCCGCGACTCCCTTGTCCACTCCATACTCCCCTCAAGCCCCACCACACCCGGCACTTTTCCCTGCAACCACAGGAAGTGCTAAACCTGCCCCCACACCTCCTCCCTCACCCCAATCCCAGGCCCCAAGAAGACTTTCCACATCAGGCAGATGTTCACCTGCACATCTGCCAATGTGGTATACTGCATCCGCTGTACCCGTTGTGGCCTCCTCTACATCAGGGAAACCAAGCAGAGGCTGGGGGACCGCTTTGCAGAACACCTGCGCTCAGTTCGCAACAAACAACTGCACCTCCCAGTCGCGAACCATTTCAACTCCCCCTCCCATTCCTCAGACGACATGTCCATCCTGGGCCTCCTGCAATGCCACAGTGATGCCACCCGAAGGCTGCAGGAACAGCAAATCATATTCAGCCTGGGAACCCTGCAGCCCAATGGCATCAATGTGGATTTCACAAGCTTCAAAATCTCCCCTCCCGCAACCGCATCCCAAAACCAGCCCAGCTCATCTCCACCTCCCTAACCTGTTTTTCCTCTCACCTATCCCCTCCTCCCACCTCAAGCCCCACCCCCATCCCCTATCTACTAACATCATCCCGCCCCCTTGACCAGTCCGTCCTCCCTGGACTGACCTATCTCCTCCCTACCCCCCCACCTGCACTCACCTTTACTGGCTCCATCCCAGCATCTTCGACTTGTCTGCCTCCTCTCCACCTATCCTCTCCCCTATCCATCCTCTATCCGCCTCCCCGTCTCTCCCTATTTATTCCAGAACCCTCTTCCCCTCCCCCATTTCTGATGAAGGGTCTAGGCCCGAAACATCAAGTTTTCCTGTTCCTACGATGCTGCTTGACCTGCTGTGTTCATCCAGCCCCATGCTTGTTAGCACAGGAGATGCAGTCTGGTCCAGTCAGTGAGCTGGGTGGACGTTCTTGAAAAACAAAGAACAAAGAAAATTACAGCACAGAAACAGGCCTTTCAGCCCTCCAAGTCTGCTCCGATCCAGATCCACTATCTAAACTTGTCACCTATTTTCCAAGGATCTGTATCCCTCTGCTCCCTGCCCATTCATGTATCTGTTTAGATACATCTTAAATGATGCTATCGTGCTAGCCTCTACCACCTCCGCTCGCAACGCATTCCAGGCACCCACCACCCTCCGCGTAAAGAACTTTACATGCTTATCTCCCTTAAACCTTTCCCCTCTCACCTTGAAATCGTGACCCCTAGTAATTGAGTCCCCCCTCTGCGAAAAAGCTTCTTGCCATCCACCCTGTCTGTACCTCTCATGATTTTGTTGACCTCAATCAGGTCTCCCCTCAACCTCTGTCTTTCTAATGTAAATAATCCTAATCTACTCAACCTCTGTTCATAGCTCGTGCCCTTCATACCAGGCAACATCCTGGTGAACCTCCTCTGCACCCTCTCCAAAGCATCCACATCCTTTTGGTAATGTGGCGACCAGAACTGTACGCAGTATTCCAAATGTGGTTGAACCAAAGTCCTATACAACTGTGACACGAGCTGCCAACTCTTGTACTCAGTACCCTGTCTGATGAATGAAAGCATGCCGTATGCCTTCTTGACCAATCTATCCACCTGCGTTGCCACCTTCCAGCTACAATGGACCTGAACACCCAAATCTCTCTGTGCATCAATTTTCCCGAGGGCTTTTCCATTTACCATATAGTTCGCTCTTGAATTGGATCTTCCAAAATGCATCACCTTGCATTTGTCTGGATTGAAATCCATCTGCCATTTCTCCGCCCAAGTCTCCAATCTATCTACGTTCTGCTGCATTCTCCAACAGTCCCCTTCACTACCTGCTACTCCACCATTCTTAGTGTCCATCTGCAAACTCGCTAATCAGACCATCTATTCCTTCCTCCAGATCATTTATGTATACTACAAACAACAGTGGTCCCAACAGTTCTCCATTTTGAAAAACTCCCTTCCACTACAACTCTCTGTCTCCTGTTGCCCAGCCATTTCTCTATCTATCTAGCTAGTACATCCTGGACCCCATGCAACTTCATCTTCTCCAATAGCCTACCATGGAGAACCTTATCAAACGCCTTACTGAAATCCATGTGTATGACATCTACAGCCCTTCCCTCATCTATCAACTTTGTCACTTCCTCAAAGAATTCTATCAAGTTGGTAAGACATGACCTTTCCTGCACAAAGCCATGCTGTCTATCACTAATCAGCCCATTTTCTTCCAAAAGTAAATAGATCTTATCCCTCAGTATCTTCTCCAGCAGCTTCCCCACCACTGACGTCAGGCTCACTGGTCTATAATTACCTAGATTATCCTTGCTACCCTTCTTAAACAAGGGGACAATATCAGCAATTCTCCAGTTCTCTGGGACCTCACCCGTGCTCAAGGATGCTGCAAAGATATCTGTTAAGGCCCCAGCTATTCCCTCTCTTGCTTTCCTCAGTAACCTGGGATAGATCCCATCTGGACCTGGGGACTTGTCTACCCTAATGCCTTTTAGAATACCCAACACTTCACCCCCCTCCTTATGCTGACTTGACCTAGAGTAATCAAACATCAATCCCTAACCTCAACTTCCGTCATGTCCTTCTCCTCAGTGAACGCTGACACAAAGCACTCATTAAGAATCTCACTCATTTTCTCTGACTCCTTGCATAACTTCCCTCCTTTGACCTTGAGCAGGCGATTCCTTTCTCTAGTTACCCTCTTGCTCCTTATGTATGACTAAAAGGCTTTGGGATTTTCCTTAACTCTGTTTGCTAAAGATATTTCATGACCCCTTTTAGCCCTCTTAATTCCTCATTTCAAAATGGTCCTACTTTCCCGTTATTCTTCCAAAGTTTTGTCTGTTTTCAGTCACCTAGACCTTATATGTGCTTCCTTTTTCCTCTTTGCTAGTCTCACAATTTCACCTGTCATCCATGGTTCCCCAATCTTGCCCTTTCTATCCCTTATTTTCACAGGGACATGTCTGTCCTGCACTCTAATCAACCTCTCTTTAAAAGCCTCCCACATATCAAATGTAAATCTACTTTTATTAAATCAGATTTACCCTCAAACAGCTGCTCCCAATCCACATTCCCCAGCTCTTTCAAATTTTGCTATAGTTGGCCTTCCCCCAATACAGCACTCTTCCTTTAGGACCGCACTTGTCTTTGTCCATCAGTATTCCAAAACTTACGGAATAGCGATCACTATTCCCAAAGTAATCCCCTACTGAAGCTTCAACCACCTGGCCGTGCTCATTCCCCAACACTAGGTCCAGTATGGTCCCTTCCCGAGTTGGACTATTTACATACTGCTCTAGAAAACCCTCCTGGATGCTCCTTACAAATTCTGCTCCATCTAAACCCCTAACACTAAGTGAATCCCAGTCAATGTTGGGAAAATTAAATCTCCCATCACCACCACTCTGTTGCTCCTACATTTTCCGTAATCTGTCTACATATTTGTGCATCTATCTCACGATCACTGTTGGGAGGCCTGTAGTACAGCCCCAACATTGTTACGGCACCCTTCTTATTTCTGAGCTCTGCCCATATTGCCTCACTGCTCGAGTTCTACATAGTGCCCTCCTTCAGCACAGCTGTGATATCCTCTTTGACCACTAATGCAACTCCTCCACCCCTTTTACCTCCCTCTCTATCCCGCCTGAAGCATCTATATCCTGGGATATTTAGTTGCCAAAGTGTCATTCCTGTAGCATTACAGAGACAATTGTCATTGAACCCGAAGGTACAACATTGAAGTAGAGCCACCAGAATTCTTAAGGCTGGCGTATGTTACATGCTGACGCACATGGATGTGGGGCGTATGTGTACAGTGTCCAAAGAGCATTTCCTGAGGTGTTGTTGTGTGGTAACGGACATTGAAGCTCTTCACAGCCAGTGGTGAACTGAAGTTTTCAATAGTCATTCTGATTTCCATGACAAGAATCCTCAGTGGCTAGCATGCTCGTGGTGGTTTACAATATAGAAATAATCTCCCCTAATAGGCAACTCACCGGTCCCTAATAAGAATCTCGTACTCACACCCAAAAGTTAGTGAAAAGATGTAGCAAGTTGCTCCCAAATTTGAAATAGCCCTTTTTGGACTTCTCACACAATTCTGCAAAATTTCCCACATTGCCCATGTCCTTCAGCTCACAATAAGTTTCCTTCCATTATGTTAACAGCAGTTTAGAGAGCCTAAAACACAGAAATAATCTCTTGTACATTTTAAAATATTCATTTATAGTACAAATAAAACAGTCTGATCTTTTAGCTTTCCTGCAGGAGGGTAACTTATTCCATTGGATAAAGTAATCATGAAGGAACTGTGGATCTGAGATAGGAAGGCAAAATAGCCTTGATTCTTCAACTTTTTTTTCTATGAGAATGTATTTGCTGCTGGGAATATAGAGTCATGGAAATGTCCCTGTTATCTGAATGTGGGGTGTTTTTAGGCTGCTTTCATACCTCTTGTATTCACTGACAGATTAACAGAAAACAAAAACACTAATTGTCTCATCAAACTAGTTTTTTTGTCAGCCTGAGGTACATTCTCAGCATTCCACATCAATTGAGGTTTGTTGTCTTGTGTGTCTGGAACAAGACCTAACACTCAACACAGTATGATAGATGAGGGGGGACCACGGTGGCCTAAGTGGACACTGACATGGGAGTGATTTGTCCCTTTTGTTATTGTTTTTCTGGTAGCCCCACAACTCTACAGGGGGTGAAAATTCAGATCTTTTCAGAAACCTGCACTACCATCTGAACACCCTTTAATCATGCTAATGGGGACCAAAATAAATACTCGATTAAGAATGAATAACAGTCCCTTAAAATGATTGATCTAGAATAAAAAAGTCAAATTCAAATCAAATGATTTATGTTTTGAAACATTTTAATACAATTATTTACATTTTAGAACATTGAGTTGATTATTGATGTTGGAATGATTGCTTTCTACATTGTTCCATACTTAGTGGTAAAATTGATGAAAGTAAAAGCAGGCATAGTAACAATAAAAATCACTGATGAATCACTTATCCATGATTACCTCTGGTTTAGCTTCCCAATTTGCCCAATTATCCAATTATCAAACTCAAGTGCAAAATAAGGAAAACGACAGCCTTTTCTCTGTTTGTGGGTTGTTAGGTAGGAACACATGCAAATTTCCTTTACAATAAAATAAGCATTATACTTCAATTTGGATCTGTTTTTGTGAAATTAATACTCTCACGAAATGCTGAGTAATCATAATTGTAAAGAAACAAAGGGAAGGAAGTTGCATTGTAAATCATTGCATCTAGAAAGGAAATTTGGATAAATTTTGGAAGCAAAATGATTCAGGAAAAGCTAATGGAAGTTGGATCGTCCAGCACCAAACTGACACAGACACAATGGGCTAGATGGTTTAAAGTTAATTTGCTCCTTCGCTGCTCAGTTATTTTGAAACAAAACTTCATGAGCTACAAATATAAGTACTACAGTGTTTACTAGTTTCTATTATCTACAGATGGAAAAGAATTAAGGAGAACTGCTTTCCTCATTGAGAATTGCCTTGTCTGACAAAACCAAATAACTTTTTAAAAATGTATAAAGTCCAATCTATGGCCCAATACTTGCTATTTATTAAAAGTGATAAATGACCAGTATTTCTCTTGGATAAATGTGATGCATTGATTTTCTGAAAAAGAGGGACAATTTGAACTAATAGCCATCCTGTTAAAAAGGTATCAGGCACCTGAAGATAACAGTATGACACCATCAAGCCTTTCAATTTCCAAACGTATTTCTGTGATTTTTCAGGTGAGCTTGTAAATGGCTATCTACACTCAATCCTGATACAGATAAATTATTTCTTGCCTATGCAAATTTGGATCATATGTGGGATTGAGAATCCTGATAAAATGTTTTGACATACTAGAAAAAGCTGTTTTTCTTTGTTCCATATAAACTCTATGGCGCACTTTGGCTGCTGTGTAGTCCAACAGTTCTCACTACTCAGACCCCTTGTCCAGTGAGCCTATATTCTCACATAACCTATTTTTGACATTTCATATCCCCCATCCTCACTGCCCAGAGTACAAAACATTTCTTTGGGGCAAAACAGCAATTTACATTTGCTTCTTTTAAGGTCGTATGTTGCACTAAACAGTTTACCATTATAATGCTCACTTGCAATCTGCTCTACACCAAGGAGACCAAATACAGGTTTAAAATTATTTTTTTGGAACACCTCGGTTCAATCTCAAGAATGATCCTGATCTTCTGACTGCCTCACTTTTATTTTCCACTTTGCTTTTATACTGACCATTTGTCTTCAGTCTTTTGCAGAGTTTCAATGAAACTCAATGTAAACTCGAGGGACAGCAACTAACCTTTCAGTGAAGGTTTTCAGAGCCTTCTGGACTCAAGACTGGTTTCAACAATTTCAGACTGCAAACTCTACCCTCATTTTCTCCCTTTATTGAATTGAACAATTTGGTTTTCATCTTACTTTCCTTTATGCACAGCAGCTGAATGTGGTTCTGCCATTTGCGCCTTCTCGGAACATATCTTTTGTTTCTTTACTTTGTCCCATAACCAACCCACCAGCTTTTTTGTCATTTAGTATCTTCTATTTTCAACTTTATCACAGACCTTCCATTTTATTCTTTTACCCACCATCTCTTTCGCCATTGAATCTGCTGACTACTTTTCCACGCTTTCCCCATTCTGATGAAAGAGTTTCAGAGATAGCAGGAACTGCAGATGCTGGAGAATCTGAGATAACAAGGTGCAGAGCTGGATGAACACAGCAGGCCAAGCAGCATCAGAGGAGCAGGAAGGCTGACGCTTCAGGCCTAGGCCCTTAGGCCTGAAGCATCGGCCTTCCTGCTCCTCTGATGCTGCTTGGCCTGCTGTGTTCATCCAGCTCTGCACCTTGTTATCTCTGATGAAAGGGCATTGATTTGAAATATTACCTCGACTTTTCCTTCCACAGATGCTACCTGGCATATTGAAAATTTACAAAATGTTTTATTTTCCCTTATTTTACCTTTGAACTTTGGTTTGTTCAAAGAGACACCTGATTTTCCATCTCCTGTTTCAACAAGATGTAACATACAAAAACTAGGCACTGGCTGTTTTCCAAATTGAGTTATAATGAGGCTTGAACCTGCACGTAGTTCTGCCCTGCCACTGAATCTATCAGGTGGGATCAGCTTTAACCCATGTTCCAAAATTTGACCATATAATCTAGCTGACATGCAGTGTAACATAGTGTAAGTGCTATACTGCCAGCAGTGATATAATTGGGAGTGAGATTTTAAAATCCTATACAGTTGGTTCTGCTATAACACGATAGTTGCATTCCTGCGCAAAATTGCAACATAGAAAATCGTGCTATAGAAATAACGGGGCCCATGGGAATAGCAGGGTTAGGAGTAGACCCCCAACGAGTACCACTCAAAATCACTCAAAAGCCTAAAACAAAGGATAGCACAGCTTGAATAAATGTTTAATTCATATATAATAATGAAATAAAAGTAAATTTAACACCTTATGAGAGACATAGGTAGAGTGGATACCCAAAGACTTTCTTACCAGTGTGGAAATGACTATTACGAGGGGGCATAATTTTAAGGTAATTGGAGGAAGGTACAGGGGAAATGTCAGAGGTAGGTTCTTTACACAGAGAGTGGTGGGTGCGTGGAATGCGCTGTCAGCCGTGGTAGCAGAGTCAGATACATTAGGGACATCTAAGTGACTCTTAGATAGGGACATGGATAATAGTAAAATGCAGGGTATGCAGGGTAGATCAATCTTAGTGTTGGATAATAAGTCGGCACAACCTTGTGGGTCGAAGGGCCAGTACTGTCCTGTACTGTTCTATGTTCTATATTCTAGCTTACCTTGAAAAAATGTCAAGATGACTTGATGGGGCAGGACGTTTTGAGGTTGCTCTGTTGTTGATGCAGCGGCTGAGAGTCGTCATCATCATCACCTTCAGTTGCAGTTGCAGAGTTCGGGTGAAAAGTAGTTAATCCAGAAGTGGGTGACTGTGGTTCATTGTCTTCTGACTGTTTCTTGTGGTTGACTTAAATGAGAATTCTAGTTTTTCTGCTTTGCCCTTGTTCTTCTTTCATGAAGAAGCTGTTCTTAGGGTGTCAAATAAGACCTTATTCTACAAACTGCTACCCTGCTACATTCTGCATTGTAATCATTGTCCTCTGAAAGCTGCAACTGCTTCTCAATTTCCCTCAGGATAGAAGAGAAAACAGAAGTGGAAAGCTGTTTTGGTGCTGCATCCTGGACTTCATCTTCTTCATCTCCAGCTTCCACTTCCACCTCAACGACAAATGGTTGTAAACCGAGGTTTTCGCTGTGGGAGTCAAGTAGCTCTTCAAAATCCTCACTCTCCACTCCTTTAAATCCAACCCACTTTGCAAGATCAACAAAATGTTCTTTGATTCTTGGGAGCTCCTCTGATTGATCAGAGCCTTTAAAATCTTGAAAAAATTCTGGGGGAAGCTTCCACCAAACTACATGCAAGCAGTCCTTACTGACATCACCCCAGGCCTCCTTAATAATGTCAATTGCATTCTTGATGTTAAAGCTCTTCCAAAATTGAAAAACACTGTCCTTATTCCCCTCAGTGGCTGCAAACAGCCTCTTAAATTTGTGCCTTAAATAATAAGCTTCAGAAGCTGCTATTGCACCCTTGCCCAAGGGTTGAAGGAAAGAGATAACAGGCACTGCAGATGCTGGAGAATCCAAGATAACAAGGTGTGGAGCTGGATGAACACAGCAGGCCAAGCAGCATCATAGGAGCAGGAAAGCTTGACGTTTCGGGCCTAGACCCTTCATCAGAAATAGACCCATTATCAGAAATGCTAGAGGTTGTATTTGGGGATTGAAATAGCACTTTACTGTTTTCAGTAAGCTCACCAATGGTGGGAGGATGGCTTGGCGTATTATCCAGGATGAGGAGTACCGATAGAATCGCATTATAGCCAACACAATTTCACATTTTAGAAATAGTGTTGCCCTGTTTGTCAGTCGTCTTATAGCCAATTCACGTTGCCGGAACATGCATTATTGCAGAACCTACACTAGTATAATTCAAAGTGGACAGGGATTTTCCTGACTAACGTTGCTCCCTTAACAATTAACACACCCAAACAATCAGGTAAAACTGAGCATTCAGCTGGGAGTTTGCTGTGTGCAAAATTGTTGCTCTGTTTACTTGCATAGAAACAATTATTCTAGAATGTAATTCTTTGTGGGTGAAGCAATTTGAAATGTTGCTGCAAGATGTACTGAAATGATATATACATGCAAGTCCTTTCTTTATCCAGGACCAGGGGGAGTGAAGATGTGACAGGAATTTAGAATGGCAGCAAAGCTTTGAATATGGCTTAGAATGAGATGTACACCAATAAGAAAGAAACTTTACTAGAAGTACAATTTCTCAGTGGAAAAATGTTCACTTTTTTCTCAAATAAAATATTTATTTTGTAAACATTTCTTTGCTTCCGTAGGTAATTGATTGCTCTAAACATCTGAAGATCTTTAACAAAACTATTTGTGACATGACCCTATTCTTACATAGTTTCTTATTCTGGATTGAAAACCATTGACACTTCCTGAACGAAAGTTGTAATAAGTGAACTAAGGTTATAAGGCTGCTTTTATTTCTTTTGAAATTAATATTGTATAGATTTCAAATTACATTAAAATATGGACTAAAACCAGAACTGAAACTGCCACTTCTATTTGTTGAAACATTTGCCAATATGTCTTGTTGTTTTATTTGATTGCAAAGTAACAACTTTCAAAACTTTGTCAAATTTAAAAAAAAATCTCCAAAGAGATTGCCCATTCTCAAGGATGGTGTTTTTAATTTTTTTCTTAAATTAAAATCTTCACATCTTGATGTATGTTAAATATTTTTAACCATCTTATCTCATTTCCCATCTTAAAACTCAAATCTTAATATTGATGTGCTGCATTGGGAAGTTGAAGCATTCCAAAATTCAAAGACAGCAAGAAACATTTTCCTAATTAATAAATATAAGACAGGGAAACAATTAGCAATGTAAAAAGGAAGAACAGCACATTCTGAATAGAAGACAAGAGAGGAAGACTAATTCTTAATGTGCCAGTCAAATCTGGGACAGAAAGAACAGCACAGAATTGGCAAAGACTTAAAAGATTCACAATTGTAATGTAAGAAAAAGTTTGGCTGTGTCTCAAATATCACAATATAATAGCAGGTTACTGCACTTAAAAATCATTCTTTGGAGACTTGGTTACAGGTACGTTAACTTCAGTAAATCTAATTGTACCCCAATTTTTAAAGAGACATTTACCACAAAAAAATGTATATTTAGCTTAACAAAGTTTTCAACATTTTTAGCAGTGGAGTGATTTGCTGACTACTTAGGAAGAATTAAAGCTTTATTGTTATCAGCCCCTCATGTTCGTTTGTTTTTCACCAATACCTTACCCTCAAAGGTGTAAATTTCAAAACCACATGTTTTATGATGTTATTAGCAGGTCATAAATCATCATGGCAGTAAGCAGTTACACAGATACTTCATTTTCCAACATAAAAGGAAATCTTGTTCTTAGATTTTTTAAAAAAAGTAAATTAGCTTTAAATCAGGTCAGAGCTAAACGGTTTGATGGACAAATTTATGTTTAACAGTTTTAGAACAAATTGAACTAAATGCTCCAGAGAAATTCATTGCTGAAGTTATTGAGAATGTATTTATGTATGGCCCAATACAAGAAACACTAGCAAAATGGATGGCTCACGATTTAAAATGGGCTAAAAGAAACATATTCTAGTCTCAAAAGTAAACTTTTTAAAAAATGGCTTACTCTATTATGGTCTTGAAATAACTCCACAGAGGCCGATATCCCGTCACCAAGTCATCCTTTATTTACAGGTGGAGAGTCCTTGACACTACCCAGTTTCGTCCGAGCCAGGTCTGAGAGTGAACAGGCTGTCTGACATTCCTGCTCTTATCTGTCAGCCAGGGCTCCCTGATTGGACTGGATTAACAGCCCCAATCAGGGAACTCGTATTCTATGAAGTCCACCTAGCTGACTTTGTTACAATCATTACATCCCTGCCCCTCTGAGTCCAAGGACATAGGCCTTTTTTTTGTAGTTCCTCCTGAAGCATTTTAGCACTAGACTAGGTCCCTCCAACTCTGCCTCTGATGTGAGCAGTGAGTAATGCACAGTAGCTCACTTCTTGCAACTAGAGCATCTCAGAAGAAATTCATTCTCCTCTTTAGGCAACAAAGGCATCGATGCAGTGACACTGCTGTGTCTATCTCAGATTCCAAGATATCTTCAATGCTTGATGGAGAGGGAGAATTGAAGGGTTCTGGAACAGTCAGAAAGGTTGTCTGAGGAACCAGGTACATTTTGTTCCTGTACTGTTTGTGAATTTGCAGCTTTCTTATGGCCTGTGTGCTTGTTCAGTACCGTCGCATCTACCCAAAATTTATGCATCATTGGACCTGACCTTACGTGAACCTTGCCTCTTACCCTTGCAGGTCCATTTCCGTAGTTCCTACACTAAACTTCATCCACTTAAGTAAACTGTCTCTCTCGCTTATTGGAGTCTTGTGTCTGGCATTGGCATTCCTGATGCCATTTGACCCTCACCCCCATGTCCGGCAAGGTTAGATTTAACCTGGTGCATAGTTTTCTCACCATTAGAAACTCTGCTGGAGCTGTGCCTGTGGTTGCATGAGGTGTGGTCCTGTAATCAAATAGGACAGTTTGGCATTTAGTGAAGATGTAAGCTGTTTCTTTAAGCCTGCCCTCAAAGTTTGGACTGCTCTTTCTGCCAGACCATGGGATAATGGACTGTATGGAGCTGTCCTTATATATTGAATACCATTCAACTTTAAGAAATACTCAAATTCCCTACTGATAAACGATGGCCCATTATCTGTGACTGACATTTCTGGGAGCCTGTGTATTGCAAAAGATGTGCGCAGCTTTTCTATCATCATCCCCATGTTTGACGAATGAACTCTGCATATCAAGCAACTTTGGGGTGGCATCCACAATGACTAAGAACATTAAGCCCAAGAAAGGACCTGCTTAGTCAACGGGTAACCGAGTCCAGGGTTTAGCTGGCTATTTCCACAAATGTGGGAGGGCCACTGGGAGTAATTTTTGTCCCTGTTGGCATTCTGGGCACTGCTCCATTAACCTGGCTATGTCTGCATCCAATTCTAGCCACCCCAGATAACCCTGGTGGGGTTCAGCCAGTATCTGGTGGTGACCTTTGCTCAGAACAATCACTCTTGCTCCCCATTATAATATGCCGTCCTTTGCTGGGATCGGATCTCTCCAAGCCCAAAAAGGTTTCAGTCTGGGTGTGACAGCCTTTTGGTTTCCCCCATCTGGATCCTTCTGCATCCAAAGTCTGATATTGTCAGCTGTAACTGGAAGTGTGTTCAAAAAATATAAAAGTATCATGGAGTCTTCCAGTGGTGGTACCACCCCTGGTGTATCTGCCAGTGGGAGGCAGCTCTAAGCATCTGCATTTGCTACTTGATCTCCCAGACAGTGTTCCAACTTGTGATTATACGTACTTCTGGGAATCTTTATCTAACTGCAATTGCAAGTATGCATGGCTCATGTCCAGCTGTGTGAAGGACTGCAAGAGGTTGGGTATATATTCAGCTGCGAAAAGCTTTTTACGGTTTGTTTCAAATCCCCACAAAAGTGAACTGACTGGTCGGGCTTTACAATCGGTACAATCAATACTGCCCATTCTGCAAACTGCACTGGTTTAATGATTGCTTCAGTTTCCAGTCCCCTGATTCCTGCCTCTACTTTAGCATGTAAGGCAAATTGCACTGGGCAGGCCTTGCAGAATCGTGGAATTGCATCCTGGTCAACATACAAGTTGCCTTTTGTGATATTCCCTAACCTTCCTGAAAAACATCCAGGTATTTGATTAGGACTTCACTCAGGCAGCCAATTTCGAAATGAAAAATTTTGAGCCAATCTAGGTGAACCTTTCTCAACCAATTTCGCCCCTTCAAGCTTGGGCCCAAGCTTTTTCCTACAGTCAGTGGTAACTGAACCAGCTGCTTCTTGTACAAGACCGGAACCAAAGTTGTACCCTTAATCTGTAAAGGTTCTCTGGTATATGTTCTCAGTCTAGCCGAGGTCATGTGCAAACCTAAGGGTTGGAGCCCAGAGCTACTTTTATTCAAGACTTATTCTGCGATCACTGAAACAGCCGCACCAGTATTGACCTCCATTAGAACCGGGTGACCACTTAATTGGTTTATTTTGATTGGCTCAGATTTGGATGTTTGTAAACAATTTAGCTGTTCCAAACCAGATGTAGGTGGACTTTCCAGGGTGTGCACTCTCCTGGATACCGGCCTATGAGTTCTGTTAGTCAATTCGGGTCTAGTGGGATTCTTTTGATGTCTTGAGTCTGCCTACCAGCAGCAACTACAGTGGCTTGCTGACCAGGATCCTGAAGAAAATGTTAACCGTTTGGCTGAGGCTTGGCTTTGTTGGGAGCTCGAACAGTTCATCCACTTCACCAACACCTTCCACCCCAACCTGAAGTTCACCTGGACCATCTCTAACACCTCTCTCTCCTTCCTGGACCTCTCTGTCTCCATCTCGGGTAACCACCTAGAAACCGATGTCCATTTCAAGCCCACTGACTCCCACAGCTACCTGGAATACACCTCCTCCCACCCACCTTCCTGCAAAAATGCCATCCCCTATTCCCAATTCCTTCGCCTCTGCCACATCTGCTCCCAGAATAAGGCATTCCACTCCCGTACATCTCAGATGTCCTCATTCTTCAAGGAACGCAACATCCCCCCCGCAGTGGTCGAGAACGCCCTCGACCGTGCCTCCCACATTTCCCGCAACTCATCCCTCACACCCCGTCCCCGCAATAACAACCAAAAAAGAATCCCCCTCATCCTCACGTACCAGCCCACCAACCTCCAGATCCAACTCATCATCCTCCGACACTTTCGCCATCTGCAATCCGACCCCACCACCAAAGACATTTTTCCCTCCCCACCCTTGTCTGCTTTCCGGAGGGACCACTCTCTCCGTGACTCCCTTGTCCGCTCCACACTCCCCTCCAGCCCCACCACACTCGGCACTTTTCCCTGCAACAGCAGGAAGTGCTATACCTGCCCCCACACCTCCTCCCTCACCCCAATCCCAGGCCCCAAGAAGACTTTCCACATCAGGCAGATGTTCACCTGCACATCTGCCAATGTGGTATACTGCATCCGCTGTACCCGTTGCGGCCTCCTCTACATCGGGGAAACCAAGCCGAGGCTTGGGGATTGCTTTGCAGAACACCTGCGCTCAGTTCGCAACAAACAACTGCACCTCCCAGTCGCGAACCATTTCAACTCCCCCTCCCATTCCTCAGACGACATGTCCATCTTGGGCGTCCTGCAATGCCACAAAGATGCCACCCGAAGGCTGCAGGAACAGCAAATCATATTCAGCCTGGGAAACCTGCAGCCCAATGGTATCAATATGGATTTCACAAGCTTCAAAATCTCCCCTCCCCCAACCGCATCCCAAAACCAGCCCAGCTCGTCTCCGCCTCCCTAACTTGTTTTTCCTCTCACCTATCCCCTCCTCCCACCTCAAGCCCCACCCCCATCTCCTATCTACTAACCTCATCCCACCCCCTAGACCTGTCCGTCCTCCCTGGACTGACCTATCTCCTCCCTAGCCCCCTACCTACACTCACCTTTACTGGCCTCTTCAACTTGTCTGCCTCCTCTCCACCTATGAATCCTCTATCCGCTTCCCCCCCCTCCCTATTTATTTCAGAACCCTCA